>OY728156.1:1579339681-1579980849 GCA_963277665.1 Viscum album
AGTTTTAACATAAAAGAAATGACTAATTTAATTAATATGGACTGTAAAAAGGTTTTTTTATAAGGATGTATTTTAGGTACTAAGAGATCCTATTTTCTTGTAAATAGTGGATTCCATGTTTTTTGGGCATAGATTCTATGTTCAATATTTTTTTAAATTACCTTTTTGTTTTCTCTATAAGTGATACTTTATATGAAATGTGTTGTGATAATGGGATAGTTATTGGTTAATAAGATATGGTCAGGGAGGATAGATGTTCTTCGAAGCGGTTTATGTTTATGATGCAGAGATGCATGGTTTTATACATCATTCTTCTGAGGAGGACATGAGGATTTATAGAACAGGTTCAATTTAAGATTTCACATTTTTTTGATTAAAACTAGGATTTTTCCTTGTTAATTTTATATTTAATGGTCGTACGGTTGGGTTAATTTCTTATAATAATTCATTTCACCACCGCCTTAGGCATTTGGTTTTTTTGGTTATGCATCACATCTATGGTAGCTTCAGAAATTTTCTAGAAAACTAATAATTATGAATAAATAATTTTTAATAAATGATTTAAGACATGGGATTATTGTTTTTATGGAATGCTAAAAAATGATAATCTTGAGAAATATTAGACCTGGTTTAATTATTCTTAGAGGAAATGAAATTCAGATAAAGTTATTGAAAAATGAAATATAATAATTTTAATTGATGTCTAGTGAATTTTTACAAGAAAATACATAACTTAATGAGAGTCTTCTTTAATGATTGTCTTCTTATATGAAATCTAGATCTTTATAGTGGTAGGTGTCCAAAAGAAGATAAACACTGTTGAGTATAATACTAGGTTAATGCCCACGTTATGGTTTTGAGATATATTATATCCTATATGTTTAATGATTTTATATGATACTACACCCACATTGGTTTGGTGATTGACACCATGTGGGCTCTGGGAGGGTTTTCACCAACATACAAGTTAGAATGGAAAGGATGGATGACCAAACCATCTTACCTAGATCCTTTATCCTAATAGTATATATTTGATCGTTTTCATAGTGGTTATCCTTCATATGTATGTCTAAATAGGTCTACAATGTCTTGTGGCTATTTCGCCCAAACTTATCTCTGAATATAGTATCCTAAGGATTATTAGAGGTATGACTTGTATATACTATGATGGATCGAGGTACATTTCTTGACATATGGGTTATGGTGTGTTGAAGTACAATATTCAATGAATAATATATGACATACAAGTTGTAGTGGATCTAGGAAGATACATAGTTTTCTATCTAGGGATGTGGTGTATGACAGTGATATGATATTATGCGTGAGATAAATATTATTATACTTTATCTTGAGTTTCATCATATTGTATTATTTTATAGGGATGTGGATTATGATGTGTGATGTTAGGGTAGAGTAGAAAACTAGTGGGGAAGTGGTAGAGAGGTAACTTTTGTTACTATTTTATATGATAACTTGTATATGTTACTTGGTGAGAGATATCCATGGTGAGTCTGGGAAATTAGTATACCTATTTAGGTGACCAGTTAGTTTCACTCATTGATCATATAACTTTATCATTCATTCTTTGTGTTTTTTCAAGAGAGGATATAGGGAGGATAAAACTAATTCTACCTTTTATTCTCATTATACATATATATATAAACTATTTTTAAGCTTATTAGGATAATATCAGAGGCCAGGATAGAATTTACTAACTCATGGTTTTTTATGAACTGTTTTGAATCTGTGTTCACTATAAGTTTTATCTTTTATCACTTACAGCTTCCTTTTTAGTTGTATTATTTTTATATGAAATTACATGCATATAAGTAGGATTTATTTTACTCTTATCTTGAGAAGGGTTTTTTTGTGTACTTTCCTAATATATATTTCTTCGTGTTCTCTTAGAGGATAATACCTCCCATTTGTAAGAACATTATAACCCTAATTCTTGTCTCCAACCCATGGCCTTTTGGAGGTGGGATTTGGGAATAGCTATATCCCTTCTCCAGTTGTAGGCCTACGAGGGGTACCATTGATGGGAGGGGCCATGGAATAATTATTTCCATAAATATCTTGAATAAACACAATTCCACAATAAATTATCATATGAATCCAAAAATTTACATAATCTTTATTCCCCTTTTTTTAACTCTAATCATATAATATTCCAAATATATTGTACCTAAATTTTTTCACTTTTCACCAAAACGCATTTCAATACCTTGGTTAAGTATATGATATATTCCCATAATTAACTAACGCTTTTACCCCAATCAAACATAATTACCTCAACATCAAGGATCATGTTAAACATAAAGGTTATTAATACTGTAAAAATTATATCAAAAAAATATAAAATTAATACTCCACAAGTAAACATTTCACTAAAACATATACTAAAACAAAGGGTTTTAGTCCCCTAAATTCCACCCAAATATTCTTAATAATACTAAACACCATCAAATTAAACATCAAAAGGGTATCTATACATTTAAACATATTATCAACATTAGAGAAATCAACCCAATGCACTTTATGTTTTTCCCATATCACTATGAAATATCATTGGTTTCCATAGGTTATATTATATAATTAATAATAATTTTTCATAAAGAAAATGTCAATTAACCTATGAATATCCCCTCAGGAGTGTAAATATTAGTGCACGGTAAGGGAATACTCACTGTGAATATGAATAACAATTGGTATACACTTGAAAAACATTTTGAAATTCTATTAACCATATATGAATATATTCAAAAAAAAAATATACCTGTAGTATCCAAATAGAGGTCAACTTCTACGAAAACCACATAATATCTTCCTTACCAAAATCATTATGATATTATTCTACATTTAGTCATATCCTCAGTGCCTGTGATGTGGATATATTCCTAAATCAATGTTTTCAAAAATCTATTTTCAAATGTTTCCACTAAACTAATTATAATACCATCTATAAATATCCAAACTCGGGAATCCTAGAGCCAGTGGTTACTTTTTTACTTTCGTACTAGATACAAGTGATCACATACCAAAGGACCAAATAGTTTAGTAGTCTTGGTAAACTATATACATTTTTTAATTTCAATTTACTTTTAAAAAGATAAAACAAAATATTTACATTATTTGATAACTCTATTATCTCTAGTATATCCCTACATAAGAATGATAATAAACATCACAGAATTCTGGGGAAAGGAAACATCAGAAATGGGTGATCATAGATTCTTATTAAGCTAATTCATACAGACGAAGATATCATATAATAAATAAGGAATGAATAATTAGAAATTAATAAATGATGATAAAATAATATCATATAAATAATAATATTATATTGAAACTTATCCATGTATATCATAAATCTTAAAATAATCACATGGATAAAAATTACTGATTTTATAATTATGGAATGCATAATACCATAAATCTTAATCTTACCTTCAAGGACTCATGCCAAGAAATCTAGCTTAAATGATTATGTCATTGTCCATTTACCCGACCTATTTGATATAATGGGTCATATTGATTCATCATGGGGCTATGGGATTCTATTCCCTAACTATCATTATAAAATTCAAATGATTTTTTATATGAATAAACAATACAACTAAATCCACATGCCTTAGAATTAATAATTGTATGTATTAGATAAACTAAAATAAACACTTTCAATACCTTCCTTAGTTAAAATAATAAAAAAAATTCATAAAAATATTAAACATTATATCGTTGAAACATATCAAAAGTGGATCATAAGTAAAATAACGGATTATTTTCGTTAAGGAATAAAAACACTATAAAAAAGAAAATAGAAGCATTCATGAGGAAAATAACTGATTATTTTCATTAGTAAAATGTTTTTCATTGAACTGATACCTAGAAAATTGAAAAGGAATCATCATATCATTGAGTGTCGTTGATGTAAGGAAATTAAATTCATGCAGATTATGTTAAAAAGGATTCCTTTCAAATTTTCAGTAAAAATCCAAAAGAGTACCATGTTTAAAAATTAATAAGAAGATGAATTTTATACCATTTTTCTAAAATTAGATCATAGGTAAAAATTAAATTAAAAATTAATATTATATTATTAAATATATTCTTCAAAACATTTTAATTAAATTATTCAGAAAACATACTCTTATCTTAACAGAAAACAAATTTAATTTTCCTTAAAAACATTCCTCCGTTATGTTTAGTAAAAAATAGTGAAATAAAGGTAAAAAATTAAATTTCATAAGACAAAAAATGTGGAATAAAATATATTGAGTTTATTTTCTAAATATAAAATAATTCCACATAAGGTACTTTGATATAACTGATCTCGAATAATGCTGATATTGTGAAATAAATCATTAAAACTTTGGTAAATTTTGAATTAAAACCCATTGGTTAAAATAATTTGTGTTATAATATAAAATTAAATAAATGTATAATAGTACATCATATACTATATAAAATGGTTATTATATACACCTAATTACCAAAAATAGGTTCATAACATCAAGCATGTCTCAGCGAAACAATATTAAGAGGAAGAACCCTTATCACAGGTCTAATTTTCTTCATATGTTCTTTCAACCACCAATATAATAAATTTTACATTATTATATTTCAATAATAAAATAATTTTAATACATATAATATCATATATGATCTAATTGTTACATTTTAATACCCATATATAATTAATATTTTATTAAAACTATAACTTCTAGGTATTAACTATTTCATTTTTCATTGATATTTCAGTTCTTCTATTCCAGTCCTTGTACTTTTTTCGTGGTTAGATAATATATATATTTATAAACATGATAATAATAATATATATTTATTTATATTCATGTATTATATTAGATATAGAAAAATAAATTACATTATTCATGGATATATGGGGCCATATGTACCCTTGAACGATGTTCCAAATTTGCGATGGATGGAATAAAGGAAAGGTAATTAATAATTAAACTTAATAAAATATTAATTATATCATAAATATTATATATATATATATATTAAATCCATATTTATAACTATCAATATAAAGTGGTGATGAAAAAATAATAATACTTCTATGTGGATATGGTAAGTCATCTGTACGTACGAGCGATGTTTTCACTTTCTATAAGATTGAAAGAAGGTGGATAATGGTTGATACATCATTAAAATAAAAATTAATTATATTTAATAAATCTTATTAATTAAATTATAATGTATAACAATTATTTTATGGAATTACTATAAGATATAAAATTGAAAACATTTGGTTAGGAGTTATACCTATTCATTGAAAAACCCCTTTTGGATTACACCATAATCATTGAAAGGATGGAATTTCATTAAGAAAATAAGATCTATAATGCAGAGAAGGAGTATATGAGGGGGATATATTATTCATTTGGGGATCTATAAGGCTAAAAATGTGTGGGTAGATAGGATAATAATTCCCCTATTATATGAGATGGGAGGGGAACTCTTGGAATTACCGAAAGTATTAAATTAATATAAATTAATTTTAACTGAAAAATGCATGAAAATTGATATAATTAGAATATAATATGAGTAATGGGTCTAAATAATCACACATGATAAATTTTTCCCATGTTTTGGTTGTATTTTCACATGTAACTCTTCATTTTAACCACATATTAGTTCTTTTGAAAATTACCGTGATATCAATGTTTTTTACTCATTAGGGCTCAAGAATGGTACCATAAAAAATGAAAAATGACTTATTAATGGAAAATTTTTTATTTAACAAATCATATTACATTAAAATGGAATAATATGTCATTTTTATTTATTTTAAATTTATTAATAAAATTTTGCCACTTATAAATATCATTAATGTCATTTTTAAAGTACATGAATTATTATAAAATAATATGTGTCTAACTCATGTTAAATAGTTCTAAAATGAAATTTATTAGAATATAAGGATTATATGGTAATAATATATTAAAAAAATAATCATTTATCACTATATATATCATTTAAAACCATAAATTTTTGTTTTTCCACTTGGTTAACTGATACCAATCTTAACCGTGGCAATGACCTATTTTAATTTTTAACGGTGATAAATTTATTTATAAGGTAAATATTGGCACATAAGTATACAAGGTATTATTTTTTTAATCATTTATCATAATAAATTTATTATTTTTATATTTTTATTAGTTTTAAATAATTTAATAAAAAAATTAACATAAAATATTATTAAGGTCTTTTGATGAATCATTTAAATGACATGACTTGTAAGAAAACATGAAAACAATGGACGTATATTACAAAACTTTCACACATACATAAAAAATGTTATATTATATCTATAAATTTCTTATAACTCAATAATTAATCCAAATTTTATTAATTTTTATATTATTAAAACAATTTATTTTATTTTTATATTAATTGAATAAATATTGGTTCGCCATTCTATACGAATTTAATGTAATTATTATATTAATTAAGATTAAAACTAAATTTTTATGATAAAAATAATTTATATATATTTAAAATAAATATTTAAGCCTAAATATAACATCTTTTTATCCTACTAAAAAAATGTTAGAGATACTAAAGAAAAGATAATGACATTTTTTGTTGTATTATTTTATTAAAATATTATAAAGTTGAATATCAAATAAAAATAGAAATAAGTGTCCATATTTTTATAAATTAATGATAATGGTAGAATTAAAATCATAAAATAATATAGGTTAATGTTTTAGGGAAATTCTAAAACCTTGTCCCGAATTTTTAACCCTTTTTACCCATTTCACCCTTATTGAGGTAACAACTATATACTAAGGATACTATTCATAATGAACATAAATAAGAGGGATATATTTACAAAAGTTGACCCTACTATTACCAAATATGGTAACAATTTGTCAATATTCAATCTCTATAAGTGGAAGAACGAAATTTTAGTATAAATGCGTAAAACACAATGAAAAACAATTTTTAGAAAAAATGTTTTTTCAAACATAAAAACTAACTTACATCAAAATCATTAATATTAATGATTCAAATGGAATTAATTATATTATTAAAAATAAAAATGTATAATATTTATCTTTAATACTATATCCAGAATATAATATGGCTTTTGAATTATCTTTTTTAAGGAAATGAAATTGCAGTATCTAATAAATCGGTATTTTTTACTAATAATTGAAATATCAATCATTTAAGAAAAATCAAAAAAATTCCCACTAAGTTAATTTTTATGTTCATATTTAAAAAATGATGTTTATTTTTATCATATAACTTTTATAAAAGGGGTATAAATTATTTCTATTATTTTCATACTAAAAGTAATAAAAACCATTCTTAAAGAAAATGTATATTTATGAATCAAAAAAAGGACTTTATAAAAAATTGAATGAATATTTTCTAATAATTAATAAACAAATTTTTTTTGTAGAAATTATATATATATATAATGAATTTAATTATATTAATACATCTAATGTTAGTGTCTTGGTTATAACAGTCATGTTAAAATAATCATATTTCAATAGTTTATGAGGTTTTTTTAAAGTCAGTACTACTAGTAACGCAAGCTATCAAAAAAATAATTTTTTAAAGAGAAATAAATTCTAAAATATCATGGGGTTACATCAATATATAATTAAATAATATTTTTATGATATATATATAGTCATTAAATCTATCTTTATAACAAACTATGTGAGGTGGATATGAAAAATGAAATATGCCATACAATGAAGTAGTATTTCAAACATACATATATAAATTGTTTTAATTTTTAAATTAATATAAAGGAAGTAAATAATTGGATTTACATAAACATAATTAAATTTTAGTATAGTAATTATAATTAATTAATTATATTTAAATGGTTGTAGAATATTTGGGTAAGGATTAAGAAGAATAAAACATGAAAGTGTATTTATAAAACATATATCGCTTCCATGGATAGTCTATAAAAAATTAAGGACATTTGGGTTAATATTTTGGTATATTTAGAATCTCTAAAACCTGAAAAAAGTTATTGGAAATGCATTTTGGCATATCTTGTTTAATATAGAGTGTTCAATCTATTTGGATAAATTATTAGAGCAAGTTCCCCTATATTTTTAAGAGTAGATCCCCTGTAAATATTAATGTAACTGTGTGGATTTTAATTGAGACTTGACTTCTCCATTCTGGGGTGACTGGTGGTTTGGGAGAGTTTTTCAAAATTTTAAATATTATTTGTATATGTTTTCAAAAATTATTAATTTAGTTTTAACTTTATAAAAATATAGAGGTTCTTGAAATTATCCAATATCTTAAAGTGATTCAATTATTTTATAGGTAATAAAGAGTATTATAAGTAAATTTTTAGTGATTTTTCTAGTTTATAAGTAAATTGAAAATATGAAAAAAAAAATTTAATTTTTTATAAACCCTATGTTTTTATGTTTAATAAAAAAAATTAGTTATGAAATTGTCCTATTATTTTATATTATAAGTTATTATAGAATAATTTTACATGTGTTAAAATCATTTTATATGTATTTTAAATGGTTTTATTTTAAAAATATAATATTTTTACATACACTTATGTAACCCTACCTTCTACATATTGGTAGATTATATGTTCTTTAGGTTAGATATAATTAATAACCATTTTCCTTACACATAATATATGTAATATCATTACATGTGAAAGTATATTTCATTTGTGTTTGCGTGTGGGTAATTTCCTAGTGGCATTAGATTAATTCAATTTTTCCTTTTACATCCTTCAGGTTTGTTCATCACTCATACCATTGTGGTCGATTCCTTATTTCAGGGTGACTAATTCTTATGTGATGGAATTTTGGGAGTTATTTGTGTGTCATATGTTTTTAGGTGACTTAAATGCCTACTTGAGTTTTTCAATCCATTTAATGTTAAATTATTTTACCCTTATGTAGAATTTGTATATTTTGTATGTGTAGAATAGTTTATGCATAATATCCTCTTTCTCTTCCAGAATCAATCTATAAATTACTTAAAATGAATAATAAGTAGAAATATTATAATTCCCGAACCCTTGTATCCTAGAGACAGTGCATTATTTTTATATATTAGTATAGATATAAGACTCTAATCCAAATGTAAAGATCAGTCTAGTATAGTAAGAAGCTATATTAAATACATTAATCTTACATTAGAATTTAAAATGTAAAATAAAGCATAGGAAACCCTTTGAGAACATAATTATTTTCCTAGAATAACTTGTATATCAATTATAAAACACCTTTTGGTATCCTAGGAAAAATAAAACATTATAAAGGGGTGATATCAGATTATCGGTAAGGGTATTCTTGCAATGAAAGCTATTAAAAAAAGTTCAAAAAATTATGGAAAGGTGATTAAATAAAACAAATTCTGTTTAATCAATAACCTTATAATAATATGGAATTAATAAAATATGATAAAATAATTCCATATAAATGACCACATGATAATGAAACATAACCATGAATATTCTACTAGTCGAATAATTACATGGAAAATGAATAACTAATCTCATAACAAGAGAACACATAATTCCAAACATCAAAAACAAAACATCAATGCTTCGGCCAAGAAACCGTATAGAAATGGATAAAATCACTAACTAGTTTGTGTCGTGAGACCTACCTATGCATCGAGGGGCTATAGAGGGCCCCACCCATCAATTATTAAGTCTAATGCATTCCTAATATGAAATGGGTGATGAAACATAATAAAAACATTATTGTTAAAACTAGAATATTAAATGTGAATACATAAACCATAAACTATAAATGTTATTAAAATAGAACATCCACAGTCAAACAAAATCAAAAACCATTCAATGAAATATGTTTAATGATACCATAAGAGATCAACCTCAATCAATCATAAGATTCAATAAAGGATGTTGATATATATGAAAATACTCCAATAAAATCATTTAAAATATCTTGATATAAATACCTCCTTTTTTACATTGAAATCATTTTTTAAAGCCTTTAATTTATAAAATATAACATTTTCTTTTAAAAAACCTTTTAAGCTTAAAAGGTAAGCTAAAATATTTTAATGCATGATGACAGTATCAAAAGCATCTCCTGTCGTATAAGTTAAAAAGAAATATTCTTTCCATCATAAAATCTATAAAGTACCTCATTTGGAAAATAAAAACAATATTCCATTTAAACCATATTAAAAAAATTTAACCTTTTGTGAAATATATTAAAAATTTGCAATATAATATTAAAAATATTTTGGAAAACATTTTATACACACAAGGATATTGATGATAAAAATTTCCCAGAAGATACTAATGTGTAAAAAATCACGAATAATAATGATATTGAGAAGTTGACCCTTACCTTGTACTTTTCTTATATAGACCCTATCATTTTGCACATAAAATTACATGATTTTAGGAATAATTGAACATCATATTATAATCCAAAGATCATAAATTCTAGTGTCTTTGATGACTAGGTACAAAAAACTAAAAACATGGGACTAAATAAAACATTTCATTATTTTAACTTTATAAAGAGATACTAACTTCCATTGTTCTCATACATCTTTATAGGATAACCTGAGGATAATGTAAATAATAAGATTATATTGAAATCCTAGTAATGGAATAAATATAAGAATAAGGCATTTCACATGGGTTAAAAGGCATGAAAAAATGATATAAGAAGGATTGGAATATATGTAATCATAACATATAAAAATGGATTCATAGTAATGTGGAAGAAAAAAAACATGATATTAGCACAAGTCAAGGATTTTTTCACATAAATGTTCACAAATCAAGGTTAACCACAAAGAATGTTGCACATGGTAGCACGAGTCAAGCCTAACTTCCAAGATCATTGCACATAACATCTCATGACACTCAAATTTACCCAATTCATTGGTGTGGAATCTAGTCACACCAATCATAACATTTTTATGAATATTCCTTCCACATATATAATGTTACATAATAAATCATACATAAACATAAGGTATACCCATTGTAGAAATTAGGTATCATAATTATTTCACAAAGCATAACAAATGGAAGTATCTTAAAAATGTCCATGAAGGAATGGAATTAGATAATTAATGGGAAATGATAGGATATAATAGGTATATATTGTGAAAAGTTATTTCATCTTGAATTAAGAACATATAAAAAATAATACTGATGAAATTTTAGAATTAAAACATTTTAGTGTGGTTATAGGAAAATATCAATTGAAATTTACAAAATAAAAGGAAATAATCATTTATTTAAAACCAAAAGTGAAACAAGAAGGTTTTTATGATAAAAATTTTGGTTTAAAAAAAAATAGTGTCTTAAAAGAATATTATATAGTGTACTTGAAAATGGGTAATAATTTGAAAAGTTCCCTTAAAATAGGTATTATTATCAGGACGTATTAATGAGGGAGTCATTTAAAAATATGTATATCCCCAAAAGAAAATGATTAATGGATCTTGATTCATGAGGTTGGAGTATATAAACATTATTGATAAGATGTACATAAAAGAAAAGATAACATCATTTGGGTAAAAAGAAAGATAGACCAACCTAAGGGAATAAATGAGGTTTGGGTAGAATCCTTTACCATAAGTATGAGGGTGTCATTATCTTGATGTTAATGTTGCATATAACCAAATTAAATTCAATAATTAGTTTTTACAGAACCTATTATTCTTGTAATTTATTTATTATAGACTTACTAAGTTAATTCGTGGCCTTTTTTATGGGTTAATTGGTTCAATTTATTTGTTTTGGAGTGTTTGTTTCTTGTGTTTTCATGATTGGTTTACTTATATACATGTGAGGATAAACACATAAGTTGAGAATGGTTGTACAGAATTGGAGTGATATGTTATTATTGAACATTAATAAGATTAAATTTTTATAAAATTCATTTTATTATTTCGAGTGATGACGAATCATTATATAAAACTTTAATGATAACCATTTTTTGTCAATTGGTTGTTTTTTATCACAACGAACTCATTTTTATTTATAAATTAATATCATGGGTAAAAAAGAATCCATAACCTTAAATTATAAATAATACATATATTATTGTTTGGTTCAACCATAAAAATGGTTTCATGGACAGAATTTATGATGGTAAAATAAATTGAAAACATGTCATACTTGAATGTGATAAATTAAGACATCTCAGACGGTGTTTTTATTTCTAGTATAAAAGGAGGAAAATAGAGATATGGTGATGAATTATTACATTATAATAACAAAATTACATTAAATTTAAGGTAATTAATTTATCGTAATATTTAGATTAAAGTAGGTTATTATATAAAAATAAATAAATTAACTTGAAAGAAAATAAAATAAGTGAAATCGGGAATTTACCTCTTGAATATATCATCCTTGAGAGCCTCATTAGAAGATAGGTAATGGTCTTTTGAATAGACCAAGGGATTTTGGAAGTGGGGAGGATATTGGGAGAAGATTTCAGAATAATTTAGACAATGCAAAAGGCTTGAGAGGAGGGAACAAAAGAGGGGGGGGTGAGGGTGGTTTTTATAGTGGAGAAAGAGGAGAGGTTCCCCATTATTTTAGTAATTAGTTTAATATTTTTGATCAAGACTATGAGTAGTATTAATTAATGTGACAAAAATAGTGAATAGAGAATTTAGGTTCAAAAAAAAGTTCATTTACATCATCCATGAATCAAGATTGATGTAGAAATTCATTTATTTTTCATTTATCGTAAATTATCGTATTTAACTATTAACAAAAATTCAAATATTTTATAAAAATCCCAAAAATTCAGCCAAACCATTTTGTGATGTGTAGAATCCAAAAATGAACTCTATTTTTCAAAAAAATATAAACCTGAGAAATTTAGTTTTTAATTAAAATCATACTTTACTTAAAAAATATAAATTTTAAAATTAATTCCGATTTTCTAAAACTTTGAAAATTCAATTTAGGTCTCATAAAATTAAATTAGGATCATAATACATAAAAATAATAAATTTTGAATTCATTTAATGAAAATAAATTTTATTTTAATTTATTAAATTAATCATTAAATTGTAATTAAAAATACATGACTTGCAAAAATAACAACACATTATTAATGATTTTTAAAAATATTTATTTACTTATACGGTGATATAATTATACCATATTGTAACTTATATGATGGATAATTTTTTTTAACTTTCATTGGTGAGTTTACTATTACATTATTCAGTTTACTATTCATAAGGGTCAAATTACTATTCCAAAGGTAAAGTTTCTATTTCATTAATATAAGTTCCTTAATATCCAGGGATACCTTTTATTTCACTCATTCTTTATTTATAAGGTTTGTATTGTGTTCTATAAGTAATCTTATGTTATTATACTATAAGAAATAATTATAAGAATAGAATTTCCTTGATAAAACATTGGGTCATTACATTCTTCCCCCCTTATGAAAATTTTCCCACAAAATTTCATTTTACATCTTAAGTCATAAACAGGTGTGGGTACTTTTCCTTCCTTACTTCCTCCAGTTCCCATGTTGGTTCTTTCTACAGCTGGTCCCGGCATATTACTTTTACTTGATAAGTAGTCTTGTTGTGTAGAACATTATCTATATGATCTAAGATTTTGACTGGCTTCTATTCGTATGAAATATCATTCTTTAAATGTACCACCTCTAAAGATAGTACATGTAAACAATATAGTATGAAATTTATTAATAGGGATACATGGAAGACATCATGTACTTTAGAAATTTTAGGTACAAATAGTGGTTGATAGGCCACAAATCCAACATAATCAAGTATCTCAAAGGAGTTAATGTACATGGGACTAAGATTTCCTGTCTTCCCAATTCTCATGACCTTCTTCCATGGAGATATGTGGAGGAATACCATGTCTCCAACTTTGAACTCAAGGTCTCGTCAATGATTGTCTGCAAAACTCTTCTATTGAATTTTGGATGCCTTTTTGTGCTACTGAACGGATTTCACCTTATACACCATTTTTTCGACCATTTTTTCGACCATTTTAGGTCCTAGAATCTTATTCTCACCGACTTCATCCCAACACACAAATGTTTTTTCACCTTTTCCCATAAAGGGATACATGTGGTTCCATTTGGATAATGCATTGGAAACTGTTATTGTAGAAGAATTCGAACAGTGGAAGATGTTAGTCAGATCTTCCTTTAAAGTGTATAGAACATAATCTCGACATGTTTTTACTTTCTGAATGGTTCCATCATATTGGACATCAATTTTATGATGATAGAATGTTCTAAAGTTTAACTCAATGCTTAAATAATTTTTGATACTTTAAGAGAACTATGAGGTGAATCTTGGATCTCGATTGGATACAATAGATTGTGGTACTCTATGCAGCCTTACCACCTCTTTGATATATATATATATATAAGTGAAAGTTGAACAAATTATTAGTCCTCTATAATTGTGATAAATTGATCTATATTTGTAATATGGTCTACAATGACACAAATATCATTGTTTCCTCTGGATGTCAGTGGAAGTTCAGTGACAAATTCCATGGAAAATTTCTCCCACTTCTATGTTGGTATGGGTAGTGGCTGCATCATCCCATTATAATTTTTCCTTTCACCCTTCACTTATCAATATACCAGGCACTTTGATGTATATTTTTCAATATCCTTCTTCATATTATTCCACCAAAGTATCCCGTAGAGATCTCGATACGTCTTTATACTTCCTGGGTGAATATGGAAGGTTTACCTATGTGCGTCACTCAAAATATCCTTCTTTATCTATGGATAAGATTGTACGTATTTTCATGATCCAAATATTATAAGTCCTTCTTTTCCAATCTTGAACTCAAAGGATTTACCATATCTGATAGATTTCACAATTTTCTGAATTTACACATATTTTCTTGGTTTGTCCATTATTTTCTCTATGAGGGATGGTTGAGAACCCATTTGAGAATGTATTGATGATTTCCCCTCCTTAATTATCCTCTTGTACATACTATGCAAATATAAGAATATTGGATACTTTACAACTCTCATAACTGATAAAGATGCATAATCTTTTCTAATTATATATCCACCATATTATTTTCTTTATCATGATGGTAGTTTATTTTAGTAGTCATAACCCTTAATGAGATCTAACCATATTCACTGGTTCATATTGAGCTTCTTCTATATGAATATATATGTTAGACTCTTGTGAACAGTATATATCTCACACTTCTCCCCATATAGATAATGCTGCTATATTTTCAATGCGATGATTACAACCACTAAATTCAGATCATATATGGGTCAGATTTTCTCATGGATTCTAAGCTTCATTAAGGTGTAGGCTATCACATTATAATTTTTCAAAAGAATACAGCCTAAGACCTTCTTTGAGGCATCACTATAGACCAAAAATATTTATAAACTTATCAAGAGTTTGAGTAATGGAGTAGTTATAAGCCTCCTTTTGAGATATTTAATGCTTTCCTCACATTCTTGAGTTTAGAAAAACTTCACCCCCTTCTGTGTCATCTTGGTCATTGGGTTTTACAATCATGAAAAGTTCTCCAAAAATAATCGGTAATACCCAGCTAGAACAAGGAATTTATGCATCTCCATTACATAAATTGTCTTGGACTACTCTTCGATTTCCTTTTCCTTGGAAGGGTCTATAGATATGGATTTACTGGTGATAACATTCCCCAAGAATGATACTTGCTCCATCCAGAACTAAAATTTACTATACATTTTATATAGATGCTCCATCCACAAAGTCTTTAGTACAATATTCAAATTATCATCATGATCTCACATTATATTATATTATATCAGAATATCATCGATAAAGACTACCAATAATTCATTGAGGTATTATCTAAATAATCAATTCATTAGATCCATGAAAATGGTTAGAGCATTAGTGAGTTCAAAGGGAATAACTATGAACTCATAGTGTCCATACCTCATTCAAAAGGAAGTCTTGGGAATATCTTCCTTACTCAACATTAATTAGAGATATACTGACCGAAGGTCAACCTTAGAGAAATAACAGGCCCCACGATGCTGATTGAAGAAGTAATATATCTGAGGAAGTTGATACTCTTTCTTTTTCATGATGTTATTGAGCTCGTGATGATCAATGCATAGGTGCATTGAACCATCCTTCTTTTTGATGAAGTGGATTGGAACTCCCCCTGGTGAAGTACTTAAATGTATAAAACCCTTCTCCAAATACTATTATAACTACTTCTTACGATATTCCATCTCAACAGTGCCCATTTATAAGGTGTATTTGATATAGGTAGGGATCCATGAATAAGATCAATTAAGATATCATCCTCTCAATCTGGAAGAAGAACATAATATTCTTTAGGAAATACATTAGTGTTATCCGTCACAATGGGCATATATTTTAGAAATGTCATCTCTTTTGTATCAATCATTTGAATTATAAATGATTTATAAGGAATTAATATCCACAATTGAGAAAATGATTCTAAATGAGGTTCATCTTCCTCTTTAAAATTGTAAAGAATCAGAGGATACATCAAGATGTGAAGAGTGATCCCCCTTTCCTGACAGCCGATATTGTATTTTTATAAATATAACCAATCCATACCCAAGATAAAATCGAACTCTACTAAAGGAAGTATGATGAGATTTCATGGGAGGTTCAGTCCACAAACGTTACCCAGGGAGGAGTTATATACTTCAGATGCAACAATTTCCCCATTTTCTATTCTCACAGATAACTCAATCTCAAAATTTTGAGGTGGTGTTTGAATAGTTCTACTAAACTTAAATGATATATAAGTATGTGTAGAACCATAATCAAATAGTACATTCATTATACTTGAATGAATAACTATCATACCTATCACCACATCATTGTCTAGATCCACCTCAGTGGTAGTGATAGCATAAGACCTTCTTTGTTTCCAGGGAGGTTGTTGTTGATTTCCTCAAAAAACCCTTGGGGTAGGGAAATTGGTCAAATAATTCACATGTTCCTTCAAGTTGAAACACTGAACTACTAGATGAGTGTTGATCTGAACCTTCCTTTATTATTTCACATTAGTGGTATTATTCATATCCCTTCGCTTGTTCTTAGAAAGATATCTCATTCTGCCACATTTGATGCAATTCTGAGTTTCCTTTAGACAGATCCCATGATGCTTCTTCCCACAATTTTGGCACATGGGATGTTCTATATTCTTTCCATCATGGGATTTATTTTACAAGACACACATATTAGACTCCATTTTCTATATTCACTCAAAGGGCCCATGGGACCATGAAGAGTCGTCGATCTCCATTTCATCATTAAGGGCACAACATAAAATCTCTTTATAAAATTAAAAGTCTCAAATCTATAATTATTTTCATATACCCGGCATTATTCTACTAAAGAAATGATCCACCTTACTTTTGGTGGTCATGAAAAAGTTGGAGGCTTACCTTGCAAGCCTTGTGAAGTTTTCTTTATACACCCTGATTGAACCATCTTTCTTATGCTTAAGTTTGATGAACTATATATCTATCTCAAGATGGAGGTTCCTGAGAAAATATTTAATTAATTTTTTTTTATTGAATTCCTCTTAATCCATGTAATCAATTTCATCGATGGAATTCGTATTCGTGATCAGTTTCCACCACTGATCAGCTTCCCCATAAAAATGATAGACCTCCAGCACGACTTTTTCTTCTTCTGATCACTAGAAGACATAGAATATCTTTTCAATGAAGTTAATCCATATTTTTATGAGGAGGGGATCTAAAGATACTATAAACATGGGAGGCCTTTTATGTATGAAGGATTCGATGACAACATTCTCATTTATTGGAAGAGGAGGTCATTATACATGATTCAATTCATTATTCATAACCTGAGAAATTTGATAAAGTACTTTCATAATGTTTTGATCACACATTCCAATCATATTTTTCATTTCATTAGGGAAAGCTTCACATTCCCTATCATATTTACTATTGGCATGTTTTCTTTTATTTCCCACCATTAACTATGAAAATGTGGGTACAATTAAGTGGCCATAAAAATTGGCTAATAAGTATAAAAATATTAAACATAAAATTATAAATTCTTAAAGGAAAGTTATATATTAACTTGTGATTCTCTAGGTTTAAATCAGGCTTATCAATGATATCATTCCTCAAATTTAATCTTATGGGATTATTTTTTAGTTCCCTTAATAATGGTTCATACTAAACTTATGAATTTACCAGAGCATATCCCTGGGAGTGTCAAACCAGGAGTGCAGCAAGGCCCATTATCATGCACCATTTCCAATTTGAGACTATCTAAAAGTGGTTTTTTTGTTTTACCCCTATATACATCTATTCCAGATCCACATTGAATTGTTCTTATCCATACAGGGATATATTTTCTTAATAAACTACTTACTCTATACTTACCTAAATTTTGGGATTTATTCTTATAATTATAGTTGTCTATAAGGTTATTAATAAGGGATCTATTACTAATCTCCAAAAATAACTAAACCATCATCTGATACCAACTATATAGACCCTAGACTTTTACACATAACATTACATGAATTTAATCATAATTAAATGTCATATTATAAACTAATTATTGTAAATTATAGCATCTTGGAAGACTAGGTACAAAAAACAAAAAACTTGGGAGTAATTTTTATTTATTTATTTAATTTTCATAAATAGATCCTAACATCCATTGTGATCATACATATTCATAGGATAACCTGGGGGTAACATGAATAAAGTGATGAATGAAAAATCCCAATAAAGGAATAGAAATAAGAATAAAGCTTTAGCACATTGGTCAGAAGACATGACATAATGATATAAAAAGGCATGGAACATATGGAAACATAACATATAAACATAGGATAATATAAAAATTGAGTCATAGTAATGTGGAAGAAAAATAAAACATGAATTTTGGATGATTCAACTCTCTTTGCACATAGATAACCACAATTTAAGGTTAACCACCAAGACCGTCGCACATGATAGGACAAGTCCAGGCTAACCGCCATGACCATTGAATAAAACATCTCATGAGACTCAACATTACCCAATGAATTGGAGCACTATCTAGGTAAAACCATCATAAAATGTTCATGAATAGTCTTACCACATATAGAATCATACATAATTAATCATATATAAACATATGGGTTACCCATTATAGGAATTGAGTATCATAATCATGTCATAAAGAATAAAAAATGGGAGTATCATAAAAAAGTCCACAAAGGAAATGATTTATTTTATGATGGGAAAATAATAGGGTAGAATAGGAATATATCCTGAAAAGTGATGTCAATATTATTTAATAACATGTAAAAAGAGTACTTAAGAAACATTAAAAATAAAACATTTTAGTGCAGTTATAGGAAATTAACAAAGTTTCATTAAAACATAAAAGGGAATAATAATTCATATAAAATTAGAAGAGAACTAAGAGAGTTTTAATGATAATAATAGGGGTTTTATAAAAATAACTATGGCTTAAAAACATATTATATGGTGTACTTGAAAATGGGTAAGATTTCAGAATGTTTCCTTAAAACATGTATACTTATCAGGAAGTATTGTGGTTGGAATTTTTTACAAATATGTATATCCCTGAAAGGGAATAATAAATGGATATTGATACATGATTTTGGTGTATATATACTAAATTTATAATATTTACATAAAAAAATGATAACATTATTTGGGTAAAAATAATGACAGAGAAACTGGAAGGAATAAAGGAGGTTCGAGTAAAATCCCTTACCTTAAGTTTGAGGGTATCCTTTTCTTGATCTTAATGTCCTGAATAAACAAATTATATTCATTAATTAATATTTAAAAATCCCAATATTTATATTTTTGATATATTATATGCTTATTAAGTTCATTTGTTGCTTTTTTGATGGGTTAAGAGGTAAAATTTCATTGTTTAGGAGCATTTTTTTCATCATTTTCATGGTTAGTTTACACACATATATATGTGAGGATAAACATTTAAGATGAGAATGTTTGTATAGAATTGGGGTTATATGTTATTAGTTAACATACAGTATATTACAAGGTTATAAAATTCATTTGGTTATTTGGAGTGAAGATGAATCATTCTATAAAACATTAATGATAAGAGTTTTGGTTAATCGGAGGTTTTTGTTCATGACAAACTCATTTTTATTTATAAAATAATATCATGTGTAAAAAATTATAAATAACCTTAAATTAGACATAATAAAAAAATTATATTCTGGTTCAACCAAAAAAATGGTTTTATGAAAAAATCAAAGACGTTAAAAGAAATTGAAAACTCGTCGTCCTTGAATGTGATGAATTAACACATCTCAGATAGTGTTTTAATTTCTAGTATAAAAGGAGGGGAAATGGGATATAATGATGGATTATTCCATTATCATTAAAAAATCCAGTACATGTAAGGTACTAGATTTATCGTAACTTTTGGATGAAAGGAGTTGAGGAAATAAAAATAAAGAAAGGAACTTGAAAGAAAATAAATGAGATGAAAAGAGGAATTTACCTCTTGAATATATATTCCATGAGAAGCTATTTAGGAAATAATTTTTGGTATTTCGAAGATGAAAAGGGATGATAGACGTGGGGAGGATATTTGGAGGATATTTTATCATAATTTAGACAATGCACAAGGCTTGAGAGGATTGAAGAGAAGAGGGGAGTGAGGGAGGTTTTTATAGTGGAGGAGAGGAGGGGCTTCCCGTTATTTTAATCATTATTTTAATATTATTGATCAAGACTATGAATAGTATTTATTCTTGCGACCAAAAATAGTAAATAGAGAATGTGAGTTTTAACCAATGGTCGTTTACATTATTCATGACTCAAGCATGATGCTGAAATTCATTTATTTATCATTTTACGTAAATTATCGAATTTTCTTATTCACGAGTAATTGGAGTATTTTAGAAAAATCACAAAAAGTCACCCAAACCATTTTCTCAAATTTAGAATACAAAATTGAACTCCATTTCTTCAAAATAAATTCTAAATATGAGAAATTTAAATTTTTAATCAAAATAAAAATTTACTTATAAAATACTAATTTTAAAATTAAAAATGATTTTCTAACACATTGAAAACTTAATTAAGGCCTCGTAAAATTTTCTTCTGATCAAAAGATATAAAAACAAATTATTACAACATTTAATTAAAATAAATTTTCTTTTAATTTATTAAATGTATCATAAAATTTTAATTAAATATACTTGACTTACAAAAATACCAACACTTAATTAATAATTTTTTAAAATATTTATTTACTTATACAATGATATAATTATATAATATTTTCACCTATAAAATGGATAAATTTTATTTATACTTTCATTGGTGAGGTTAATATTACATTGACATGTTTACTATTCATATGGGTCGCATTACTCTTCCAAAGGTCAAGTTACTATTTCATCAGTATAATTTCCTTAACTTCTAGAGACACATTTTTTCACTAGTCCTTTATTTATATGGGTTTTATTGTGTTATATATGTAATATTACATGGTAATACTATAAAACATAATTATAATAAGGGAATTTCATTGATAAAACACTGTATCGTTACATTCCATAAGTTGAATGTGATAATAACCTGATGTATAATGGTATAAATATTGTTATTAAATTATCATATAATCATAAAAACCTTTATGATGTCATATATTATTAATTTATGACCGTGTATTACATTTCGATTAACAATTCCAATTTAAAGCAAGGTTTCGAGTAATAATCGCTTTGTTTATCTTAAGTGTTTTGACTTGTTATTCTTGACCCAATTACATAGATCATGATTAAATTACTTCCATAATGTAAAACATAACTTATATATCATATATATTTAGTATATATATATATAATATATATATTAATTGGAATACACCTTTCATAGAGATGGTAAGTTCTACGTACACATATAAGTTGTTTCTATTTTCTTATCATACATAATAGAAGATGTTAAAAGACACACACACAAAGATATATATATATATATATATATATATTATTCTATTCGAATTATTATGTCATATATTTCATATTTATTCATTATATATATTTTTATAATCATAATTTAATGGTTAACGGTGATGATGAATCTCATTGCATCGTGGAGAGGGTAGGTCGTATGTACGTATGAATGAGGACATCGTTCCCTTAATGGTAAAAGGGTAATGAATTAGATGGTATATTAATTATACAGAATCAATATATTGTCATATTTATTATTTATTTCTATTATATCCACAAGTATACCTATCCAAATAAAGTGGTGATGGTAAATAGATAACACCATAGTGTGGAGATGACATGTCATATATATGCACGCATGGTGATTTCAATTTCCATAGGATGTATAAAAGGATGAATATAGTTGTTACATAATCATAATAACATATCAGAATATAGATTATATTGTATTTGTTACTTTAGTTTGAAAACAACATAGGAAAATGAATTATAAGAAGAAATTAACTTAAATGAATTGGTAAAACAATTACCTCTTCTTCAATGGAATTCTTTTAGATATCCTCTTAAAGACCCTAGTTATGTTTTTTTAGAATACCAAGACTTACATAATGTAACTAATTAATTTAGTAGGATAAATGGTTAGGTTTTTTTTATATGGAAGCCTCAATCTTGTGTGGGGATGTGAGGGAGTAGTTTCCTTTTATAAGAGAGTGGAGGGGCACTCTTGGAATCCTATAAAATATTATATTAATATAAATTGATTTTTGATTCCAAATAGATCTAAAGAGAGTTATTTATAATATAAAATTATTATGGGTCTAAATTCTCTCAACTAATGATTTTTTAACATGTTTATGTCATAATATTTACCATATCTTTTTTCCTTTTACCCTTAGTGAAACCCTTTAACTCATACCTTGAAAACTTGGTTTTTTAAAATTTAGGGTTAATATAGTTACCATAAAATTAAAAAAGAATACTAATTGTATAATTTATCATATGATAATTATTATATTTAACTGAACAAATTTTATAATTTTATCAATTTTATATCCTTTAATAAAATATTATTTATTTTAAAGTATCATTTTTGTCAATTTTGATACTATTCATTTTTTGTTTCTTTAAATATCATAATGACATGATAACTTATAAAAAACACTAATAATATATCAATAACATGTATAAATTATATATAAAATTATTTTATGTCATTAATTATTTCTAATTATCTTTATTTTAATTTTGTATATCATTTATTTGATAATTCCATTAATTAAAAAACTATTGTATCATTTTTTACCAGCCACTAATTAAATTATTTCTTCTCTAAAAATTTTAAAAAAATTATCATGATTAATATAAACTTATTAAATTTAATATTATGATTTAATGTCTAATTTATCTTCTATATAAAAAATTATTAAAATTAAATATTTATTAAAAAACATGAGTATGAAAATTTTAACTTATCTTTAAATAAAAAATAACAAATATCATCTTCATACTAAAGTGTCTTAAAAAGGATAATAATATCAAAACAAGGATCCTTTCGACCGAAAAAATCTCATTCAATAAATTTAGGACATTTTTTAGAGTAATTTTATAGTCATTGTAATATTATTATAATCCATAATTACCTATTTTACCTTTAATTGTGGTAATAAAAATTTTACTAAATTTACTATTCATATGTTAAAAAATAAAAGAAATCTATTTTCATAATTTAGACCCAATAATTGAAAATATGGAAATAATTTATAAATATTCAAGAAATTTTACTTTTATTAGATAATTTATAAATAATCTTATTAAATGGGTAAGAAAACGGGTTATTAATGTTTAAACATATACAATATTGTACCAATTTTATATGTGATTTCAAAGTAAAATTAATGAAAATTATTTTAATTTGATTAAATGATAAAAAATAAACAAATTATAATTTCAAACCATTTAATAATATAATATAAAAATATAAATTATTTTGATGAAAAAATTTGATTTAAATTTAAATTTTTTTATTTCTCACTATTCATCAAAACTGGAAACTTATAAGAAAAATACCAAAATTTTATCCAATGTAAATTTTGTATTCAACTATAATAGAAGAATATTTTTTTTTCAAATATAATATATAAAAGTTTCAAATATTTTGTTTAAAATAGGTTGTCGATTATACGGTGGTAAAGATATTTTTATAAAAATTGGTTTTTATGTGTAATATGGGGTTTGTTCTTATGTTATGCCTATCAAATCTATTTTATGAGTATAAATAAAATTATTGAATATATAATATATATAATTCATTAATATAATTCTCTAATAGTAATTAATTTAATTTATTATGTTAAAATAAATTTATGGTTATAAAACATTGTTCTTTATAAAAACATTTACTATAGATTCACTTGGTTCCTATATTCATTTATAATTAATTTGTAATCAATGAGTTCAACCATATATTTTCATAAGTTAGTTAATAATATAAATATACACCAACATAACATCTATTTTATATCTTATTATTTGCAATAATAATATTTTAATAATATATAATTGTTCAGTAAAACTGGGCCTTATGTGTAATGAAATCCAACTCATTGTTGTGTATAGAGTAAGCTTATTAGGGTGTTGTGTACAATGTAAGATATCACAGAAATTAATTTTTTTAATATGATACATACTGTAAAATATTTGGGTGCCACATTTCCCCCTCCGTCAATAAATTTCATCCTCACAATTTGAACACAAGACCGAAAACTAAGTTTTTGACTTTTCCAAATATCATTGATTAAATCGCACATCGAAAAAATGATTAATGATACATAAACATTAAAATAAAGAAAGGTATGTATTAAGGGCCTAGGTTATAACACATACAAGGGTTCCATATAGGAAAAAATTTATATAGAAGATAAATATAACCACCATTTTCTGATAGTGAGTGATAGAGAACATGGTCAGTAGAAAGTTAACAGTCACAACGCTACAAATCTGTGATAATATATGGGACCATTTATTCATTGGAATGTAAGGTACGGTGGTAAATTTTTTTGTTTCAATATCTTTTCCTTATAGTTGAATAATTGATTTACTTAATAAACTAAGAAAATAATAAAACATACTTACATTACAATTAGAGTTTCATCCCTTAATCAGTTTCCACCATAAACTCGGCTTTTTCTCCAAACAATGAGTAATTAAAAGAAATGCATCACACATGAAGCACTATGATCATGTTCTTTAGAATCACATAATCCATTGTAGTTTTACTATTTATGACTCTTGTATTACCACAATAAAAAAACCAAAATTGATAGGATAATAAAAGATAATTCTATACAAATAATAATCCATTACACGATGAGAAAAACTTTAACCACAAGAACTCTACAGAAAAACTAAAATTTCAACATAAATCATTCATAAAATAATTATACTTCCTAAAAAAATTATAAACTAAGATTAAAACCAAAAATATCATAATTATTTGATCATAGTGTTCAAAATGACATCAATAACTCTTAATGTATCAAACCAAAAAATTAATTTTCTAAATAAAATAATATCCAAGCTATGGTAACCAATTTCATTAATATACTCAATCATCATAAGTTCATAATAATATACTAGATGACTCTAAAATACATTTCAAACTTTATTCATCAAAATATTATGTTTACTGTAATCTTATAGGATTAAATAAATATAAAAATTCTTTCTAATTAACATTAATAACTTAATAACCAAATCATTTTCCTTTCCAAGGTTTATTTATTTTATAAGAAAAATTCCCTAAAATCAAAATAACCTTTATCCATCAGATATTTTAAGTAACTAAAAAACCATTCTGACCAGGACTTCATACAAGCTAGTGCTAGGCACTGCACCCTTTTCACTCTTTAATTGTGAGTTCAAGCCCCGAGACCTTGCTGGATGTGACAGGTTGTCACCCAACCTGTGGTTTATCCTTTATCTAAAACAATATTAATATAACTCTCAAAATAAATATGATAGAAATCCATTAAATAATGTTATTCTCTAAATATCCTTTTAATTAAGGTTTTCCATAAAATCCCAATACACAAATAATTAATCCATTTATTTCCACATAGGTCATTCCATTATATATATTTCCTCCAATATAAGAGGACACTAACATGGGAAATTCCCAAGTTTCCCAGACTTAATTTAATGGATTACAAATGGATTATTAGGATGTAGTTTGTTTCCCTCCATCATAATCTTTATTTTTTCATTGGTACTTATTTTATTTATTTTATTCTTTTCCACATGTAAAGTATTTCTTTGTACCATTGAGACACTCTTCTTGTTTTATCCTTTTACATTTCTTTCATGATAGAAATAGAGCCTTCTTTTTTCCATGGTCTCTACCACCAGTCTCTTAGAAAGATTTATATTTCAATTATTTTGTGAGTGAGGGAGTTGGTTAATGTATATGTTAATAATCATATTTCAAGAAAAATAATTTGTCATAAACATGATATCTTTCACTCATATCAACATTTAAATTGGTTTCTTATAACCACCACAATGTCCATTATGTTCAATATTAACATGACTCATTTAGGTTCCATCCATTAACTACAATCAGAAAGTATAGTGTGAGTAAAAAATACACACATTGAGAAAAAAATATAATCATTTATAGAATTTCATGAAACCTTATATTAAATATAAAACACTTCAAGTTTAACCTAGGTTATTCATTTCTATTGTATATTGAAATCCATCATAATGGTTTGTAAGGAAAAATTGAATTATCTTATGCATATACCCCAAGAGTGTCAAACTAGGTGTGTATTAAAGATCATTTTCATGTACCACATTACTCCATGTCCGGACTTATAAACCCTATCAGAGTGTTTACCCCTGGGTTCATATATTCTATCACCACGTCCACTTTTAGTATCCAAACACGGAGGTATTTATTAGAAGAACCACACAATCTCTACCGTACCAAAATCAAGGGTGTTATTCTATACTTATCCTCTAATATATCATAGGTTAATGTCCTCTAATCTATGTTTTCCAAATATAGTTTCCATGTTTTCTAATCAACATCCTCTGATACCAACTATGATTCCCCAACCCTAGTAGCTATGATCTATCGCATTATTTTATTATATTGTAATAGATACAAGTCTCTAATTCCAAGGACCAACTAGGTAAATAGTTTTGGAAGCCATATTACATACTTTAACCTTTCATTACAATCTAAAATGTGAAATACAACATATATAATCCTTTTAGAACATATTTATTATCATATCATAACCCTTCATACCAGTAATAAAACACTCCTTGGTATCCTCGAAAAAATAAAACAAAAAAAAAGGGTGATCCCAGATGCTCAATAGGTTTATACATACAACAGAAGCTATAAATAACTATTATAAACAATTATGTTAACATGATGAAATGAAACACATGCCATTTAATAAATAACCTGAACATAATATGGAATGAATAAAAGAAGAAAAAATAATTCCATATAAATAACTACAGGATAATGAAATAAAACCATGGATATTATACTAGCTGAATAATCACTTGGAAAATTAATAACTGTTATCCTAATGAGGTAATGCCAAATGTCAGACATTATAAACATACCAATAAGGATTCAGCCAAGGTACCATACATAAATGGATAAAAACCCAAGCTAGTTTGTCTAACTAGACCCACTGATGCATCGAAGGGTTATAATTAGTCCCACCAATCACTTACTATTTCCAATGCAACACTCATATTAGAGAGGTGGTGAAACATAATAAACATAAACAATAATATTAAAATTATCATGAAAAATGATAATAATTAAAACATATATCATGAATGGTATCAAAATAGCATATCAACAATCAAACTAAATCATAACCCATTCAAAAAAATATGGTAAATGATATCACAATAGATCAACCTAAATAAATCATAACATCCAAAATATTTTTTTTACGTAGATTAATATATTCTATTAAACTAATCAAAAAATATAATTTTATAAATACCCCTCTTTTATATTGAAATCAAAAGCCTTTAAATTATAAAAGAAAACATTTCCTTTGAAAAAAACAAGGAAATCTTGTAAGGGATTCTTCAAACCTTTAAGGCGTGATGATAGTAGAAAATTCCTCTCACACCAAATAAGTTAAAAGCAATCATTCCTTCAATTAAAAAATCCATAAAGTTCCTCATTTTGGAAACAAAAAAAGATTCATTTTAAAAAAATTTACAAAAATTAAAACATGGATAAAAGTATTTAATAATATATAGGATAATACAATATTTTTTAGAAAATTTTTAAGAAACATGGGCAGGGATGAGAAATTTTCCCCAGCATATACTTACGTATATAAAATCAATAATAATAATAAAATTTTGAAGTTAACCCTTACCTTGTACCTTCCCTAAGTTGAATGTGCTTAAAATGTAACGACCCAAGTATTTATATAATAATACTTTTGATTTCTATTAATACTTATGAATAAGATATTATTGTTAATTTAAAGGGGATTCTATGTTAAATGGAATACCGAACATACAACAATGAGATTCTCTGAAATCTCTTGTTGCACACATGGCAGAGTCATACTAAAAAATAATAACATAATATTATTTTTTTTAAATGGTATTTAATTCCTAGGTGTTATAATGGTGGGAATTAACAGAACTAGCCATATTATGATTTATTTTATTAAATGAATTTACATTTATCCAATAAAATTTAGAGGCTTAAAATGAGAATGAATCCAATTTCATGCATAAATACTCTAATATTTTTAAAAGGTAGTTTTACTACATTTTGATGGAGAGCCCCTTTTAAATCTATTTTTTTCACTTTTATATGTTCACTTTGACAAAATAATCCTTTTATTTAGAAGTGGGATATCAAAATTTACTTAGATTGATTTTTTTGTACTTTTCCGAAAAAGTTCATTTTTTAATGAATAGTAAAAAATACTATATTTTAAATCAAAATTATCTTTTCATATAATTTTTTTATATGGATATATTATCTATTTAATTGGTTTTAAATTATAATTGGATTATTTTTTTACCATTTAATTCAATTTTTTCATTGTAAAAAATTTCACTTTTTAATTAGACATAATCACATTTCAATCTTTTGATTGTTATCAATTTTAAAAAACATGCTTTTGGTTTTGACAACAGAAATTAATTTTAAATAAATTTCTGAAAATTATGCATTTTGAATTAGGAAAAATTGATTCCATATTTAGAATCATGAGCTCAAAATTGTGTAAATTGGTATCATTTATTTTTACACATCATGACTAGTAAGTTCATTAAATAATTTATTTACCATGGTTAAAGGGTCAATCTTGTAAATAAGGGTAAAAATAATATTATAATAATATTAAATTACCATAACACATGTTATAATACTATTAAATGAGATATATCTGACTATGGTCATCCTTGGGTCGATTTTAGGACCCAATGGAGCCACTTGTGTGTGAAAATGACATTTAAAAACTTTTAGGTTAATTTTATAGAAAATATAACCTAAACATGTATCTTTTGGTAAAAAAATTTATATGGGGTTGTATAAGTTATATTTTAGACTATAAATAGTTATTAGTAATGTACAATAATTTCTTAAATCATGTTATTTTATTTATCAGTTTTAGAGATTAAATAAATAAATTTAAAAATGATACAATGATGATGCAGTGATTTCTTAATTAATAAAGGATTCAACGAAATGATTTTATAAATGTTAAAATAAATGTAATTTAGTTATTTTGATTTCATAAATTAATTTTCGGTAATATAGTTACATGTTATCATTGTATTAATAATGTTCATTTTGAATCAATAAAGTTGTTATGGATTTTTAAAAAAGTCATGATATGAATAGTGCGCAAATTGTAATAATTCATATTTTAAAATATAAAATAATTTATTAAATATTATAAAATTAAAAAAATTAATATTCAGAAAAAATAGTTATAAAAATTTAAATATTTTATTATCAACTATTTAATTGGATATTTTTAATGTTTTAGTAACTATTTTGATTCTCAAAGAGATAAATTCATGATAAAACTGTAAGAGTAAAAAAGTGATAAATAAACAAGATAAGGATTAAAAAATATCCAAAACCTAGTTAATTATTTTTGTATGGATTTATTTTGACTTAAATTCATATTATCTTCGAAATATCTGAATTTGGACTCATTTATACACTAAATAGAATTTATAATAAAATATTAATTCAAGATATTCCTTATGTGCCCCTCCTCCCTCTTATAAAAGAGAAACAACTCTAACACATTACTCACACCTCTAAATCCCATTGGCTCAACCAAACACTGACTATATAATCTCCCAACATCCCTCTCTTCTTCTTAGAATCCTAATTCTTGGTATAAAGCAATTCAATAATTCCCTTTGCCTCAAATCAAAAGAAGTTACCCAATTTGAGGTAACGTCTTCTCTAAAGTTTCTTTCCATTATTTTTCCTTCTGTACTCCTAATGATCTTATTATTATTTGTTTATATAACAAAACTAGTATACTAAATATGCTAGATTGTTTTTATGAGAATTATTCAAACTAAACTTACACACACCTTAATCTAATGAATATAAACTTACTGTTTTAGCGTACGGTGAATTGCTGCCACACGTAACGATGATTGTTCGATTTTCAACTACCACCTCTCATGGTGGCCATTATGATTGAACTAAAGTCATATATGTTTTTTATGATATTTATTTTCTCTATATTATTCTATAATTATTATTTAGAACATACATTTATGCTTTTTATTCTATATAATACGATAAGTTCATTTGAGGAAGTGCAGACTACTTCCCCCTAAAAGTGATATTAATCGTTCATGGTATACATGGAATGTATAATGGATATAATTAATGAACTTATGTAACATATATAACATATATAACATAATATAATTATAGTATACAAATGTATCATTTATTTTCATTCCTGTAAATATGAAAATAAAATGAAATTAGTGTTCCTGCATACGTACGGCTTACCGTCTCTATGAATGGTGCATTTAACTTCTAATATAAAAATGCCATGGACTATTATAAATAAATATATACTGAATTTATATGATATATATTATATATAAACCATTAATATCATTCTGGAGATAATGTAATATCGACCACATGGTCAATTTATAATTTTAACAAGTTCATTTTTGACTCAAGTTCCGAACATCGAAAAAATGTCGGATATGAACTCAAATAATTAATTAATTAATATAGAAATGTAATATGTTATATAAATGAAATATTAAAATTTGAAAATGTTTTGAAAAAATTATAAATTAACTTATGTTTATTATTTGGGAAATTAAATAACGAACAAGTCAAGTCGGACACGGGGTAAGGGGTTTTGTCTCCGTATCCATTCATTGAGGCATATTTTGATAATATATACCTCATTATTTTATACAGTGTATAATAAAAACCATTGAATTTTACTTTCATTCAAATGGAATATTTTTTATATGATGCATTTTACTAAATGAAAAAATGAATTTTTTTAACGTATGTGGAAACAAAGACCTCTCCTCCGCTGTAATCGTTATTTGACTTCCTCTATAAGCCTTAATGTTTTTAAAATAAAAAAGAAACCCGTTATTTCATTTTTTGGTGTTTTGGTATTGATAATGGTCTTTAAAATGGATTGATTATTTGAGTATCTTAAATTAATTTATTGTGATTACAAATGAAATGTGATTAGTAAAATGTTAATATTTTTAATATATTATGTGTTATGAATATATAATGGTACTTTGACATTTTATGGGTGGTTACCTGATAAACCAAATGATGGGTGGTTCTGTGATGAACCATGGATGTGTGGTTACGTTATAACCACAAATTCAATGGGTATGGAAGTCGGTCGTATGGCTATTCCATTTACTAATATGTGCAGAAGTTGACTGTATAATTATTATATTTATGTATTATTATGTCTCAAGTTACCTTTATATGTTATATGATTCATTTTATGGGATTTTGGTAATCTTTTGGTTACAAAACGGTAAGAAATGATCTTATATTCAGTGAGGTTTTTTTATACTTCTTTAAGTTAAAAAGTATTACTTTATGATTAATTATTCATGGTTTATATGTTGTTTTGAAAATTAACAGATTTCTTTATTTATGTATCCTTTACTAATATTATTATCCTCATCCCATGTTTTTTAAATTTTTTTCATAGAAATTAATGTGTAATAGGGTCAAGGATGGGATCATGGAAAATTTATGTTGTTCAAAACATGGAACTAAACATGTTTCTTTCCCTTTAAGCATTTTTATTTTACGAAAAAATGGATACTGAGGGGAAGTGTCTACATGTAATATTCAAGATGTTTTGTATAATTTATGACCTAATTATCTAAAGCTCTAAACCTGAAAATATCCTCAATGAGAATCATTAACTTAATTCAAGATTATTTACTGTTTAAGGTTGGAGCCTCATAGTTGGTATCATAGGTCAAGTTAGGTAACTTTAGGAGTTACAATTTTTCTAATAGAATATCCATAAATTCTTTTTACATTATGGTAAAATGGAAATAATATAACATTTGAAGGTTACAATGTTGCTTTACCTAAGAAATGTTTTTGTTCAGAATGGTTTTCTATAGAGAAAACAGGGCTACTATAACGGAACGACATCAAGAGGAAAACAACCTTCTAAATTATCTACCAGACATGGTCTAAATCATAACTGAAAAGTTTTTTGCAGTGATGGAACAGTTGAACCGGGTTATAAATTGTGGGGTTTTCCTTTTATGAGATGAGCCAGATCAACCCGAGAGAAACATGTCAATAGTTGAGAATTTCATGCTGCAACATCCCCCATCATTTAGAGGATCATCTGACCATGTTCAATCAAAATGGTGGATCAAAGCACTGGAAAATATTTTTGATATCCTGGGTTGTACAAACAATCAAAAGGTTAGTCAAGCTATTTATTATTTTGAAGGTAAAGAAGACTAGTGGTGGTCGATGGTTAAAAATATCAGGGATAGTGAGGATATTGATGTTCTTTGTTGGGAATAATTCAAAGGTATGTTTCTAGAGAAATATATTCCTATGGTGGTTTTGCTTAGGATAGAAAAAAATTCTTGGAATTGAGGAAGGAGGATGTCTTAGTGGCTACTTACGAAGAAAAGTTTACTCGACTAAAAAGGTATGGTCCAAATTTCATCCAAGATCTTGATAGTAAGATAAATCAATTTTACTCAGGACTGAAGCCATGATATCAAAGAAAATTAGACTCTTGTGAATTAGAAATCCATGAGAAACATTTCAGATGTGCCGAGAAGGTAGAAATAGAGTATTTTGATGATAAGGTGTTCCATGAGAGAGAGTAAAAGAAGTATTCCAGTTGGATGAAAAAGGGTAATAATTCATCAAAGAAGCATGGAGGTGAGAAAATTAAATTTCATTCTTGTGAGAAGTGTGGTAAAAAGAATCCTGAAGATTGTCTCTCAAAATCTATAAAGTGCTTATCGTGTAGTAATTCTTGTCATATTGCTCATAACTATAAGGAAGATGATCAAACATGTAGTGAAAAGCTAGTGGGAAGATTATTTAGTTGTAATGAGCTTGGACATTATGAAAATGTGTGTCCAAAGTTGATTACGTAGGGTGGAAGCCATACCGATCAAAATTAGAAGGGTGGGGTAAAATCTTTTCTATTACTATGGTCGATGTAGGACCATCAAATGAATTTTTATCTAGTACATTGTTTTTTCAGATTATACAAATGTGTTTTTTGATTCTGAATCTACACATTCTTTCATTTCTAAGAAATTTTCTAGTAAATTGGGAATTCCATCTCAATATATGAATCTTGAACTTTTGGTAAAAACACCTAGGGGAAATGTTGAGGAAAAAAGTAATTATAAGAATAATACGATCCATATTTGTGGAAAGAATTTACTTACAAACCTTGTTATTTTTTCTCTAGTAGTGTTTGATGTTATTTTGGGGATGGATTTAATTTCTGTTTACCATGCTATGATTTACTATATAGAAAAGTGGATTATTTTAAGAAATACTTTCATTTTTTCTACAAGAATGAACCATTATCTTTGATAACATATCAGAAAGGTGAGAAAGTAGTGAAAGATGGAAATGAATGTTACCATGTACATATTTCTGAAAACAAAAGATCTATTCAGATCAATGATGTGCCAGTAGTAAATGAGCATCTTGATGTTTTTCCTAATGAGTTTCCCAGCATTATACCTGATCGGTAAGTTTAATTTACTATTTACTTAGTTCCTGATGCTAATCCAATTTCAAAACCCCCTTATTAGATGTCTCAAATTGAACTTTTGGAGTTAAATAAACAATTAATGGAGTTGTTAGATAAAGGTTTCATTCGACCTAGCACATCACTGTGTGGTGATCCAGTCTAGTTTTTTAAAAATAAGGTTGGTTCAATGAGACTTTTCATTGATTTTAGAGACTTGAATAATATCACTATTACAAACAAGTATCATTTTCCTCATATCGAAGACTTGTTTGATCATCTCCACAAGTCTCAATATTTTTCGATGATTAACTTCAGGTCAGGGTACCATCAGTTGGAAGTAAATGAATAAGACATTCTGAGGATAGTGTTTCATAATAGATATAGCCATTATGAATTTTTAGTTATGCCTTTTCAGTTAACCAATGCACCTGCTATATTCATTGATCTTCTGAATAGAAATTTCCATGAGTTCATGGATAGGTTTTTGGTTGTGTATATTGATGACATTTTGTATATTATAAAAGTAAACAGGAAAATGAAATTCATTTTATGATTGTCTTCAAAACCATAAAGGAAAATAAATTTTATGTGAAATTTATAAATTTTGAGTTTTGGTTACAAAAAATTTCATTCCTAGGTCACATTGTTTGAAACAATGGCATAACTATTGATCCTACTAAAAAAATTGTTAAAAAATACCCAGGACCAACATATATAACCATGATTAATAGTTTTCTTGGTTTGGTAGGCTATTATAGATGGTTTGTTGAAAATTTCTCATGGTTACATATCCCACTAACTAAGTTAACTAAAAATGAGTTAAGTTTATCTCGCCAAATTAATGTCATGATTGTTTTCAAGAATTGAAAATAAAATTGGTGAATATTCCTGTATTGGCATTGACTTCCAAAAATGGTGAGTTTGTTATCAACAGTGATGCTTCATTGAAAGGACTGGGTCGTATCCTAATACATAATGAGTAGATAATTTCTTGTGGTACATGTCAATTGAAACCTAATGAGATAAATTACCCTACACATGATTTGGAATTATCTACTATTTTTTTGAATTAAAAATTTAAAGGTGTCATTTTCATGGTGTAAAGTGTAAAATATATACTGTGTAACAGCCCAAGATTTTATAAAAAATATTCTTTTTAATTTTATTAATGTCTTGTGTTGTACGCTACACCAAAAGGAGCTTGCACAACACGCATCCTTGACTTGCCTTGCATTACACGCAATCATGACCTTCCTCGATAGCGTGTGTAATACGCAATACAGAGTTTCACAAAACAACGATATGCTATTAAAATATTATTAAAACTAGCCGGTATGAATAGTAATAACCACTTTTTAAAATTCTGTAAATCTTATTTTTCAAAATGAACTTCATTTTTGGATTCGGAGTATTGAATTTAGCCTAAGGTGAAATTTTGGTACTTTTCGGATAACTTTCATATTCTGATGAATAGTGAAAATTACTAAATTATAATTAAAAACAACTTTTTTAATCGAAATAATTAATAGTGATAAATTATTAATTTGAGTGGTTTTAAAGTATATTTAGAATATATTTTTACAATTTAATACAATTTTGGTCATTGGATGTAATTGCACATTTAAACCAGACATAAACAAGTGTCAATCTTTTGATAGATATTGTTTCTTAAAAACACGCTATTTGTTTTAACAGCGGGATTTAATTATAAAATTAATTAATGCAACTTCTATATTATGAATTTGGTAAAATAGACTTCATTTTTGAATTCGGAATATGAAATATAGCTTAGGATGAAATTTTGGCATTTTTCTGAAAACCTTCATTTTTTGATGAATAGTGAAACTACTAAGTGGTAGTTAAAAAACTGAATTTTTCATAAAACTTAATTTTACCGCTTCTGTGAATGGAATTTCAAAAATCCGAGAGACACGGTTGATGTCAGCAAGTAAAATGTGGTTCAATGAGATGAAAATAATTTTTGGTGAATAGTAACTTTTTACTTTTATTTACCACGGTTAAAAGTAAATAGGGTAATTAAGGGTAAGAATGATATTAATATTACCCTAACACATGTCCTAATTCTATTGGACAAGTGTATCTCGACCAAAAACAACCTTATGTGTAAAATATTATCATTTAGGCCCACTTGGATTAGATTAGGACATTTATTATTATTTAATTCAAAGAATAGTTAAAAGAGTTAAAATCAAAGTTTATTCACTAAAACATTTTTAATATGGGGTTATACATAAGATAAATTCGACTATAAATATTCATTAGAAATCTAAAAAGATTTCCTACATAATTATATTTTATTTATAATTTTTAGACTTTATATAAATTAATTTATTTATGACACAACGATGATGCAGTAATTACCCTTTTAAGGAAATATTAACATAATTGATGTTATAAATACTCAAATGAATGTAATTTGAGACTTTTTATGAATTCCACTAATTTTCTAGGTTACTATAATATATTAGTGTTGATTTAATCAACTTGGTTCGAACATATAATTCTGTTATGACTTTCACAAAAATCATAGATCAAATAGTGTCAAAATTGACACAAAATAGTTTTTAAATAAAATAAAATATTATTAATTGTTATTTTATTCCTAAAAATCTAAGGTTCGGCCAAATGACTTAGATAAGGATATATATATTAATGATAAACAATTTGGGGTTCGTTTGGCATGTTATAGTAATTGTATTAACCATATAGTGAAAGAAAACAAAAAGACACGGTAAAAGTTAAATTAATTAACTTAGAGTTAAATCTAAATGATAAGGATAAAATAATACCCTAAACTTGTCTAAATCCTATTGGTTGATAGGCTTTCTACCCATCCCCACATTATCTTCAAAATAAGACCCTTTGGAACCATTATAAACCGATTTTGACTTTAATATAAAATAATATTTTGAGATATTCCTAAGGTGCCCCTCTCCTCCCTTATAAAAGGACACCTCCTCCCCCTCCTCCTCACACCAATTTGAGCACTCAAGCTCGGTCAACCCCTGCCAAAATCTCTTCTCCACTTCCCTAGCAACATCCTAGAGGTTCTGGTCTTCCTCAAAGACAAATTTTAGTTCCCTAAGAGGAGGTCTCCAAAAGGCGCTTTAAAGAAGAGGTAATTACCATTACCAATTCTTTCATCTTTATTTCTTCTTCCACTTCTTCTTATTAGGTTGTTTCATTATGAAGTAATAACATCAGTATCACTGATATACTGATATGTTATTATAAGTATGAAACAACCCTATTTCACCATCTATCTATCCTACAGAAAAAGGAATCACCGCGCGTGCGTACGTACGGAATACCGTCTCCACGCCGTGGTGTAATCTATTTTCCACCACCACCTTACATGGATGGATATAATGGTGTAAAGAACAACTATACATAGTTATTAAAACATCATATTGATTCTGATATATTGTATAATCCACTCCAATTCAATTCAATATTTATGGAAATGATATCATCGCTCGTGCGTACGTACGGACTACCGTCTCCACGACGCGATGAGATTCATTCTCCATGTTAACCATTTCAGAATGATTATAAAGTATATATAAGAAATAATAATGAAATATATGACATTATAAAGCTACTGTATTTATGTATATATATATATATGTATGTCATATACTTACTTCCATTCAAGACAATAAGGAAAGGAAAACAGCGTTCATGCATACGTACAGACTACCGTCTCCATGAACGGTGTTTTTCATTTCATTTATCTATCTATTATATATATATATATACTGAATATATATGATATATATATCATATTTTATATTCTGGAAGTAAGTAAATCATGATATAAGTAATAATAATGTCAAGAACAACAAGTCAAAACACCTACGATAAATGAAACGATTTTACCCAAATCGCTTCTTTAACATGGAATTTACAAAAGAATGGGTCATATAATGTAATAAGTGAACCATATATGATATCATAACAATGAATATGATTCTGTAATAAGTCAATGACATTATTTAAATCATTATACAGGAGGTTCGGACACTTACGAAGCAAATCGGACCTAAGGTAAGGGAAATATCACAATCTCATTTTTATCCGAGATTGTTTATTTGTAAGTATTTACTGGGGTGTATTTTATCATCCACGTCCATGTTTCATCAATATGTAATATTACTTCCATCCACCTACAATATTTTAAATCCAATTTTACCCTTCGGTGAGTTTTTAGTAAAGAATATGAAAGGAATCTTTTGTCGTTTTTTCGTACGAGGTACTTTTTGACTTTTCCGACAAAAGTACGAAGAATGTTTTTTTTAACGTATACGGCATGAATGGATTTTTAAAACATTATTTCCAAGAATCTTAATTTACAAGTTTTCAAGTTTATTTTTAATCAACTTCTTTTAGTTTAAAGTTTTATGACATGTTAAGAAAGGAAAAATGTTTTTAAAGAAGAAAGGATATTTTCCTCAAGAATTCATTTCAAGTGTTTTTTTTAAAACTATTTTTCCTTCTAAGATGATGTTATTTGATATGTATGTTTCAAGTAAAATGTCTCTATGATTTAAATGGTTTCAGTTTTCTTATGATGAAATGATATAAATTGTTTATGGATTATGATGGCATGATGTTTAAGAATCCCATTTTATTACATGGGTTATGAAATGATGTATGATTTATGATTTTGTGGCACACATAAGAATGGTATCATTATGAGATGGGTGGGACCTATATCTCCCTCCAATGCATTGGGTAAAGATTTTATATCTCATGAGATAGACATGGCTGGAATGGTAGGTTATACCGGTTCAGTGAAACAGGACTGAAATGAGGGTGACTCGATTCAGAAAGGGACTTTGTCCACTAAGATAGTATTGGCAATGAGTCTTGACTAACAAGAAATGATTCTCTATGATTATGTGTGTATGCCACAAAGTTTCATGTTTTATGTTATGATTATTGGGATTACATTTCACTTCTATGATTTATCCCATGTTATGATATTATGAGCTCTCTTTTTTGCAGGTTAAGATTTCCAAAAGCTATGTTCTTATGTATATGATGTGATTGATATTTATTTTGTTTACCCTTACTGAGCATTTGAGCTCACCATTTTATGTTTTCTTTTCCCCAGGATATAAAGAAAGGTTTTAGGTATAAAAAAAAAGAAGATCATTATGGGAGATGTTGAAGATCTTTCACCACGATTAGAAGATTATATTCCGAGTTTCCAAAGACACTAAACTATTACGGTCCTTGTGTGTGTGTTTTTGTTATGTACTAAGTATTCCGCAAAAGTAATGTAATGTCAATGTACGTCAAGATACGGGTCTCTAAATACTGATCACAAATGTTTGAAGTATATATTCACTCATAATGAATTAAACATGACACAAATGACATGGTTATAATTAATCAAGGATTATAATTGCACAATAAATTACCATACAGGGAAGTCAAGTAAAGTGGCTAACACTTTGAGCTAAAAGAGTAATTCTACATTAACAATTATATGTTTGGAATAAGATCCTTTTATTAAATATTTGATGAAATTTTTCATAGAAGTTGTTTGTGTAGGGAATTACTCTGTTTTGTTTGAGGTGGCATTGCAATCGTCTCTAGCAGACAGAATAAAGAAAGAACATAAAGAATACCGTGAGTTGTAGAAAAAGGTAGAGTTGGTTTTGAAGGGTAATTTAGAATAATTTAGCATTGATAAAGATTTTGTTTTGAGGTTTGGAAATAGATTATATGTTCCTTGTGATTCACAATTAATGAAAGAGTTGTCATGTGAATCTCATAGTTCTCTATTTTCATTTCATCCTGGAAGTACTAAGATGTGCAGAGATCATCAGAAGTATTACTGGTGGTATGAATTGAAAAAATATATTTTTTAATTTACTATGAAGTGTTTGACTTGTCAACAGGTTAAAGACAATAGTCATTTACCAAAAGGGATGCTTCAACCTTTTCCAGTGATAGAGTGGAAATGGTAAAATATATCTATGTACTTCAATTTGGGATTACCAAAGACATATCGAGGTAATAATGAAATCTGGGTTATTGTTGATCAATTGACTAAATATAATCATTTTATTCCTATTCTAGATACTCTGTCTCTAGATCATCTTTCTAGATTTTATATTAAAGATATAGTCAGGTTACATGGAGTTCCCCTCTCTATTGTATATGATCATGATCCCAGGTTTACTTCTATCTTTTGGAAGGGCCTTCAAAATTCATTGGGTACTGAATTAAATTTTAGTATATCTTTTCATCCTAAATCATATGAGAAGTATGAACAAACAATTAAGACATTATAAGATATTATATGTGCTTCCCCAATGGATTACTAGGGAATTTGGGACCAACCTCTTTCTTTGGTTGATTTTTCTAATAATAAAAGTTTTAATTCCAGTATACAGATGGCTCCATTTGAGAAATTATATTGGTAGCTCTGTCGAACTCCAGCATTTTGGGATGAATTAGGTGAAAGGAAACTGATGGGACCGTAATTGATAGAAGATATGGCATATAAAGTTCAGTTGATACAGAAAAACATGAGAACAACTCAAAGTAGGAAGAAAAGTTCTACGGATAACCGGAGGAAGGATATTTCTTTCAAGGTAGGTTATCATATTTTTTCAATGTTTCTCCATGGAAAAGTGTGATGTATTTTGGTAAGAAGGGAAAGATGAGTCTGAGGTTCTATTCTTAGTATTATATTTTTTTACCTCCATTTTTTTCCCATGTACACAATCATTTTCATATTTCAATGTTGATAAAGTATATGCCAAATGCATCTAATGTTTTGAGTCAAGAGGTTGTTATGTTGGAAAAGAATATTTTTTATGAGGAACAACCAGTTCATATTTTTGACTGAAGATAGAAAGTGTTTCTGAATAAGGTAAATAATCAGGTAAAAGTTTTCCAGAAAAACCACAAGGTTAAAGAATAAACATGGGAATCTGAAAATGCTACGAAGAATAAATACCTCCACTTATTTGATATGTGAATATAATTTCATGGACAGAATTCCCAAAAGGGGGAAGGATGTAACAATCTAGGTATTTATACACTTTTTATTTCTATTAATACTTATTAATAATATATTAATTTAAATTTAAATGGGATGCTATGTTCGAGGGCATACCCGACACGCAATAATGGGTTTCTCCGAAATTTCATGTTTCACACAAGGCTGCGTCATACTGAAAAATAATAACATAATATTATTATTTTAAATGGTAGTTAACTCCTATCCATTTTATTATAGGTAATTAAAATAAATAACCATATTATGATTAAACATGTTTGTTAAATGTTTTTACATTTATCCAATAAAATTTAGAGGCTTAAAATGAGAATGAATCCAAATTTAACCATAAATACTCTCATATTTCTAAAGGTATTTTTACTACCTTTTGATGGAGAACCCCATTTAAATCTAGTTTTATTCAATTTATATGTTCCATTTTACAAAATAAACATATTTTTTAGAGGCCGGATTTCAAATATTACATTGGGTAAATATTTGGTATTTTTCTGATAAAATTTATTTTTAAGGAATAGTGAAAAACACTGCATTTTAAGTCAAAACTGTCTTTTCATCTGATTTATTTATAGGGTTTTATTATCTTTTTAGATTGTTTTAAAGTGTAATTATAATATGTATTTACCATTTAATCCTATTTTTTTCATTGGAAGTAATTTAACCTTTTAATTATACATAAACACATGTTAATATTTTGATATTTATTATTGCTTAAAAACACGCCTTTTGTTTTTGACAACAGGAATTAATTTTAAATTAATTTTTGAAACTTATGTGTTTTGAATTTTGAAAAATTGGTTAAATACTTGGAATCAGGTGGTTTAAATTTTTTAAATAGATAACTTGTATTTTTAGACATTATGAATAATAACATCAGTAAATATTTTATTTATCATGGTTAAAGGGTAAATCTGTTAAATAAGGGTAAAAAATAATATTATAATAATATTAAATTACATCAAAACATGTCATATTCCTATTAGATGAGATATATATTACTATGGGAATCCATGTGTCTATTTTACTACCCTATGGAGCCACTTGTGTGTGAAAATGACATTTAATTACTTTTCATTTAAATTTATGGAAAATATAACCTATAAATGTATCTTTTGGTAAAAAATATTTTATATGAGGTTATATAAGTTATACTTTCAACTATAAGTAGTCATTATAAATCTAAAAATATTTCCTAAATAATGGTATTTTATTTATAGTTTTTAGAGATTAAATATGTAAATTTAATTATAAAACAATGATGATGTAGTGATTGCTTCATTAATAAAGAATTCAAATAAATGTATTTTGGTTATTTTGATGTCATATAGGAAATTTTTGTATTATAATTACATGTTATATTTTTATTAATGAGGTTTTTTTAAATCAATCACGTTTTTATGGATTTTAAAAAAAAATTCATGATATGAATATTGTCAAATTTGACATAATTCATATTTTAAAATATAAAATATTTTATTAAATATTTTAAAATTTGTAAAAATATAAGATTCTTCCAAATATTTATAATAAGTCTAAAATTTTATTATTGACTCTTTAATTGGATATTTTTCCTGTTTTGGTAACAATTTTTATTCTCAAAGTGATAAATGCTTCATAAAACGGTAAGAATAAAAAAGGGTTAAATAAAAACGATAAGGATTAAAATATATTGAAAACCTATATATTTTTTATTAGATGATTTTATTTAGAATTATATTCATCTTATATTAAAACTAGATAAATTTGGACTCATTTATATTCGAAATTTAATTTATAATAAAATAATAATTCAAGATATTCCTTAAGTACCCCTCCTCCCTCTTATAAAAGGGCACCACCTCTAATCCAATACTCACTCCTCTATGTCCCCTTGTCTTGTCCAAAATATTCCCAAATAATCTCCCAACATTTCTATATTCCTTCTAGATGCCTTAAACTAGTCAGAAGTCAATTTATGCGTTCCCTATGGCTCAAATAAAAATAAGTTACCCGATTTGAGGTAACGTCTTTTCTCAAGTTTCATTACATTATTTTTCCTTCTACACTCCCAATGATCTTATTATTATTTGTTTATATAAAAACACCAGTATCATAAATTTAATAGGTTTTTATGATAATTATTAAAACTACACTTACACACACCTCCATCTAATGGATACGAACATATTGTTTCTGTGTACGACGAACTACTTCCTTACGAAATGACGATTGTTCGATTTTCCCCAAACACCTATCATGGTGGCTATTATGATGTAAATTTTATTTTATATGATATATATGAAATTTATTTTATATATATTCTTCATTAATTCTAATTTAGAAAATACCTATATGCTTTTAATGCTATATAAATATGATAATTACATTTGAGGAAGTGCCGACTACTGCCCCAACAAAGTTATACGACTCGTTCATGTTATACATGGAACATATAAAGGATGTAATTAGTTAAATTATTTAATATATATAACATAGATATTATACTATAGTTATAATATACCTATGTATCATTTTGTTTTCAATTATTTATATATGAAAAAAATGAAAGTAGAATTCATTTGTACGTACAACTTACCTTCTCCATTAAAGATGCATTTAACTTATTATATTCAAATGATTTGGACTATTATAAATATGTATATACTGAATATATATGATATTAATTTTATCTAAATGATGAATATCATTCTTGATATAATGAACTTTTGACAACATGGAATATTTATAATTATAACTAGTTTATTTTTTACTTAGCTTCAGAATATCGACAAAATGTTTGATATGAACTCAAATAATTAACTAATTATTATAGAAAGGTAATAAGTGATATTAAAGGATTATAAAACTTGAAAAGGTTTCTTAAGGAAGTTGAAATTAAAATAAGTTTATTATTCATGAAATTTAAGAATAAATGATTCAAGTCACACATGAGGTAAGGGACTTCATCTCAATATCCTTCTATTGAGGCATATTTCGATAATATATACATTTTTAGTTTATATGGTATATAATAAAACATTTTGACTTTTAATTTCATTAAAAGCGAAAAAAATTTCTATGATGAATTTAACTAAATGAAAAAAGTATTTTTTTAACGCATGTGGAAACAATGACCTCTCTACCGACATAATCATTATTTGGATTCCTTTATAAGCCCAAATGATTTTAAAATGAAAAAAACCCCTTATTCTGGTTTTGGGTGTTTTGGTTTTGAAAATGGTTTTTGAAATGGATTTATTATTTCAATATCTTGAAAATATTTATTGTGATTGAAAATGAAATTTTATTAATGAAATTTTGATATTTTCAGTATTTTGTTTGTTATGATTATATAATGGTACATGGAAATTGGATGGGTGGTTATGTGATAAAACAAATGACGGGTGGTTCTGTGATATACCAAGGGCAAGTGGTTACATTATAACCTCCAATGCATTGGGTATGGAAGTCATTCGTCTAGCTATTCCATTTAGTGATATGTGTGTAAGTGGACCATATGGTTATTCCATTTAAGTATGTTTATGTACCACATTACCTTTAAATGTTATGTTTTTCATTCTATGAGATTTTGGTAATATTTTGGTTAAGAAAAGGGTAAGAAGTGAGCTTATATTCAGTGAAGTGTTTTTTCTAATTCTTTAAGGTGAAAAGTATTTCTTTATTATTAAGTATTCATGGTTTACATGTTTTTTTGAAAACTAACATATTTTTTTATTTATATATCCCTTACTGAAATTTTTATGCTCATACAATGTTTTTTAAATGTTTTTCACAGGACATAAGGTGGAATAGGGTGAAATATGGGATCATGGAAAACTCATGTTGTTTAAATCATGGAACTAAACATATTTCCTTTCTTTTAAGAATTTTTATTTTATTAAAAAATGGATACTGAGTAAATGTGTCTACAGATAATATTCAAGTTGGTTTGTATATGTTATGACCTAATTCTCTAATGCTCTAAACCTAAAAAGATCCTCAATTTGAATTATTAACTTAATTCAAGATTATGTAACATTTAAGGATGGGGAATTATATTAAACTACGGTATAATGGTTCAAATAATGTTATTAAATTATAAAATATACATCATAATACTTATGATATTGTATATGATTTATTTATGACTTTATATTACATGTTGATTAAAAATTCTTATTCAAAACTACATTTTATGTAAAAACCACTTTGTTTATCATACATGTTTGGAATTTTTATTCTTTATCCTATTACTTATATCAATATTTAGTTACATAAAAAATATAAAACATTATTTATATATGATATATATATTATATATATATATAAATATAATATACATACATGAAATGGAATACACCGTTCATAGAGACGACAAGCTATACATACGCATGAATATTTTTTATATTTTCTTATCGTACTGAATAGAAGAAGATTAATTATATATATATACATAAATATGTATTAATAAATTAATATTATTATTTAATATATTATATATTTACTCATTATAGAAATTTTTTATAATCATTCTTTAATGGTTAATGTGGAAGATGAATCTCATCGCGCTGTGAAGATGGGACCAGGCACCATGCAGCTTTGTACAAGGTAATGCCAGTCGATCAACAATGTAGGTGGGGAGATAAAGGCGATCAATGATACAGAAGCTGGGGAGGGGCAGTTCTAGTGGGCTGGGCCTACGGGTCATGTATGGGCATGCTATACCTATGGGCCTTCGGGTCATGTATTACGGGTCATGTTGGGCTTTGTGCCTTGGGCCTATGCGTCATTTATTGGTTCCCCTTCAACCTTTAAAATGGGGATTATCTATAATAAAATAAAAAGAATTCATTCAGGCCATTCGGAGTAGTAAGTACGCATTAGTGAGGATACCATTACATTAATAGTAAAAGAGTATGGAACTATATTATATATTAATTATAATAAATAAATATAATTTAGTATTTATTATTCATATCAATCATATCCTCCATTATACCCATCTGAATAAACTAGTGATGAAAAACAGATTACACCATGGTGTGGAGACGGTAGGTAATACGTATGCAGGCATAGATGATTTCATTTTTCATTGGTTGGATAAAAGGAGTAATTTTTTTCCATAATCATAATAAAATATAAGAAGATATATGATAATGTAGTTATTAATTTATTATGGAAACAATATTGTAATATGAAGTAGAAGAAGAAATGAACTTAAATGAATTAGTAAAACAATTACCTCTTCTTCGGTGGATTTCCTTTGGATCTCCTATTAGGGACCCAAGGATTGGTATTTTTAGAAGACTATAATCAATAAAACTTAATAAATAATGTTTTAAGGATAAATGGATTGGTTTTGGTCAAGATATAATGCTCAATTTAGAGTGTGTAATTTGGGGAGGAGTTGTCTTTTTATAAGAGAGGGGAGGGGCACTCATGGAATCCATTAAAATATTAAATTAATATAAATTTATTTTCGATTAAAATTAGACCCAAAGTGATTTATTTTAAATATGTCAGGAGGATGGGTCGAAATAATCTCATCCAATTATTTTTAGATAAATTTATATCACAATAATAACCTTATTTTTTTGATTGAAACCTTTGTTAAACTCTTTAACTCTTACTGTGACAAATTGGATTTTTTAGACATTATGGTTAATATATTTACTAGAAAATTACAAACGCACCCAAAAAATGGATAATTGATGAAATATTTAAACTTATTACAGTTTTTGGACTAATTTTATATTTTTATAAATTATATATCAGTTAATAAAATATTAATTATTTTAAAATATCATTTATTCTAATTTTGATACTATTAATTATTTTTTTTTTTAAAATATCATAATAATATGATAACATAAAAAACAATTTCTAATATATTAATAATATTTATAAGTTATCTAGAAAATTTTTATGTTATTAATTATCTCAAATTATATTTATTTGAATTTTTTTAATATCAATAATTTGATATTTCCATTAATTAAACAATTACTACATCATTATTATGAATGCCTTTATTTTATTAACATCATATATGAAAATTAAAAATAAATTATCATGATGAATAAAAATTTATTATATTAAAAATTATGATTTATAGTTTAATTCATCTTCTTAATAATAGTTTATTAAAATTTAATACTTATTAAAAAACATGACTATGAAAACTCATCCAATAAAACTAGGATAGGTTTTAGGGTAATTTTATAGTCTTTATAATATTCTTTTTACACATATTTACTTGATTTTCCCTTAAAAATGGTAATTAAAATTTCACTAAATTTACTATTTATATGCCAAAAAATAAAAAAAACATATTAATATATTTTAGACCCACCTATTAAAAATATATAATCCATTTTTCTAAATAAAAAAATAGAACTTTCAGAAATTAATATAAAATCAATCCCATTGATTGGGTGAGAAAACGGGTTATTAAAGTTTAAACATGCAAAAGATTTAATTGTTTTAATATCTGAATTCAATTAAAAATTGTTGAAAATGAAATTTATTAGATTAAGTAAAATAATAATAATTTATTTATTATTTAAAACCACACAAAAATCTAATTTATCAAAATAAATTATATTAATGAAAAATGTAGTTTACAATTAAAAATTGTTATTTTCCACTATTCCTAAAAACATGAAACTTATCAGAAAAACACCAAAAATTTAACCAAAGTAAATTTTTATATTCCACCTTAAAATAAGAATTTTATTTTTTTCAAATAGAATATATAAAACTATAAAAATTGGATTTATAATAGGTTATCCATTAACAGGTGATAAAAAAATATTTATAAAAAAATAGGGTTTTGTCGTTAATATTGGGTTTGTTCTTATATTATGCCTATAAAATCTATTTGGATGAATATAAAAAATATTTGATTGAATATAAAAAATATATATTTTATTAATATCATTCTATAATAGTAATTAATTTAATTTATTTAGATAAAATGACTTTAAGATCATGAAAATAGTTCTTTATAAATACATTTCCAATATATTCAGTTAGTTTTGATATTCAATTATAATTAATTTATATCCAATGAATTGAACCATATATTTTCATAAGTTAGTTAATACTATTCATAACTTCTCTATAAATTTCTCGGTTTCATATTATTAAATTAAATAATAATATTTTAATAATATATTGTTGTTCGGTAAAACTAGACCTTATGTGTAGTGAAAAGAACCTCATTATTGTGTGTAACATAAGATTATAATGGTGTTGTATCCAGATAAATCTATAAAATAAATTGTATTTATTTAAGAAGATAAATATTGTAAAATCATGGTGTGTTAAAAATCAATCTAAAATCGTTGATTAAAAGTATAAAATCAATACGATGAATATATCATTTTATTTTTTATATTTATTGAAATTTAAAAAGGTCCACATCTATATTTTAATTAATTAAGATTAAAAATATTGTATTCTTACGTATCTCTATAAATCATTTATATTATTCTAAAAAAAGATGGTTTTATTCATATTCCATTTTTGGTAACCTCCTTCATGTCTAGCTAATACGAACATTTCCTTTTAATAATAGGGAGTCATTTATAAGTCCATCATTCTATTCATTCATGTTTTCAACCCTACGTGCACCCCCTTTTATTTTTATTGTAGTGAATTGAGAACCTTCTTATTGTAGGGGACCTATGACCACTATTTTTATTCATTAAATAGTGATTTTAATATGATTTATATTCCTATACCTATATAGATTAGGTTTAATATAAAAAAGATAAAAATTTGACATCATAAGTATTATCATTATAGACCATTATAGAAATTTTATAATGGAAGAAGGAGATGGTGTTTTACCATCGTATGAAATGAATATTTTCATTTCACATTTTTCGAAAAATAATAAATTTTAATGGAGTATTAATGACATCAAATAGATTATTATTTTATTATATAATCAAATAAAGAGGAAAGCATGGGTTTGATATTATTCTTCAATGTTTAATAAAGTAGATAATAAAATTAATAGGTTATCACATAATTCATAGATAATTTTTGATATTTAGAATAATTTCAAAAAGTAAGAAACTATTAATTTTGTTTTTTTAATGGTGAAAATTAAAATAATTCTCATATTATGGATTTAAGTATTACTTTTAATTTTTTTGTAATTATAAAATAGATATAAAAATGAATTATTACAGGAAATATCATAAATATTATTTGTTAATATAATAATACAGAATATTAAAATGGGGGATTTATTATATGTTGGATCAAAATAATAATTTTTTAAATAATTATGATTATTTTAGAGTTGAAATAGGGTAATTTTTACATGTATAAATAATAAGTATTTCATGTTAGATTTTAAATAAATTGTTAGATTCAGTTTGGTCACTTATTTTTGACATATGTATATTTCCTTTTGATATTTACTAGATAGTATACTATCTATTGGAAATTGTTTTTGATGTTGTTTACCATGGACAAATTAATTGAATGGAATAACAACATAAATCTGTACTATGTTATTATTTTAATGAAATAGGCCCATGACCAAAAATTATTTCTCGACATGGAATTAACTATACAGAAACGTAATTCTTGAAGAATGGTCATGATGTTTTTTTTATTTTTTACTTGACACTAAGTATAAGTTGTTTTATATGGAAATAAAATTGAAAATAATCCGGTTAATTCATGATGGTCGAAATTTATTTTCTTGTAAATAAAAAATTATTTGGGATGAATTAGACCATTGTCAATTGTGGGAGACCTGAAGTCTCTGATTCCATTGAACTAGTGCATTTGTTTATGTGTGGAAAATAAATTTAATATGTTTGTATTCACTTCAATGATTAGATCCATGATGTGATGGATTATTATAATAGTGTGTGTTGAATAGTTTGGTGAGTAATGGGGTTGATGCATGGGGAAATATTAATGGTTGGTTTTATATTGAGAAATGGGCTACGATCACCAGGCAGCTGGCATGGTCAATGTCTGTGTTGGCGAGACAGATTTTATTATGTGAAATAGTGTGGAAATGAAATTAAGTAGTCACGATGAGTTTATATTATGGATTTACTATTGATTAAATTTATTTTTCATTTAAATTATATCAATGGATGGCTGAATATGAAATAGATATTTCGATCTAGATGATTCAGTTTAGCTCTATGAATGATGTGTTCATCTCAGTTGTGTTGGCCTAGTAGGAGACCTAGATTACTCGTATAATTATGAAATTTTAAATATAAATAATGAAATAATAGGGATAGTTCCAAGAATCTAAATAATGATAACATAATTGAGGATATAAAAAAGAGGAATTACATTGTTGGTGGAACTAACATAAAATTTTATGGGGTTAATCTTGAAATGAATGTTGGTTATGTTTAATTAATGGTTCAAAAATTAATTAATATATAAGTTGGGGCATGTATTCTGGTTTGAGACAAAGACCATAGTGGTGGAATTAGAGTGTCTAGTGTGATTTTAAAGGATAATGATTCTAAGTCGGTCTAGATTCCCTAAGTGTGTATACAGATTATATTTTTAATATTATCTGATTTAATATAAATCTCCACCTTTGTCAGTGGGGATAGCGAACTCCAAATTTTTTGAGGTTATTTTATCCAAAATGTAAGATGGATAGGTAACAACTTACTAACTTCTATCTCTCCCTCTCCCTCCCTTTTGTTGTAGTTTTTTTTGTTATAACATAAGATCTAATGGTTTTTGGTATATGGTGTGTTTTTACCTAGTATATGATATCTCTTGGTTTACTATAACATAATGTTTGGGCCGTAATATCTTATGTATAACACCTACTAGTGCCCATACATAGTGGATCTATCTTCCCCTCGATATACATGCATGGGATGTTATTTCTGGAGGTATAATAAATTTACATAGGTTATAGTGGATTCCTGTAATACTAGTGGCTACTTCTAGGAATTATGATGATGATTATGTGTCATGTTGTATAAGATGAAATAATATACCTGATAAATATGCACAGTGTGCATGATAACTTATTGAAAGTATGAGCATATATTGTGTGACATTAGAATATAAAATATACAAATTAATTAGGAAGTGGAATTTTATAATCATTATTTATACATATATTTGATATAAAATAACATACTGCATTTCATTACATGGTGAGTAATCCTTGTTGAGGATTGAAAAACTTAATTTAACCTTTTAATGTGATGAGTTGGTTTCATTTATTAATTCAACGGACATTAGTATGCTTATTTAAAATTTTTATGAGATATTTCTAGGAGGATCCTATTGAGTATACATATTTTTATTACTACATATTTAAATAAAACGATTTTTACACTTCAAGAACTATTTACTAATCATGTTGGGAATTGCAATATTAAAGAGTTTTATAGGATCCTTTGTAGATTCATGTTAATTGTTAAGTATTTACTTTTTTATTTTTATTTATTTCAGTTATATAAAACATTGTATTCATATTTTTGGATGGATTAATTATTTTTTATAATATTTTTATAATATTTTTCTCATCATATCTCTTATTCCTTAAATCTATATAGGGTTTAATGCCTCCCATATATGTTATTGGTATAACCTTGGTGTTAGTCTATAAAATATGAACTATTGGAGGTCGGATTCGGGGTTCATTATCCATATTTCAACTTTTTTTGCCTAGGATGGGTACCTTTAGGGAGATTGGGTCATGAATTCATGGTATCATAGTATATAGTTGAGTTAAATAGTAGAGTTTTCAGTTAGGAACTAGTGGGTATGCATGGGTCGATAAAGAAAGAGTATCATTTATGAATAAATTGTATACAAAAAAGGGATACTTTCTATGAAATTGGATTATAGGTCCCCCTATGATCTGATTCAATAACCATTAGGTTTATGTAAAAAGTTACGTGAAGTTATATTTCATGGTGGGTAGAGACCTTAACTAGGATCTAGCATCATGATTGTCTATGCATGCTTTTCAATTTGGTAGAAAATGTGAATTAGGTTGAAAATTGAATTAATTTGATAACCCAAATTAATTTTATCCACTTATTTGGAGTCCTTAATGTTTTTTAGTTTATAGTAATGGCTCCAAGTTGACATCCTATTTGGTTTTTGTTGTAGTTTTTTCAACATTATTTTCCATAAAATAATCACAATGTGGAGGTCGATGATGATGAAACATGGAGGATGAAAATCTGAGAATATTTTCTTAAGGATATTTAGAATAATGTGATGTCTATTTTGGATCATGATATTTATGGTTGTTTTCAGATATTGATATATCCTCTAGTTTTATTTTTTCATTAAGGAAGAACTATGTTCTCATTGGTTGTGTTGATGCCGCATTAAGAAACAGGGTAGCGGTGGTTCTTATTCCCAAAATATTATGAGGAGATGGATTTATAGTGAGGAATGCTTCAAGTTCAGTTTAGGTCAAGTTTAATTCATTGATGGTAAGGGTGGATTGATAGTAGGAGATGTTTTACGTTCACATGGGCATTTATGAGTTATTATCTTAATATATTGTGGAACCTTATGACCCCCTTTTCATCTTTAATCATTCAATGATCAACCCATATAATGGAATAATTGAATTATCTTAATTATTTTATTGGAATACCTTTACATGAACGAATGGAACAACAATAATTTTATCTAATTGAAATATTCCTATTAAATCCCACAAAAAAATTTTTTATACCACTCCATTAGTTTACATCCAAACACTAGTAAAATAAAAATATTATATGGTATGTATATTATATTCCAAGAGAATGGTGTTGATATTTGGAACTTTTTTATATAAAGGGTTTATCTAACTTTATTTTCATCATTCCACAATTCTCTCCTTAAACTCAGTGTTGTGATGATTAACTCTAGTGGGAGTCAATTCTATTATTATATTCATTCTATAACTCTTATATATGGATTTGTTTGGTAGATATTTGGTAAGAGTGAAGGGGAATTTATAAGACCTTTTTATTTATAATACTCTTCTCTCAGGCCTAGTGTTATGGTTCCTTGTGAGGGGGAAATGGGATATTTTATGATTTATTATTTTCATTATTCTATTCTTAGTATCATATTATTTTTCACAATATTTTGAATTAAATTATTCTATGCATTGATTTGTGCATGTCACTCTATTTATGATGTGTTTTTCAATTTTCATACTTGTAATTTTTGAAATATTTCCTTTATGATGGAAACATATTCTATGGATTCCATCATATAAGGAGGGGGTGCTTCTCCCATCCTGAAAAAATATTTTAATGATACATTTCAATGTAGTCTAGGAACGATCGGGGCTTCCCAATGTTTATAATATCATGTTTTGGTGGATGGGATCCCTATATTTGTATTCCTATGAGGGATTTAGTTATGTTTATCTAAGTACTTGTATTGGTTGAGGAATATATTTCATTAATTCTATAAAACCATTTAATGTAATAAAATTCACCAATAGTTAATAGTAAATGGAATCAGTATAATTTTTATTGTTCTTTCATCAATGTGTTCTTTGTAAATGATGGTTGGTTAAAAAAGTGGAAAAAAATAGTTTAATAAAGTGGATTGTTTTATCCTAAATTTCATGATGTTGTTTATAAATTAATTTGGATTCACTTGTTTTGAAGTTATGTGTTTTGATATTAACTAAATAATGAGAATTATATAATTGTGTCAGTTTAATAAAAATAATCTGAATAAAGCATGTAATTTTTCATGATATATGAGTTAATATGAAAATAAATCTAAATTCAAAAAAATTACATCATGAATGGAAGGATTTAAATTTTCTATAATTATCAACAATTTTTTCATGATACATATCAAATATTTTAATTATAATAATGTATGCATTTTATAAAATATGTGATGCATGAATTTTTTTTTTTAAATTTACTGATACTTTGAATTATTTAATATAAAATGAAATTTTTGAAGGATATATTATAGTAGTATGTTATATTATGAATTTTCTACTTTTATTGGGTTAATATGTGTATTAATATCTATTGAGATCCAAATTGAATAATATATTTTGTGGTAAATTTTTTTCATAAATAATCATAAAAATTTTATTCATAAAATATTCAATGTTTTTTAAAAAACATTTTTAAAATTGGATTGGAAGTATTTTTCAAAAATAATTTTGTGACACCTAATTATGAGGAATGATTTAAAATTATTTTTATCTAAAGTTATTCTAACCTGTTATTTTTTTCATGAAAAACTCTTAGTGATGTTTCTATAAAATAATTATTTAATGTTTTTAAAAAAATTATTATAAAAAATTATTAAACTGGTAATCATATTTCTGAAACAAAAAACCTATTGTAATTCAATTCATGTATGAAATAATTTGAAAAATATGTTATTATTTTTTGATATTTGTATCTTACATGTATTTAAAAAAATTAATTTGAATTGGGAATAATAAATCAAAAATGATTAGGTTTTTCAGTATACATGGAATCTTTTATATATAACATGTATATTATTTTGAATAAATTATTATGAAGTCATGTTAATTAAAATTGTTCATTAAAAGTTAATGATTATAATTTATGAAGGTTCTTAACTATATTTTCTCCATTATTTATTATGTCATGTTTCATCATGTATATATTACCAAAGGGGGGAATGTAGGAATAGTGTTTTATATTAAAAGAAAGATATAAGAGGATAAATGATTTATAGATTTAATTTCAGATCATAACGTAGTAAATTTTTTGAGCTACCAAATACAATAAATTTTTCTCAAAATAAGTTATATAGATTTTTTTAAATTAGGGGTGACATTATTGTTTTTGAAATTTGTTTCCTACTATCGTATTTTTATTGTTAATGATTTATTGATCATTATTTTTTGTTATTTGATTTTGTTTTTTGATGTATGAGTGACAACAATTGTGATTTATATTACTTTAATTAGAAATATAAGCCTTATATGTGTGCTCAGTTTTTTGAAAAAATTCATTGATTTATTTATTTCAGATGCATTATTAGTGGAAATGTTATAGTAATTGAGGTATCTCTTTATTGTGAGTGTTTAGAAATTTATTGTTTATTTTTTTTGGATATATGCTTAGTTCCTATAGTGGATTGATTTTGTTTCTGATATAGCTAGATCCTTATGAGGTATCCTATAGTGTGTTAGATTTATTCCACTCCCTTTATATATTCATACTTTTTTTCAATTCTCAATGATAAAAATTGATTAGTAGGTATTTGATGTATAGCTCCATATTTTATATAATCCTTTCTATTTGCATTATTAGGTTCTTGGTGATTGAAAAGAGTCTAATAATGCTTATTGATTTTTTTAAAATTATTTTAAAAACACTGTAACTAATATTAATGTTCTAGAAATTTATTTTCAGGTGATTCAAAAATTTATCTGGTGGTTTTAATGTGAATAAATTATTTTTAAGGTAATCTATAATTTTGGAAGTAAATTTTTAGTGGTATTATTTTTAGATATAAATTTGAAATTGGAAATAATGTTCTATTTCTTTTTGATACTATATTTTTAAATTTAATCAAAACATTTAATATTTTAGAAATTACCCTCATATTTTATAGTATATATTATTTTAAAATAATTTAATAAGTGATAAAATTAATTTTTAAATCTAAGAAATTAATTTATTTTTAAACTATTAACTCTTTTATTTACCCTTAAAAACCCCCACCCCTATTATGTGTAAGTAGATCAACTTTACTTTTGGATACATATACATAAGCTCCATTCTCCATATAATTCATAGACTTAGTTTCATTCCATGCATATGGGTAGGAAAATCAGGTGTTCATAGAGGTATGTTCTGTGTGGAATGAATGTAATATGGTATTTCATTATCTTTTGTGAGGGTATTCTATCGCTTGTATCAAGGTGGATTCTAAATTTTTTCAATATGACTGTTTCTCATGTGATGTTCTTCAAGGAGTTTTGTGAGGTTAATACTCACATCAGGGTGAGTATAATGATCACGTGAGGGTAACAATACATTTAATGGAAAATTTTATTACCTTACACAACATTAACTATCATCTATAAGTATATTGTTTTGAGAATAATATCCACTCTATATTTCAAAATTATTCTATAATTTTTTTAGAAAAAATGGAGATATCTATATAAAATAATGTATTGAAAATATAATATGAATAATTTGAATATATATTTCACTCCCTTATATTTATGGATTTTTTAAATGGGCTTATATCCATGTTTTAATAAATTTGGACTAAAATGAATGTTTAATTATGTATTTTTGAGAATGATCTATTTTATTCTAAAACCATAGGGTTTTCTATCAATTTTTTCTTGACCATACATCATTATTAGGATATCCAAACATTACATTTGAATATCAATGAGTATTTAGTAATTTATTCAATCACTTATTAGATAGTTCAAGACTTGCACCTATCCCCCGTCACTTCCTCACTTATTCTTACTAAAGTGAATTTTGATGCTACATTGTGGGTGGGGACCTATAACTCCTCATTTTATTTTTCTTATATGATCCTATAAATATTTAGATTACACTGAGTAGATGAATGCTATTAACAGTAAGGAATATAAAATCATGGTATTATTTGTAGTGTTATCATTATAGAATAGTCTAGAAATTTAAAAAGGTGAGAAATAGAATATGTTTTTGCATTACTCATAATGAATATTTTAATTTCACATTTTTGAAAAAAATGGTAATTATATGGAAATGCTAATAGAATAAAGTAGATCATTATTTTTTATCTAACAATTAAAATAAGCATGAATTTTTTATTATTATTCTTAAATGTTATGTAAATCAGATAATGAAAGTATTATATTATCAAATGCATGATATATAAAATTAGATATTCAAAATAGTCGCCTATTATTATTTAATATTTAATATTTTTATTTTTTCAAACTATTGAAATTTAATTAATTCTCACATCGTAGAATTATGTATTACTTTTCATATTCTGGGAGTTATCAAAGAGAGATAAGAAGGGATTTTCACATGTTGCCGTGTAAATGTTATTTGATAATATTGGAATTCATAAAATTGACATGGTAAATTTTTTTATGCTACAGAAGGAAAATAATTTTCATTTAATTTTCATTATTAGAGAATTAAAATTGGATAATTATCAAAACTGAATAAAATTAATATTTCATGTTAGAGATCAAATAAATGGTTTGGTTTAGTGTGGTATCTTATATTTAAAATATATTTTCATTTCCTCAAGATATTTACTAGATAGTGTGTTTTATTCTTGGATATGTTTTGTTATTTTTTGGCATGGACTAATTACATGAATAAATAAAAAATGTAATGTAATATTATGTTATAATTAAAAATAATATAGGCATGTGTAGAATAAATAATACTCTCCATAAAATTTATTAAACAAGTAAATAATTTTAGAATCATGTTCATTTTATTTTCAAAATTTTATTAGCTACTGTATACATGTTGATTGGTGTTGAAAACCTATTCATAGTAAACAAGATAATCTGAGTAGAATTAATAAGTATATTTTTTATATAATTAATTTTATGGTAAAATGATACTATTTTTTATTATAGGATTCCTATAATCCGTGATTATATCTCTTATATTCCTTTGATTGTGTGTGGAAAATATATTTAATATTTGTGTGCTCTCTAAAATAAATTCATCTTCTATGAGATTGATTGATAACATAGTGTGGTTTGAATTATTTTTATTAAAATTGGGATTGAGGCCCATTGATTTATTATTCATTGATTTTACATTGAGTAATGGGATTATATCATAGAGTTCCAATGATGGTTGATGTCGATGGGAAAGAGACATATTATACTATGCATAAGGGTGTGAAAATAACACATGGCGGTTATGATAAATTCAATGTGGTCCTTCCTTATTTATTTAATTTTTTGTTTTATTTCATTATTTAGGCAGATGTATGGATAAAAATTTTATCTTTCAAATTGATTAATGTAGTTGGACTCTATGTTTGTTATGTGCATCTTAGTTTTGGTATCCTATGAGGTCTTCTAGAGTACATGAATAATTATGAAATTAAAAAAAACCGAAAATTTGGGTTGGTTTTGGATTCAAAATAACGATTTCATACTTAATGATATAAAAAAAGAGAAACAATAGTTTCCGAATCACTTTCTTAAAATATTAGTGTGTTAATATTTTAAATAAATATTTTATAATATTAATCAGTAGTTAGTTAATAAATTAATATAGATTTTGATAATTTTATGTTCTTTTTAGACCTAGATATTTGTTTTGATGGTTTTGGGTCTTGTTTGATATTAACAGAATATAAATATAACACTAAGTAGTATCCAATAATGTGGATATGTACGATATAATTTAAATTTTCTGATCTCATATGCTTCACCACCCATTTCGGAAGGGAATCAAACAAGAAATTGTTTATTTTGGGTTTTTTCTATAATATCTAGGATGGTGAAGGAACGTATGAATTATATATCCCTCTCCCCTAATCTCCCATAATTTATAGTTGGTTTAGGTGTCTAAGTATATAATGTCTTACAGTATATGGTTTTTTAATACTTGGGTTGTGATACCTCTCCATTTATTATACATTTTTGTGAAGGTTTTATTTAATTGAGGTATAATATGTACTTGTATCAAAGTGTCTTAAACATACCATGATTTTATGTTCATGGTTTGTGCTGGATTAAGGTATAATTCATGTAGAAATATTTTTGTGGAATAAAAAAAAAGATGTCTAGCATTGGAGATGGCAGTTATGATGTCATGATAAGATTAATAAGATGTTATAATGGTTCTGAAACATAACCAAAGGTCATAAATAAATTTATAGAAGTGATGAGAAAATGATGTGTGGAATTCGAATATGATATAAAAAAACTTAGTGGGATATGTAAGAAGAGTACCTTAATATATATGTATATATATATATACCTTTGACATAGAATGTAATGGCCCTGACCTTTTGGCCTGTTACTTTTCAAAAAAATATGTTGTTTTAGGTGTCGAAGAATATTTTGGGTTGTTTTAGGGACATGTGAGTCATTCCAATGTTAAATCATTTCAACACTTTACCAAATTTCCAGTTTTCCAATGGTGACTCATACTAATAGAGACTCATATAGAAGTGAATCAATTTAGTGGTGACTCTTTTAGAGGTGACTCATCAGAAGATTACTCATCCTGCGTAGTTACTTTTCTAGAAGTGACTTGTTTGGAAATGACTCATTTGGCGGCAACTCGTCTAGCAGTGACTTGTCTAGCAGTGACTCATCTGTTGGTGACTCATCTGGAAGTGACTCATGGGATAGTGACTCATCTAAAGGAGGCTCATCTGGTAGTGACTCTTCTATCGTTAACTCATCCTATAGGTGAATCATCTGGTGGTAAATCTTCTAGTGGTGACTCATCTTGTTGGTGACTCATTTCAACAGTTTAAAATTTTTCTGGATTTTACCATTTTTCTAGTTTTCTATTTTTACATCTATTTTGATGAAAAATGATTTTAATAACATCACTAATTATTCATAAATCCATATGAAAATAGATCAATCATATATTTTATTTTCTAAAATTCAGAAAGACTTATAGTTTTTTAAAACACATGGTTTAAATGGAATCAACCTTTAATGGTTAAATAAGCTGTTTTAATCCTATTAGCTTTAAATATTGTCCTTATAAGGTGTATATCATGTTTTTGTTCAGTCCTTCTTCTTTCTCTTGATATGGTAGGTCCTATAAATCCTTATTCCCTATAGTCTTGGAATGAGGTGTTGTGGTTGGTTTGTGTCCCCCACTGAAGAACTCCACTCATGTACTTGCGCCCCCTGTTTTGGTGCAATAAGGATGTGTCGATCATCTTTCTTCTTAGTAGGATTTATTGCCTCTTTCTTGATTGTGTATCATACAGGATGGGTATATAAATGATTATTCTTGTGCATATAGTTTATTCTGAATTAATAAAGATAAAATAATTCATTTAAAATAAATACAAAGGGGTATAGTGACGTGATGTTTGATATTTCTATTTTATTGAAATTTTTTGATGTTATAAATTATGTGGGATAAGATGCCCACTAAATATAATGACCATTAGTGGTCCATGCTTGTGATTATATATTGTGAATAATGGAATTCATTTTGTGTGGTTGATGACCAACACGTAATATGTAATTGGATAATCACATATAATAAGTTAATAAAATTTATTCCTCGGGTTCATAGGGTTTATATGATATCAACCATAATTAACAAAGTTGAATTGAATAAAAAAACCTAGATAAATTTGAATGTCTTTTGTGTTCTGGTGTGTGATATTCCATTTAGGGGGGGAGCGGATGATATATGGTTGTTCAGTGGGGTTGTGATTTTCATGATGTGGTTGTGCAGCAGGGCTGTTGTTGTAGATGGATTTGGAATTGGTTGTTGGGATTTTGTTTCCCTATATTATTTAGTGTGTTTTGTGTTGTGTTATTGAACCAACTAGTATTTATGGTGAAAAGAATAATAATAATGAAATGGACTTATTACATGATAATGATTTAAATGGAATGTATAATGGAATAATTGATGATGGGATTTAAGTACAAATCAATCTACATGTTTATTGGAATGGGTTAGAATTGGAGAATCTGTCAAATGGATTAATGATAGTTCAAGACTGATTTATATATATATAATGTATTTTGTTTTTCTTGTATGGTGTTACACATTTAGAGGTAGATGAAAAGTGGTTCAGTTCTAAGTAAGTTAGTGTTTTGTTTTTAAACCCATGGGTTGGGATTGTGTTCTTTTTATCTATATATATGTATAAAATGTCTATTATTATGTTTTATATACACACCAAATCAATGTACATCACTATGTTCTTACACCATCATAGTCACGTGGGGTGTTTCTTTCCCAACATCCTTGTGGGAGGATGGATGGCTATCCACCCACTCTCTCCTACCCACTCTTCTAGGGGATAATGGCCTATATCTTCCGGAAAGTTGTGATGTGTGGTCCTAGGAACCTTCAAGATGAGTTGTGGTGTTATATCCCATGTTTCATCGAGATTAGATTTGGTTTTTTGTCCACGGTTTCTTTGGGATGAGATTTGTTTTCACGGATCAAGTGTCTTCAGGTGATTTTTGATTTTATGTGAGGTTTGGCCCATGTTTGTGTAGGCAGTATGTGATCTGATATATTCAAAAGATGGGGGAGATCCATTACGTTTTACGTTGGGTTTTGAGAATTTCTAATCAGTGGTAAAGTGGTGTGGGGGTACCCTATCATTAATGTTCAATATATTATATAATATAACATGGATTCATTTTTTGGTGAGTGATCTTTAGTGAGTTTTGGGTTATGTTTAATGTTAGGTGTTGTTTTGTTTCGATTTTTTCACACAGGTGAATTAGTATGATCCTTCAACTTGTGCATGGGAGAATTTGGTATTCTTACTGAGTATTCATGTATGATCACCATACCTATATAAAAATAGTTTTCAAGTTTCCAAGAGGATTACATAGACCATGATAGAAATTACTATCTCATACCTTTAGACTGTTACTGTGTTGATGATCTAGTTATCTTTTTGAATATTTACTTTGAAAACATTATTTTTATTAGTTTCAGTTACACATTCATTTTGGGATATTTTCTAGTTTTCATATATAAATTTCATGGATTTGATTTTGGTTGATTAATTCTATATCCTGATCTTGTTTTCTTATAAAGGGTCATGCCTCCCATGTCGTGAGATTTGTATACCCTTGGTGCTAGTTTCCAACCTAGTTGCTATTGGAGGTGCGACTCGGGGGGTCATTATCTCTCTCTCCTTATTGCATCATCTTTTATGTTAGGGGGGTTCGATAGAGTATTATTGGCGGATTATGGTTGAGACAGAAGATAGAGTTTGGAGTTTGGTACTGTGTGGTTTTCATTTTAATGGTATGTCAACATTGTCAGTTGTCCTTGGTGCATAACATAGGTCAGGGAGACCAGCTAGGATATGGCATTTTAGTCCTCCCATGATTCAGTGCACGGACTCCGAGCTTATTGAATGACCAAGTGAGATGGGACAACTTCTAGGTTAGAGATATTATATAGGTAAATTCATCATTATTACTTTTTTTCTCATTTTAATTGGATTGTTTGGGGAAAGTTAAAATTTATAAAATTAATTAAATGGATAAAATTTTATTAAAATATATCATAATGAAAACTTATACAACTAGGCATAGAAAATATTTACTTATCTTATAACTATGGATCTTGGTCATTATCCACATACGGATCAAGTATTGTAACATTAGTAGGCTGACCTAGTTGATCGATGGAGGTTTTATCTAGCTGTGGATTATGATTACTCATAGAAGATGTTGCATGATTTTCAATAGAAGGAATTTGAAAATTTTAGGGGTGTGTTTCTGATATTGAAATAGAGAGTTGTATATAGGATTTTTAGGTCACTTTCTATTTTATTTCAGCCCTGAAAGATTACATGGTCCCTTTGATTTTTATTCAGGTACAGGGAGTTGTGTGTCTGTGGTGGACGTTATACCTTGGTTTGAAGAGGGAGGAAGATGTTTCATGGGTCAACTTCTGGAAGGAGTTTTGGGAACAGTTCCTCTAGTCGATCATGAAGGATGATAATAGGTTGAATCTATTATCCCTCTACCATGGGATTATGTCTATTCTGGATATTTTGATTAATTTCAATGTCTTTTTTCACTTCACCCGAGATATTTTTCTAAATTAGGAGTCCTAAGCGTGGCACCTTGAGGAGGAACTATGTCCTTTGATCTAGTATAAAGTTACACCTTTTAAATTGCCAGTATACCTAGATGTTCATAAGAAGGAAATTTTGTTATAGTTGATTCACTCAGGAGGATGTTTTCTGTGAGAGATGAACCAATAAGGATTTTTAAGGAGGAGAGTTTTTCATGGAAATAATCATGTGTTGGAGCCTTTGAGGTTTCATCCAACCGAGAGTCAAACTCAATATCTTCCCTTTAGATATTCTGGTTTTGATCCCTTTAAGTGAGATTGGGGAAAATGTGTTTCATCTATGGGGTTAATGACCAAATTTTGGACAAGTTCCTAGTGGCTACTCGAGATGAGTTTGGTTGAGGTGGATAGTTCCAGCATCAACCTCTGTAACAGTTTTCATTGAGGTCGTTCCAACAGTAGGTGCTTCAAGATACGGTCTAACTAAAGCAGATGTTGTAGGTAGAGTTCAGCCTTAGGATATTACTTGAGATCAGGGGCCTCATCCCAAGTGTGGTCATGGAGGCCTCTATCAACAGAGAGGAAGGGCAGCTAGGCATGGTCAGTTTCATACAGAGGAGGTAGAATTACTAGATGTGACATAGATCAATAGAGGTATGATCGGTTTATCATGTACACTTTTCCGTTCATTGATTTATTATATGTATTCCCAATACATTGTGGAAACCACTCTATTCCATTTTTTGGGACTATATGTAGATATGATTTCCATACCACTAGTGTGGACTACACCATTCAGATACTAGACCATCTTGTTTGATGTGTGTCGGGGGTGTAGACTGATGATAGGTCCACATCAATCTCATGGGAATATTTTCTTTCTTTAGATAAAGTCATAAAATTTCATACTTAAGATTGAGTGGTTGTATTATATGAATGTAGTTATTGACTTATTTTGTACGTGAATAATTTTTTCAGATGTTGATGTCCAACAAGTGGTTTTTGTTGGTGAGTGGAGCATTTAGGTAGGAAAAAGACACATGGAGCCACTCCTTTTCATGATGGATGATATTTTTCTAGATACATTGGGTTATAAGGTAGATAATTATCATAGGATTGTCAGAGAATTCTAGGATTTTTCCCTAAGGAGGTTGTTACACTACCCCCTTCACGTGACATTGAGTTTGTGATAGACATGCATCCCGTTGATTCTCAAAATTTGATGACTCCATACTAAGTGGTGACAGTTAAAATTAGTTACACTATAACAAGGATAGCATATCTTTTTGACCATATGATAAGGGAAATTAGTTTTATAAGATCAATTTGTGGCCTAGATATCACCATTTCAGGGTGAAGGTGGTCGATATCCCAAAGTTTTTAATCAGATGCAAGTATGGGCAATTTTAGTTTATAGTAATGTCATTCGGTGTTATGAACACCCCAGTCATGTTCATAGGGATCATGAACTCCATGTTTCATGAGTTTCAATACATTTTAATCATTGTATTCATCATTTATATCTTAATCTACTAAATTTAATAATAGTTTTATGTCAAGCATCTTCGAGTAGTCTTGCAAGTTATTTGGCTCCATTAGCTCTATGGAAATTTTTTCATGTGCATATTTTGGACATTATAGGTCTATTTCCTCAGACATGTGGTGTCTTATTAGAGTGTGTTAGTATAACCAATATATGTAAAGGGATGTGTTTTTTGAGAAGAACCCAAGAATGTGGTAGTGGTTTGTAGATTCCTTTGTCTCTGATGCTATTATCGGAGGTTTGTGCCCAATTTCTTTTGATTTCACAACCCATTGGAAACATTTACTAGGAATTACCAACATTTCTGTGGACTAATCAATGTTAGGAAGCATTTGGTTACCTAAATGTGAAAATTATTTGTGCTCTAGTAATCCGGTTTTTAGAGGAAGGGGTAAATTTTAAGGTGTATTGTGATTCTTTCCATATGGTCTTGTGGTGAGTATCGATGAAACAAAAAGAGGTGATCTATTATGGGTCTAGGATGTTACACCCTCATGAACATAAATTTCCCACCCATGATCTAGAGCTATTTGAAGTTGTGTTTGCGTTGAAGTTGTGGTGACACTACCTCATTGGGGAGAACATTGTGGTCTTCACATATCACAAGAGGTTGAGGTATATATTTTCTCAAATTGACCTGAATATACAATGATGGAGGGGGATGGATATCCTTCAGGACTGTGATTTTTAGGTCTCTTGCACCTATGTAAGGGGGAATGAATTTGATGATGATTTGAGAATAAGTTCAAAGAAAAATGTTGTTTGGGAGTCTGCAAATGTTTGGAGAGCTATGGAGGAGTTTGTATCCCAACACTTATATGTAAGGGTGGATGGTGGTAGAGGATATTTATAATAGAAGACAGTGTAGTCTTATCTATTGCAGGAAGTGGAGGAGTCCAAATGGGTAGACTCAATGGTAGAGGTGATGTGGGATCATGTTGGCCATAGTGATGATCCATGGGGATGGTCATAGGATAGTCAATGATGGATGTTATTTGAAGGGAAGACATTTATTATGGTGTTTATGCATAAGGTATTTCTTTTTGAGTTCCATATATAACCTTTGGAGGTTCATTCTGGAATTTCTATGATGTAATATGGATTTAGGATGCAATTACGGTGGGTTTGGATGAAGTGGTAAGTGGTAAAATTTGAGGAAATGGGCTTGGTTTTCCATTAGTTAAAGGCATAGCATCATATTCCTGGTGGTTTGTTTCAACCCTTAGATATCCTTGAGGGGAAATGAGATGACATATCAACAGATTTAATTATAGGGTTACTCATAGGTCAGGGAGGTTTTGATTCAATCTAGGTGATCATGGATCAGTTGATGAAGTTGGCCCACATATTAGTAATCGCGGAGGAAGGCATAGTGGATTATTTGGCTAAGCGATATGTGAATGGGGTGGTGTGGTTTCTTGTATTTTTTAGTTACATTGTCTCAAATTGAGATTCCCATTTTACCTCACAAGTTTTTAGGGTATTGAAGTATTTTTTGGAACTCAGTTGCACCACAACACTTCTTTACACCCTCAGACAAATGGGCAGCCAGAATATATTATCCAAACACTAGAGGATATGTTATGGTCATGTTCCTTGGACATCGGTGGATCATGGGAACAACACCTTCCTGTGGTTGAGTTCAAATATAATACTATCTATCAATATTACATTGGAATGGCCCTGTTTTAGGCTTCTTACAGACAGTCATGTTGTTCTCCATTGTGCTGGACTAAGGTTGGGGAGGTAGCCATTCGTTCTCTTAAGGTGGAGCCAAGAACAATAGATAATGTTCAGTTAGTTCAAGAGAGGATGAAACCAGAACCAGACTGGTTGATGTATTGTATTGGTCATAAGATTTGGCCTATAGAGTTCAAGGTTTGAGGCCAAGTGTGCTTGAAAAATTCCTCTCAACATGGGTAGTGTAGATTTATAAAGGGGTGTAAGATATCTCCACTGTTTGTTGGACCTTTGGAGGTGTTGGGGTAGTTATTGAGGTTGCATATTAGTTGTTGTTTCTACCATGACTGGTAAGGGTCCACGATGTCTTCCACATCTCTTATCTCTGTTGATATCATCACGATGAATCCCATGTCATTGATTGGGGAGAGTTGGATATTGAGAATAAAGTAACCTTCATGAAGAATTTAGTGGAGAACCAGGACTATCGAGATAAGGTTCTATGAGGATGAACCATTATCCTAATTTTTGGGTTATGGAGGAATGGTGTCTTAAGTGATAGTATGTGATATCATGAGATGCATATGTGAGCCCAATACACAAAGTTGTTTTGAGTTTTCCCTTCTCATTCTTTTCGTTATGATATGATGTTAAGACCTTGGTGTTTCTTGAGATATGTTGTTTTTCCCATTGATTTTACGTGTGTTGGGTGATGTATGATGATATTCTGACATGAGAAAAAGGGAAGACTTGATTCCTAATCAAGATGAAATCAACTACGATGGGATTAAACTGATGGAGGATAGTCTGTGCTACACATAGTGGATAGTATCATAATATGGAGGATGTAATTCCCTGATTCCTATAACTTGGATAGTATTTTTTTAGCTATTATGATATATTGGGTTAGTTGGTTTGATTGGTGACAGTGATTTGGGTATAACAAGATCCTTCAGTGGTATCTCAAGCGATCATTTTTTCGAACCATCCTCACTTTTCTTCTAGATTGGTTTTGAATTCATGAGGGATAGAATTGTTTTAGATGTATCAGATGTTACATCATAGACATTTTGACACATTTATTTTCCAAAAATCAGATATTAGTGGTGTTATGTGGTAGTATGAGATGTTTTTGGGACATGTGAGTCATTCCAATGGTGACTAATTTCAATAGTTTTCCAAATTTATAGTCTTCTAATGGTGTGTCATCATAGTTATGACTCATTTAGTGACTCATCTTGGTAGTGACTTGTATAGAGATGACTCAACCTGGAAGTGACGCGTCTAGAATTGACTCCTCTGGCAGTGACTCTTTTGGTGGTTACTCATTCCGGTAGTGCCTCGTCTAGCGGGGACTCATCCTATTAGCGACTCTTTTAGTGGTGACTCGTTTGGTGAGTAATCATATAGAGGTGACTCATTTGGTAGTGAATCATCTGTTACTGAATTTTCTCTTGGTGACTCATCTAGCAGTGACTCATCTGGCGGTAACTCTTATGGTGATTCATCTCTTGGTGACTTGTATAGTAGTGAATCCTCATTGAGGTGACTCATCTGGAGATGATTTATCTTGGGGTGAATCATCCTAGTGGTGAATCATTTGGCGGTGACTCATCTAGCAGTGACTCATCCTGGTGGTGACTCATTTCAATATTTTATTTTCATTTTCCCATAATTTTCTTATTTTTTGATTTTCCCCTTTCTACATCTGTTTTGATGAAAAACGAGTTTAATAACATAATTAATTATTTTTAAATATGTTTCAAAATGGATCAATGGTATATTAATTTTCTAAATGATGGTAATCCTTTTAAATGTTTAAAAAATCTAGTTTTTGCTGATATATTTTTTTAATGGTCAACTAATCAGTCTCAATCCTATTAGTTCCAGATCTAGCCTTTCTAAGGTGGATATATACCCTTCATTCATTTCTTCTTCTTTCTATTGATATGGGAGGTCCCAAAAAATCCTTCTTCCTTGGAGCCAGGGAACTTGGTGCTATAGTTTGTTTGAGTCCACCCCTAAAGAATTACCCCCTTTTATGCACACCCTTATTTTTGTGCAACACAACTGTGTTGGTCTTATTTCTTCCATTTAGGATTTCCTTTTCCTTTCATGATTTTGTATCCTGCGGGGTGGGTATTTAAATGTTTATCCTTGTGGATATAGTCGATTCTAGATTAACATAGATAATAGATTTCATCTAAAATAAATAAAAAGTTGTAGTGGAACATCATGTTTGATCTTACTTTTTTATTTAAATTTATTGACGTTATGAATTGTGTGGTCTACATTGCCCATTAAAAATCCTGGCCTTTTGTGGTCCTTGCTTGCACATATATCTTTTGATATATGGAATGCATATTGTGTGGTTGATGATAAATACATAATATTTAATTGGATAAAAACATATAGTCAATTAATAAAATGTATACCCCAGTATCATATGGTTTCTGTGATAAAACCCTTAATGAGCAATGTTGAATTGAATAAGAGATCCCTTGCTAAATCTGAATGCATTTTGTCTTGTGGTGTGTGATATGAATTATGTGGAGATGGGGTGGAATTCGATGATATATGGATGTGAAGGGGGTAATGATGGTTGTGATGTGGTTTCACAGTGAGGTTATGGTGGAATGTGGATTTGGACTTGGGTGTTGTGATTTTGTTTCACTATATTTCTTACTATGTTTTTGTTCTGTGTTAGTTACCTTGTTGGTATGGATAAAAAAATGAATAAAAATCATGAACTATAATTATTACATGATAATGATTTAAACATCATTATTAATGGATTAATTGATGATGGTATTTAAGTTCAAATCAATATACATGTTTAATGGAATGGGTCAAAAATGGAGAATTGGGAATATAAATTAATGATAATTAAAGACTGAAATATAAATTATGGATTCTGTTTTTCTTGTATGGTGTTATGAATGTAGAGGTGGTAGAAAAGTGGGGATGTCATGAGTAGGTTGGTGTTTTTTTAACCTAAATATCGATCTTGTGTGTGTTTTCTCTACTTATATGTATACACTATATATTCTCTTGATTGATATATGCACCACACCCTTGTCAAGCAATATGTTCCAACACCCATATAGTCAATAAGGGTGTGTCTTTCCAAACATCCTGGTTAGAGGATGGATGGATAGCTACACACTCTCCCCTACCCCCTCTTCGATATAATATTGTCTCAAGTGTATTTGGAAAAGTTGTGTTTTGTGGTCCCAGGTTTATTCAGGAATATATTTGGTGTGTTGTCCCAGGTGCCTTTAGGATGATATGTATTGTGCTATCCCATGTGACTTTGGGATGATATGTATTATTATAGAGAAGGTTTTTCATAACCCGTCCCCCGGGGTCCGTGTCTTAACTACCCCAATCCAGCCATCCATAGGCTAGGGGCTGGCGACTGGCACCAAAGGCGTAAATCCCTAAACTGAGAAGGCATTGCCTTTATAACTGCAAACAAATAGAACCAGAGAACAAGCGGAATAAATCTCTAAGTAATAACTGAATACAGAAGAAGTGCTATAAAGTACAAGGGCCGTAAATACAAGCCCAATAGTAAAGTATAAGAAAAGTACAAACAGGTACAACTAAAAATAAAAACAGTTGAAAGGTACCTAGAAGTTCCTTTATTGTCCACCACAGATCCTACCTGATGGGTAGGTACAGAAAGCCTCTTCATTTCTCCACATCCATCTGTCTCCTCTGGGTACCGACTCTTCATGAGGTCCATCTCTGGGAACCGTCCAGTCCTCGTACACTCCACCTCAGTCAATGCTGTCCATTGTCTGCATCAAACACAACGAGGTGCAGGCATATACCGTGCAGGGGTGAGTATAAAGATACTCAGTAGGGACCCCGAGACCCTTAAGGTATCACAAAATCCAAAAAGGATAAACCACAATAGTAAGATACAATCACAAAGTATCAACCAAGCCTACTTAGGTATATACCCGTACTTATACCTAAGTTATCAATCACATTCCGGCTCCAACTCTTGAGCCCAAGCACAAACCATTCCATAAAGGAATTAAAGTCAATCACCATGTTGACAATGTTTGAAATACATGACTCAACTCACATAGGTATAAAACTCACGAATAGGGGTAGAGATGATTTGATGTATACTCTGAATCATCTATGCTGTCGAACCCACGTAGCTAGGATCCTGGCACAGAAGTCATCACTGTCAAACCCACGTAGGATTCTGGTACAGTAGTCATCACTGTCGAACCCACATAGAATCCGGGTACAGAAGTCATCAATGTCAAACCCATGTAGGATTCTAGTACAGTAGTCATCGCTGTCGAACCAACATAGGATCCTGGTACAGAATTCCTCACTTCGACCCACATAGGATTTCGGTACAGTAGTCATCCCTGTCGATCCCATGCAGGATCTTGGTACAGAAGTCGTCATTGTCGAACCCACGTAGGATTCCGGTATATTAGTCATCGTTGTCGAACCCACAAAGGATCCTGGTACATAAGTCATCACTGTCAAACCCACATAGGATTCTGGTACAGTAGTCATCGCTGTCGAACCCAAGTAGGATCCTGGTACAGAAGTCGTCACTGTCAAACCCACGTAGGATTCCGCTACAGTAGTCATCGCTATCTAACCCATGTAGGATCCTGTTACAGAAGTCGTCACATTCGAACCCACGTAGGAATCCGGTACAGTAGTCATCGATGTCATCCTTAGGGTTTCCGCACACAGCACGCTTGATTCCGGGAAGGTTCGCTCCTCGATCTGAGTGTCAATACCTCAACTATCACGAAGACCATAGTTTATGTATCCCGTAGTTCCATCTCATCAAAAGGAACCTAACGCGACAGACGGCGTGTCAATCGGACGCCCAGTCTGAGAGTTATTGATGTTTCTGTTCTAGGGGCCCAGTTTCTTTTAGGCTCAAACCAACTCGATCGTACTCCAACTGCATCCAAACCTCGAGTGGAGTATCCCAAAAGTACCATTCTTCTCTAAGCCTCCTGTCACCATAGACGGTTTTTTGATCGGACACTCATAGCCCCTGTTACAGAAGAAAAATTGATTTCTGGTTAAATGGTCCGGACATGGGTCCGACCCAGTCTGTGGGTCCGACCCGACTTTATGGGGCGGCCCAGTCCGAAGTAGTGGCCCAAACCTAAGCGGGGCCCAACCCAAAGTGGCGGCCCGGCCCGAAGTGGCGGCCCGACCCGAATGGTCATGTGTCGCCCGACCCGGTTGATCGTACAGCGCTCGGCGAGCCGGCCGGGGGGCGCCCGGCCCAACGGGCGGTGCGGTTCCCGGCGTGCTCGTCGTGTGGCGCCCGGCCCGGCCGACCGTGGGGCGCCCAACCGGCTGGCCATGGGGCACCCCGCTGAATGTTCCTGTGGCGCCCGGCTGGCCAGCGTGCCATGTAAAGTGAGGGGGTACCCCCCCCCTTGTGGTCTGTATCGGCCGGCGTGGGGCCCCGGCCCTTGGAATCCACGGGACCCAAAAGGTCCCGCCTTGTGGAGTGCTGTCGGTGGACAGCTCATCCGACCACCCTCCTTAATTCGCCGTGACCATTTGTCCATGGTCCTCTCAAGCTGCACGGAGGCCAGCCCGGCCGGCCGCCTCCGCACCTCCCCCGCGGCGTGGCGGCGTCGCGGTTCTGCTGCCCTCCGTGCAGCGTAACGGCGTCGCACCTGCACTATCGTGGCCCATCCTGGTCGCGGCATTTGGCTCCACCACATGATGCGATGGTGCCGATTCACTCATCCACCGCGGACCTTCTGGCCGCAGTTCCTCTCCAACGCGGTGCGACGGCACCGCGCCCCTTCGGCGACCCGGTGGCTCTTGCGCCGCTAGTTCCTCTCACGGCTGACCCATTGCCAGCTGTCGATGCTCCACCGTGTTTCCATCTTCCGGTGGCGCCGTTGAGCCACCGTCATCGTCAACCAACCAAGAACCAACGGGGGGTCGTCGGGTTATATTTGTTCGGCATGCGCCCTCTGCGTTAGGTGATAACAAAAGGCCGACACCGAACCACAATAAATGATGATGAACGAAGATTTTATTCAATCAAAATGAACCCCTACATTGTATTCGGTGATTTCCTGACAGAGTCGCAGAAAGGCAGCATCGTTCCATTGACGTCGGGAGGAGATGACATCGTCGTCTGTGACGTTCTTTGCGGGAGGCGTCATTCCTTTCTTGCCCTAATTGGAGAGGGAGAAGACGACGTCGTCGTTCTTCTTTGGAATATATCGATCTCCAAGAACTCCAAATCTTTCTCAAAATATGATTCCAACCCCAAAAAATAATAAAGGATGGTATTATTAATTCTTTGGCACAACACCACAAAGTTGTGCTTAATTAAAGGTGGGAACTGATTTAATTAATGATAAGGAATGGTTCAAATTAAAAATATTAGAGGGGGTTAATGGTTCCAATTAATGAGGAGAGTTGTCCAATTAATAAAGGGGAGTTAATGGGGGGGGTTTAAGATCAGGGGGGCCACACCTAATAACATCCTCTCAAAGGAGGTTATGTGTGGGTGGGCCCCACCACCATAACCTCTCATGGGAGGTTATGGTGTGGTGGACCCCACCACTAACCTCCCTTTGGAGGTTTTAACCGCCATCAAATAAAAAAAATATGATACACATATTTTATCTAATTTATTTAGAAAACCCCCAAAATTAACTTCTGCTCTTGATAAAACGCAACTGCGGAAAAGGACTCCTTAAGCGAATACCAGCGCTGCAAGTTCATCGGTGTCCTTGGATTTCGATTCCGAGCACCGGTTCATAAGATATAAAATCATGAACATACGTTCACTAATCGTACCCAAAGAAAACATTAAAAATTGATTCTGGGCACACCGGGCCTCAGAATCAGGTGTCGTCAGAAACTGCGGACTCATAAAATTCCCATGTATTTAAGAAAAAAAATTCCACAGGATATCCAAGACATTAAATTCTCCCCACCTCAGGGATTTATGTCCTCGTAAGCTACAACACACACTAAGGGAACGAATGGGGTACTGAGCACACATCTGAGCCTCCCGCTCCCATGTGCTCTCCTGGAGGTTCTCATCCTGAAAGCGAACACGCATCAGAGGAATTGACCATCCACGTAGGACCTACTCTTGTCGATCCTCAATATCCACTGGAACCTCCGCGAAAGTAACCCTGTCATCTATATCTATCTCCTTGTGGTCAATGATGTGGGACGAATTGTGCACGTATTTTATCAGGTGAGATACGTGGAAGACATCGTGGACCCGGTGCAACTGAGGTGGAAGAGCCAAGCGGTAAGCCACCTCTCCTACCCTGATGAGGACCTAAAATGGTCCGATGAATTGTGGAGATAACTTTCCGCCTGGGACAAGTCTTCATAGACCTCGTCGAGGTGAGACTTGTAGAAAGAGGTGGTCTCCATCCTCGAACTCCAGAGGTATCAGTCTCCTAGATGTTCCACTAAAGGAGATGTGTGGAACTCTCTCAACCCTTCATCCTGAAGTGAAAATGGTACCATAGTACATTCTCTGAAGAGGATAATGTTCTCCCCACATTCAGAAAATCCATCAAGTGTCTGTAATGTAGATATCTGAGCACGTCATGTCTCACAGTCAGTGTTCCCACACTGCGCCTCCCTAACTTGCTGAAGATGTGGGGGAGCGACTATAAGAGACCGAATAATGGCTACTCCATCTCTATCCAAAAAGGATATCTACAACATGGCAAGCTACTCCGTTGCCTCTCCTTATAGATGAATTCATGATCTCCTACTGAGAGCATCTGCTACAATGTCCCTTTCCCAGGAGTATAGACTATCTCGAAGTCATAGTCCTGGAGGTACTCGATCCATCGTCGTTGTCTCAGGTTCATGTCCTCATGAGAGAAGATATACATGTGACTCTTGTTATCTAAGTATACGGTAAAACACTCTCCCATAAGATAGTTCTGCCACATCTTCAAGGCGAAGACCACTACTTCGAACTCCAGGTCATGGGTAGCATAGTTATGGTCGTGAAGTATCAACTCCCGAGAACCATACGCGATCACTGCTCGCTCCGGCATCAGGACACACCCGAGTCTTGTCCCTGATGCCTAGTAGTAAACTACATACCCAACGCTCTTATCCATAGCCTCATAATGGGCACACTAGTCAACCTCTTCCTCAGCTCCTGAAAGCTCTGCTGGCATCTCTCCGACCATACGAAGGGTTGCCTATTATTCATCAAATCTGATAGTGGTGCTACAACTCTGGAGAATTCTGGAACAAAGGTAAGTATGGCTGACTCTTGAGTGATCGACTACACCCTCTTATGCATGATTCCATCCTGTGCTGCATGGGTTTTCCTTTTTGTCGATAAAGGAAAACCCCATCCTAACATGGTAAATAAAACACAACCTTTTTTCCTAATACAGTCAATCTGTGTATGAACTATGGTTGCCGAGTCCATTACCAAACTAACATCGTAAGGCCTCGATGCTGCCACCAAGAGGTTCCAATCGAAACTCTCACCTCAAGGGTCAGATCACACTGTCAGCGTAAGTGTGATTATTGAGTCTCCTTCCAAAGGTATCTCCAGACGTGAGGGTCAAGTCAATGTCTTAACCAGAAACTCTAGGTCTGGGAAAGGATTCGGGGAAGGAATGAATGATTGGTACCTATGTCTATTAATATGGCAGCTAGTAGTAGACATAGACCGTACCTCAAATCATTCTTAGATCCCTTGGTCCACACTCCTTGACGGCATGAAGCTACTCTCTTCCCCTGTCCTCCAGCTCCATGAGCCTAGCGGGGACTATAAAGGCGGGTGGTTGTAACATGTCGAAATGTTCACCACCTTATGCTACTCTCTTAGCTCTGCTTACATGCCTGCTGCCCTATAGATTCATCTATCCTTAACAATTCTTCTTCTTGAAACATCTCACATGCCCAAGTCTCCAAGAATGATGCTAGTTTCATGCTTTCCAACTGCTAACATTCACTGGCTATATCCGCTCAGCCAATGAACATTCGACCACAAAGGTTCTCTATAGCACCCTAACATAAGTAGGAATGCATAGAGGAAAAATTGTTGGCTCGGATATCCTTAAACACACCTTGCTCAGAGGTCCGAGCTCTAAAGCACTGATCGAATGATATTCATCGAGTACCAGGAATTATCAGTATGCCTCGATGAATACCCAGCTACTGAAACATTGTCCTGCCGAAGCTGTATAAGCACTAGGAAACTCTCACCCACCTCCTCAAGCCTGTCCTCAGCCACCTGTGGGTCGGGCTTGCCATGGAAATTGAGGGATATCTAGTTCTGACACACATGTAAGGCACTAATGCTACAAAGTTCCTATATCGGTACCGCTGGTAGTGTATGCTGACCAACGAGCAGTGATATAGTTGGCACACTGCCCGAAGGTACCATCTCAGAAAACGGTCTAAGTACCGAAACTTCATTATTATGCAGACCATCCTCTTGGTCACTCACTGAAAAATATTTGTAGCTAAGATCAACATCTTCTCTACTAGTGTCTCATCTTGGTGGAAAACACCAGCAATCACCACCATCCAGTACTCTACTACCTAGGAATCTATCTCGCCTCAAAACCTCAAAGGCCTCTGCCACTGGAACTCGTAAAATGCGCTCAGTCGGTGTGCACCATCCACCAGTGCGCCTGGGGGTATATTCTTCCCTATGGGTGGTGGTGGTGCTGGTACACCACCCGATGGTGCCAACATAGAAAGATGGCCCTAAACTGGAGCCTCATCACTCGGTGTCCGTCATCATGTACTCACTCGGAAACCCTAGCTGGCTGTCTACACAGTAGCATCCTGATAAAAATTAGGTGTACCACGGTCAATAAGTTATACCTGGTGAGCTGACTCAAGGATTTCACAAAGAAGACTCTTCAAAACACTCTTGCAATTAGTGTTTTCTTGCACTGTGTCGGAAATCAGAAGTTAGTGTCCTGGTGTATGGATACGTCGGCCGTCGCACCAACAATGGACTCCCTGGACAGAAAACCACACTAAATACTCTTAACACTATTTATTCACAGAAAAAAAATCATATTCCTATGTTCTGCGGTAGAACCGACTCCTTTGATACCAATTTGTCATGACATGTCCCCTGAGGCCCGTGTCGTAACTACCCCAAGCCCGCCTTCCATAGGCCAGGGGCTAGCAACTAGCACCAAAGGCGGAAATCCCTAAACTGGGAAGGAATTTCCTTTATAACTGCAAACAAACATAACCAGAGAACAAGGGGAAGCAAACTCTAAGTAATAACTGAATACAGAAGAAGTGCTGGAAAGTACAAGGGCCAGAAATACAAACCCAATAGTAGAGTAAAAGGAAAGGAAAAATAGATAAAACTAAAAAGTCAAACAGATGGAAGGTTTCTAGAAACTCCTGGATTGTCCAACACATATCCTTCTTTAAGGGTAGGTACAGATGGCCTCTTTAGTGATCCACGTCCTTCTGTCTCCTCTGGGTACCGACTCGTCGTGAGGTCGACATCCGGGTACCGTCCAGTCCTCGTACACTCCGCCTCGGTCAGCGTTGTCTGTCGTCTGCATCCAACACAATGAGGTGCGGGCATAGCCCGTGTAGGGGTGATTATAACAATACTCAGTAGGGACCCCGAGACCCTCAAGGTCTCACAAAATCCACAAAATATAGACCACAGTAGTAAGATACAATCACGAAGTATCAACCAACCCTGCTTAGGTATATGGCCATACATATACCTAAGTTATCAATCACAGTCCGGCTCCAACACTAGATTCCAAGAACAAACCATTCCACAAAGGAATTAAAGTCAATCACCATGTTGATAATGGTTGAAATACATGACTCAGCTCACACAGGTATACAACTCCCGAAAAGGGGTAGAGATGATTAGATTTAACCTCTGAATCATCTCCACTATTGAACCCACGTAGGATCCTGGCATAGAAGTCATCCCTGTCGAACACACATAGGATTCTGGTACAGTAGTCATCATTATCGAACCAACGTAGGATCCTGGTACAGAAGTGGTCAGTGTCGAACCCATGTAGGATTCTGGTACTATAGTCATCGCTGTCGAACCCACATAGGACCCTGGTATAGAAGTCATCACTGTCGATCCCACGTAGGATTCTGGTACAGTAGTCATCGCTGTCGAACCCACATAGGATCCTGGTACAAAAGCCTTCAATGTCGAACCCACATAGGATTCTGGTATAGTAGTCATCTCTGTCAAACCCACGTAGGATCCTGGTATAGAAGTCTTCACTGTCGAACCCACGTAGGATTCCGGTACAGTAGTCATCGCCCTCGAACCCACGCAGGATCCTGGTACAGAAGTCATCACTGGCGAACCCATGTAGGATTCTGGTATAGTAGTCATCGTTGTCAAACCCACATAGGATCCTGGTGCAGAAGTCGTCACTGTCGAACCCACGTAAGATTCCGGTACAGTAGTCATCGTTGTCAGCCCTAGGGTTTCCGCACACAGCACACTCGATCTCGGTAGGGTCCGCTCCTTGAGCCGAGTGTCGATACATCAACTATCACAATGTCTTTAGTTGATGTAACCCGTAGTTCCCTCTCATCAAAAGGAACCCAACGTGACAGACGACGCGTCAATCGGATTCCCGGTCTGAGAGTTATTGACATTTCTGTTCCAGGGGCCCGATTGGTTTTTAGGCTCAAACCATCCCGAACCTACTCCAAATTTGTCCAAACCTCAAGTGGAGTATTAAAAAAGTACGTTTCTTCTCTAAGCCTTCCGTCACCGCAGACGGTTAGTTGATCGGACACTCGTAGCCCATGTTACAGAAGAAAAAGTGATTTCCGGTTAAACGGTCCGGACAGGGGTCCGACCCGGTCCGCGGGTCCGACCCGGTCCGTGGGTCCAACACGACCTAATTGGGTGGCCCGGCCCGGTGGCGGCCCGATCCAAAGTGGCATCCCGGCCCTCAGTGGCGGCCCGGCCTAAGGTGGCATCCCGACTCGAAGTGTTGGCCCAGCCCGATGTTGTGGCCCGACACGAAGTGGTGGCCCGACCCAAAGTGGCGGCCCGACCAAGATGTCTGTGTAAAGCCCGGCCCAGCTGGCCTTGTGGTGCCCGGCGCGTCATCCGTGTGACGCCCGGCACGCCGGCCTTGTTGCACCCAGTGGTCCAGCCATGTGACGCCGGGCCCTGCTAGCCCTGTGGCCCCCGGCCGGCTTGCCGTGTGGCAGCCAGCTAGCCAGTTGGCCGCGTAAAGGGAGGGGGTGTCGCGGACCCCCCCTTGTGGTCTGTAAAATCAAGCATGAGATGCCGGCCCTTGGTAACCGCGGGACCCAAAGGGTCCCTCCTTGTGGAGTTCTGTCAATGGCCGGCTTAGCTAGCCCCCCGCCTTCATCCACTGTGGCCATTTGGCCGTGGTCCTCTCCAGCTCCACGGCGGCCGGCCCAGCCGGCCGCCTCCGCACCTCCACCGCGGTGCTGACGGCGTCGTGTCTCTCATCCACCACGGCCCTCCTAGCCATGGTTCCTCTCTAGAACGGTGCGATTGCACCGTGCCCCTTCGGCGACCCGGTGGCTCTTGCACCGCCGGTTCCTCTCGCGGTCGACCCGTTGCCGGTCGTCGATGCTTCAATGTGTTTCCCTCTTATGGTGGCGTCGTTGCGCCACCACCGTCATCAACCAACCAAGAACCAATGGGGGGTCGTCGAGTCGTGTCTGTTTGGTCTACGCCCTCCGCATTAGGTGATAACAAAATGCCGACAGAAAACCACAATAAACGATGATGAACAAATATTTAATTCAATCAAAACGAACCCCTACCTTGTATTCGGTGCTTGCCTGACAGAGTCGCGGAAAGGTGGCGTTGTTCTGTCGACGTCGGAAAGTGATGACGTCATCGTTGGTGACGTTCTTCGTGGGCGGCATCTTCCCTTTCTTGCCCTGATTGGAGAGGGAGAAGATGGTGTCATCGTTCTTCATTGGAATATATCGCTCTCCAAGAACTCCAAAGCTTTCTCAAAAGATGATGTCAACCCCAAAAAAATAATAAAGGATAGTCTTATTAAATCTTTGGCACAACACCACAAATTTGTGCTTAATTAAATGTGGAGACTCATTTAATTAATGCAAAGGAATGGTTTAAATTCAAAATATTAGAGGAGGTGAAAGGTTTCAATTAATGAGGAGAGTTTTACAATTAATAAAGGGGAGTTAATGGGAGGGGTTTAAGCTCATGGGGGCCCCACCTAAAAACATCCTCTCAAAGGAGGTTATGTGCGGGTGGGCCCGACCACCATAACCTCTCATGGGAGGTTATGTTGTGGTGGCCCACACCACTAACCTCCCTTTGGTGGTTTTAACTGCCATAAAAAAATATTCTACCCATATTTTATCTAATTTATTTAGAAAACCCCTAAAATTAACTTCTGCTCTCGATAAAACGCAACTACGGTAATGGTCTCCTTAAGCGAATACCAGCACTGCGAGTTCATTGATGTCCTCAGATTTTAATTCCAAGCACCGGTTCATAAGATATTAAATCCCGCATGTACGTTCACTGAACGTACCTAAAAAACACCAAAAATTGATTCCGGGCACACCAGGCCTCAAAATCAAGTGCCTTCAGAAACTGCGGACTCGTAAGAATCCCATGTATTTAAGAAAAAAAAATCCATATGATTTCCGAGTCTTTACAAGGTTTCTGCATATGAGTTGTGATGTGTAGTGATGTGTGGACCAGGAGTGTGTGGGTGAGATGTGATGTTATATATTCGGAAGGGGTGGGAGTGCCAATATATTTTCCATTATGGTGTGAGAGTAGATAATCTATTGGAAAGTAGTTAGAGGTATCCTATCATCAATTCTAAATATAGTATATTATATTACATGGTTGCATTATTTGCTGAGCGAGACTTGGTGAGGTTGGGGTTTTGGTTAGTATACATGTTAGGAGATGTTTGGTTTTTCTGTTTTCTCATGGGTGAATTAGTATGTTCCTTACCCTAGTGAATGAGAGACTTTGATTTTAGTAATGAGTATACTTGTATTCTCACACTATATATATATTTAAACTATTTTTAGGTTTCTATGTGTATTATATGGACCATGTTGGTCCTTAATAGCTTGGACATTTAGATAGTTGTTTTGTTTCTGCTCTAGTTTTGTTTTTAGGTATTTACTTTGGAGACATTGATTTTATTAGTTTTATGTTCACATACATTGATGGATGGTTTCAGGATTTCTTATATATATATGCCATGGAGTTCATTTTTTTTTTGATTCATTCTATCTATTGATCTTGTTTCCTTATAAAGGGTAAAGCCTCCCATATTGTGGGATTTTTACACCCTTAGTTCTAGTCACCAACCCATTGCCAAATGGTGGAGGGACTCAAGGGTAATTATCTCTCACCCCTCATTGAGGATTCTTTAGTTGGAGGGGGTAGTGTCATAGAATGATTTTCTTTTTTATGTTACCTACTGATTGATCCAATTTGAGGATGTGAAAATTTTTTATTACCTATTAAACAAAAAAATTGGTTTCATTTATTTCTTTATTAGTTTTTAGTAGGATTCATTCACGTTTTTCATGAGAGGATAGAGGAAGAATCCTACTAAGTACATTTCTTATGATCACCATAATACATATATACACTTTTTTAATCATTGTGAGAGTAGGATGGTGATCGAGTTTCCCTTTACAATATTGAGAGTATTTTATTAGAAGATATATATTTATGGCCACTCATTCATAAAATATTATAAATAAAAAATTTCCATGATAAAGTTTTCATTCGTTAATAGTTAAAATAAACCATTAATGATTCATGAGAATCATAATAGAATGACATGTTAATCCACCAATCTATATACATTTATTAAAACCAAAATAGCAATAATATATTAATATATCACTTAATTTTAATAAACATCATATAAAGAAATGATATATTAATCTATAAAACCACAATAATAACACCCAAAATTCAACATAAATCTTTCCTTAAATATTACACCATAAAAATATTGAAATATATATATGACCTAATTCGAAACAAAAATCAGATAGATTTGGTCACATGTTATTCCAGTATCAAAATAATATTTATATCTAAACAAAATTAATAACTCATAATGTAACATTCATAATTTTACATGCCCTAATCATATATTTTATAAACTATGCTAATATATTCATAAAATAACTTGAATCAAAATAATAGAAAGACAACAAAAAATAATTTTCTTCGAAAAGATAAGCCAAGATTTATTCTTAAAATAATATCAACCACATTGACATAAAATTCATATTATCCAACTATATTTTGTTTTCATTACCGATATAATGATCCCAAGATTTCGGATTTAAAAAAATATTAATCACTTAGTCACATAAAAATATTTCAATCCCCAATGTAAATTGAATCCCTTAAACATATGATCATGAAAATATTTTTCCAAAATAATCATATTATCAAATCAATTGATGTAACAACCTTAACAGTTATTGATCTAATAATCACTTATTCACTATAAAAATTTATAAAAATATTTTAAAATATCATTAATCACTATAAAATACAATACAATAAGACCTTGAAAAAAGATCCATATAATTTTGTTTTGTGATCTTCTTTAAATTCATCAACCCCTGAAACATATACCACTGCCACGTAACTCTTGAAAACGTATATGAAAAAACTGTAATCATTTATCTACCTTTATAATCATTCAGTAAATATAATTCATCTTATTCATTAATAATTTTATATTATAATAAAAAATTTAAACCATGTCCTAATATTCATCAATATCAATATAATCTTATTTCCAAATTTAAAGATACGAAAAACTATTAAAATAATTGATAGGTTATATTTTTTTATGTTTCTTAATATCCAACATATAAGCCTTTTAATATTTTTTTTAAAATGTGGTGCTTCAGTCAAATACAAAAGAAAAATTTATTTAATAAAGAAAAAAAAATATTACTTGAGTCTGAATGAAAAAATCTTATTACAAACATTTTCATATAAACGAAGAAAGTCACAAGGTAAATCATCCATCCAAGTAATGATCTAGTTGAAACCGTTGTTGGAAAGACTATCATCAACCATGTTCGCTTCATGAAAGGCATGAGTAGCAATGTAATTTATTTCCATGAGCAAAGAAAATAAATTCATCTAATGAGAGGTAAGAGGCCAGTCAAGGTGCACCACCCCTTTCCAAATAGTTTGGAAAATAGTGGTTGAATCACTTTCAATACAAATTTTGTTCCAACCCTTTTGTTTAGAAAAGTCAATGACATGGATCACACCCATAATTTCTACTTCCAGAGATGAGGATGTACCAAACCCACCAGAGAAACATCAGTGACACCTGCCAAGATAGTCCCTGAAAATAGAACCACATCCTATAAGACCCGGGTTTCCTTTTGAGGCACCATTGACATTCACTTTGATCCATCCTATAAGCAGGGCTTTCCAGAAAACCTCAAAGGTTTTTCTAGGCTATCTGTACAGATAATAAATCCTGAGTCAATGAAGTATCTCAAAATCCCCAACAGTGTTGTTACAATATGCTTTCTGAATTGAGGCAACATCACGAATGGCAATACGAATTTGCATTTTACCTGCATTAATCTTGAATGAGAAACTATTATGAAGAATTTTATTTCTAACATAACAGATCACATGAAGGAGATCAGTAATAGTAAACAAAAAATGATTCTTGATTTGTTGAGAAGAATCAAAATCTACACAACGCTGCAATTTCAATCTTATAGAATCATGAAATGAACATCTGTAACCAAATATATCAAGAATGTAATTCCAAAGACCCACAACAGTAGAACAAGACATAAAAAGGTGATTAATATCACCTAGATGTTGATTGCACATGTGACTTTTAGAGAAAAGTTGGATCCCAAAATATTGCAGACAAACATCAGTGGGGACCCTATTATGAGAAATACTCCAAACAAGGATAAATCACGAGGTTTTAATCGAAGGACTTTTAAAATATTTCAACAAAAATAAGCTAGAATAATAGCTAATGAAGTTGTAATTGTAGAAAATTTTTGAGTCAAGAATAGCATTATAAGAAGGTTCCCAGATTAAAAAATACTCAGTGTTGGAGAAGGGTTAGCTATCAATAATCTGATTTATGTTATCCAGAAGGCTGATTTTGGGAGAGTTAAAAACATCCCTTATGGTGGATTTGGTATTATCAGGAAGATAATTGGTAGAAAGCATGGAGTTTAAAGGAGCACTTGTCACGTTGTCAAGAAAAAATTTCATGGAGGAATTAGTACTAACCATCCATCTAGAGTTATTCATAATTATGTTGAAATTATTCCTAATGGATGACCAGATGGAAGAAGTGATGTAGTTCATATTTCTATTCTTGAGTTTAGTGATGAATATTTTATTGAGGAAAAAAGTGAATCTGAGCTATTATGAAGTAACCTCTAGGATAACCTTACCTAGAGAGATTCATTAAAGAGTTTAAGATTTTTGATTCCAAGACCACCTTTGTCTAGAGATTTTCAAGAGGTATCCCAGAGGATAGTCACAATATTTCATTCAATAGTGCTTCTAGTACAATTGTAGATTTCGCAAGACAAATTCTCCCAGCCATAAATAGTGATTTACATTTACAATAAGAAAGTTTATTGGTAATCTGATCAAAAATATTGTAGAAGTAACATGATTTAGGCCTTCCCCAAATGATAGGAACACCAACGTATGTGAAGGGGGAATAACCTTCCTTGATACCTAAGTAGTTAATAATATTACTTTTTCTGTTATAGGTAATTTATTTTCTAAAAATCACAAAGGATTTGTTCCAGCTTATAGATTGTTGAGTTTTTTATTCATAATGAGACAATGAATTTTATAGGTTTTGAATATTCTTTTTTATAACCTTGTAAGAATAGAATGATGTCATCAGCATATAAAATATGCCTGGGAACATTTAAGTTTCTAGAATCCTGAATAGTTTTAATCTTTTATTGATCTACAAGTCAAGTGAGTAATCTGATTAAGTAATATTCCACCATGTCAAAGATAATGGCAGTAATAGGATCTCCTTGTCTAACTCCTTTAATGAATTTAAAAATCCCTTAGGGAAACCATTTACAAGAACAGAGATAGTGGCCGAATTGAATAAAGCGCTTATCATTCCAGTAAAAGAGTCATTAAAACCAAAGCTTTTGATAACCTTGAAAATGAAATTCCAACCCATGGTGTCAAAATATTTCCCAATGTCAAGTTTAATGGAAACACTACCTCCTATAGTGACTTTCTTTAATATGTTATTGCATTCCGAGGAAAGACAGATGCAATATTGTATAGACCTACCTTTGATAAAACCAAATTGATTCTAAGAAACAATTCTATTGAAAATGGTACTTATTATACTATCAAGAAGCTTAGAAATAAATTTTTAAATGGTATTAATAAGCATAATAGGGAGAAATTGATGAAGCTCTGAGGTGTTTTCCACTTTAGGAATAATAGAAATGAATTGGGATTTTAGACTCTTTGGGACAATACCCTTGTAAAAGAAAGTTTTGAAAAGTTTGAAAACATCAGATTGAATAATTTCCCAATAATGATGAAAAAATCCATTGTTAATTCCATTAGGACCCGGAGCACTATCAGGATTACGGCTGAAGATTGTGTCTTTGATTTCATGATCAAGGGGGATGCCTAAAAGATGACCGTTGTCTTCACCAGTCACCAATGTATACATGATTTCAGAGAGGATGTATTTATTAACAACCATACCACTGAACAAATTGTGAAAATAATAGAAAACATCATTGGAAATATCTTCCTCAGTATCATGGATGGATTCATCATCTCTGATAAAAGCTATCGGTCTACAAAAATTTTCTAATTATTTGGAGTGAATTGTAGAAATTTGAATTTCTATCTCCATACGAAAGCCATTTAGTTTTGAAGATTTTATTTCACATGTTATATTTGAGGATCAAAAGAGAGTTGAGTTTCAAAGAGTTATTGATTTCGAGTTGAGTATCCAAAGAGAATTAAGAGCTAGTATTGGAGTTTTGAATTTGAGTAACTTCAGTTTCTAGAGAGGATATGTCCTTGTCAAGTTCATTAGAGTTGGAATGACACAAACCCTTTAGGTATTTCTTAAGTTGTTTTTATTTATTTATGATTGAAAAAGAATCATCGTGATGCCCCATTCCATCCCAAAAGTTTTTTATAATATTAGTACAATCGGGATCCGCATTCCAAGCATTATTGAATTTGAAACGAAGAGTAGGTTTAAAACTCTTAGTAGAATAGAAGACATGAATGGGGTGGTGATCCGAGTTGATGTTATGAAGAGTAATACTCGATATGGTGTCCCATTTATCAAGATAAGTGATATTGGTAAAATCCCTATCATGTTTTTTAACCACTACCTTGAAAAGAACTTTATTCATATTCTTTGTGTTAAACAAACTCGTCAGTTTTTCATGGTAGTTTATTTATCTATAACATCCTTTTACATGCATAAAACATCATAATATTATATTTAGTCACTTTTTGAGGTTCTTCTTCCCATATTAATAACATGTATGAAATTGAATCCTCCATGAAATTCATCTCCTCAATATCAATGAATCTTTATGTTCCATTACATGGTGTGTTAATAAATTCATCTTAGACTAAATGATTAATCATAACTATATATAGATGGTTGGTAATAACCATAAGATTCCAAACTATATCTTCTGTCATGTTTGGATTATTTTTTAGAAAACCTAATTATTTTCCTTAACACCCAATGTTAATTTAACACCTAAAAATTTTAAATTATATATTTTCTTTTAAAACAAAATGTGTTTGATAGAATTCTTTACATGGAACAATGAACCATAATGATACACTAAAAAATAATATAATATTTATAATGTAGTCATAAAATTAGCATAAAAATAAAGGTAACTTAATTATGAAATATATATAAAAATAAAGATAAATTTCATTATTAATGTTGAGTTATTGATGAAAATTCAACTGGTGTACCAGAATAACGAATAATAATGATCTATTTCACATATATATCCTTTATAAAAATAGGATTTTAATTTGAATTATTTTAAGAAACTAAATATCTTATCAACAAAATAAATTGATCATGTGGATAGTATATCAAGACCAATTTTATTAGTAATCATAGATAATGAAGAATAATAATTGTTGAATTTATATAAATGTTATATTCTTATATCAAAGGATTTATTATATTTTTATATTTTAAATATAATTTTTGACCCCTTTTAGAACATGAAAAGGGTGTTATTATTTACATATTTTTAATCATCATGATAATAATAATTATGGGGTATAATTATATTATTATACATAAAATTATGTTATCAATGTAAATATTAGATACCATGGTAAAAAAATATATTTTTAAAAGAATGACACTCCCTTAAATAGTATGAAAATCAATTAAATTGATATATTATTAAAATAAAGTATCATTTATGAACTTTAAACTAATATAAAAATTAATTTTAACTCACTTATTTGGAAATCAATGTTAAATAATATTACTAATAATTGATGATTAAAACAACATTTATCTGTAAAAATAGTTTTTCTACACATTACATGTATTAATTTAAAAGTTAAATTTCTCATATTTAGAAATTGGTTTAGATTAAATGGTTTAAAAATTATTATTTAAAAATATAAAATTTTTGCAATGTGGGTCATCTTATATATTTAGTGATAAAATTATTTCCATGGATAAATTTCAATCAATATTAATAACTGTTAAAATGGGAAATATAATTTGGATCAAATTTTACTAGATCAATTTTATACTTAGAACATATATAATACCTCTCATTAGAAATTCATACCTATAACTATCACTGGTATTTATCCACCTATCTAACCTAACTATCATGCAATTGCGTTCTGTTATCCTACATAACATTCCTTTCTAATGATTTGTCCTTCTTTTCATATATAAAAGGATCTCACTTCCAACCACATAAATTTACCCTCTAGTATTGAAATCCTATGAAACAAATCCCAATTTATATATTCTATAACCCTTATATACATCTAGAAACCTATAGCTTCATCAATTTTTTTTCCATAATTTACAAATGATTCTTTAAAGGAATATCCAAATTATCAATGTATAAATTACATACCCTTTTAGTTCCTTTATTTATCCATCTCATGTACACTCCTCAAAAAAATTATAGCCTTATGTTTATAATTACAGAAGTATAAATAATATACTGAAATTTTATTATATTAATAACTTAAACCTAATCTTTTACCATCACATTCAACAACAAAAATGAAAATGTTACTCATGTGTGTTTGTAGACAACAGCCTCCATGAACTACATGTTTCTTCTTTTTCATCACCAACATGATTTTATGATTCTAGAGAATGGTTTAAAGATTATATGTTTTTATTTATAACATTATTTATATTATATAAATTCAAATTAGTAATCCTATAAGAAATATTATCAATAAGTATTCCTTATAATACTAACCCTTTAAAATGAAAATACAATGAGTAAAAACTATTAATTTATATGTGAAAAATAATTTTAGATTGCCGCCTAATTTTTTTTCCAAATTATGATTAGTCAAATTAATAACATCAATATAATTTCATTATTATTTTATTGTAATGGTATTATAAAAAATGAATCTCTTACCTAACCATAGTAACACATAGATTGTGTAATATTATTATTGGGTCATTTTACCCACCTACACGAACAATGATATAAATTTAAATTAAATATGGATTTGTAAAATTAATATTGAATATCAAAAAAATTATTTTCTTCTAGAATTGTAATATTAATCATTCAACTCATTAATTATAGAAACACCATTTGCTTATTAAAAATTATTGAAACAATATTTTTATTAACTTCATCATTATGAATAATAACTAAAATACTTATAAATTGAAATTATAATAATATAAATAAATAAAATAACAATTTATTGGATCTTACATAGTATGGGAATGGTCAAATTTTGGCGTAGAATGAATAAAAATATCATGATTATGACACTAGATTAATACAATCATGATTACTCACACCCAATATTGAAAATATATAAGGACTGCATAATATAAATATGAAGAATAATTATAAATATATTTTATAAAAGTTTATTGTTATGAATATGATTATAAAATATTATATTATTAAATTTATGTTTTTATATAAGATATTAGAGTACATTCAATTATGTGGGGACATAAGGAAAGGGGTTTTAACTGAAATTTTCATCACTCCAAATATATTTATTATTATAAACCAAGTTTTTTTAATGGTTTATCTATTACACAAATTAATATTTATATAATGATCCTCTAATTATTCATGGTATTTAATGTTTCATTTTGAACCATATCCATATATGGGTTTTGAATCAATAATTTTTAAGGATTTAAGAGGATCTTTGGATAAAATTTAAATTTCATGAGTTTTATTTGATATTGTACACCATAATTTATTTTTATAGGGTATTCACTACCCTATATCCTTAAATTATAATTATTTTATTTTGTTTCATGAATTTTTAATATTCAGTTATTGGTAACTCTCTAAAATGTTCTTTTGATTCTTATGTTTCCATTATTATAATGATTTTTGTTAACTCATAACCCTTCATTGAGTTAAAATTATCCCTTTTAGTCTTATTTATTCCAATATTAATTTCTCACACATTGAGATTTTATTTAATGGAACGTTCTACTCCACTCTAGAGTAAAATTATAATTTAATTCAAATCATTTTCCGTGATTAAATTTCTTTGTCAAAATTATATCATTTTTGAGAATAATTATGATCTTATTTAGTGATGTCATCCCCTCCTTGTCCATATTTTCATTTCCCATTAATATCATCCTTGAAAATTACATACCTAATTATGGTTTATACCCTATGAACTTCATATTTATCTTCTACATTTATAAAGAGGATGTTTTTTACTCCTTTTCAGATTTGGGGTTTATATAATTATTTTTAAAATTAATAAAAACATTTTCATCTTCTAAAAATAAATTTACTTAACTTCCACCCCACATTTATTTTTATAACCTTGTGACTTTTCAAGGATCTGATATTGAATTTTATTTTTCAAAGGTAAATTGTTTTCCATTTTTTCACTTCACCTTATTGAATGTAACTTTCAAAAGTGACTATTAACATTATCATTTAATGAGTTCCTTATAAAATAATTATTTATTTATTTTAAATTTTATAATATATTTCTACCACATTTTTCAGTTTGTATGAAACATTCACTCTATATTTAAATTTTTTCTAAAAGAAATTAATTTTCTACCAGATATAAAAAATATTTATTTTAAAATTATTTCATAAGATTAAGGATATTTCTTATTTAGAAATTGATTATTCAAATACTTAAAAAATAATTTTTCAATAATGCCATTATTATTTAGCGTGTCTTATACTAGATCGAGAAAAATATTCAAAAAATAACATCTATAATATTTATTTTTATTTTTTATATCTTTTTCTTCTCTTTTGGAGGAATTAAACATGATTTTTTTATAATTCCTATTTATAAAATATGGATTAATATGATTTATATTCCAATGTTTTTACTATATGGACACAATATATTTACTTCCTCTTTTTAAAGGGTGTTCTCTTAGATACAATATATCGATTGATTGGTGAAATTCTTGACTTAATTGTATATCCATTTTTGGTATGGTGTAAATATAATATGTATTATTATCTATATTTAATTTCATTTACCAAGAATGTCGCTGAGTATCTTCGGATACCCATTTACTTTTTATGAGTTTACCTTTTTATATTTATGAATAATTTCATTACATGATTCCACTTGAAAATGATATAAATCCCACTTTATTTCCAAGTGTTCTTTATTCTATAAAATTTTTCAACAATTTTCATGTTGAACTAGTAAGTTTGGATGAATATGTTTGGGGTTCTATGTTATCCTCCACGAAATTAGTTAAAACCATTAATCTCATGGAATATATATACACATGATATGTATATATATTTTCATGTGTCGGTGTAAGTTTGTGTTTCATAAAGGTATATATGTGTATAATTAATTTTTCTTGCATGAATGGTTGCACGTGTGTGTGAATAATGAATAACATTTTCCCAAAAACAAATTCATGATCCATTTTTGGACGATGTCACAATTTTATTCTTATTCTTATTATTATATTATAATATTATATCTTATTATTATTGACTTTTGTTGCCACACACTTTTCACTCATGTATTATGTTATCCCAATATTTATTCCAGGATCTATAATCTTTGATTTATTGGGTATAATTTGGTTATATATCTTGATTATACGCATTTTCTCATATTAGGATCACTTATGAGCTTTGATTGTTATAGATTATATTTAACCATATAGAGTGTTTGAGCTTTTCATCTTCTTATGATTCCATTTATCACTATTAGGATGATGTATATAACTTATAAGAAGTATATAAGAAGTATTATGTGGCCTAATTATAGATAAATTTTTAAAAGTGTTGTAAAATAATTTTATTCTATTACTAGTCCAAAGAGACAGTAAAAATTTGGTTCTATGTTCTGTGTAGCAGTTTGTGAGAGGGATTTATTTTACATGTATAATTAAGAATTAGTTGAGTTTATTTAGCTTGGGTTGATTTAGTTAAATTATAATCATCTAGTTCCATCAATTTAAATTAAACCAAATTGATAGTGTGAGTATACAAATAAAACCCTAATAAACCATTTAATGAAAATGATAATATCTAATATATCCTTAATTATATCATCTTCTACGTAACACTTTTGGTTCAACTAAAAAATAACAATAATTCTCCTTACCATGATAACTGTTAATTTTGTTAAAAATTTATAACTTAACATTCCAAAAAATCATACTAACACATATAGTGTTTTGAATATTATAAATTATGTTTACATAAAAACCATTTAACCTATAAAGTTATCTAAACTATTGGTTTTATTGAAACTATTATTCTTCAGAACCATAAGATATAATATGGTGATAAAACAGTCTTTAAAAAACGTATTTAATACCAACTAAAGTGAAACAAACATAAACATCTATAAATACATTTAAAAATAAATATAACTAGGTTAAATCCCCAAGACGTTTTATGTTTATAAATTTATATAATGACTAAAAATTTTTACAAAACAAACCCCATATATTTTTCATGAAATTGGAAAATAACCACTATACCAATAAAGTATTATTTTACAAAAATTCTTCAAAATATTTCATTTAATTATATATACCTTATACTATTTGAGAAATATTACACAAAATACGTTTTTTAGAACTAGAGTAAATTGAAACATATGAAGAGTGAGATCAAATTATTTTTAAGGATAATCAAATGCATTAAAAATTAAAGATAATGAGAGGCCATAAGATGATCATATGGGTAGGATAACCTAATAAATATACTTAGATATGATATAATATATTCATATAAAAAATATATAAAAGTTGAATTTTTTATTATTACAAAAATTCAATAGAAAATTCTTGTATATAATAAAAATAATAAGATTACTTGTGAAAATATCTTCTATAATGAAGAGAAATTATTTTGATTAAAAATAAACTTTTCAAGTTTATAAGATCATAAAAATAAATTTAATATTGAACCCATTTGATTATAATAATATTTCACTTAATAATCAGATAATTCATAGAAACCCATGTTGGCATCATGGGATATTATCATTACAAACACCCAGACAAGAATCCTAACAATGGAATAATCATCATGGTTAATTCTAACTTGTTAACTCTAGAAAACATATCATTACATAGGAATTGATAGGTTTTTTCTATCCCACCCATCAATATAAAAATTTAAAATAACCCAATACATAATAAAACACATACGATCTTATAAATTTATTAAAAAAACGATAAAACATTCATTATTCCACCATAGGATAAATAAACCATGGAAAATAAAAGATTTTTATTATAATTTCCTTAAAATATCATAATAATCTGTCTAGGGAAACTCTGTGAATTTTTTCATTAAAATATATCTGTATTTAATCACAAAAAACATTTATAGTATATTAATATAGATGAAAAAACATTTATAAAAGCATTATAAATATTTTTAAAAATAAGGGGAAATATCCTTCTCTTTTTATAATAATTTAAAACAAAAAAATCATAGAAAATGGGAATAGAATATTATTAAACAATTATGTACATTTTTAAATTAATATTCATAATGAAAAATGGGTATAATTATTGGAAAATACATTCTTGTATTAAACATTAAAAACCATTATTTTCACACTTTTTTAGAGAAAGTCATTAGTGATTCTTGTGAAAATTGATTGAAAACATTACACATAATAATTTTTAGTGAAATTAAAAGTTATAAACATTTAAATTTATCACAATATTATTTATAGATAAAAACATCTTTATATCAATTTTATAAACTCATTTTAGAAACCATTTAAAACATTTAAAATAATTTTTTAATGAAAACCCCGTATGGGTTTTAAAATAAAGATGACTTTTTGAAACAATGAACTCAAAAAGGAACCAAAAATACCAAGAGTATAAATAGATTCATGATATTATATGTTAAATACTTAGTGTATAAATAACTTTGATTAATATAGGTGAATCAATAAAAACATGTCTCAGTAAAGAACATTTGAGGTAAGAAACCATTACTACTTTATAAATTCTTAAATCAAAATTCATAAATTAAAGGAAAATAACATGATTATGTAAACACAATATTTTTCATTAAATAATGTTTCAATATAAATTCAAGGGGAATAAATTTTCCATATAAAATAAATTATGACAAAGACTAAAACATGCCTTATGGAATTTGAAATTGAGACCAATAACCCTTATAAAATTAATAACCATTGAAATTTGAATCCATTAATTAAATAATTATTTTGGAAAAAAATTTAAATACAAATTAATCATGTTTAAATATATAATATAAAATAATTGGTCAAAAACATAATATTTACATAACAATGTCAATTAAGAAGTGATATAACTTAAGGAAATGACATTGAGATAAAAATCACATACCTTTGACTTCATATTAGTTAAACACATTCTAACCACCCATAATATAAATTTACAGTTATTATTATATATATATATATATATATATATATATTCTAAAACCATATTAATACTTGTATTACTATATATAATTACTTTATAATTTCTAATTACTTGTTTATTAATAATTCATTATTTAAAAACAATGTTTTGTTTTAAATATATCGTTTCTTATTCATGTTTTGATTTGGTAGTTTTTTTTCATTCAACTTGGATAGTGTTTCATTGAAAATTGAATGTTCATTACAATTTCATATATTCATTAGATATTATTATATAGTTACATTGATATTTTGTTGAACAGAATGTAATTATTCTCAGTAAATGTTTCAAAATTCAATTTTTTATACTTTTCTGCTTTTCTATATTGAATTGATTTTACCAAAAAATATATATGTCTATATATTAAAATTAATTTTTTTTTGAAATATTAATAAATTAATAATTAATTTATAATGATAAAAATAAATATAATTCCTTCATAATTCATTACATAATACTTATAAGAATTTTCACATAGGTGGTTAAACAAACTATAACAAGAAAACGTTATAAAAGTTAAATGAGTAAGAACATGTTATTGAATAACTGGAATATCACATTTATAGAATATTAATATTTTTATAGATATAATATTTATTTATTAAATTATTTTCTATAATAGTCCATGTTTTTTAGTAATGATAAATGGAATTCACTATACATGGAGGTCATAACCCACACGTACACATGGGAAATGTTTTCTTTTTTCACAGATGGGGAAGGGGATTAAATAATAAGATAATTTATTTTAAAGGAATCATGATTATATCATATGTATAATATATATTCATTAAATATATATCTATAACAATCCATGTCAGGTTTTCATGAAAAATTAAATATCGCATGCACGGAGGTGGTAGTCCACTTGTACTGTTGAAAAAGGATTTCCTTTTTCAATGACTATAATGAAAATATAGAATTTTTTCCCTCATTGTAATAATATTTAAATTTAGTAATGATACTTATTTAATTATATTAAAAAAATTATATAATATCTAGAGAAGTTTTTAAAATTAAGAAACGAGAAAATGTTTGGTTAAAACTTGTATATATTCCTTGGATAATTTTATTTGAAAAACAAAATATGGGTATTGAAATTTGAATTTTGAGGATATTGGAAGATCTAGGAGATGAATTAAAAATTTGGAGAGGTATTTTGGGTGATAATGGTAAATCTATAATTCTCAAAGCATGTGATTAAATATAGATGGAAGATTCACTTTTATATGTTAGAGGAGTCGTACCCATGTAAATATTAAGAACTGTATAAATAAAAATAATTTATTTAAAATTTAATATAGTTAAAATTTAGTCTAATTTAAAATATAAGGTAATTTAATTACCAAATACACTCAAAAATAAATTTAAGATATGTTTAGAGGTATTTGAAATACAATCTATTAGTTTTACCCCTTTGTTTACACTATTTACTCTTATCATGGTGACTAACCTTTACTATGGTAACATGTTTATATATAATAAACAATGGGTCATATTAAATAATTTTAACCTTATGATTCCAAAATATAAAATAAATTTTATATTATTTATTTTATATAATTTGTACAAATTAATTTTAAATAATTATTTAATATTTTATGAAAAAAGTTATTTGAAAAAATACTTTATATGCATAAAAATAATATTACACCAAAATCATGAATATAATTGACCACTATTAAATTTATTAATATATTAATAAAAAAATAATATTTATGTGACGTTGAAACCAATTCAATACCAAAATATATATTTTTACAACATAATCAAATGATAAGTTGTGGTATTTTAGAACATAGTATTTTTCATTTTTAAATAAAATATTAACAATTTAATAAACACCCACCAAACTCACTATAATTCTTTTTGTAGTGAAATAATAAATTATTTTCATTTAATTTAATTCAAATTAAAATACTCATAAGTTCATTTTCCAAAATAAAGTCAAAAAATATATAAAATGATTTTATAAAAAAATAACCCTCTTAATGTTTTAGTGTTTTTAATATTATTTCACAGAAGTTACCAATTAGTGAAAATTTGTTTATTTTTTACATGAAATTTTAATATTATATTTCTTTTTTGCTAGAATTTTAATAAAGTATTATTCAATTTAGTTTTATGTTTAATATATCATAATCTATTCAAAAATATAATTATTTAAATTTATACATACTAAAATATCTTAGAGTTTAATATTTTCAATAAGTAAGTTAAAATGTGTTACTGTATTGGGAGGTGGAGGAAGATGCTAATGGATATAAAGAGGTATTTTTAGATATATGTTTGGGAAATAATGATTGAGAAGAATTATTTAATTAATATAGAATACTTTTGACCAATATACCATCCATTTTTAATGACTATTTATGCTTGTACATATTTAAGATGCATCATTTTTCAATGAATGGAAAATAATATAGTGTTTAGGGTTCTTATTCATGACATTAATGAAAAAAAGTATTTTCGGGAGAACATTTACATGTGAAACAAAAGAGTATATAATGAAACTAAATATTTGAGAAAAGGGTTGGTAGAGAGAATGGCCTCCACTATTGTTATTGATCTATTGTGATAAAAAAATTCAGTGATTATGTATCTAATGGGTTTTGATGATCAAATTAGGTTCATGTGTGAAGATAATCCTTAGATTCAGATATTGTACAAGACCAAGGAGCATTTATGTGTATATATAAAAATATACAGAGATGTTATAGTATTTTCATAAATAGTAAAAGTTTCTAATTGTGAAATAAGAGATTAATTCATTTGATACAATGGAATCCCATATTAAATTTTTTGTCTTATTTATGATATTTGGAAGAAGTATTATAAACTAGTGTGATATTGTACAATCTTGTAGTTCATATAGTGATACATAAGACCATTCATGATATTTTTGTGGGGAAGATAATGATACTTCACCAAAGCAATTGTGTTATTGATTGATAATAGATAAAATTGTTATACTACATAGAACCAAACATATAAAAGAGGTGGTGACCCACTCTAGGGGAAAACCATATAATGAAATTGTGTGCTAGTATTTATATCACATTCAATAATATATGTAGTAATTGGGTTTGGGTAGAATATAAGTTTATAAATTTATAAAATAATAGGTAATTAGGGTTAGAATATTTTCAGGGACTCTGAAAGGATATAATTTTATAGAAAAAATAATTTGGTAAAACAGCTTACCCTTATTCACCCTCCCCCATCTCAGGTTATTTCATTGTCTATTGGGCTTCTAATGTGGTACTAAAGTTGAACATGTTTACTCTGGTGTGATATATTTTTTAGTACTACCTATTTTTATTTGAAGTATATTAAGTGAATATTTGAATTCATTCCCATTATTCCTGAGATGAAAATTTTATATCCCCTATTTATTAAACAGGATATTGATGTTTCATCCAAAACATTAAAATATAGAATAAAATCAGTGGTAAAAAATCAAAAAAATAATTCAAAATTGAATGATGATTCACTTCAAGATGAATATAGTGAGATTGGTACTTGTTCCATTAATTTTTTTAAAAATGATTCATCTTATAAATATTTTTATAGAACTGATAACGATAGTCATATTAAATCAATTGAAGGTATCTATAATGAAGTTAGGGAATTCATGATTTAGATTCCTACTATTTTTTTTAAACATTATATCACATTTTTCATCTATATAAGGATAAATTAAAGTTATTAAAAAATATAGAAGATATGTAATAAATAATAATCATGAAATTTTTCAAAATGAAACTCTCTCATAATGAAATTTATTTCTAAGCATAATTACATCTATGTAAAATATTATTTATCATGAAATTTTTCATCTATGTAAAATTATTTATGACTACAGGACAGTTACATTTTTAGATTGATGAAAATTTTCACGTAATAAATTTTTTGAAATTAAACATATATGATCTATATGAATTCCAAAAAAACACAATGACTGTAAAAGATGCTCATTAGGAAACTAAATCTATGTTGATAGAGGAGTATAAAAATTATCTAAATGGGAGAAATAAAATGCTTAAAGAGTAGATTGGGAAGGTAAAATAGGAATGCAAGTACATGATAAAATTAATTAAAGAAAATAATAATTCTATAATCATGATATTTTATGAGCTTGAGGTTTGTTTGATTCTTTTTAATAAACGATAATAGAATATTAAAAAACTAAAAAAAGGATGATTCATTACAGGTGTATTAGGTAAAATTATTACCTCTAAAAGGAATAAATAAATTTGAAAAAATTAATTTAAATCATCTTTTAGTCATTTAATAACATACCCTAAGAAAAAGGTAACTCGTGATCAAGATATTTCTATTTGTAAAAACACAGGTTCAACTATTATTGTACGTTTAAAATAAAAATCTAAATAAAAATATAATAAAATAGAAGTAGGTAAAAATAAAAATAAATATTATCATATATCTACGGTGTATTATAGAATTTATATAGAATGAAAAACTACATTTTGAACCCAAAATAGTAACAATAATGTGTAAAAAATTTAAAATCTAAACAGATACGTCAAATTACCAAAGAGAAAAATTAATTTCTCATAGGTTTCCTAGTCGACTGTCTGTACAAAAGGATATTGTTTGAGGGTATAATATTTATACCTATAAAAATCAGGTAACAGAATAATTTAGTGGATTAATAGTTAAAGAAAAGTTCTAGTATGTTATATAGAATCATATTTCAAATAATAAGGTAAATCTATCCATAAATAAGATTTTTAGAATCAATGAAAACATTTGTGGTTTTTGAAAAACAAATCATTTGTATGGATAAAGAGTATAACTATGTACCAAAAATCCACAATGAATATGATGAGGAAAAAATAATACAACAAAAGTAAAGAAAACTCGTATTATTTTTTAATTATGCCTTGAGGTAAAAACAAAATAATAATGTTGAGGATAATACTCATAAGAAGAAAGCTAAAAGGGACATGTGATCAATATGTATATGTTTCTTCTTTTGTGGAATAAAACAGAACATCAGTGAAAATTATAGAAATCCATGAATATTAAGATAATTTTGGTGGAAGTTAGGATAAATTATTTAATAAATCAAGGAATGTAATAGAAGGATTGGTTTACTAGAAGGAATCACAATTTAAGTGTTAGAATGGTTTCAAAAAAAGAGATTCATGAAGGTTAAAAAAGTACTATATTGAAGGGGAAACTTTTCGAAGAATATATATAATGAATTTATAACAAGGATACATAGATGGAATGATTTTTTATCATAATGGAAACCCACAAATGAATTATTATAATACGAATTCTGATTTTAAGAAGTATTCAATACATAATAGGAAGAATGAGAGTGTTCCCAAAGAATAAATGAAAATACAGACAACCTGGTAGGATTTTATTTGAAAATAGAGCTAGTAAAAAATGGTGAATATGAATTCCAAGAGAATTTGAAAATCCATATTCCATTTATGAATAAAATAGAATAGATGAAGAATATCATGTTTGAGGTGGAACTACACTAATGAATATTTTTGGTATTTATACCTTATGGGGGATTGCAAGAGCTTGTAACAAGAGTTTAATTTTTACATTATAAATATATCATTATGGATATATCTAAAAAATTACGTATGTTACTAAATTTTCTGATCCATTTATAGATTATGTTGAATAAAAATTTTAATGGGATGATTGATAAAGTAAAAAGGTAAAAACGAATTATTAAAATTTAATCTTTTAATGTGTTTTTAGTAATGATTATAAGTTATATAATTTCTTCTAAAAACTATTTATATAGCCCCCATTAAATAAAATCTATGTTGGATTGAAATACAAGATAGATTAATAGAGAGATTTGATAACATGGTTATTTTCTATTGATTTCTACACCAAACATGACTCATATAAACATATAGTGGATTAATTTAATTCACTTTTATAATAAAAATTTGAAACAATTCTTCTTTCATGTGAATTTAAATAATTATCTCAACAATAGGGAGAGGAAAATAACAAAGAGATAAATGGTGATCTATGGATTTTAATGTGATGCGAAGGATTTTCCAAATCATTTACACCTTTTTATTCATTTTAATTTAATGGAAGATAGCAAAATAATTTGATAAATAGAAAACATATTGATATTGGATTTTATAACACTAGTTAAATGTATTGAAAAAAATCGAATGGGGCAGCTTGAGTGTAGCACCTCGATATTTTGTGAATTATTTCTTTTTGAATTAATTTAACCTTTGTGGTATTTTTCATTTCATGTAACACTGAAAATAGTTCATTTTGTATTGATGCACTATGTTGGGCTTGTGTTAGACTAAACAACAAGTTAATCACAAACTAAATAAAAAATAAATGTTAAATTTGACTACAAAAAACACTAAAGTTAGCGTGAGACCTGGAATACATTACACACAACACATACTTTGCATACGCAACACATAACACTGACTTGACTTATGTTATACACAACAGTGAGTTTATACAATACATCTTTTTATTGTTATAATTATTTAAATGATATAATTATAATCTTGTTGTTAAAAATAGTAATATTAATTTAGATAAGTACCTTTAAAATATTATTTATAATAGTTTTATATAAATAAAACATATTGAGGATGAAAGATATAATTTTTGGTAAAGTCCTCGTATATTTAAAAATAATATTTTCTCAAATAAAATAATTTTCATGTCCTTCTATGAAAAATAACAAAACAAAATTTAAACAATTTTATAGAATTATTTTTTTTAAATGTAATTTTTGAATTTAGAATGTCAAAATTATCTTAGGGATAATTATTTGTATTTTTTATAAGAAACTTCATTTTCGGATGAATAGTGGAAAATACGGTATTTTAATTCGAAACTGCCTTTTCAAATAATTTATTGACAAGGATCAATTATATTTTAATTTGGTTTAAAATTTAATTAGTTAATGTTTTTATCATTTATCCCAATGCAAGTCATTTGAATCAATTTCACTTAAGAATTTGGTATAAAAACATAACAAATGTTTGGATGTTTTTTACTTTTAAAACCAACAGTGTTTTCTCTTTAATGGGATTAATTTTAAATTAACTTATGCCACTTTTGTGATTAGAATTTTGAAAAATGGATTCCATATTTGTAATCGTAATAATTTATAAAGTATAATAGGTTCAAATTAGTTTTTAACAAAAAAAATATTAATGAATGTGATTAAAAATAACTACAATGGCTAAGAGAAAAATTAGGTTAACCTTAAATTTAAGACCCAAAATGAACTAGAAACATTTCAAAAAAATATTTTACAGAAATTATTTGGCCATTATGCTTAAATTATTGACTTTTTATGGTTTGGAATGAATTTTGTTAGGTAAAAACATCAGTACATTTAACTTGTTTTCAAAAATGTCATGTGCATACTTTCTCTTCCCTATAAAAGGCCAACTCCTCCCCCTCTTTTTCACACCTCTAAAACAACTTATATTCAGAAAATATATGCCAAATATAATTCCCAATATCCCTAAATTTCTCCTAGAATTGTCCAATTGGTCATAAATCAATCTAAAGAAGACTTCTGGCACAAACAAAAATGAGTTACCTAATTAAGAGGTAACATCTTCTCTCAAGCTCTTTTTTTTGTTTTTTTTCTCCACCCACTCCACTATACATATTCCATGATTACATAACAATAACATTATATTAAATAAACTATTATGTTGTTATAATAATGTTTCAACCTACACTTATACACACATTCACCTATTGGGTAATGAACATACTGTTTATGTGTACGGTGAACTACTGTGTCACTAAACAATGATTGTTCATTTTTTCCTTTACCACGTCTCAAGGTGGAAATTATGATGGATAATATATTTATATATTTAATATAATATATTTAATATTTATTTAAACCATTTATTCATTTTATGATGCATATATTTTTTACTTTTCATTTCATGTTAATACGATAATTTTGTTTGAGAAAGTGTGGATTACCGCTCCTTCAAAGTGATGTGATTCAGTCACACACTACATCGAATGTATTAAGGATAGTTTTCATGAATATTTATGTTTTATATAACATTATAATGATATATTAATGAAATTATATACATATATACTTGTATTTATTTTTCAATATTTTTCTCAATACGATAACAAAAAAAGAAACATCGTTCATGCGTATGTACGACTTACCGTCTCTATGAATAATGTATTCAATTTCTTACTTATTTATTATATATATTTATATAATATACATATACTGAATATAAATAATATTTATATCATGTTTTACATTCTGGAAATCATTATATTAATATAAATATCAAATATAAAAAAATTAAGACACATGAAAAGAACAAAGAGAATATTACCCGAAGTAAAACCTTAACATGGGATTTTTGACAAACAGGTAATATAAGTTCGTAATAAATATATATATGGTATTAGATATAATAATATGGTTATATTAAAGATTTAAAATAAATTTATATTTATTATATATGTGTTTTTAATGAGTACAATGAGATTCAAGACACAAGTTAATGTAATTTCATCTCATTTTTTATATCCGTGAGATACATGCCATGTTCCACACTCTTTTGTATTGTGTGATGTATATAATTACCACGAATATATTATATTATTATTATTATTAATTTTATGGTTATTTAAATATCAAATATATTATCTTTCTTTCATTGGGTTTATGTTTCAGGAGTTACCAAATCGGTTAAATAGTTTTGTCTCAATTTTCCTTCTTAAAGACACATGTTTTGTTAAGCACCTACATTATTTCCCAAGGTGTATTTGACTTTTTATATGATGAATTTCATTATTTTAATTATATTTTAATCTTTATTTAATTCTGTTTTATTACATGTATAGTATTATTCCACGTTACCATGTTATAAGAGGAAATTGAAACAATCTAATCATTTATCAGAATTGTTTATGATTTGCTTCCATTGATGAAATATTATGATATATATTTCAAGAAAAAACTTTCATTTTATTATGCTATTTATTATAAAGATATTTTGATGTATTAGAACCATTTTCCCACTATTTGGAATATAATATAATTGATAAAATATTTTTATAAAAAATATGAATGTATTTCTCTTTTTGGTCAGAAATTTATTTTATTCCAAAAACTGTGTTTTCAAAAAATGTTATCAAATTTTTCTCAAGATTATTTTCCATTTTTTCAAGGAAAAATATTTTCAAAATTATTTCAAGTACCCTTTTAATTTTTTCTAATTATCTTAAAATAAAATGGTTTTTAAAATGTTTTATGTTTTAATGATTCTGTTTTCATAGAAGAAAGGATATTTACCATAAGAAATGTTTTCAAAATATCCATAACATTTATTTTTCCATAAAATATAAAATCTATTGATATTTCTCATTCCCTTATATGAAATGATACAAAGGTTTGATTTGTATTTTTTCTTGAATCGTTTATGTTTTTATGTAATTCTTCCTAATACACCCGTTTCACTACCATAAGTTTTATTCTTTTGAAACCCACTCATTTCCATGGGTTATTCTTTCTGGAAGTGATTATAGAAACTATATATTTTCATAGGTTATGATGTGATTAAAAGTTAATGATACCCATTTAATTTCAAGGGTTATGATTTTATGTTTATAAAACTTATCTCTTTTTATGGGTCATGACATGACGGAAGATTCATTTTCTTGTGTCACATGTATGAATAATTTTATAATGATATGGGTGAGACCTGTATCTCCCCCCCCCAATGAATTGGGTAATGATATGTTCTATATGAACACAAAGGGTATAAGGGTTGTATCTCAAGCTTGAAAACAATAAGGTAAACTTGTTTGTTTCCGAAGGCTAAAAACCATAAGGTGTATGGGCTATAGACGAAGCATACAAGTAAGGGGCTACACTTGTTGAATCCCAAGCCTAAAAAAATGGTACATGGGTAGTATCCTAGGACTTAAAACTAGAAGGTATATGGGTTGAAGCCCAATCCTAAAAACAATAATGTACTTGGGTTGTATTCCAAAACTAAATATAAGAGGGTTCATAGTTTGTTAACCTATACCAGATGTAGGTACATGGGTCATAGCCCACCACTAACATTTTATAATGGTTTTTGTAGGTATCATTGACATTACATTTTCAATTCATATATACATCAAACATATTCTATGTCTTATTACTCAATTATGATTTCATGGCTTGTGATTTTATTTTCTTATGATTTATGTCTTAAGAACTACCAATATTTATCATATAACTCATGTTTATGATAGTTGATATTCAAGGATTGATATTATAATGTTATGATCACGTTATCATACACATATGTTCACGTTTATGCTTACATGTCTCCTATTTTTACCCTTACTAAGGATCTAACATCAGAAATCATTATTTTTACATCCTCATGATATGTAGATATATTTTAGGAATGATAGGTTTAAGAAGGGTTATAGTCTTCGAGAACCCTATGAGAGAAAATGTAGCTCTCTTATGTACTAATGTTTACATTTCCGTGTTTCTAAAGGAACTAAACTAAAACTGTCTTTGGGCATCAATTTTTAAAATATTTTATGTATTTGTCAAAAGTTATGTAATGTTAATGTATGTCAAGTCTGGGTCACTATATTTGGTATCAGATCAAATTTTTAGTTATCCTTTGGAATATAGGATGATAAAACCTTGGTGAGGACCCTAAGGAAATGTCTAGGGATAAGTTTATGGATTAGGAAAAGTATAGGAAAGTATCATGGAATTTTGGTAAAGGATAGAGTTTGTGGTTTCCTATAAAGACATCTATTTCTGGATACTATAACTGGATGTGGATCTGGTATAGATGTACCGAGGGGTAACAACTCAGAAAAGCTGTTATAGACCTGACTCAAGGTAATCTGTTACACAACAACGGGCCTTGCTATACACCAGGTTTAACACTCCTGGAAGATATGATTTGGTTTTTCAAAAAATATCCATGAACCATCATAAAGTATTTAAATATATTTTTTCTATGAATAACCTAGGATGAACCTTGGGTGTCATATATTACTAAAGGTATCATAATTTAGTCACCCTCGATGTATTACTACTACTAAAGTTAATTTTTTTTTAAAACAACACTTTAGTGAAAAAAGTGAGAAACCAACAAGTGAAAATAGACATAAGACACTAAAGCATATAACATAATTATTAAAGACTAACTTATGGAAATTAGACATGATATCCCTAAATAGTTTCTAAGGAAAATCCGTTACCTCCATATCTGGTTCTTCTATAATACTCACTTCAAAATGAGAATCCAAATTGTACCATAATTTCAATAATTCCTCCACTGTTATCTTCTTCTAATTGTATCCTTTGGTCAAAATTAGATGTTTTGTGTTAATCTAATCGCTCTATTCGGTGTTGGTATCCACCTGCACTGGTCTATCATTCATCCTCTCCACATCCCCCTTGGAAGCCTGAATAACCAAAACCATATCAATCATTTCTTCCTCGGAATAAATTAAGATGTCCCATGAATCATCCTAGGCCATTGCATCCACACCCAGCTATGGATCTTCCAAGCTCCATATTAGAGATTTAGGATTTCAACCTCCGGTATAGATAATATTTTTATCCCCTCCTCCCTTCCTGTAGTAGAGACCGTACTATCCAGCACCTCAACTTCACCCACATGAGGCTTACAACCCTTATAATGGATCCCATTCAATCTACCAGAGACTAAATTCATATTTATGTTCAAATAGGGGTCCCTTGAGTTGACCTATGATCCATTACACCATGCCTTTCTTTCCGATCTGGTTACTATAGTCTTTGGGTTATTTGAGTAGTCTTTTTTGGATCTTGGTTGTCCCCCACCCCCCTTTTGAGGACTACAAGATTTCCAGTCAAGAGGTTCCCTTTCATCCCTTTCCTTGATCGAGGTTGAACTAGAGCCTCCTACTCATAGTCCGAACTTTTCTGGGAGACCCCATCCTGAACACTAGCCTCATCATCTTCTGACTATCAGCATCCAATCTGCTTTTGTTTCCATCGCAGGATGACATTTTTTCACCCTTCAGGGTCCTCATTTTAATTCCCCTCTGAATTCAGGGGAGAGAAGAGATTGTGAATTGAGGTTGGATTTGAAGCCTTGTCTAAAATGGGTACCCGTTGACGTGGTAACATTGCCTCATATCTGTGAGATACTTGAGAATACCTAAGAACCCTAGAAACATCCTGAATATTGGCACCACCATGTTCATATGGAAGATCAGACTCCAGAGGTTGAATCCCCCTTCCTTCGTGAATATTCTCAGAAAATGATGGAGTAGACCTGGAGAAGGGACCTCATGAGGTGGGTCATGTCTTCTTTAGAACACCTAGATCATGAAACAATCTAGCAGAAATTTTATCCCCTCTCAGGTCTTTGGGACTCGTCTTAACCAGATTAAACAGGGAAGAATGACCCTGTGAACTTGGCTTTATACATTTATTGTCTAAGCCCACACCCTCCGGTGCAGTGAGTTTCCTTGGTCCAAACCTACAGGAATCCATCAGGTGACCCAGTTTCATACAGGTGGAACAAAAATAGAACCACGATTCATAGACCATGAACTATTTTCAATGAAATTGTTCACCCACTATGATCCAGAAAAACTTGGAAGACAATCTTGAGACATCAACTTCTGCACAGACCCTCAGATAAACCTGATAACAAAATGCATGGGTTCTAAAATCAATGAAAATAAATCTACCCATGATATTCCCTAGAATGATCAGAATATAAGGGTTTTGAAATGGAATCGGTAGTTATGGGAAACTTACCCAAATCTCAATCGTAGAGGAGTTTCTCTTCATGTGGAAGTCGTAAGACCACAAAAAAAATCAAGATATGTTGTAGCTGAGGGGTGCGCTGGACTAGGCCTTGATCAAGTCCACCACTGATTTGAACCAAATATTTATATGATTACTGTCGGACAATCCCATAGTCGATGTAGCTTGCAGACCCCAATTCTCAAAAATAAAGCGATAAAATGATTCCACTGAAGGATGCCTCTTCATAAAGTGAGAAATCAGCATACATTTCAGGATATTGGATATAGAGTTGAATTATGATAGAGAAATGAGGAGGTTTGGGCTTCTATTGAATAGATTTTGAACCTTAGGGAAAAGATAGATTGAAGGGAAATAGGGAAGGATATTAGGATTGGAGAAGGGAGAGAAGGACCAAGATGTCTCCCCCCAAAGGACGGTGGAGTTCCTCACTCCATCGGAGGAGGAACTGTTAATAAGGCCTTCATTATTACAGGATGGTAGCATCTATCGATGAGAGTATAGAAGGATTATGACCCCATATAAGTACTTATTTTCATGACTATATGGTTTTCTTCCATGATAATTAATGATTACACTGTGCTTCTAGTTTTAGAGAATAGTGGGATCCAAAAGGAATTGGATTGATGTTGAATGTGATGGAAAATTTTTTGATTATCATTCAAGTGGGATGATCACTTCAGTGAAAAATTTTGTGACCATTATTAATTAGTCTTCAAAGAACATGATTTATAAAATTCACTTCAACCATGTCTCAGACTCACCAAGGAAGATAAAGAAAAAGTTCTCTAAGAGTTTGAGTAATGGAGACCATGGAGGAAAGAATATTCACTTTCCTTTCTGTCAAGATATTTGAAAGAATCACTTAATTGAATGTCTTGGTGGAACATGAAGTTGTTTTTATTGTGGATAAGAAGAACACAATGAAAGTGACTACAAGGAAAAAATGATGATTTCAGTTAATGAAATGGATGTGAATATTGTCCTCTATAAGATATCATCTAAGGCTAAGTGTTTTATGTGTGGTTTTTTTGTAAAACGTGGTGTCTCAGAAAAAGACCAAGACACAATTTATTGAAGAAAGAAAGAATTACATGAGTGTGAAATAAGGAGTCTTGTTACAATCCCTTTCATAAAAAGGGAGAAGCTCAACAAGAATATCCTCCTTCCATGTAATGCCATGGATGATACTCAGGTCGGAAAGACCATCAGCAAACTTGTTCTCTTTATGAAAGGTATGAGTGAAATGTGAAATATATAAGGATTTTTCAGTTTATTTTTTTGTTAATAATTTACAAGAACACATTTAATGGATCAGATGGAATAGAAATGTGATTTAAAGGTTGGGTTATGTCCACAAAAAATACATGATTAAGTGAAATATAACCCTTAATATGTTCCTTATGTTAATATATTATTGTTTGGGTAAATATATGTGGGATATGAACAAATAAATTGTACGACACTGCTTATCTTTGAACTTATTAAGGACCTATTTACAACTAGTTCATGTTATCATTGATGAAGTTTACAACTTCATCGATTAATAGAATATATATAGTAATCTATGTAATAAAGAATAATTCATGTTATCAAAAATTATTTATGGAAATTCATGTTGTTACTATATTCTATAGGAATTTACAATGAGGGTGTTTACTTGTTTGGAATGTCACAACCAAGAGCTACTTTGTGATATATATGGGATAAATGTAAAGCTCATTTCAAGACATTCTTTCTAATTTTTTATATTTTCATATTTTATAAGCGTTAAAAGATTAAACATTAATGAAAAGTTTTAGTAAATTTTGGAGAAATTATGTATGTATAAATATTATATTTAAAATATTTTTTAAAAGGATATTTAGAGATTAACCTTATTTCAAGGATGTCGATTATATTTTGGAAATTATATTAGTATGGTTTTAGAAACGAACACCATGTATGTTGGATGAAAACCAATATTTTTTAGAAAGGCCAAAGTTCTTGAACCCATGGTTGAAGGACTATAAGGGTTTGATGCCTACCATTAGCCTACATGATGTACTGGTTAATGTGTAATTATTTTTGATGAATAATTATTTATGATAAAGTTATAGTGTTAATTTTTATATTTTAAAATTAATGTACTAACCATATTGTTTATTAAGAATAGTTAAGACAAATAGTCATACTTTGAATTCTTTTTTGGACCATAAGATTTGATAAATGTTTATTTTGTCACTTAAAACATAAAATTTCGTTTCTATACATCCATTAAATGAAGTAATGGATGGATTGGAAATTGATAAAATGAAAATTAAAGAATGAATTTTTTAAAAAATATATATCAAGTGTGTATATTTATTTATATTCATGGTCAATAAAACAATTAATCAACATTATGATATTGATAAAAAGAAAATATGTTTTCCTAATACATTAATTTTGTTTAACAAATGTCCTTTTAAATCATCATAGATTTATAACTTTGAGGACCTAAAATTTTCTCTTATCATTCACTTGATTGTGATTGACGACCTCAATCAATCCAAAAAAAATATTTAATATTTTCATCCATGTCCAATATTCACTCCCAACATATGTTCTCTTACGTGGAAACATAGTTATATGTTACGTTGGGTAACCATTATGGTTCCATCATTCCATTTTTTTGGGAAGTTTTAGTATCTTTTTTTTCAATGTGGGTTTCTATGAATGAAACATTCAGGTATTAAACCGTTGATAACACAAAATAATTTTGAGAAAAAAATTTATTTTATGGGGGGTAGAATGTAACACCCTAATATTCTGTAAATTATTTTTTTCAAATCAATTTAACCTTGTTAATATTTTCCATTTTCATGTAATAATAAAAATAGTTCATTTTATATTAAATCACTATGTTTGGCTTGCTTTATACACAAAAAGAAGTTACCCATGCAATACACACAATATAAATTTTATCCTTCTCTACATAGAACACTGAGGCTAGCTTGAGACATGGAGTACATTACATGCAACAACTACTTTGTGTACACAACATGCAACACTGACTTGGCATACATTACACACAACAATGAGTTTCTACGAAATGTATTCTTATTATTATAATTATTTAAATGATATAATTATAATATCATCATTAAACCTAGTAATATGAATAGTGAAAAATACCTTTAAAATATTTTTATAATGGTTTAATATAAATGAAACATATTAATTATGGTAGATATAATTTTTCGTAAAGTCCTTATATGTTTAAAAATACTATTTTATCAAATAATCTATTTTTCATGTCCTTATGAGAAAAATAATAAAATAAATTTTGGAAAAAATTAGAAAATTAATTTTCTAAAATAAAATTCATTTTTTGATTTATAAATTCAAAATTATCTTACAGTGAATTTTTGGGATTTTTCTACACAACTTCATTTTTTGATGTATACTGAAAAATACCAGATTGAAATTCAAAAATAACCTTTTCTTATAGTTTATTTATAAAGTTAAATTATGTTTTTTTATTATAACCTTTAATAACATCATATTTTTATCAATTAATCAAATTTAGGCCATTGGAATCAAATTCACTTTGTAATTGGGTACAATAACATTGAAAACCTTTGGGCGTTTTTACTTTAAAAACCTATAGTGTTGTTCCATCAGTGGAATTAATTTTAAATTAATTTATACTTATTATATGATTAAAATTTTTAGAAATGGATTCCATATTTTGAATCAGAATAATTTCTAATTTCTAATATGAACAACATAGTTTTTGACAAAAAAGATCAGTGAAATTGATTAAAACTAATTACAATAATTTAGAAAGAATATTGATTAACCTTAAAGTTTTGACCCAAAACAACCTATAAACGTGTCAAACCCCATTTTATGACCATTATTCTGACATTAACCTTCAATTAATGATTTTTTTGTGTTTTTATTCCTTTTTAGGTAGAAATGTGGGTACACCTAACTTGTTTTGAAAAATGCCAAGTGTGTCCTTTCCCTTTCCCTATAAAAGGCTATCATCTATCCCTCTTCATTACTCCTCTAAAACCAATTATGTTCTGAAAATATATGCCCAATATACCTCCCATCAACCCTACCTTCCACTTATAATCCTACATTTTGGAATAAAGAAATCAATGGAAGCTTTATTTCCGAAACCAAAACAAGTGACCCGATTAAGTGGTAACATCTTCTCTCAAGCTCCTTCATTTTATTTTCTTTATCCACCCCATATACTATTTTTCTTACATTATTTTATAAAATCAGTAGTATCTTAAATATAATAGGATTTTTTATTCTAATTTTTTGGCCAACACTTACCACACATCCATCTAATGTGTAATTGAAATACTGTTTACGTGTTTGGCGAACTACCACCTCACTAAACGATGATTGTTCATTTTTTCCATTACTACCTATCAAATTGGAAATTATGATAAAAATATATTCATATATTTTATATATTATATTTATTATTAATATAATATTATGAAGTCCTTTAACAACACATATCCTTTTTTTCGTTCAATTTGGTGTAAATACGATAATTTCATTTGAGGAAGTGTGGACTACCGCCCCATCAAAGTGATGTCATTCATTCAAACACTACATGGAATATATTAAGGATGGTTTTAGAGATATTATATGATATATATTACATTATTATTATACATTATTAATATCACATAAATATATACATATATGAAATTTTATTTCTTTATTTCAATACGACAATAAAAAGCAGAAACAACGTTCATGCATACATACGACTTACCTTCTCCATGAACGATGTATTCCATTTCATACTTTTATACTACATAAATTATTATAATAAAAATATAATTAATGTAAATGATATTTATTTCATGGTTTAAATTCCGGATATCATGATTTATGTACAAGCACCAAATATATATCAAATTAGAACACATGAGAAGAATAAGGTGAATATAACCTGAAATGAACCCTTAACCTATGATTGTTAACAGGAAGGTAATATAAGTTCATAATATAACCATATATGGTATTAGATATAATAATATTTTTCTATAAAATCAGTATAATAAATTTTTATTTATTATACAGGTGGGTCGAATGAGTAAGATAAAAGTCAAGACACAAGGTAAGGGAATTTCACCTCACTTTTTATATCTGTGAGATAAATGCCATGTTAACCTCTCATTTCTATTGCATGGTGTCTATAATACCCATGAATGTATTATATGATTAATATTATAAAATTTATAATTATTTATATACACAACTTATGATATTTTTTTTATGTGGATTATGTTTCAAGAGTTACCAAATTGGTAAGACAGTTTTGTCTCAATTTTTCTTCTTTAAGACACAAGTTTTGTTTTGCACCAAAATTATTTCCCAAGGTGTATTTGAAATGTAATATCATGATTATTATTATTTAAATTATATTTTATGATTTATGTACTTAAAATTTCTTAAATAGAGATTATTATTCCAATTTACCATTTGGTAAGAGTTAATTGAAACAATCCCATCGTTTATCGAGAATGTTTATGATTATGATTCTATTGATGAAATATTATGATCCATATCCCAAGAAAACTCCTTAGTTTTATATTACTATTTTTAATAAATATATATTCATGTATTAGTACCATTTTTCACTCTTTGGTACTTTATATATTTGATAAAAAAATATAAAAAATCTGATCGTATTTCTCTTTTCAGTCAGAAATCTGTTTTATATAAAAAACTGTGTTTTTAAACAAGTTTTTCAAAAAAAATCAAGATTATTTTATAAATTTTTAAAGAAAATTGTTTTTAAAATGATTTCATGTCCTATTTTTAGGTTTTAAAATTATTTTTATAATAAAAGGGTTTTCAAAACATTTTATGTTTTATTAAGAATTTTTCAAAGAAGAAAGGATATTTTCCTCAAGAAATATTTTAAAACAATCCCTCCACTTTATTTTCCACCTAAGATAAAATCTAATTATGATACTCATTATCTTCTAGGAAATTATCCAAATTTTTCATTCATATTATTTCTTAAATGGTTTATGTGTTTATGGAATGATTCTTAAGACACCCATTTCACTTCCATTAGTTTTATTCTTTTGAAACCTACTTATTTTCTAGGGTTATGTTTTTATAAAGTTATTATGAAATATATCTATTTTAATAGGTTATTATGTGATAAAATGTTAATTATACCCATTTTATTTCATGGGATATAAATTCATGTTTATAAAACCTATCTATTTTTATGGTTCATGACATGATGAAAGTTTTATTATCTTCTGTCACACGTATGAATGATGTTATTATGAGATGGGTAGGACCTATATCTACCTCTAATGCATTGGCTATTGGTAAGTTATATATGTGATAGAATTGTACATGTGTTGTATCCCAATCCCCAAAACAATAAGGTACATGGTTTTTATCCCAATCCTAAAAACAAGAAGGTACATGGGTTATATCCCAATAATAAAATTAAGTGGGTACACAGGTTGTATCACAAGCCCAGAAAGAAGAAGGTATATGGGTTGTAGCTTATTATTGAAAACAAAAAGGTACATGGGTTAGATCCAAAGTCTAAAAACAAAAATGTACATGGGTTTTGGAGCAATACAAAAAGTATGATGTTATATGGGTTGTTATCCCAAACCCAACGTAGGTACACATGTCGTAGCTCAATCCTAACATGTTTTAATGGTCTTGGTAAGTATCCTTAACCAATGATTTTATATTCTTATATGCATACCACATATTCTATGTCATATTCCTCAGTTATGATTTCGTGGATTGTGATATTTATTTTCTTATGATGGATGCCTTATGAAATATAAAACATTATCACATAAATCATTTTTATGATATTTGATATTTATGGTTTGATCTTATAATGTTATGATCATGTTCTTGTGCAACTATGTTCTTGTTTATGCTTACATGTGTCCCCTGTTTACTCTTACTGAGCATTTGATCTCACCACTTTTTTATATTTACATCCCCAGGATATGAAGATATACTGGTTGTATGGTATGTCTAATATGGATTCTATTATTTGATAAACTAGTGGGAGAAAATGCATCTCTCTTATGTACTAGATTTTATGTTTCCTTGTTTACAAAGTCACTAAACTAATATGGTCTTTAGGAATCCGTTTGTAAAATGTTTTTATATATATCGCAGAATTTATGTAATGTCAATGTATTTCAATATGGGGTCTTTATATGGAGAACCTAATTTATTATGTTGGACATAATTATTTTTAATAATAATTTATATATGTCATAGAGAAATTGGGGATGAAGGAAGTTCCAAATTAAGAGGATAATGATTGTTTCATATATAAATGGTATATAAATATTGAAATTCAAATTTGAATTCATATGGATGATTAACATTGAACCTTCCATCAATTATTTTAATAATATTTATTCATATATTGGAATATATATAAATTATAATTTCTTTCATTATGAATAAAAGTTAATGAATATGATGTTAAAGGTTTTGTTTCATTCTATTAAATGAGATATTGATTCATGTAGTAGGATATACAAGTGATTATTATAGATATTTTTTTATAAATTAATTAATACAGTTGTCTATATGGTTAGATAGCATTCAATAAAATAATCAAAGTGTATATAGAGATATGGATATTGAAATAAATTAAAGTGTTGTGGTTAAATTGTAACACCCTGAGATTCTATGAGATATATTATTTTTAATTTCTTTGATCATCTATTATACACTACAACAATATTAGATTTTACTATACGCAATACCGCATTAGCTTGCAGTATATGCAACACTATTCTTGGCTTGCATTACACGCAATCGCGACCTACCTCGATAGCGTGTATAGTACGCAATACCGAGTTTCACTAAACAACGATATATTGTTATAATATTATTATGGACTAGCCGTTATGAATAGTATTAACTAAATTTTGAATTTTCTAACATTATTATTCATCTTAAACATTTTCTAGAATATGGTATGAGAATAAAATAAATATTTCGTGTAAAATATGTATTTTTCAAAAAATACAGTTTTCCTACCTTTTGATGGAGCACCCACCTTAAATCTTGTTTTTGACATGTATATAAGTTCAATTTGACAAAATAAAATTCATCTTTGGAATCAGGATATAAAAATTTACTTTGGATATATTTTTCATATTATTCTGATAACTTTCATATTTTAATGAATAGTAAAAACACGCTATATTTTAATTAAAAACAACTCTTTTCATCGCAATAATTTATATGGATAGATTATATTTTTAATTGGTTTTAAAGTGTAATTAGAATATATTTTTACCATATAATACAATGTTGTTCATTGTAATTAATTTCACTTTGAAATTGGATATAAACAAGTATTAATCTTTTGATAGTTTTCGTTTCTTAAAAACACACTATATGTTTTGATAACAGGAAATAATTTAAAAATTAATTACTTCCACTTCTATGTAATGAATTTGTAAAAATAAACATCAATTTTTAATTCAGAATATCAAATAATGCTTAGGCTTAATTTTTGGTATTTTTCTGAAAATCTTCAATTTTCGATGAATAGTGAAACCACTTAGTGGTAGTTAAAAAAACTGACATTTTCATTTAAATGAAATTTTACCACTTCAGTGAATTTATTTCAAAAATACGAGGGACACGGTTAATATCAAGGAATAAAATTTGGTTCAATGAGATGAAAATCATGTTTGGTGAATAGTAAATTTTTACTTTTATTTACCACAGTTAAAAGTAAATATGGCAATTAAGGGTAAAAATGATATTAATATTACCCCAAAACATGTCCTAATTCTATTTGATAAGTTTAATTCGACCAAAAACAACCTTAGGAATATCATTTGACCATTTAGGCCCACTCGGATTAGATTAGGACATTTAATATTATTTTATTTAAAGAATAGTTAAAATAGTTAAAATCAAAGTTTAATAACTATAACATTTTTAATATAGGGTTATACATAAGATAAATTATACTATAAATATTCATTAGAAATATAAAAATATTTCCTACATAATGATATTTTATTTATAATTTTTAGACATTAAATAATTTAATTTATTTATGACACAATGATGATGTAGTAATTATCTAATTAATGAAATATTGACATAATTGATGTTATAAATACTCAAAAAAATGTAATTTGAGACTTTTAATGAATTCCACTAATTTTATAGGTTAATATTACATGTTAGTATTGATTTAATTAACTCTTTTTGAACTAATCATTGTTTTATGATTTTCACAAAAAACAATTACCAAATAGTGTAAAAATTGACATAAAATAGTTTTTAAAAAAAATATTATATTATTAATTGTTGTTTTATTTCTAAAATTATTAGTATCGGCAAAAGTACTTAGATAAGGTTATATATATTAATAATAAACAACTTGGGGTTCGTTTGTCTTGTTATATTAAGTTTATTAACCTTATAGTGTAAGAAAACAAGAAGACACGGTAAAAGTAAAATTATTTAACTTAAAGTTAAATCTAAATGATAAGGATAAAATTGAAACCTAAACTTTTCTATATTCTATTGGATGAGATGATTTCGACCCATCCCCACCTTAGCTTCGAAATAAATCAATTTGGAGCTATTAGAAACTGAATATCACTTTATAATAAAATAATATTTTAAGTTTTCTTAAGGTGCCCCTCTCCTCCCTTATAAAAGGGAACCTCCTCCCTCTCTTCCACACACCACATTGAGCCTTCAAGCTCGGCCATCCCCTACCACTTTATCTTCTCCACATCCCTAGAAACATTCTAGAGGTCCTGGGCTTCTTCAAAGACCATTTTAGTTCCCTAAGAGGAGGTTAATATGAGACGCTTCAAAGAAGAGGTAATGTCCGTTACCGATTATTTCAAATTTATTTCTTCTTCTACTTCATCTTCTTTAGTTGTTTCATTATAAAGTAATAACATCAGTATCACTCATATAATGATATGTTATTATAATTTTTAAACAACCATGTTTCACCATCTATCCATCCTATGGAAAATGAAATCACCGCGCGTGCGTACGTACAGAATACCGTCTCCACGCCGTGGTGTAATCTGTTTTCAACCACCACATTACATGGATGGGTATAATGGTGTAAATAAATAACTATATATGATTATTGAAAAGTTATTTTGATTCTTAAATATTATACAATCACTTCAATATAATTCCACAATCATGGGAATGATATCATCGCTCGTACGTACGGACGGACTACCATCTCCACGACGCGATGAGATGCATTCTCCATGTTGACCATTCATGAATGATTATAAAGTATATATAATAAGTAATAATGAAATATATGACATAATAATGATATTGGATTTATGTATATATATATGTATGTGATCTACTTAATTCCATTCAATTCAATAAGGAAAGGAAAATAGCGTTCATGTGTACGTCTGGCCTACCGTCTCCATGAACGGTGTATTTCATTCCATTTATCGATATATCATATATATATATATATATGTATATGATGAATATATATTACATATAAATTACGTTTTAAATTCTTGAATTAAGTAAATCAGGATATAAGTAATAATATCAAGAACAACAAGTCCAAACATGTACGTTAAAAAAAATGATTTTACCCAAAACGCTACTTTAACATCAAACTTACAAAAGAACGGGTAATATAGTCATAAGTGAACCATATATAATATCATAACAATGAATATGATTCTGTAATAAGTCAATTACATTATTTAAATCATTATACAGGTGGTTCGGATACGTACGAAGCATATCGGACCTAAAGTAAGGGATAACCTTTCTAATCTCGTTCTTATCCGAGATTGTTTATTCGTAAGTATTTGCTGGGGTTATTATTATCATCCAAGTCCATGTTTTATAAAAGTTTTTTATGTATTTTTAATTTCCTTTTTACCCATTTTGTCTTTTACTACATGGTATGTATGTAATCTTTCTTTTGTTTAGGTTACGAGGTACTTTTTTACTTTTCCAACAAAAGTACGAGAAGAATGTTATTTTTAACTTATACGGCATGAAAGGATTTTTACGGTTTTATAAACCCTTATTTTCATTAAGCTTACTCTAAAAGATTTCATGAATATTTTCAACAAAATCCTTTTCTTTTAAAATTTCATGACATTTTGTGAAAATAAAATTATTTTGAAGAAGAAAGGATATTTTCCTCAAGAATTAATTTCAAGTGTTTTATCAAAACCATTTTTCATCTAAGATGACATTATTTCATATGTGTATGTTCCATGTATAATGTATATATTATTTACATGGTTTCACTTTTCTTATTATGAAATGATATCTGTGTCTGACACCCATAGATGTTAACAAGAAGTCTTCCAGGATTGCATCCTCCTTGGTGCATGAAGGATCTCCAAGGCTGGATGAGGGGAATGAAAATCAAGGAGGAGGATCAAAGAGTTCTATGAAGGAATCATATAGTGACATTATTAGGAAAGAGGAGAAGAGGGATGAGAGTAATGGGGCTTCCGCTGCTCCACAAAAGAGGAAGCCCAGAAAAGACTACTCCAACACGCTGAGGACCATATCCACCAGGTCATCTACCAAAAATGGAAAGCTGAAAGATCTGGAGCAGAAGAAGGGACGACAGAATAAAGAGCCAATGTCTCCAGCAAAGTTACGTCTGAGGGAGCAGTATATCCGAATGCTCAATCAACACGCTCCTCAATCTGAATCGGAGTCGGCGGATCCGGATGAGTTCTCTGAAGGTGGTGGTGAGGATGGGTTTGATGTTTTCTAAGGTATTAGGTTGTAAGGTTGTGTGGTACGCTATCATATTTCTTTTTCTCCTCTGCTCTTTGTACTTTCTCTTTTATTAATAAATTTTCACGGGACTGGGCATTAGGCCTAGTCCTGCACCTTTTTCTCTATATTATGAAATGATATCCGTTTCTTTTATATAGATTATGTGATGATGGGATGATATTTATGAAACCCATTTTATTTATTGGGTTATTATGAATGATGTATGTTTATTTTGTGGCACAAGTAAGAATGATTTAATTATGAGATGGGTGGGACCTATATCTCCCTCTAATGCATTGGGTAAAGATTTATATCTCATGAGATAGAAATGGCTGGAATGGTAAGTTAATTCGGTTCAGTAATACAGGACTGGAACGAGAGTGAACTCGATTCAGAAAGGGAATTTGTCCACTACGATGGTCTTGGCAGCAACTCCTTGGCTACTATGGAAATCATATCATGTGATTAATGTTCTTCCACAATTAAAAGTTTTATTTACAAGCTATTTTATCATGATTTATGTTCTATTTTGATATATGCCTTGCGTACTTCCATTTTTTATGTCATTGCTTAAGATTTTGATGTTTAAACATTATGTACATGTTTTTATGTTCAAATGTATATGGTTTGTTTTATTTTCTCCATGATTACCCTTACTGAGCATTTGAGCACACCCTTTTTATGTTTTCTTATCCCCAGGATATAAAGAAAGGTTTTAGGTAAGAAAAAAAGGGGGAATCTTTATGGGAGATGTTGAAGATCTTTCACAAATATTAGAAGATTACATTCCAAGTTTACAAAGACACTAAACTATTATGGCCCTTGTGTGTCTGTCTTTGTTATGTACTAAGTATTCTGCATAAAATAATGTAATGTCCATGTATGTCATGTTTTGGGTCTCTACAGTTGGTATCAGAGGAAAGGTTTTTTTAACCTCTGGAAACTAGGATGTGAAAACATTAGTGAAATCCCTTGAGATATTTCTAAGGTATGTCTAGGGATGTCCCTATGTTTAAGGATACGTATAGGTTATAGTCCAAGAATTGCGCTAATGATCATAGAATTAAACCTAAGATGTTAGATATTGAAGGTACTCCCCCTTTATTATGTTGTTTTCCCTAGCATCGTATTCGCATCTCACACTATTATTTTTGGGTATTAGACGATGGTTGGAACCCGAAGGAACCGTGTTGATCAATATCATGGACAATGAAATGATTTTCCTCCTGAACAAACCAATTTCATAGAAGATGGAGTGAACAATCTTATTTCTATACTTACACAAGCTATGAATCATTCTGGACATCAAAATGAGCAGAGAAAGGAGAAAAATTCTGTTGAATCCTTCATGAGGCATCGTCCACCTTTATTCAGCTGGTCTTCTGAACCCTTAGTTGCTAAAAAATGGATCAGTACCACTGAAAAGATATTTTCAGTTCTACAATGTTCTGAACATGATAAAGTCATCTTAGCAGTATATTTTTTGGAAGGTGATGCCGATCAATGGTGGAATCTTATCAAGAATACGAGGCAAAGAGATGAAATTGAGTCCATGGAATGGGACGAGTTCAAGAAATTGTTTTTCAGTTTTTACTTCCCTAGTATTCTTCTAACAAAGATGGAAAATTAGTTTCTAGAGCTTAAGCAGAAGAATGATGAATCTATTGGTATATACGAAGCGAATTTTACAAGACTTGAAAGGTATGCATTTGGATTTATCATCCAACCTGAAAGTAAAGTTGATTGATTTTTCAGTGGCTTAAAACCAAGTCTTCGAAGGGCATTAGCTATAAGAGATTTCAGTATCTATGAAGAAATTGTGTGTTGTGCTATCAAGGTAGAACTGGAAGTTGGTGTAACATATCCATCTCATGGGTTTGACAAGAAACGAAAGATGGAGTTCATGGAGAAATCTCTGAACAATGTTGAAAAGAAGATGAATGTTTCTTTATGCTCAAAGTGTGGAAATAAGCATGGTGGAGATTGCCTAAAAGGTACTAGAAAATGATTTAAGTGCGGAAAAGAAGGTCATCGAGCAGTTTATTATCGAAGTAATGGGAAAAAGTTTTCTAATGATGTGAATAGAGAAAATACTACATAGAACTCTCCACCAACACTTCAATGGTTCAAGTGCAAGGAAATGGGGAATTATGCTAATAAATGCCCTAATCCACGTGTTAATGACAATCAACGTGAGCACCCTCTTAAGTAAAAGGATAAAGGTAAGTCTCATGCGATCACTATTTGTGATGTTGAGTATGAAAATGTTGATGTGCAATGATTAAGTGTTTATGTAATGGGATTTCAAAATAGTATCATGGAATCTCATTTATGGTATGGTGGAATTTTGGACTATCTATGTATTGGTTTTCAATAATTATATGGTACTGGTAACCATGAAAAAGTTGTTGAAATATATTTGGAAAGCAGAATAAATATGCATAATGAAGGGATAACGAGAAAATAATATGATAGTAATCATGAGATCATGACTAAAATAAGGACAAAGTGATATCATGGTTTGAGTATATAGAAATTTTGGGATTTTGGTATGTGGAAAGAGTTAACTTTTGACAGCATTCATGTTTTCACTAAGGTTAAATGGGTATTCATTTTTTTTCAAGAGAATATATGATTATGGTATTCACATGATTGGAATGTGATCAACAAGATATATCAGGGATAAATGATGGTATTTACATGCTTGGTAGATGACATTTCTAGTAATTTTTTTCTTTATACTATAAGCTTGGACAAAAGTATTTTGGATAAGCCTAAAGATTTGAAATGGATTATGTTAAACATAAGTTAGTTTAAGCTTAGAACTGTTTTCGATATTATCGATGGAATGTCATAATGATGTAATTTTTGAAAAAGGACAACCTACAGGATGGGCAACAACCCATCGCATCGAACAAGGCTGTGGGAATCGAACCCACAACTGAAGTGTGACTGGCCTTTATCACATACCACTGGCCTATAGGAAGTACCTGGTTTATATAAACCAGTTTCATTTTATTAAGCGGTACGATATATGATGTGTTAGTTCATTTTTGGAATCATATATGATTAACCTCACCATAGAAGGACTTATGTATATTTGATAACTTTTGCTAACCTTTTGTTTGAAACAGATGGAATGACCCATCATTCTATCACATGATCTGTTAACACATCAAGAACAAAAAATTCAACTTCATTTCTTTAAGAGATGAATTGGAAATTGTTCAAAGCACGAAAAATAGTGAGATTGTACCAAAATCAAGAAAGTATTTCTTCTAATTCAAATTTTTCAACTTTAGGGAAATGATATTGAAAACCAAAAATGTTTTCCTAGTGCTCTTATTTCTGATGAATTGGATGGTACCTTAGATCATCACAAATTTATGGCTTTGTGATTGATGGCTTTTTCATAGCCATGTTCTCTACCACTCTCCATCGGAACTTGATGGTTATATTTTTCTTCCATATCTATATTTTTACCTATGTTCTCCTATATAGAAACCCAGGGATGAGTTACTTTGGGTAATCGTTACATTTCATAATTTAGTTTTTAAAATTATGTTTTAGTATTCCTTTTTACGATGTGGGTTTCTATGAATAGTAAAAGATTTATAACCCCGACGAATTTTGAGGACGAAATTCATTTTAAGGGGGGTAGAATGTAACACTCCGAGATTTTATGAGATATATTATTTTTAATTTCTTTGATATTCTATTATACAGTACACCAAGATTAGCTTGTACTATACGCAACACCGCATTAGCTTTCAGTATATGCAACACTATTCTTGGCTTGCATTACACGCAATCTCGACCTACCTCGATAGCGTGTGTAGTATGTAATATCGGGTTTCACTAAACAACGATATATTGTTGTAATATTATTATGGACTAGACTTTATGAATAGTATTAACTAAATTTTTAATATTATAACATTATTATTCATCTTACACATTTTCTAGAATATGGTATGAGAACAATATAAATTTTTCGTGTAAAATATGTATTTTTAAAAAATTGCAGTTTTCCCACCTTTTGATGGCGCACCCACCTTAAATATTGTTTTTGACATGTCTATAAGTTCAATTTTACAAAATAAAATTCTTCTTTGGAATCAAGATATAAAAATTTACTTTGGATAAATTTTTCTTATTATTCCGATAACATTCATATTTTAATGAATAGTAAAAACACGCTATATTTTAATTAAAAAAACTTTTTTCATCGCAATAATTTATATGGTTAGATTATCTTATTAATTGGTTTTAAAGTTTAATTAGAATATATTTTTTCCATTTAATCCAATTTTGTTCTTTTTAATTAATTTCACTTTGAAATTGGATATAAACAAGTATCAATCTTTTGATAGTTTTTGTTTCTTAAAAACACGCTATTTGTTTTGATAACGGGAATAAATTTTAAAATTAATTAATGCCACTTGTATGTTTATTATTTGAAAAAATAGACATTTATTTTGAATTCTGAATATCAAATAATTCTTAGGCTTATTTTTTGGTATTTTTCTGAGAATCTTCAATTTTCGATGAATAGTGAATCCACTTAGTGGTAGTTAAAAAAAACTGATTTTTTCATTTAAATGAAAATTTACCACTTTTGTGAATTGAATTTCAAAAATCCAAGAGACATGGTTAATATCAAGGACTAAAATGTGGTTCAATGAGATGAAAATAATTTTTGGTGAATAGTAACTTTTTACTTTTATTTACCACAGTTAAAAGTAAATAGGGTAATTAAGGGTAAAAATGATATTAATATTACCCCAACATATGTCCTAATTCTATTGGATAAGTTTAATTCGGCCAAAAACAACCTTAGGAATAAAATATGACCATTTAGGCCCACTTGGATTAGATTAGGACAATTAATATTATTTTATTTAAAGAATAGTTAAAATAGTTAAAATCAAAGTTTAATAACTAAAACATTTTTAATATAGGGTTATACATAAGATAAATTCGACTATAAATATTCATTAGAAATAAAAAATTATTTCCTACATAATGGTATTTTATTTATAATTTTTAGACATTAAATAATTTAATTTATTTATGACACAATGATGATGCAGTAATTATCTCATTAATGAAATATTGACATAATTGATGTTATAAATACTCAAATAAATGTAATTTGAGACTTTTTATGAATTAAAATAATTTTCTAGGTTAATATTAAATTTTAGTATTGATTTAATTAACTTTGTTCGAACTAATCATTCTGTTATGATTTTCACAAAAATCAATTACCTAATAGTGTCAAAATTGACATAAAATAGATTTTAGAACAAATATTATATTATTAATTGTTATTTTATTTCAAAAAATCTAAGGTTTGGAAAAAAGGAGTTTGATAAGCTTATATATATTAATAATAAATAACTTGGGTTTTGTTTGGCTTGTTATAGTAATTTTATTAACCTTATAGTGTAAGAAAACAAGAAGACACGGTAAAAGTAAAAATATTTAACTTAAAGTTCTCCTCATCCCCACCTTAGCTTCTAAATAAATCAATTTGAAGCTAGTAATAACTGAATATGACTTTATAATAAAATAATATTTTATGTTTTTTTAAGGTGCCCCTCTCCTCCCTTATAAAAGGGAACCTCCTCCCTCTCTTCCACACACAACTTTGAGCTTTCAAGCTCGGCCAACCCCTGATGATTTCTATTCTCCACTTCCCTAGAAACATCCTTGAGGTCATGGTCTTCTTCAAATACCGTCTTTAGTGCCTAAGAGGAGGTTAAGAAGAGGCTCTTCAAAGAAGAGGTAATGTCTGTTACCGATTATTTCAACTTTATTTCTTCTTCTACTTATTATTATTTAGTTGTTTCATTATGAAGTAATAACATCATTATCACTCATATACTGATATGTTATTATAATTATGAATCAACACTATTTCACCATCTATCCATCCTACGGAAAACGAAATCACCGCGCGTGCATACGTACGGAATATCGTCTTCACGCCGTGCTGTAATCTGTTTTCGACCACCACATTACTTGGATTGGTATAATGGTGTAAATAAATAACTATATATGATTATTGAAAAGTGATATTGATTCTGAAATATTATACATACACTTCAATACAATTCCACAATCATGGGATTGATATCATCGCTCGTGCGTACGTACGGACTACCGTCTCCATGACGCAATGAGATTCATTCTCCATGTTAACCATTCATGAATGATTATAAAGTATATATAACAGGAAATAATGAAATATATGACATAATAATGATACTGTATTTATTTATATATATATATATATGTATTTCTTCTACTTAATTCCATTCAATTCAATAAGGAAACGAAAACAGCGTTCATGCGTACGTACGGCCTACCGTCTCCATGAACGTTGTATTTCATTCCATTTATCGATCTATCATATATATATGTATATACTGAATATATATTACATATAAATCATTTTTTAAATTCTGTAATTATGTAAATCAGGATATAAGTAATAATATCAACAACAAAAAAGTCAAAACATGTACGATAAATAAAATGATTTTACCCAAAACGCTGTTTTAACATGGAACTTACAAAAGAATGGATAATATAAAGTCATAAGTGAAACATATATGATATCGTAACAATGAATATGATTTTTTTAATAAGTCAATGACATTATTTAAATCATTATACAGGAGGTTCGGATACGTTTGAAGCATATCGGACCTAAGGTAAGGGATAACCTTTCCAATCTCGTTCTTATCTGAGATTGTTTATTCATAATTATTTGCTGGGGTTATTGTTATCAAATAAGTCCATGTTTCCTAAAAGTGTTTTTATGTATGTTGTAGAGACCCGAATCTTGACGTACATGGACATTACATTACTTTTTCGGAATACTTAATACATAACAAAAACAGACACACAAGGACTGTAATAGTTTAATGTCTTTGGAATCTTGGAACGTAATTTTCTAATCATGGTGAAAGATCTTCAACATATCCCATAAAGATCTTCCCCTTTTGTTTTCTTACCTAAAACCTTTATTTATATCCTGGGGAAAATAAAACATATAAAGGGTGAGCTCAAATTCTCAGTATGGGTATGTATGGATAAAATAAAACAAATCATATACATTTGAACTTAAAAACATGAACATAATGTTTAAACATCAAAATCTTGAGCAATGACATAAAACATGGAAGTACGTAAGGCATAGATCATAAAGAAACATTAAGCATGATAAAATAGCATGGGTGTAAAACATGTAATTGTGGCAACCATTCAACACTTGTTATGATTTCCATAGTAGCCTAGGCATTGCTTCCAAGACCATCTTAGTGGACCAAAGTCCCTTTCTGAATCGAGTTCACTCCTCGTTTCAGTCCTGTAACACTAAACAGGATTAACTTACCTTCCCATCCATGATTATCTCATGAGATATAAATCATTACCCAATTCATCGGAGGGAGATATTGGTCCCACCCATCTCATAATGAAATCATTCTTACTTGTGCCACAAAATAAACATACATTATTCATAATTACCCAATAAATAAAATGGGTTTCATAAACATCATCACATCATCACATAATCCATATAAAAGAAATGGATATCATTTCATAATATGAAAAGAGAAACCATGTAAATCATAGAGACATTATACTTGAAACATACACATATGAAAATAATGTCATCTTGGATGGAAAATGGTTTTGATAAAACACTTGAAATGAATTCTTGAGGAAAATATCCTTATTTCTTCAAAATCATTTTCTTTTCACAAAATGTCATTCAATTTTAAAAGAAAAGGATTATGTTGAAAATTGTCATGAAATCTTTTGGAGGAAGCTTCGTGAAAATATGGCTTTATAAAACCGTAAAAATCATTTCATGTCGTATAATTTAAAAAAACATTCTTCTCGTACTTTGGATGGAAAAGTCAAAAAGTACCTCATAAAAGAATGATTCCATACATACCATGTATTAAAAGTCAAAAATGGGTAAAAAGGAATTTAAACATACATTAATACACTTTTATAAAACATGGACATGGATGATAGCAATAACCCCAGTAAATACTTACGAATAAGCAATCTCGGATAAAAATGAGATTTACAAAGTTATCCCATACCTTAGGTCCGATATGCTTCGTATGTATCTGAAACTCCTGTATAATGATTTAAATAATTTCATTGAATTATTACAGAATCATATTCATTGTTATGATATCATATATGGTTCACTTATGTCTTTATATTACCCATTCTTTTGTAAATTCAATATTAAAGAGCGTTTTGGGTAAAATAGTTTCATTTGTCGTCCGTGTTTTGACTTGTAATTATTCATATGATTACTTAGATCATGATTAATTAATTCCAAAATATAAAACATGATTTATATATAATATATATTTATAATATACATATATATAATAGATCGATAAATGGAAAGAAATACATTGTTCATGGAGACGGTAGGCCGTACGTACGCATTAACGTTATTTTCGTTTCCTCATTGAATTGAATGGAATTAATTGGATGACATACATATATATATACATAAATCCAGTATCATTATTATGTAATATATTTCATGATTAATTATTATATATACTTTATAATCATTTATGAATGGTTAATCATTGAGAATGAATCTCATCGCGTCGTGGAGACGGCATTCCGTACGTATGCACGAGCAATGATATCGTTCCCAAGATCGTGGAATTTTATTGGAGTGTGTGTATACTATTATAGAATCAATATCACTTTAAAAATAATCATATATAGTTATTATTTACACCATTATACCCATCCAAGTAAGGTGGTGGTGGAAAATAGATTACGTCACGACGTGGAGACGGTATTCCGTACATACACACGCGCGGTGATTTCGTTTTCTGTAGGATGGATAGATGGTGAAATATGGTTTTTTCATACTTATAATAACATATAATTATATTTGTGATATAGATGTTATCACTTCATAATGAAACAACCTAAGAGGAAGAAGTGGAAGAAGAAATAAAGTTGAAAGAATCGGTAATGGACATTACCTCTTCTTTGAAGCGCCTCTTTGAGACCTCCTCTTAGGGATATAAAATTGGTCTTTGAAGAATACCAGTCCTCTAGGATGTTTATAGAGAAGTGGAGAAGAGAAATTGGCAGGGTTTGGCCGAGCTTGAAGGCTCAAAGTGGTGTAAGGAAGATAGGGAGGAGGTTCCCTTTTATAAGGGAGGAGAGGGGCACCTTTGGAAAGTGTGGAAATATTATTTTATTATAAACTTATCTTCGGTTTCAAAAGGTCCAAAAATCATTAAAGATGAATATAAGATGACTCATGTTCGAAATAAAATCATCCAATCAGAATTGGACATGTTTTGGAAAATATTTTAATCATTATAATCTTATTTATCACGAGGTAAATACTTCATCATTATTGTGTCATAAATAATTTAATTTATTTGGTGTCTAAAAATTATAAAAAAAAATATCATTATGTAGGAAATATTTATATATTTCTAATGAATATTTATAGTTGAAAATATAATTTATATAACCCCTTATAAAAATTAATTACTAAAAGATTTTTGTTAATGTCAATTTTTAATTTACATTAAATTAATTAATCCAAATTGTCATTATCACTACCAAGTGGCTCAATGGGGTCCGAATATCGACCCAAGGATGCCCATGGTCGGCAAATACTCATCCAATAAGGTTAGGACAAGTTTCAATGTAATTTAAAATTATTATAATATTCTTTTAACCTTGAATTACCTTATTTACCTTTAACCGTACTAAAAAAATTACCGTAGTTACTATTTGTAATATAAAAAACTAAATAAAAGTAACCTATTAACATAATTTGGACCCACTGATTCCAAATATGGAATCCATTTCTCAAAATTCAAAACACAGAAGTTTCACTAATTAATTTAAAATTAATCCTGTTGTTAAGAAAACGGGGTTTAAAAGTTAAAACATTTCCAAAGATTGAAATGTTTTTACCTATGAATTCAATGTAAAATTAATGATAATGAAATGAATTATATTAAATGGTAAAAATATATTCTATTTATATTTTTAAAACATTCAATATTATAATTTAACCATATAAAGTATTGCGATGAAAAACGTTGTTTTTAATTAAAATATAGCGTGTCTTTACTATTCATTAAAATATGAAAGTTATCAGAATAAAATGAAAAATTTATCCAATGTAAATTTTTATATCCTGATTCTAAAGAAGAATTGTATTTGGTAAAATTGAACTGACAAACTTGTCAAAAACTAGATTTAATGTGGGTGCGCAATCAAAAGGCAGTAAAACTGCATTTTTTTGAAAAATACTTCTTTTATCCAAAAAACTGATTTTGTTTTCATACCTCATTCTAGAAAATGTATATGATGAATTAAAATGTTATAAAATTCAAAATTTAGTTAAGACTATTCATAATGGATAATATTATAATATATCGTTGTTTAGTGAAACTCGGTATTGCGTACGACACACGCTGTCGAGGAAGGTCTTTATTGCGTGTAATGCAAGCCAAGTCAGGGATTCCTGTCGTGCAAGATCCTTTTGGTGTAGCGTACAACACAAGACATTATTGAAATTAAAAAGAATATTTTTCATAAAATCTAGGGGTGTTACATTCTACCCCCCGTAAAATTAATTTCTCCCTCGAAATTTGTCGGAGATATAAATGGTTTACTACTCGAAAGTTTATTTAATAGAAACCCACATCGTAAAAAGGAATACCAAAACATGGCATTAGAAACTAAAGTATGAAATGTAATGGTTACCCAAATTAACTCATCACTGGGATTCCACATAGGAGAAAATAGGTGAAAATATGGATATGGAAGATTAATCTAACCATCAAGTTCTGATGGAGAGTGGTAGATAACATGGATATGAAAAATCCAAAAATCACAAAGCCATAAATTTGTGATGATCTAGGGTACCATCTGGTTCATCGGATATAAGGGCACTAGGACAACATTTTTGGTTTTCAAGATCATTTCCCTAAAGTTGATGAAATTGGAATTGGAAGAAATACTTTCGTGATTTTGGTACAGTCTCACCATTGGTAGTTCTTTGGACAATTTCCATTTCATCTCTTAAAGAAATGAAGTTGAATTTGTCATTCGTGATGTGTTAGAAGATCATGTGATAGAATGATGGGTCATTCCATCTCTCTCAAACAAAAGGTTATAAAAGTTATCAAAAAATGCATAAGCCCATCTATAGTGAGATTAACCCTATATGGTTCCTAAAATGGACTTATACTTCATATATCATATTTCTTAATATAATAAAACTAGTTTCTACTAAATAGGGACTTCCTGTAGGCCAGTGGTAGGCGATAAAGGCCAGTCGCACTTCAGTTGTGGGTTCGATTCCCACAGCCTTATCCTACGCGATGGGTTGTCGCCCATCCTACAGGTTGTCCCTTTTTTTCTAAAAATACATTATTATAACCTTCCATCAATAATATTGAAAAAGTTATAGCCTTAAACAATACTAACTTATGTCCAACATAATCCATTCCAATCTTTAGTCTTATCCAAAATACTTTTGTCCAACCTTATAGTATAAAGAAAACAATTACTAGAAATGTTATCTGTCGATCATGTGAATACCATCATTTATCCCCCATATATTAAAAGATTAAACTTGTTGGTCACATTCCAAACATGTGAATACATTAATCATGTATTCTCTTGAAAAAAATGAATACCCATTTAACCTTAGTGAAAACATGAATGCAGTTAAAAGTTAATACTCTCCAAATACCAAAATCCTCAAAATTCTATATACTCACACCATGATATAACCTTCTCCTAATATCAGTCATGAGCTCATGAATTCTCTTTATCCCTTCATTATGCGCATATCATCTACTTTCCAAAAATATCTGAATAACCTTTAATGGTCACTAGTACCATTCATCATATACTTTCAAAATATAAGGAAATACAATAGTGTAACAATCCTTAGATGTCTCTTTATTACATAGTACCATGAGATTACTTATACAACATTACACTTGATAAACATGTAATCATTCCACTACCTTCTTAAACCATTGACTGAGCTTCAACAATTCTTTCATCTCACATATCATTTGTAGTCTCTTCATCATTATCAACATAAATACTACCCATACGACCATACTAATTCTCTTCATGAGACTTTCCCTTAGGGAATTGGTTTGTATAATTCCCATACATTCCACATTTAAAACATTTAACCATTGTTATTGTCGTAGAAATACCAGTATCCTCATCCAGGGTGTTACCTGAACCTTTTCCATTAACTTACTGGCTTTATGTCCTTCTTTTCCACACCCAAATCATCTTCCAATTCCTTTAAAACATTCTCCTTGATGCCTCTTCCCACATTATTTACATGAGGGAAATTGAACTTTCTTTCCTCTATGATCATCATGAAACTCCATCTTTCTCTTATTATCTGAGTCGGGAAACTTACCAAAGTTGAGATTATTGATCATATTATGAGATTTCTGATTAGTCATAATAACGATGTTTTGACTTCCAAATCCCGTTTCATTTGGTTTCTAATGAAGAATATCATTCCATTGTCCGTCATATCCTCCATTATCGTGAATCTTCCTGTTTCCAGCCATTTTCTAAAAACCAAAAAAATAGTGTGGGAGGCAAAAATCATGCTAGGGAAAACAACATAGTAAAGGGAGAGTACCCTCAATATCTAACATCTTAGGTTAAATTATAAGATCTTTACCGTAGTTCTAGGACTATATCCTATACGTATACTTATCCTTAGGGACATCCCTATACATACCTTATAAATATCTCTAGGGATCTCACTAACATTTTCGCATCCTAGTTTCCAAAGGTTAACTAAACCATTCCTCTAATACCAACTGTAGAGGCCCGAAGCTTCACGTACATAGAAATTACATTACTTTTGCGGAATACTTAATACATAACAAAAACAGACACACAAGGACCGTAATAGTTTAGTGTCTTTGGAAACATGGAACGTAATATTCTAATCATGGTGAAAGATCTTCAACATCTCCCATAAAGATCTTCCCCATTTGTTTTCTTACCTAAAACCTTTATTTATATCCTGGAGAAAAGAAAACATCTAAAGGGTGAGCTCAAATGCTCAGTAAGGGTATTCATGGATAAAATAAAACAAATCATATACATTTGAACTTAAAAACATGAACATAATGTTTAAACATCAAAAGCTTGAAAAATGACATAAAACATGGGAGTACGTAAGGAATAGATCATAAAGAAACATTAATCATGATAAAATAGCATGGGAGTAAAAAATGTAATTTTGGAAACCATTCAGCACTTCTTATGATTTCCATAGTATCCAAGGCATTACTGCCAAGACCATCTTAGTGGACAAAGTCCCTTTCTGAATCTAGTTCACTCCTCGTTTCAGTCCTGTAACACTGAACCTGATTAACTTTCCATTCTAGACATGTCTATCCTATGACATATAAATCTTTACCCAATGCATTGGAGAGAGATATAGGTCCCACCCATCTCATAATGAAATCATTCTTACTTGTGCCACAAAATAAACACACATCATTCATAATAACCCAATAAATAAAATGGGTTTCATAAACCTCATCACATCATCAGATAATCCATATAAAAGAAATGGATATCATTTCATAATAAGAAAATACAAACCATGTAAATCATAGATACATTATACTTGAAACATACACATATGAAAATAAAGTCATCTTAGATGGAAAATGGTTTTGATAAAACACTTGAAATGAATTCTTGAGGAGAATATCCTTTTTTTCTTCAAAATCATTTTCTCTTCACAAAATGTCATGAAATTTTAAAAGAAAAGGATTTTGTTGAAAATAGTCATGAAATATTTTGGAGGAATCTTCATGAAAATATGGCTTTATAAAATCGTAAATTTCCTTTCATGTCATATAAGTTAAAAAAACATTCTTCTCGTACTTTGGATGGAAAATTCAAAAAGTACCTCGTAAAAGAAATATTCCATACATACCATGTAGTAAAAGTCAAAAATGGGTAAAAAGGAATTTAAAAATACATTAATAAACTTTTATAAAACATGGAAATGGATTATAGCAATTACCCCAGTAAATACTTACGAATAAGTAATCTCGGATAAAAATGAGATTTGAAAAATTATCCCTTACCTTAGGTCCGATATGCTTTGTATGTATCCAATCCTCCTGTATAATGATTTAAATAATGTAATTGAATTATTACAGAATCATATTCATTGTTATGATATCATATATGGTTCACTTCTGTCTTTACATTACACGTTTTTTTGTAAATTCCATGTTAAAGAGCGTTTTGGGTAAAATCGTTTCATTTGTCGTCCGTGTTTTGACTTGTAATTATTTATAGGATTACATATATCATGATTGCTTAATTCCAGAATATAAAACATGATTTATATATAATATATATTCAGAATATACATATATATAATATATCGATAAATGGAAAGAAATACACTGTTCATGGAGACGGTAGGCCATACGTACGCATGAACGTTGTTTTCGTTTCCTCATTGAATTGAATGGAATTAATTGGATGACATACATATATATATACATAAATCTAGTATCATTATTATGTCATATATTTCATGATTACTTATTATATATACTTTATAATCATTTATGAATGGTTAATCATTGAGAATGAATCTCATCGCGTCGTGGAGACGGTATTCCGTACGTACGCACGAGCGATGATATCGTTCCCATGATCGTGAAATTTTATTGGAGTGCATGTATACTATTACTGAATCAATATCACTTTAAAATAATCATATATAGTTATTATTTACACCATTATACCCATCCAAGTAAGGTGGTGGTGGAAAATATATTACACCACAGCGTGGAGACGGTATTCCGTAAGTACGCACGCGCGGTGATTTTATTTTCCGTAGGATGGATAGATGGTGAAATAGGGTTATTTCATACTTATAATAACATATCAGTATATTAGTGATACTTATGTTGTTACTTCAAAATGAAACAACCTAAGAAGAAGATGTGGAAGAATAAGTAAAGTTGAAAGAATCGGTAATAGACGTTACCTCTTCTTTGAAGCGCCTCTTTGAGACATCCTCTTAGGGCACTAAAATTGGTCTTTGAAGAAGACCAAGACCTCTAGAATGTTTATATGGAAGTGGAGAAGAGAAATTGGCAGGGTTTGGATGATCTTGAAGGCTCAAAGTTGTGTGAGGAAGAGAGGGAGGAGGTTCCCTTTTATAAGGGAGGAGAGGGGCACCTTTGGAAAGTGTGGAAATATTATTTTATTATAAACTTATCTTAGGTTTCAAAATGTCCAAAAATAATTAAAGATGAAGATAAGAAGCCTCATGGTCGAAATAAAATCATTCAATCAGAATTGGACATGTTTTGGAAAATATTTTAATCATTATAATCTTATTTATCATTAGGTAAATACTTCATCATTATTGTGTCATAAATAATTTAATTTATTTGGTGTCTAAAAATTATAAAAAAAATAATTATGTAGGAAATATTTTTAGCTTTCTAATGAAACTTTATAGTCGAAAATATAATTTATATAAACCCTTATAAAAATTAATTACTAAAAGATTTTTGTTAATGTCAATTTTGTCTTTACATTAAATTAATTAATCCAAATTGTCATTGTCACTACCAAGTGGCTCAATGGGGTCCCAAAATCGACCCAAGGATGCCCATGGTCGTCCAATACTCATCCAATAATTTTTTGACAAGTGTCAGGGTAATTTTGAATTATTATAATATTATTTTAACCTTGAATTACCTTATTTACCTTTAACAGTAGTAAATAAAAATTATCGTAGTTACTATTCGTAATATCAAAAAATAAATAAAAGTAACCTATTAACATAATTTGGACCCACTGATTCCAAATATGGAATCCATTTTTCAAAATTCAAAACACAGAAGTTGTAGTAATTAATTTAAAATTAATCCCGTTGTTAAGCAAAGGGGTTTTAAAAGTTAAAACATCTCCAAAGATTGAAATGTTTTTACCTATGAATTCAATGTAAAATTAATTCATGTGCTTAATGTTTTGACACAATTACAAGTTTTATTTACAAGATATTTTATCATGATTGATGTTCTATTTTGATCTATGCCTTACATACTGCCATGTTTTATGTCATTGCATAAGATTTCAATGTTTAAACATTATGTACATGTTTTTATGTTCAAATGTATATGGTTTGTTTTATTTTCTCCATGCTTACCCTTACTGAGAATTTGAGCTCACCCTTTTTATGTTTTCTTTTCCCCATGATATAAAGAAAGGTTTTAGGTAAGAAAAAAAGGGGAAGATCTTTATGGGAGATGTTGAAGATCTTTCACCATGATTATAAGATTATGTTCCATGTTTCCAAAGACACTAAACTATTACGGTCCTTGTGTGTCTGTCTTTTTTATGCACTAAGTATTCCACAAAAGTAATTTAATGTCTATGTATTTCAAGTTTAGGGTCTCTTTATAAATAAGAAAAAATAAATATAATGATAATATTAATATCCCTTTCAAGAATTAGTAATGATGAAGGTTGTACCATACCTTTTCTAATATCACTTGACTGAATCTTTGATGTGAAGGATGTGAATTTGAACTAAATAGGTAGTGAAGGATCACTAATATACTCTAAGAAGAGAATTTATAAAGATTTAATAAATTAGAAATAGTATCACATTTTTTAGAAATATTTTGGTATTTTTTTAATACAAATAATGCATTTTTAATTGACATAGATTTTTTGTAGAATCCATTATAAGATTAAAATTTGAGTATTGAATCATGGATATAAATTTTGGATTTTATTTTCTATCTATTAATAATTTAGTGATTGAATTATCTAACTGTTACTGAATTCTACCGACATATTATTATATCTAAATAACATGAGCTACATAATGTATGATGGAATATAAATCTACCAACATAAGATGAGTCCTTATTCTATAGAAGCTGCACATGATTAATTCCAAAATATGTGTGCTTTTAAAAAAATGGTTTCAGATATGCCTCTATAATTTAATAAACCATTATAAAGATTACATGTGGCTAACACATCTAAAGTTAATTTTTAATTTTTGAAACTCATGCATGATTCAATACTACTCCCATGAGATTTAAATCCATGTAATAATACATGTAGAATATTAACTCTATAAACATAGTGATATGTCAGTCGATACGTAAGACCAAATATGAATCATAACTGGCCATAGAAGAATAATCTAATCTTATGTTAAATTAATCTCGAGGTTTTGAAGGATTCATGAATGGAGATGGATGCTAAGTATATTTAAATTCTATTTTTGTAATATTCATTTAATGAATCATAATGATCAGTTATATAGTACATAAGATTCATTAATAATGTTTTTATTGAAACATTTACAAGATCTTGAGGCATGACTGACAAATATAATAGTAAATAACTCATGTGTAACAGTAAGAAATTTAATTACAAGGTTTTGATAGTCAGAATAATTTGTATAGACTATTTCTTGAAGTTATTAATATAATGATGAAAGGAATTTTTTTGACTAAAATTATTATCACAAATGAAATGGTGATTCATGAAAAGTTTTTAAAATATGATCCTTTTTACTATAGATAAGAATATAATTTCATTGAAAAATATAGGAAACAAAATACAAGATGAAGATAGATTGGAATTGCAGATGTTGTCACGTTGTATAGAAAATATCTATGCCCAATATATTATCCTTGTCTATTTTCATATATTTTCAAAGATAATATTACAATTATTATTATTATATATTTTAAGAATATGAATAATATGATTTTTTGAATAATATAAATGGTGATTTATTGGGTAGGGATGATTGGAAGAAAATTTGAAAATGGTATTCAAGGAATACTAGTAAGGAACAATAGTTCTGATAATGGAACATTATTTTTGATCATAAAAGAATGACTACATTATTCCATTGATAAATAATGTCAGAGAAAACCATGAAATTAATATATTAGATTTCCTATATTAAAAATATAGATTTTATATTCTTTTGATCCTTAATTTATGTAGTTAGAAGAATAGGAATAATGTTTATAGAGTGAGAATAAGTAAGAACCTAATTTTACATTGGGTAGAATGAAATTTATGGGTATCATGGAAGAATAAGAATCTAGTGAGATTCTAAATACAAGTTCTACTTCATTAATAAAAAAATTAAAAGAAAAATTTAATGATGAAGAGTTGAGTGGGGGACTAACAAACACTTTGGTTAATCATTTATTATGTCAATGACTATTAGAGAATGAGGAGATGTTGGGTTTTTAAAATCATATTAGAATATTGTTCAAAGGGAGGCCAAAAATTCATATTCTCTTCATGATCTAGAAACTTGGATAATTATAGATGCAACCATACAGATAGGGAGAGTAATATTCATATTCAATTGAATAATTTTATTGATAGGGAGGAGAGAAGATCAGTTGGTCTAGTGTCATCTTATTTCATATTTGTAACCTTATTTAGTATATTTGGAAGAAATTTTATAAACATGTGAGATCATGTTTAATAATATCATACATTTCAAGAGAAGGAAATGAATTCATAATATTTCTTCTAGGATGATGGTAATAAATCCCCACACCACTTGTATATTTCATTGATATTGATGAAAATATGTGTCTCTATTAGAACCGAACAATGAAAAGAAATAGTTAGCCACCATGTATGTGAAAATTTCAAATATATAATGTCATATTCTTTACATTTTAATATTCATTTCATTTGGAAATTTAGTTTTGGTAAAATAAAAACATAATGATTTATATCCTCATATATAATAGGTTTTTAGAGAGTGGTTTTAAAAGGGTAATGATTCTATTATATATTAATTAGATAAATCTAGGACCCTAATGAACACCACCCACTTAAGTGATTGAAAATACCATTAGATATAATAGTATGTTTTACTAAGTGACCAGTATATATTTATAATAATGATCAAATAATACCATTCAAATTCCCTTGAGAATGACTGAAAAACACCGTAATTTTTATTATTATAAACCATTTACTATAATATTTTGCAAAATAATTCATGTAAAAATAATTTTTATAAGAAATATGATGGAGATATTTTAAATAATTTTCAGTAATTATAATTTCATTATAATATAAGCTATTATAAAACACACTATAATCATTAGAAAATTAAAATAATTTGACTATATTATTTCAAATATAATAAATGAATTCACTAAAATACATGTCTTCGTAGTTTTAATATACTTGTTTAAGAATAAGGGAAAACCCTTCCCAGTTACCAAATCCCTAAAAAAATTTAACCTACCAAACAATTTAAATGATTGAGTTTTCACTCGACCATACATTTAAACTCCACCCCATTTTCACTAATTTTCCACAATAACAAAGTCGCTAAATTGGATATATAGACCTTATCCTAATGTCCTTTATCCAGATATAAATCACCCTAAAAAACAATGTTACATCATTGGTTGGCCATAGTAATTGAATAATGTTTTCAAAATAACTCACTTGTTTATAAAACAACTGTAAAAATAAATGATCACAAAAAACACATTATAAAATGTTTCCTCCAATCGATCATCTGAATTAATAATATAACATTTTTGAAACATCCCTTATTTTTTAATTTTTTTTGTGGAATATTGAAAATAATAATTTTTATGATATTATTTGTTTATTAATCTATGATTAAAATGAATAATATTTTATTTCATAAAAATTAAGATACAATATTTTACAGTTAATTTAAAAATAATAAACAATTCATAAAAATAGTAATCCAAATTATTTGAATAAAACTAATCCAGCTAAATAGATATGTTTCAATAGAATTCAATGGTTCTACAAATCATGATCTTACTAAGAGAAACTATCCCCTAATATATATAAAAATGAATAAAAAATTGATTATAAAAATATTATTTCTTAAATCAAGCAACACCCAACATAGATTTATAAGAGATAATGAAGAATAAGAATTTCAGAAAACCAATATACATATATCCAGCTATATCAGATATAGTGCATAAATTGCCCCAGAGTGGGACCAATAATCAATGTCTCATTCGGTGGGTCACTACATGACCTTAGGAAAACCTACCTATATTCTAGAGTCTACTATCTAGTAGATGTGGTACGATTTTTTACTATTGGGGGAAAATACCCACATATCAAAGTGATATAACAATGTAAATAACCAAACACCTTCCATCATAGATTATCAGATTATTTATGAAAAATAAAATGTATTAATCAATAATAAATGAATTTAAGAGAATACAACACATGCGCTCATTGACTACCTTTATGATTATAATATAATAAACAATGAAAAGAATAAAATGTAAAATGAAGGTTTTGTACCATCCTGAATCCTTATCTCATCCATATTTAAACTCAATTAAAGCTATCCAGCTAAAATTACGAACCATAAGCCTCTGTTATACCCGAGTTAGTGATAAATGAATTCTTTTTGGGTTCTCATGTTCTGTGGGTACTCAATCATGGAATGAGTAATAGTTGGTATGGAACCACAAACTAGGTCTGTAATGTTCCATGTTTTTATAAAGAATTCTCTTTATTTTTTTTATATTTATAATTATAATATTATATATATATATATATTAATGGAATTTAAATCAATTAAAAAATAATTCAAAAAAATATTGAAATTAAACATAAAAATCATTCAAAATAAAATAACATGAAAATAAGTATTACACAACATGGATTTTTAATCACGATGGACTACTAAATCCAATAAAATTTAATAAATTAAAAGTACAAATAAATTGAAAAAATTAAAATCTTCAACACTAAGAGATCTCTTGGATCAAATTCACCATTTAAGATCTCAAATGCATAAAGAAAACCAATAATGGGGAAGAACATCATGAATTAAGAAATAAAATTCTCATATATAAAATAAAAAAATATTTAAATGAGATGTTTGAATAGAATATGTTTAGAAAGACTATATATATAAACGACATATAGTCAAAAAACAATCATTGTAAATATGGTCATTGAAAATATAATCATTAAAAATATGGTTATTGAAAATATGATCATGGAAGATGTATTCCTTGTATATATATACAATAGGTATAACAAATTCATGTATTAGTAAAAAAATATTACTCAACATGAAATATAAGTATGATTTTAAAATATTATATATTTATATTTATACTTATATGTTATATATAAATATTGTTATTATTAAAATATGATAGGATGTATATATAAAATTTTTATATCTTTTTCACTATTAATGAATTATTAAATTCAAATTTTAAAGTATAAATATTTTATTAATAGTAATTTTTAAGCATATTTATTTTAATATTAATATTTTTTTCAAAGAACTATTTTAATAAGTATTGTATATTTTTTCCTAATGAATTAAATTCAGACTTTTAAAATATTAAAATGTATAAAGTAATATATTAATATCACTAAAATTCAAAATCGATATGAAATAATATTATGAACACATAACGTTTAAGGACATCATTTTTTAATAATAAAAGCATAATTAATAACTTATATTTTTTAATTTAAAAGGTAAATAAATAAATTATGATATTTAATTATATAAAATGAAACTGATTTTTTATTTCTTATTTCAAAATTGTGTTATTATTAAATATGGATTTTTTTGAAAAAATCGATTTTTTGTTGAATAGTAAAAATAAAACTTTTGCTATAAAGTATCACTTTTATAATAAAATAATGACTAAATGGTTACGAAACCAATATATATATATATATATTTTATTTAAAAACTATTCTATATTTATAAAGCACGTGTTAAACAATTTTGAAACTCAAGTAATATTTCACACAAAAGACTATTTTTACGTGCATATTTTAAAAAATAGACAATGACTATTTTGGAAATAAAATATTTCATAATGTATTACCTATAATCATTAAAAATCAAAATATTTTTTAATATGTTTAATTTTTTTTATTCACAAATCTATTTTTAGTAAGATTACTCTTAATTATGGTGATAATGGTGAACCATTTTTTAATTATTTTTTTTATCAATATTGTGGAATTTTTATGTAATAAATTAAATTGATATAATTTAAAATATGAACCTCATACAATGCTTAAATATATATATAATTATATTAACAACTATTAATTTGGTAGTTAATATTAAATATGATTAAGAACACATAATATTTCAAAGTCATCTTTTAATAAATACTGTTTTTTTATAAAATAAATATTTTAATTTAAATGATTTTTCTCACATTTAGAAATTTTATTTTATGAAACATATATTATATTTTGGTTAAAACATTAAAATTTGTAATATTTTTTACCTTATAATATTTAATAAAATATAAATCACTTTTCTAAGAACTAGTTACTCAGGTGAAAATCAAAATATTAAAATGTAAAACCTATTGTAAACTACATGAACCTTCTTTAAAATATTTTTGGAAAGTATTAGTTGAGGATTTATTTAGCCCTAACCAACCCAAAATCTATTATTATGAAATATTGTAGTCATTGACAAAGGAATAGTGTAATGATATCATAGAAGTGTAAAGGGTTTTTCCAAAAGATCCCTTTTATTCACTTATAATGGGGAATAACATATACCCATCCATGGTTATACTCACCATTAATATTTTAGTTAATAATGTACGTAAAGTAACTCCCTAGATTTTAATTTCTCATCCACAAGCATTGGATTCCAAAATTTAATATTAAGGCCTTCACTTCTATGGAGATCCTTAAAGATGATCAAGTATCCAATGTAAGCATTATCTTCTTTATTATCTTTTCTAGATAATATTTCTATTCTAAATCTATTATATCAATAAAAATATAATTAATTTATTATAATTATCATACATATATGGTATTATATTAATTTACTAACCATTATGAACTCCTCACCATCTGATAAGTATAGAAAAAGTGTCATTAGTTTGTTGTGTGGTCCAGTTCCTCCAAAAAGTTCCATATTCTATATTCCATAACCACCATTCATGGCTGGTAAAAATGATGCCAAAGATGGATAAATTATATATATATAATATAAAAATGATTATGAAATTTCAAAAAAATCATTTACCTGTGTTCCTTCTCATTCATTGATAAATGGAAACATTAATTGTGTGTATGAGTAGACTATTTATTCCACAATCAATGAGTTTCATTTTTCATCACAAAAAATCATGGATAGTTTAAAATATATATTAATAAATATAATACTTAATACATAAAAATATTAATATTTTTAATATTATGAAATTATTTTATAAATATTTTTTCCTTGGTCAACATACAAAAGATGTTTTATGAAAAATTGACTGGACAACCTCAAGTAACCAATGTGATAAAGAAAAATAAATTATAAATAACAATAATATGATAGTTAAAGGAACTTGGAATATTAAATATAGTTAAATTTAGTTCTTAAGTATTTATTTAACAAATATATTTTAATATTGAGGAATTTATGTGAATATGAAGATCAAATTGATATAGGAAGGTAGTATATCTTATATACCTCCATAGTAAATTGTCAGTTATGCATTATCCTTATTTTTATCCCCTTTATGGAATACTATTATATTTTAAATATTATATTTTCATATATATTTCATTTTATATAACATATTTCCTTTTATATAACATATTTCCACCATATTTTAAGTATGAACCTTTGTTTATCTTGTCTCTTTATGTATCTCATGTTGATCCCTGATTATTACCATTTATTCTTAGTGGTTTCTTATTGTTTAAGGACATATAGGGGTATAGAAATGTGTTTTTAATCTATTATTTAGATTATCATATGTTTTAGAAGTTTGGAGTGAGAGTGGATAGAGTTATATACCTAGAATGACTAGAGGAGGTCCACTAGCTTACCATTGAGGGCCACCGGCCAGCCGATGGATGCTGGACAATAGAGACCTTCTATACGAAGCCCACAAGCTAGTTGTTGGGTAGCTAAAATAAGTGGTTTTTTATATTAATCCCACCATCCAACCATTATAATACCATTATCTAGATGGGGGACTTATAAAAGGTTTTTAATTCTTTCAAAAACCACTAGTTATCTTATGTTGTCGATGTGAGAGAGAATGGGACGAGTAGTATCATGTTTTCTTCCTATTAATATCATGTTTTTTATAAACACAACTCTATAAAAAAATTTAATCTACCTTACATTGGAGACTATCGATATGTGTTTTGACCCTTCCACCATTTTTCCCCATGGATCTAACTGACAATTTGTTTTGTTGATTCTATTCCGACAAGTGTGATATCAATTTTGTTATGAAATCTCCATTCATACTCTCACTCCTTATTCAAGGGTGATGGATCCTCATGAAGATGATATATATGAGTTTCTATTCAACGGTTTCTAGTTCAAGGGTCCTTACATGATTAGTTTATCCCTTTAACTCTCTATTTAAGGATTATATGTTGGGTGTTTTTAAATATCATGAATTGAGGTAAGTGGTTTAGTAAGGGAATTTATATCATTTGAAACCATTGTTGATTAAATAATTTGAAATTTATTTTCAATTTATTTCTAAATCTTTATTTTATTATTTAGATAAATAATTTCTAAATGGCATGTTATGTGTGAAGAAATATTTTTGAAGAAGGATTTTGGAATAAAATATTGATTTCATAAAATAGATCTTGAATTGTAATGAATGATCTGAGGAATGATTTTATTGAATAATTTTGAAAATAAATGGATTTGAATGTTTTATGATTTTAGATACATTGAATTGGTTTGAAAGGAGTGATATTTTTATGAAAACCAATTGATGTTTTTCTTTTAAATGAAATAGAGTGATTTCCTAACTGATTTTTTTTGAAAATTTAAATTATTGAGTGATATTTTTTTAGATTGATTAAAATTAATTATATCTTCTTTTATATTTGATTTCATTGGAGAATAAGGGATCTTATCTAGTTAGACAAGAAACAGATTATAGGAATGTATCAGCTCTACCAAGAAACAAATTAGTGATATTAATGATTAATAAACTATGTTGAGGGTTTGGAGTTCGTTATTTGGGATGTTCTCTTATACCCCTAGGAATAAGATCTAGGGATCTGTGAAAACCTAGAGCTATATTTGACTAAGATGTGTGAGTAGAATATATTAACATAGCCTCATAGATCATAACAATGGTGTTATGATTATAATTATTTTTATATTATAGTGTTTGATAGAAATTATTATGTGTTACCATTTTAATAGAAATGATTATTTATAACTATTTTTATAAAGATTAATATATATGAATATTTTGAAGAAAATTCAATTTAGTACCTATTTTTCAATAAGTATTGAAAAGTTTTTAAAATAATTTTTTGATATGAAATATGAAAATATTTCTACACTCTTATTTACATAAAATTAATCATATTTGGTTTATATAATATAGATTGATCATATAATACATGGTGAGATCCTGTTGGGATTTTTTTTCTGACACCCAAATTTTTCCTGTGGGTATTTTGAGAAATTCATATTCCTGGTCTAGGAATGGGGAAATCACTTCATTAAGGTGGTGGGTTTTATTTGTTGTGGGATATAGATAGTTTTTAGTGATGGTTGGAGCATGTGATATATCTATTACGATGATATTTTATGAATATATTCTTGATGGTGATATGGTGACTCGTTTTTATGTTCTACTTTTGAGTGTTTTTTGTCTACCTTGTGGATTTTGTTCTGGATGAATTTTTTGTCATACTGACTATTTATGTATTTCTATCTACTACTTTATCTTTTTATGTAATTTTTGTAGAAAAATCATTCTTAATTATTGTTTCAAATTCCCTTCTTCTAGTTTCTTGTGGGATGGGATAGATAATGCTCTTCATTCTGTGTTATTATTTATTTGAGTACCATTTTATTGGGTTATTTAGGTTGGTTTATGAATAAATAATATTATAGGTAGTTTGTGTCCCTTATTGGATATAAGAATGTATTTTGGGATGACTTTATGGAGAGAAGAAATGATTTTAGAGGCTTAATTTACCATGGGATTTATGTAAAAAGGGTCATTGATGAGTTTTTTATTTGAATCTTGACTTTTATGAAGCATTAATTTCAATTTTTTACTTAAAAGATAAATTTTTATTAAAATATTTGATTTTATTATGTCTCTTGACTAGTGTTTCCTTATTGTCAGATTATGTTTTTTATTATCCATTCCCAAAAAAGATGCTTCAATAAAATTCTAGTGGTAGATAATAATGAACCATAATATGCAAACAATCTAGTTGATCAAATCCTTTTAGAAGTTTTTTTTGTATCGATTAAGATCTGGGAAAAGTTGTTGCACTGGATCCAATTTGACATGTGGAGGTTGTACCTACAAGGGATGATAAAAAATACCATTAACATGAAATTTTACTGAAGAACCCACTTTCATTATAGGAAATAAATAACCCTTGCGATGAAATATATTAGTTTAAAAATATTGAGAATCTAGACATGTTTTTAGAGATGTAAAATTCCATTAAGGTGAAATATTTCATCTTCCAACGTAAAGGTCCTTGGAGAAAGAAATGGGATTTAATATTTATCGATAATAATAATGTGTTCTTGGAGTGTAAATACTTCAATAATCTTTTCGGAGAGCAATTTTATTCAAAGTTTATGGCATTGGATTAGTCCGTGTCTTTTATCAACCATAGTAAAAGTGATCATAATGTGATGCTACATGAAAATAATTTTTTTGAACTTTTAAATTTTTCATGTAACATCCCTGAATATAGAAACATGGAGGAAGTTCCTATTCTTTTGAATTTTCATAGATTCATGGGATTCAAATCCCAAAGGATCGATTAGTTTAGTTATTTTGGAGAACCAGATACATACATGATACCATTTTACATAGGGAATAGAAAATACAATATAATACATAATAAAATAATATAAGATAAATCCTTGAAAACACATTCAATGATCTCTTCTTCATATTTCAGGGAAATGATAAAAATAAGAGGGAACTCAAATGCTTAGTAAGGGTTACATACAACAGAATCTGTCATCAATCAATAAATAATACTCAATATGGAAAACAAGTAATTAAAAAACATTCCATTTAATAAATAACATTGATATCATGATTATATAAATCATAATAAATATCAAAGTTAAATAATATTACACATATTTCATTTAATCAACAAACTAGGAAAAAATCATCTAAAGATAATATCATTCTAAAAATCTCATTAATAATAATAGTAACTGAATTATAAATGATTTAAATGATAAATTAACAGATTTCATGATCATAGGCATGATAATACCTCTACTATTAAGAAATTTCATAATATTATTTAAAACAACAGGTTGAAACATATTTAATTTGATAGATTGATTTGTCTTATAATACTTTCTGATTCATCGATGAGAAATATAATTTTAGTCCCCACCATTCCTTGTATGTCCAAATAATTCCTCATATAAAAAAGAAATTATGTAATTAATGATTATTATTCATTATAAATAATAATCCTCATTGATTAAAGAACATGGTTTTACCAATATTTTCCTAGTTAGTCAAATAAATCTCAAAGTAATCACCATATGTAGGAATGATATATTGGTCTGGAAGTATCCATATCCATGATTCAAATTATTTAGGTAAACTATAATAAAAACATTAAACATAATGAATTAATAATTTTTCATGTTAAATAAATCTATAGGGTGGTATATAAACCACATGAAAGTGAATTGGTGCTTATTAAAAAATATGACATAATCAAATGGAAATTGAGACAAAATCTCTTATGATGATCATAAAATTGAACTGAGCATTAATAAATGAATCTGTTATATGTATAAAATGTAAATCCACATAAAATAATTTTAAATAAAACATAATATAATAAAAATTCACAATACTCAAAATCTTATAATATTAAAGGAAAATGAAGAAGTAACATAACTCAATGAAAATAAATTGAGTTATGAAATTATTTACCACTTGGTAACATTCATGTATAAACCCCTTTGATGAAATAAGTAATATAAAAACATAATATACCATAAATAATTAATTATTCAGTATAATACATTTAAAAGGGTTACTATATACACTATATAAAATAAATTAAGCACATAATAATAGGATATGCCTCAATAAATGGAAATTGAGGCAAAATCCCTTACCTCCAACAATCCATTATTTTAAAATGATTTAACCTCATGTATACTTGTTTTAATAATGTTTTTAATTTATATTAGTGCTATATTCATACTTATAATATCATATATGTCCCTCTTAATAAATTCTACCAACCATTTCTTAATAAACTCTCACTATTTTTATTATTTCTTATGTTAATTCCCTTGTATTCTCATGAATGTTATGGTTCTTGTGCATAGGATATATATACATATTATCAAAAAAATTATTAATGTTTTAAATAAAATATTTATTTATTATATATATATTACCATTTATTAATGTTGGACACCAAAAATGAATTGCATCTCATCTTGAGACGGTAGGTCGTACGTACACACGAGCGACAATATGATTCACCTAACGAGTGAAAGGGTAAAGAAATTAGTGATATATTTACCATAAAGAATCATTATTATCTCATATATATCTTTTATATTCATTAATTCTATCTATTTCATATTCATTGTAAATAACAAGTGAAAAATTAATCTCATCACTTCATGAGGCGTCAGTCCGCCATACACGAGTGATGTTATAGTATTTTAAACAGAATAGAATATAAAAAGGCATATGTGATATTAAAAATCAATAAGTACAATAATATCATAAATATAATATACATGTGTTTAATCCACCATTATATCTTTCCTTTAAAGGAGGTAATGGAAAACAAATTAAATTATTTTGCGAGCTGGTATTCCAGCACAGACATGAACAATTGTTTCATTTCCTATTTGATAGAATGGGAGATGAATATAGGTCATGAAATTAACATAATAACATATAATTATATTTTATATAAAATTTTACTATACTATAATTATTGAATAATATTTTATGGAGTTGGATAATGAAATAATATAAAAATTCTTTTTTATAAACATTACCTCTTCTTCAGACGACCTCTTTAGGTTTACAAAAAAAATTCTTCTTATGATAGATTTTTAATAAAAACTTTTAATCTAGTTTTACAATAGTTAAGTGAGGAAGTTATTTGGGAATGTCTTAGAGAAAAACACATCAGGATTGTGAATAGGGAGAGATTTTTGTGCCATTTTATATGTGGGGGAGAGGACATAAATTGAATTTTAGAAAAGAAACTTCTATAACCATGTAATTATCATGAAAAAGTCACCTCAAATTGGTCATTATTAACCCTTATAGAATATAATGTAAAAATATTTCGATAAAATGTGTAATGTAAATGTCCTTATTTCATCTTAACAATTCTTATTTTAACAATCGGTAAATCAGTTTTCACCATAACCACTATAATTAAATTATTTAACATGTAATATTCATAATGTTCAATAATTAAGTTGAAATAATTAGATAAAATAAATTACTCTTATTCCAAAAATGGTATCCATTTTTTAAATTCAATTTACATAAGATTCATAATAATATTTAAAATTACATCCAAATAAGTGATGTAAAAGAGGGTTTACAAAGTGAAAATGCTTCTATGTATGGAAATACTCTATATTGAAATTAAACATAAAATTGATAGTAATGACATAAATTAGTTAAATTGTAATATAATTGGTCGAATTTTACTTTTTCTTAATATAATTAATCTTTATAACTAATTTAAATGAAAATATAGTTGTCAATAAGAACCTTTATTTTATTTTTATTCATCAAAAAATAAAACATTTAAAAAAATAAAAAAAATTACTGTAAAATAATTCTGATATTTTAATTTAAAAAACGAAATTTAATCTATCAAATACATTTTATAAAACTTTAAAAAATTAATTCTATTATAATTTCACAATAAGTGATGAAACAATTTTTTTTATGAAAATAAAGTTTCTCAAAAAAAATTCTTTTACATTCAAATGTTTTTAATTTTAATTTGAAATGAATAGAAAAAAAATTAATGTCTATAAACATTATATATTTTTCATAATTTATTCATTAACATCCATATAGTCTAAATTAATGTTTAGTTCATAATTTTAATTTTTAAATAATATTTAAATTGACAATCACAATTAATTTAAACCTTGAGTTTTGTGCATCATAGGATATTAAAAGGATTGAATTAATTTTAAAAGAAACAAATAATAAAGATTTTGTCATTTTATATTCATCCCTCCTAAAAATTTCATCCTTTAAGGTTAATATATATTAACTTCTTAATAGCTGAGGGTATTTATTCTTTATAACATCCTATAGTTTCCATGTTACTTCCCCCATTTTTTGATTTCTCAAAAGTACCTTCACTAGTCTAGTCGTCTTATTCCTCAATACCTGCTCTCTGGATTCAAGAATTTTGTTGGGTTCATCAAAGTAAGAATAAGTAGGTTCCAATTATTTTTAATAAAATTTGATCCCATCAATTGGGTCTAGAATGTACATCCTCAATAGTGATATAGTTAAAATATCATGTACTTTTGGGAGACATGGTGGAATTTCCAAATGATAAGAAAAAAATATAATAATTTAGATAATTTCAAAGGGTCCAATGTACCTAAGGCTCATATTTCCCACATTTTCAAACTATTTGACACCCTTATATTAAATATCTTGTAAGTAAACATGTTTCCCCACATTAAATTCTAAATACCCCCCATTATCAGCACAACCCTATTGCTTATATGAAGTTTCTTTAATGTGGGTCAGAATAGTAATTACCTTTTTTATCTTCAAAAAGTTCTATTCCTACATGATTCCATTCACCATATTCATCCAAATAATTTATAGTATGAAATATATTTCTATATAATTCCTCATATGGCACCATTTTATTACTTTAATAAAGACTATTATTATAGGAAAATTCCACCAATGGTAAATATTGATCAGAAATACCTTGAAAATTACGTGAACACAACCTCATCCTCTAATCCATTTTTAATTGTCCTTTTTGAATGTCTATGAATTTTATTATGGTAGGTAGTTATCAAATGAAACACAACGTCAATAGCCTTATGAATACTCTTCCATAATTTTAATGTAAAATGGGGATCACGATAAAACACAATCAAAAGTGGTGCACCATAATGTCTTAAAAAATCATTAATGTAGATTATTTATAGGAAATTTGGAGTTAAATTGTCTCTTATAGTGATTAAATGTTCATATTTATTTTGGTGATTGACAATAACCCCAAAAACATCATTATTTCTAGGAGACTTTAGTATTTTTATAACAAAGACCATAGTAATGAAATCCATTTTACATACAAAAATATGGATAGGTTTCATAAATCCTCTATGATAAAATCTATTAGCCACAAAAAATGGACATATCAAGAGACTTGATACATAGTCCACAGTTTCTAAATTCATGTTATCCAAAATAATTGTTCCCTTTAATAAATATATATCTTAGTGTTTATATGGTTTATAGAATTATTCTAGATCTGATATTAATCCATAAATTCTATTTTTTACTCAGGTATATATATAACACAAATTATCTTTATAAATTTTTGGATTCCATCATCAAAAAAAAATTCTTCCGACTTCCCGTCATTCAAAATTTTAATTTTCTTATGAAAATTATCATCATAATTTTGAGAAATTTTTATCTTTTCCAATAAAATGATTTTGGAATCATATGAAAAATGAGTGATTTCTTCCCTTCATTAATATTTTCCATATCCATATTTAATAGATCCATGAACATTGGATCCCACTCAATCCTCATGTGGTTCATAAGTCCATGATTCTATATACTCAATGTATCCAGTACTTTATTTTATTTTCCTGGGTGGTAGTGTATTGATTAATCATAATCCTTCCGTATGAAAATCCTAACCTTTCTTAATGTTGATATATTTCATTGAAAATATGTATTTTATGATTTTATGTTATTTATATATCCTACATATTTCACCATAGAGGTTTTGTCTCCATATCTTCGAAGAAAATATTACAGATGGAAACTCTAGATCATGGTTTGCACAGTTATGTTCGCAAGTCTTTTTCTTCCTTAATTAATATAAAATACCTTTATCATTTTGAATATGAACACAACCCATATTTTGTTTTATGCATTAGTGCATAAAAAAACCCATCACTTCCTAATGGTTAATTCAAAAATCTTACCATTGACCAATATCTACATTTATTCATCAAAACATTATTCAACTTTTGTTTTGAAAATAAACATAAACCATTTATGCGTAATCCAGTTTAATATGTTATCCAATCTAGAAAAATTATGACAAAATCACTAATGGAAACCAGTTCACCCTATGAAACTGCTTACCTCAGTTACATTCATTTTTATAGACCATTATCTGACCGTATTTTTCATTAAAGGATTAAATGACAATATATAATTAGAAACAATATGGATAATTAAATAAACATCTTAAATCCATAAATCCCACATATTATAATTTTCATAAAACTCATTTCCCCTAAGATTCTCAAGAATTTTCGAAAAGTGATTCTTATAGTCCTCATAGATATTAGAATAAAACAAGATATAATAACATTGAATACCAAAAAAATCACTAATATATTCCTTGAATACCCTTATCATTAGATCTATAAATATAGAGTGAATTAGTCAATCAAAATCGAATTAAAATAAACTCCCAATTTCCACACATATTTTGGAAATCTTACTTTGGAATTTTATCCATATTATCTCACAATTTATGATACCAATATTTAAGGTCATTCTTTCTTAAAAATTAATCTATGTGATTTTGATCAAATAATTAATCAATGTGAGGAATTTGATACATTTTTTTAATCATAATGGAATTTTTTTCCCTTATAATCATTGCACAGCCTCATGGATCCATCTTTCTTCTTAACCATGAAAATATGGGATCCCCATGGTGATACACTATGGTGTATAAATACCTCATCACAAACTCCCCTAGTTGTTTCATCAACTCCCTAGTGGCCATTCTATAGGGGGGTCATTAAGATTAATCTTAAATCAGGGAGAAAATATAAAGAAAATATTAATTCACACTCTAGTGGATATCTAGTTAATTACTCAATAAATACATTAATGTAGTCATCATATTTTTTCCTATTCTTTGTTAATAATCTCATTCAGAAGAGCTCTATGGGGTGGATTTGATCATGAATAGGATGATAGTGTCTCTTCTCTAAAGATATGGAATTCTACATCATTATCAACGATCATGGTTTTATTTTTATTGTAATAAATTATTCCTTTATATTTTCTAATTCATTTCACAACAAGGATTATATCAAAGGAAACCATTTTTTTGATAATAGTTTGAAAAAATAAATCATGTTTATGTATCATAATGGGGACTACCTAAAACATCCTTGTTGAAAGGATACTTCCCCAATGAGTTTTGACTGAAATCTTCTTTCTTAAATTAAAATTTAAATGTCTAATATTATTATATAAATGGGTAGACATAAAATAGTTTGAATATCTAAAACCAAATAAAGAATTATATAAATTTGAAAATCAGATTAAAGTACCTTCCACCACATCATTGGGTACTTCCACCTCTTTTGTAGTGGTCACACATGATTGGATGTCTCCCCATGTACACTTCTATGGTAGATTCCCTTTATAGTTGGTGATTTTTTTTTATAGTGACCCATCCTTATATAGATGAAAACATAAATAAAAATGTTATATCTATTCAATTTTCATACTTTTTCCTATTGTTCCTTATCTCCATACTTATAGAAAACTTTCGATCTCTTGAATCCTTTCATAGGGTGATTATTTTCATAGTTTTCACATGGTGTAAATTTATTTTTTCTCCTTTTCCACCATGATTCATTTACTTTTTGGTGGTATTCTGATTAGATCTTATTCTATTTATTTATTTTGAATATGTAATTTCTATATAATTCCTTATTTATTTTTATGGAACATAAAACTATTCTATCATATGAGTAAAATGTTTTAAATACCAGTTCCCTTCATAGACATCGATTAATCTATCTAAAGATGTGGTCACTCATGCACTCCATTTTGTATAATTAATCTGTAGAATTCTTATAAAACTATATAAAGGTATCCTATTATTTAGAAACACTTTCTTCTTTATTTTTCTTGAATATGATGAACTTTCTCTTTATTTCAATTTTTTCTCCTGAGGGAAAATTTTTTCGAAGAATATATCATTAAAATATTTACATTACAAAAGTTTTATTTATTCTCTCAACCTATTTTTCTAGATCAATTATTACCTTTGATAAAAATTTCCTTTTATATAAAACACTACAATTGTAACCTTTTCATTTTCATCACATCCTAAGGATAAAAATATCTTGTCCAAAGACTTAATAAATTTTTTGTCTACCATTATATTAGTAATCACACCAAATTATTGGAGATTCTATAGCATGAAGTGATCCAATATAGGATAATCATGATTTAAAACAATTTACTCTATCCATGAAAAGTTATTTTTCATAACCATATTAGGATACACTAATCTAGACATACTTTTCTTAGTTCCAATACATTCTATATTAGCTTCCTAAACAAGGAAATCTCTACATTGTCCATGAGTTTTGAAATCCTTATTATTTCTAGCTACCATTTAAAAATATGTTCATATACACAGTTTACCAAAAGAATTATTTATTTCAAATTATAGTTTTTATTTCCAAATATAGTGTGAGACTTAACATAATAAATTTTGAATATTACTAATTATATGCATTTGGAGTGTCAAACAAGCTACGTAGTAAGGCATGTTACCATGCATCAGGTGATGATCGAGTCAATCCCAATGAGACCATTTCTGAGTTATTAACCCTATTTTCATATGTCCTAGAACAACATCCACTTGTAGTATCTAGGAAGGGATGTATTTCTAGTAAAAACAAAAAAAAATATTCCTTACTAAAAAATTTGGATGTTCTTTGATTCTTATCCTAAAAGAATATTGTATAGTTATTCTCCCTAATATATCTTTACCTTGATATAGTTTCTACTATTTATAGTAAACTTCTGTTGATACCAATTTTAACAACCAAGACTTATTTTATTACAATAGAATTGATAGTAAGGGTAAATTCACAATGGATAGATCAGTTTAGCAGTTTCAGATAAATAGACACATACATGATACCCATATTATATTGTGAATAGAAAATAAAAATAATATATAGAAAAAAAAATGAAATTCACCTTTTAAATCACATTCAAATATTTATTCTTCACATCCTAGGGAAATGAATCAAAATAAGTGTGGGATCAAATGCTCATTAAGGGTTATATATAGAAGAAGCTTTCATGAATCCATAAATAATAATCAATGTGGAATTGTAAATAACTAAAAACTAATGAAATTTTATCAATAAATTGGTTATCATAGTTATATGAGGAACAATAAATATTAAAAGTTAAATAACTAAGAACACTTTCCACCTAATCAATAAACTAAGAATGAAATGTATCCAGAGATAATATCATTTTGAAAATTTAATGGATAATAATAATAAAAGATTTATAAATGAAGGAAATGATTAATTATTAAAGTCCATGACCTCAAGAATCAGGATACCCCAACCATCAAGACTATTCACAAGATAATTTAAAACTACCAATAGAATCCTATTTAATTAGGCCAACACATTTTTCTCATGACACCTATCTATGAATCTATGGGATATATTATTCTCTTCCCCACCCATCACTACATTTACAAATAATTCCTTATATACCAAATAATTTATTTAACTCATGAATAATATTACTTATCAACAAATACCTAAATTTACTAAAGAAAATTGATTTTTCTATATTTCCATGGTTAATCAAATCACATTCAATGTAAACACCATATGCAATAATGTTATAATGCTTAGTAAATATTTATATACCTGATATATAAAATAAAGATAAATAAAAATTGAAACATTAAACATTATTAATAAACAAGCTTCTATTTTAAATACATCAATGGGGTATTATTTACATCTCTTGAAAGTGAATACCAGTATATTGACAAATATGTATCAATGAAATTGAAATTCATACAAAATCCATTATAGTGATCATAATGTTGAAGTGATAATTAATCAATGAATAGATTATGTGTATCAAATTTAAATCCATATAGATCAATTGGAAATACAATATATGAAAACCCAAATTCATTATATGGATAATAATAAAATATCAAAGGAAAATGAAGAATTAATATAACCCAATCAAAATAAATTGAGTTATGAAATTATTTACCACTTGGTAACATTCATGTGAAATACCCTTGGATCAAATAAATAAAATTAAAAAGTAAAATAACATGAATAATGAATTATTCATTATATTACATGTTAAATGGGAAGTAGTTAAATCGTATAAAAGTAATTAGGTGCACAATAATATAATATTCCTTAAAGAAGTGAAATTGAGACGAAGTCCCTTACCACACAAGTTCATATAGTTAAACATGATTTAATAAACTTTATAATGATATTAAGATTGTTGTTAATTTATTAAAAAGCCATATTCATACTTATAATATCTTATATGATCTTATTATTATATTTTTCCACTAGTTAGTTAATAATATTTCATTATTTTCATTGTTTTGGGTGCTAATTTCAATGTTCTCTCATGCGTATTTTGTTATAGAAGTTATGTTTCTTGTGTATAGGATATATATGCATATTATACTTAATTATATTAATTTTGTAAATATCATATTTACTAGGGAGATATATTTTAATAACCATTTATTCAAGTTTCACATGAAAAATGAATTGCATCGCTTTGTAGACACGGTAAGTCGTAAGTATACCCGAGCAATGATATCATTCCCACAACGAGTGAAAGAGTAAGGAATTGGGTGATATAATAATTTTATATAATCAATATAATCTCATATATATATCATATATTAATTAATTTTACCCTTATTATATTTCGTGTAAAGCTTAAGTGAAAACAAATCACACTGTTTCATGAGGCGGTAGTGAACCATATACATGAGCATCATTATCGTATTTTAAAAAGAATAGAATGTTAAAATGTTTGTTTGATATTAAAATTACAAAAAATATAATAATATAAACAATATATTATTTATAATTTAAAGACATAATTATATCTATCCTTTAAAGGTGGCTATGAAAATCAAATTAAATCAGTTCACTGGGTGGTAGTCCACCAAACACACAATCAATTGGCAGTGAGTTACTTGTTTAATCCAGTATTAATAAATTATAAGACTTAATATCTAATTCTACATGTTTTAGTAACATATCTATCAATGAACACTATATTACTCAAATTAACATCTCATATACACTAGGAAACCATTCATTCCAAATAAACCATTTGTGATCATGAAGCACACCTTTATACGAACCAAGATCTATATAAGTTACATTTCTTATTGGAGTTCATTGAAGTCACCAAACCATTTTGGTCATTCCACATAGACATGTTCAATAATTTTTCCTCCCAAGGAAAGTGTTCGTGAGATCCAATAGTATAATATGATGATCATAGATTTTTATTATGAATAGTATAATTCAAATGAATTTTCTAAGATGATTTGCGAGAATATACGGTCATATGCTATGTCTAGATCCTGCAAAATATTATAATAGTCATAGATGACTTATTTTTCATATTATTGTGTGGAACACCTAATAAGTTATGTTTAAAATAATAAAATATTTGATATCATTATGAACACACAATACCAATCTTTATGTGAATTGGAATATATAATAGAAATGTTATTATTCAAATGTGACCATTATAACCTAACTGTTGAATTGGTGGGTACGAATTTGAGTAATATCATTATTAAATATATTTATAATATTCCTAATCAATTAAAAATTTAATTATTAATTATTATTAAATAAACACTTAATTTACAGTAAACTAGTTTAATGCATAAAAAATATGTTTTCATTAGAAATGGTTTTTATTTCATTTGGTGAATGAATATTATAATTAATTTCAACCACTTTTTGAGATTTAATTTTCTAAAAATGATATAGTTTTTTAAATAATCGTTTTAATATTATCGTAGGGGTTTTTTCAAAATCTTTAAAAAAGATACATTTTTATGAAAATGTAGAAAAATATCGATTTCTGAAAAACATTCATTTATTTTATTTAAATAAATTGATATAAAAGTAAAATTATATTTTGGATTTGGTATTAATTTTAAATAGGATACACTTTATATATATTATTATAATTAATTACATTTGAGTAATAATTATTAATAATTTTGATATAAGTTATTTTTTATGCTTAAAAACATATTTTTCTAAAATTATTTTTCACTTCATTTTATGAATTTATATTAAAATTTATTTCTACCAATTCTGGAGATTGAATGTTGAAAAATGGATAAAATATTGTCAATCATGAGGTTATTATTTGATAAATTGGCCCATTTAATTTTTTGTTATTATGAATACTAATTATGGTAAATAGTTTTCACCACGATACGAGTAAAATGGGTAAAAGAGTGTTAAAACATGATATATGGTCTCAAAATCAACCCAAAACATACCTTTATTTCATTTTATGATATTAATTTGAACATATACACATAAAAGTTTAATATATGACATTTTAGTGATATTTTCCTTTGATAATGATATTTATATTATTTTATGCAAATAAAACTCCAAAATGTCAATCTCTTGCATTTAATTCCTCTTATATGATCTCAAAGGGATAAGAATATGTTATAAAGGAATTTAATGGTTTATTCAGAACATTATTAATTTATTTATATTATTTTCATTTATTTTTATGTTTTATTGATGGTATAATTACCTTAAATTATTATACAATGTTGAAACATTACTTCTACAAGCTGTAGAAAAAATCAGTGTCAATGATTTTAGAGACATAAATAGTGATATTTTTTAATTATATTGTAACATGATTTTTTGGTTAATAATAATTTATAATTTATATTTAATGAGTTTAGACTCTAATTTTGTACCTGTGTTGATGTCTCTAGTGTTAATATATGTTAATAGTTCTTAAAAATGTATTTAAAGAAACTTGATATAAAATAATATATTATTAAATGATTTAAATATGATAATTTTTTGGAAAGAAGATAATGTGTATGGTATATGTTGAAAAGATCATATCATGAATTGATTTTCTAATTATTACCATAAAATTAAATTTATAACACTTAATGATAGAAGAATTGGTTACCATGGATAAGGATAGTAGGGGTTAATGGGGGTTAAACTAAATATATAATGGCCAAAATGACCTAAAAATTTTATAATAATTATTGGATGAGTATATTTTGATATTATAAAATACTTTATTTCAAATTAAACCAATTTTAAAACCAATTATACCTCAATTTAACATTATAATGATTTAATGTTTTTAAAAATAACTATAGTTATCCTTCCCTTCCCTTATAAAAGGACACCCTCGTCTCTCTTCTTTACACCACTTTCAGATACAGTGGCAAGAAAAAACCTAACCAATTATTCTATAAAATTCCATATCAATTATCTAGTAGAATTTTCCCTCTTAAATGACCAGTCCAAGGATCCTTAATAAGGGATCTAAATGTATTTTATAGTAGAATATGAAATAGTCTTACCCGACCTCTTTAAATTTTCTACTTCTTCTACCTACCCTAAATATGTGGTATTCATCATAAAATAAAAAATTCAGTATCCAAAAATTACTTAAATGTAATTATGATTATAAAACCACTATATTCCACTTCATTTACAATAAATTATAAATGAATGTATCTCTTCTTGATACATGTGGAATACTGCTTCCACATAGCGATATGATATATTCTCTATCACCATAATTCATGGATAGTTTTTGTGATAGATTTAATTTTTATATAAAATATTTATGAAATAATTATACTTATGTTTTTATAATATGTTATCTACCTTTTTATCATTTAATTCATTGAAAAATGATAATTTTGCTCATGAGTACATGTGGACCACCACCTCCATGAAGCAATGTGATTTGTTTCTAATTTTTATTTTATATAGATGGTAATAAGTATAGACTAAATGAATATATATTATATATATATGATATAATAATGATTTTTTAAATTTTAATTATTATTTATCATTCTTTAATTTATACCATCAGAAATTGGAAACATCACTCATCCGTACGTGCGGACTACCGTCTGTACAAAGTGATGTTGTTCATTTTAAATCACCAATTTCTATGAATAATTAAATAATTGAATATGATGATTAAAAATTATAAATTTTTCATGAATAATATTACAGATATGGTGAAACCATTACAAATGTTCAAGGATCGGTATAATTAAACTAAAACCTGCATGGAGAAAAGAACATTTTTCACCCGAAATTCCATTTTAAGGAAGAATTATTAATAAAAGGAAAATTTGAAATTATAAATGAATGGTACATTTTATATTATCAATAAATATGGTAATAGAATATATTTTATATAAACATATATTTATTAAATATATGTTTTTAATCCACATTAAAAATAATAATACTTGATGCAAGGGTTTCTCATCTTATATTTTTTCTGTGATAATGATGCCATATTCTTCACTTGCTTCCATATTATGGTGTATATAATTCCCATTTGATAAAAATTGTCCTGAATATATTTATATTCATGGTATTTAATGTTTCATTTTAATGTATTTATTTCATGGGGGTTATGATTATGTAATTACCAAAATTACAGGGGGTTTATGTTATAATCTCATTTGTTTGTAGGATTTCCCTTTCAATGTTTTCGCTGAGGAAAATTATAATTACCTTATCCTATAAATCCCTTATATTTTCTTACCCAATATTTATTCCTCTAATATTTATGTATTAGAAACATTTTCCTCACTTTGGTATATAAAATTATAGATAAATATTTTTTATGAAAAGTCAACAAAATTTCTATTGTGGTTAATTAAATTTTTCTTTCATGTTCATGATTTTCAAAATTTATTATGAAAGTATTTACCTATACATAAAATGTTTTAAAATGTTTATTTTCACTAAATTTTACTTTATTTAAATTTTTTTCAAAATGATACCTTTTATGAAACATTCCTGTAAAGAATCCAGTTTTGAATTTTTATTGAGGTATGAAAGTAAGGTTTTCCTTTAAAAAATATAGTATGAATATATTTTACCACCATCATGACTATTCTTGTATTTTAATATTAATTTTACATGTTTCATTGTTTTTTCTAACAAAAAATTAATTTATCAATATTTTTGTACAATTTAGTTAAAATTTTATAAAGAGTAAAAAATATTTTTCTCTAGTTTTCAAAGAAAAGTTTGAATAAAATTTTATAGGTATTTTTCCTCTATGTCATAATTATTTATGTATTTTAATCATTAATTAATAATATGATCTTATGAAAATATCAAAATAATTTCCCTAGGTGGAATATGATGGTTTTTATTTGAGGATTTTTCGATAAAAACATGTTTCTTTCACATGGGTAAATTGGGTTATGATAAAAACTTTGAGAAACTTCTTTCTTCTCAATGAGTTATACTACGATAAATTGAAGAAATTTTTTTGAAATTAATTTCCTTTACATATTTTATTATGAAATTATATAAATAATGTTTTATCAACTTGTGGAAACCATTTTTATGGTTTTCATTGTGTGATGGATGGGCCTGGAATTTTATATCCGTCTAATACATGGGTATTTCATGGATATCTCTTGAGGTAAAAAGAACAAGAATAGGGATTGAAATCAGATTAGTGAAAGACATTATACATTATTATTGTGTTGTGATTGAACATTTACAAATGATATAATATAATAAAGAGTGAATGTAGTCCACTATAACAGTCCTTGCAGTGATAATTTACTAAGGATGTTATTTTCTGTACTTATATGTTTATTAAGAACTTATGGATTATGATAATTATATATTCTCATTACTCATGACTGATTATTGATGATTATGAACACGTATTACTTATGTATCTATTTATTTACAATACATTATTCCATGATTTAGGATGAAATATTATTGACTAATTGGGTATTATTTTTTAAGTTTTGATCATGTTATTATACCCTTATCATTATCTTATCCTTTCATATGATTATCCATTAATATTTCTTATATTTACCTTTACTGAGCATCTGATATCACATTATATAATGTTTCATTTTCCCAAGGATATGGAGAAATGTTTTTTGTATTTTGTATCTAAGAAGAATTCTAGTTGTGAAAACAATAATGGGAGATGATGTAAATCTTTTATGTACTAGTTTTTTCTGTATCAAAGATTCAAAATACAATAAACCATTAAGGTTATGGAATGTATCATATTTTTATTCATCTTATAAGATTTAAAATATATGTATGAAAAGGATGGGTAACTTTAGTTGGTATAAAATAAAGGTTAATTAATTTTTGGAGATTTGTATTAATGAACATTGGTGGAAACCCTTGGGATAATCCTAAGTATAGAATAATTTCTTAATTTTTTGGTAAGGTGGTGAATGTGTGGTATTACAAGAATTAATTCCATGTATAGATACTAAAATTGAATGTGGTTTTATTATAGAATAATATAGGGGAAATAACCCCAAAAAACATTAGACCAGTATATATTGGCCATCATTCCAGTGCATTGGGGCCTTACTGTGCACCTAGTTTGATGCCCTTGGGGAATATTCCGTACTAAATTTATATTCTTTTCATGATATCTTAATAGTTAAAGCCCATGTATGAACTAGGTCTAACATATAGTGTCATATGAAAAACCTAAAATGTCATTATTTGGATATCCTGTAGATAATTTTAATGATTATATGATATCCCACTATGATTATTGTCTCTCATACTAAGTTTTTTTGGTTTCAATAAACTGATGGATTCCAAACTAACCATTTTAACACTGAATGTGATGAAAAAATAAAATATTTTATTCATAAGGAAATAAATGAAAAGGGATATGGAAGGGAAAAAATCCTGTCATTATTCTCAATCATCTATCACATTATGTGATTAACAACATCAACTTAGGTGATGTTAATGAAACACATAATAAGAGAAGAATTATGTTTCATGAGAGTCCAATTGATAAATAACATAAAAGAAAAATAATTCTCTTTCTACATTTAATGAATGTGGGAAGAATCGCTAAGTAAAATATATACAAGGGGAATATTTCTTCTATTTGAAAATTAAGGGAATATAGAAATTATTTTCCAAGGAATTAAATTCCTTATATATGGGTAACTTGGATATTATCCTAGTTGATTCCCTTTTACAATGTATAACTCCTAGAACAAGGAATACCCTATGTTGTTTTAATCATTGATGTGATAAAATTTAATTCTTAACTTATTGGGATTCAAGAATAATTTTATAAATGATATTCTAGTTACAATAATCATAAAACATTTAATGGTTTTTATACATTATTTCTTATTTATGGATTTTAAATCATATGTTTAATGGAACATATAACCAAGAAAATTGATTTTGTCGTACGTTGATATTTTTTTGGAAAACACATAATTGAGTGAAAGATAAACCTTAATATATATTTTATATTCAGAAAATAATTTCTAGTTAGAATAATAATTTTATTGATAATGGTAAAGTAAATTGTATAGTATTTTTGACCATGAAAATTATTACTTATTTGATTAAAAGGTTATTTATAATGATGTTTATTTATTTTTTTCATTTATATAATATATTCAATATTTTATGATTTTATTTGAGTTACAAGGATATATTAATTTTTTTGAAGAATTTATGTTTTCATTGTGGTTTTATGGTGATTTGGGTTATCTTGGTAGGGTATTGGCATGTATTTGAGTGATATAAGATCATGGTATTCGCATGATTGGAATGTGACATTATGGAGTTCTTGATGTGGTTTGGGGATAAATTTTAAAGTTGATATTACAAAATATAGTATTCAATCAAATCATTTAGATTTTTAGGTTTTGAATATTTTAGGAATATTTTGGAGGATTACTATAGTTAACAATTTATGAAACATATTAATTTAATATCTTGGTGTAATTTTTGAGGTTTTAGAGATTAATATATTATATTTATCCATATTGGATATATTATGCTAAAAATATTTGTTTTGATTAATATTTAAATACTATAGATATGAGTTTTCAAAATTTTATAGATCTTATGATCTATTAAAAGATAGTTTTTGTGCTTTGGGTTTGAAAAAATAATCATGAATATTCATTTCATGGAGTAAGAGATTAAGTGGAAATTGATCAACGCATAACCAAAGCATGAAATTTTGCTTAAAACGAAATGATATCAAGTAAGTGTATTTTATTTTTTTCTCTATATTGATAGTAATAAAATATCTCAAATTTATGAAAAGTATCTTGAAATGAATAAATTTATTCTTTTAACTTGATATATAATTAATTGATGGTCTTTTATCCCCTAACTAGTTTATGGTTTTTTTGTTATAAAATTTCTCATGAACAAGTTCTCTATCACTCTGTATTAGACATTGGAAATTATTTTTCTCTTACAAGTCTATATTTTAAATTCATTATATTATTATCATTATTTGGGAACCCAATTATATGTTATTTTAGGTAACCATTATGTTTATTATTAACCTTTTCAAAGTAAGTATTACTATCCCTTTGTATGATGTGGGTTGTCAACAATGGTATTTTATAATATTGAAATACTAATGATTGAGAAAAAAAATTGAGGATATAATTTATTTAATTGGAGGGACATAACACCATAAAAAATATTTAAATATAATAATAAGCTTGCTATCGTTCTTAATATGAAACACTGAGATTTGAGTGAATTGATATATACAAATATAACAGAAATACTATAATTCAAATGTGACTTTTATAACCTAGTAATTCAATTTGTGGGTTTTAATATGAGTAGTAAAAATTTGAAAAATATTAATAATTTTCCTACTCAATAAAAATTTATTTATTTATCATTAGGAAATAAATATTCAATTTTTATTAAAGTCGGTTCAGGCATCAAATCTATGTTTTCTTTAAAAATGGTTTCTATTATTTTTTTATTGAATATTATAATGAATTTGGACATTTTTTTAAATTTAATTAGGTAAAAATGATATATTTTTTAAAATTAACAGTTCAATATTATCTTTTACTGAAATTTTTTGATTTTTCTAAAAAAATCTATTTTTTAGTAAATAGTGAAAAATACTGATTTTTTTAAAACTCTTATTTTTTTTATTTAAATTTATAAATTTAAAATCCAAATTATATTTTTATATTGGAATTAAAGTTATATATTATCAATTTTATTTGGAATAATCTAATTAATTCTATTTAAAGTAGCAATATTCATGATTTTTATATAAGATAATTTTTATGCTTAATAATGAATTTTTCTATATACTATTTTCATTTTGTTTTACAAATTTATGTTATAATTTATTTCCTAAATGTATAGAGATTTAATATTGAAAAAAATGGATACCATATTTTTAATCATGAATTTAAAATTTGGTAAACTTTACCCTTTAATTTTTTGTCTATATAAATAGTAATAGTGGTAAATATGTATCACCTTAGAAAGGGTAAAATGGGTAAAATTAGGCTAAAGACATGATATATGGCCTAAACAATAAACCTAATTATAACAAACCTAAATCATGTAACCCAAAGAGGGTGCTAAATTTGTTTCATTGGAATAGATATAAATGTTCAATTCCCAATGGAAAAATTATTTTAGCTGTTTTTTTAAAGAATATACATTCAAAATACCCATTTTACATTGGGAAAAGAAAATAAATCATAATAAAAGAAAATTATCAAAATCTATTATACTCATTAAAATTATTCATATTCATAAACTTAGGAAAGGAAAAAATATAAGGGTGATATCAAATTCTCAATTAGGGTTACATACAGTAGAATCTATCATGAATCAAAAAATATATTCAATATGGAATGGTAAATAACTTAAATCACATTTCATTTAATCAATACCACAAACATGAAACTGTGAATTATTTTTGAGTTTAATGAATTTATTATTTAAATTTTTTTTGTTTTTCACTTTTTCCTCAAAACTACCTTTTTGAAAAAAAATCGTCAAATATAGATGGGTAACTAACTAAACACCCATTCCATTTAATCTATAAATTATAAAATAAATTCATATAGGGAGAATATCAATGAGTAAATATCATGGATAATACTAATAAATGAATTAAAAATTATAGAAATTCTTCATTTTTATACATCATTGTCTTAGTCATCATGATATATCTACTGTCAAGACCTTTCACAATATGGTTTAAAACTATGGGTAAAACCCCATCTTATTTTTCTAACAAATTTATCTCATGAGGCTTTTTAATGAATAAAGGTGATATCTATAACTGGGCCCCACCCATAACTACATCACAAAATCATTCCTCAAATATTGAATAGTCAATTTAATTCATGAATTGATATTCCTTATCGTTAAATATATATACCGGGTAAGGATATATATTTATCAATATTTTGGTAATTAATATAGTAACATTTAAAGTATACACCCTATGTAAATGGTTTTTCTGTTTTAGGATATAATCATACCTCAAATATAAGAATATGGATATTTTGGATAAATTTAATGTAAAATTAAAAATGATCACAAGAAAGTGATTATTTCAAGAAAACGTAAACAATCAAAAAAGATTTTTAGATTTTACAATCAATTATTTAACCATTTGGTAAATTTTAAATAGTAACAAATTAATGAATAAACATAAAAATAAAAATTATTAATCATTAATAAATAAGTATTCATGTAAATATTTTAAATTTGTAGTAAATATAATAAATAAAAGAGAATAGGCACATGTTATCAAATATGACATCATGATATAGAATTTGAGATTAAATCCATTACCTCAATATTTATATTGGTTGAACAATATTTAACATCATATAAAATGATATAAATCATGTTATTAATTTATAATAAATCCATATCCATATTTAAAATATCATATATGATCAAATTGTAACATTTTACCACACTATTGTTAGTAACATTCCATTATTTTAATTGTTTCATGTGTTATTATACTTGTTTTCACTTTTTTATTTTGTCATTAAGGTTTTGGGGATTGTATATAATAAATAAATAATTCATTTTAATAATTATAATAATTTTATAAATATCATCTTTAATTATTATATTCCCTGTTATAACCATTTGTGAATTTTGTTTATGGAAAATGAGCTGCATCGCTTCGTGGAGTATGTATTCACAAGCAATGATATGAATTCCTTTACATGTAAAGGGGTAAGAAGCGTATTATATATAAATTTTATATAATATATATAATTTCATATATGTCACATATATACACTAAATTTACCTTTATTACATTCCATGAAAATATTAAGTGAAAAATGAATTGCATCACTTCGTGAGGTGGTAGTTTGTCGAACACTTGAGCGGCATTATCGTGAATTAAATGTAATAAAATGTAATAAGGTAAATATGATATATTAATTAAAAAATTATAATTATATCTCAAATTTATTATAAATTTTTAAAATCCATCGTTATATCTAGCCTTTAAATACGCTTGTGGAAAAAAATTGTAATGGTTCTTGAGTTTGTAGTATGACGTACGCATGATCGGCGGTTTTATTTACTATGTGACGGAAGAGGAGAACGATATAAGTCATGAATTTAACATAATAACATATAAATATATGTAATATAATTTTTTTATTATACATTCAAGATTGAATGAGATTTTATAGTGGATAAAGAAGAAACAAAATAAAAATAATCATTTAAGAATATTAACTCTTCTTAGAATGACCTCTTTATGTTTGAACGAAATGTCATCCTATGTTGACTTATTAAAAAAAGGTATCAAGGATGATGGTAGTGGGTAAAGGAATTATCGGGTCTTGTATTTTTAGAACCAAATGGATTTAGATGTTGTAATTGTGGATGAGAGGGGGTGGAGTTTTATAAGTAGGGGAGAGGATACACATCGAATTTTTTTAAAAAATAAATTTCACCCACGTTAAAAAAATCCAAAAAAATGGATCATACAAGAAAATTTTATTTTATATGGTCTAAATATTTCCATTAAATGGGTGTTCGAAATTTTTTAAATCCATTTAAACCCTCATCTTTTTAGTTTAACAGCCCCGCTAAATAAGTTTTTATCTTAAACAAAGCTATTAATTTTTACCATTTTTAATATTCACAATGTTAAAAAATTAAGTTGGAATTATTATATAACAGAAATTATTATAATTTCAATTATGTAATTCAATTTTCTATATTCAATCCATATATGTTCCACATTAAAATTTAAAATTATACATGTAAACACGATGAAAAATAAGTTTCCCAAATAGAAGCTAATCTTATGTATATAAGGTTTAAATATCATGATTCAATATAAAATTGATTCTAGTGACCTAAATATTCTTTATTATAATTTAATTGGAATAATTTTTCTTTAAAACCAATTTAAAATATAATTTAACTTAGTAAAAAATTTAAAAGAGATGGCAGTTTTGGAAAAAACAAATTGTATTTTTCATTATTCATTGAAAAATGAACCATTTCAGAAAAATCCAAAAAATTAATCCTACTATAATTTTGATATGATTATTTAAAAAATTAATTTATTTTTATAAAATATATTTTCTGTAATTTTTAGAAATTAATTTTATCATAACTTTATAAGAAGCAATGAAATAGATTTCTTTAAAAAAATATAGGTTTTAGAAAAACATTTCTATTACTTTCAAATTATTATAATTTTTATTTATAATAAATTGGTCACCAAATAATTTTTGTAAAATATATATTTTTCAGAATTTTCGTAGTCCTATTATTACCCCCCACTATAATATCTTGGTTATTATAGCAATCTATACTTAACATAGATGGATATTAAATAAATTCAGATGAATATTTATCATATTAAAAAATTACATGCCTGAGGACCATAATAGTTTATTTTCTTTGGAAACTTGTGAAACAATATTCTAAATTGATGAATAATATTCAATATTTCATATATAGATCACCCCCTTTATCAATTCTACTTAAAACGTTTCTTCATTACTTGAGAAAAGGAAACATAAGAAAAAGGTGAGCTCATATTCTCAATAAGGGTAAAAAAGGGAGATATGTAGGCATAACAAGTGTATAAGGGTATGACAACATGATCATAACATTATAATATCATACCCAACATATCAAACATCATAATAAAGAGTTATGGAATAAATATTTTCATTTCAAAAGACATGAATCATAAGATAATCAAGAACATGAACCATGTGAGCATATCATTGGCATAAGACATAGATTTGTGGCAAGCACATAAACATATAAGAACATTCCCCAATTCAAGGATAACTGCCAAACATTTCTAGTCACTTCATGGGGACTAAACCTACTAGGTGGGACACACCACCATCCCCAGTCTCATCTCTTTTCCTTATAGTGGATCAAGTTACACCTTCTTCCCATAGTGGATCAAGCATGTCGACTTGTTCTCATCATTATCTTATGAGATAAAACTCATTACCCAATTCATTGGAGGGAGATGTAGGTACCACCCTTATTGTAAGCTATAATAGGCTCACCCAAGTCTATCTAGTCCACCCAGTCATATAATATATAATGGATTAACCTAGTGCTATCTAGATCACCCCATCATATAAGCTGCAATGGGCTAACACAACAGTTTATGGGAAACAACGTCATATAAGATTTAATGATATTTCCCAACAATATCTAGTACAACCCATTCTATATTCTATAATGGGCTTACCTATCTCCATCTAGGCCACCCCATCATATAATATATGTCCATGAACCACAACACGAATAAAGTACAAAGAGGAATAAAATCATCATAAAATCCATTAAAATATTTATTCTTTAATAACATGATTAATCCATGTAAATAAAACGGGTATCATTTCAATATATTTGAAACATGATAATCTCATAGAATAGAAATGGGTTTCATAACATTCTATTTGATCAATGTTTTTCGCATGTAAAAGAAATGGGTTCCATAAATATTATGCAATTAATACATAAAATATTCAGAGAAATAATAAGAATGGTATCATTGTATCATGTTCCTTGTAAAGCATACCCTATATCAAAGGATGTCATATTAGATAGAGAAAGATTATTGATGGTCTCTTGTAACATAAATTTCATTTGAAAATAAGGTTTAAAAACATATGACATTTTCAAAATACTTTTCATTTTAAATCACATTTAAAATATTTAAAGGAATCATTAAAAATCATCTAAAACATTTCATGAGGAAAATAAATTTTCCGATTTGAAAAAAAAATTAAATAATAAGGAGTTTTGAAAAAAAATAATTAAAAATATATTTAAATATATATATAATAATCTTGAAAACTTTTTAGAAATTTTTTCTTTTAAAAGTCATTGAAAACTTATAAATAATTCATGAAAAAATTTTGAAAACCATTTTTTTGAAAATAAACTTGGAAATATATACATGATCTTATAAAACCATTTTATTTTATTTTTTAACATAAAACTTTTTTTAAATACTTTTCCATTAAAATAATCTTAAAAGGTCACTTAAAATAATTTTTTTAGAAAACATAAAACATTGATTTGGAATAAAATAAATTTCTGACCAAAGAGAGAAATAAATTCATAATTTCATAAAAAATATTAAATAACTTTTGTACTAAATTGTTGAAAAATGGTACCAGTACATGAAGATATCATGAAAACTATAGGATAAGAAAATTCATGAGAGTTATTGAGATATGGATCATAATATTCATCAATGGAATCATATTCATATCTAATTCTAATAAACTGTTATATTGTAGAAATAAACTATTACCACTTTGGTAACATTGAATCATAATCTACATGAAATAATAACATTTAATAAAGTATAAAATATAATTAATGTAAATATATTAATTATATTAAATTTAAAAGGGATTTATATACACCTCATATTACAATATAGGTTCATCACATGGCATGTGTCTTGAAGAAGGAAAATTTAGAAGAAGAAAAATTACTGATTTGTATCATTTCAACCCTAAACCCCATGAAATAGAGATCATAAAATTAATATTTAAATATCCATAAAATTATTAATAATAATCCTAGAATAAATTAATGGGAATTATATAAACCACACAAAATAAATTAGAGGTGAATAAGGCATAACTCCTGCAGAAATAAAAGTAAAACTAGAAATCCCTTTACTACTTGACAACATTTTGAATAATGAGACACTTAAATGAATAACATCAATTGAAAATTTTCATATCATAAATTAAAATAAATTCAATATATATAATTTATTATGGTATTATACACAATAAAAATAATAATAAGTAATTAATATATCATATATCTCACAGAAATAAAAGTAAGACGAGGAATCCATTACCTTAAGTAATGACTTTTTTCATACAAGTTCAAACCTCATGTATAAAAAATATAATTCAATAGTACATATAACAAATAACCATATTTTTGTATATAAAATCATATATTATTTTATTATTACTTTAAATTACATATTTACTGACAATTCCATGTAAAAGTTTTGTCTTGGGTAGTAATTGCTTTGTTTTTTTATATGTGTCTTGATTTGTTAATTTCTTATTCTTCTTACTTATATTATGATTTCATAACCTATAGAATCATAACCTTTATATATATATATATATGTATTTCATATATATTAATTTTTTATATATATATATTTATAATAATATATAAATGATATAAATATGAAATGTAATACACCGTTCATGGAGATGGAATTCCATACATACACATGAACATTGTTTTCATTTTAATTTCATATTGAATGAATATAAGTGAATGAAATATATATATATATATATATATATATTATCTTTATAGTATAATTATTATGTCATATATATCATGTAATTTAACTCAACAATTCTTTAATACATTCCATGTAAATTGTGAACGAGTCACATCACTTTGAGGAGGCGGTAGTCCACACGTACACAAAAAAAGTTAACATATATACACAAAATGCAAAGATTGAATGTATGTTTTATATATTAATTTTATAATAATAAATACGTGTTATATATCATATATATCAAATGAAAATTGATTTTCGATCATATTTATCAACCCTGATAGGTGTTAAAGGAAAAAATAAACATAATACTTTCATTTGGCGGTAGTTCTCTATAGACACAAATGGTATGTTCATTACAAATTTTATAGAACTGTGTATAGGTGTAGGAAAAACCCATTTAATAAAAACATATTATCTTATTAATGATACAATTTTTATTATATAATATTGTTATAATAAGATCATAATGGGTAGATAATGAAATAAAATTGAAATGCATGTTGAAGAATGCTACCTTTTGTTGGGTAACTCCTTTGGGTTTTCTTCAGAGGGATTCCTTGGTTGGATTTCATCACAATTTGAGGCCCCTTGGATGAAGGAATAGAAGTTGGTATTATTTGGTATAGGTTTTTATGATCCAAATGTATTTATAGTTGTGAAGAAGTGAAGGGTGTGTTCCCTTTTATAGTGGAGGAGGAGTGACATTCATGTAAATATAAAAAGGAAACACTATTGAGAGGCCCAACTTACAGAATTTTCTTCCAATAGTTCCCTATTTTATATAAAATCGATTATATGGTCTAAATATGACCATAAAATGGGTTTTTATATGTTTTTAGGTTATTTTACCCATTAAGATAAATTTTAACCGCTAAATAACCTCGTTTTTACCTTTATCACTATAATTAATTTTAATTACTTTTACTAATATTTATGGTAAAAAACTATTTTAGCCATAGTATAAAATATACATTATTGTGATTAGAAATATTTATTATATTTTGAAAAATTATAATTACATAAGTGGAATAATTTCATTTAAAACATAATCCCACAGACAGGATGGTACAAGGGGTTTTTAAGTGAAAATGTTCAAAAGATCGAAATGTTTTTATACCCAATTTCAATGTGAAATTTATTAAAATTACATAGATTGTATTAGTATATGTATATTTTATCTAGATACATTTTAAAACCAAATTAAAATATAATTTTAACTATATAAATAAATTATATGAAAAGGAGGTTTCTAATTAAAATTCAGTGTTTTCACAATTAATTAAAAAATCAAACTTATCAAAATAATACAAAATATTCACCCAAGAAAATTTTGATATTCATAATAAAAAAATTAGTTTTATTTTTTCATAAAATTATTATAAAATTTTCAATAATTATTTTTCAAATATCTTCTCCCTTAAATGGCGGTAAAATTAACTTTTAGAAAAATACTTCTTTTATTCATATAACTGGATTTAATCTTATCATATTTCTATATAATATATTTTATGATTTTAAAAAAATATTATTTAATATATGATATATAAATTTAATTAAAATAATTTGTAAAAAGTGTTCTTTTTAATTTATTGAGATACAATGGTGTTTATACATAAATAAATAGTTTCCAAAAAAGGAATTTCTTTATTTTCAAATAGTTCTTACTTTCATCTTTAACTAATTTAAAACCAAATATCTTATTTTATATACACGTGTAAACAATTTTTTCACAATTTAGTTAACATTATTCTAAATTTCCATTCCAATGTATTGGTTATAACTGTTATAATATTTTTATAATATTATTAATATCATATTATAGTTTGGTAAAACTCGATCTTATGTGTAGCACATGCTATCAAAGGAACTCGTTATTGTGTGTAACACAAGCCAAACATAGTTTTTTGTATAGTAAAAGCTAATATAAGTGTTTTTTAGTTAAATATTGACATGGTATTGCTTACAAAGTAATAATAATTTGATGATTTCATATAACATAAGATATATTCAGTGTTTTTGGAAATGAAAATTTTCAGAAAGATTAAATTAATTGAAAAAATATTTTTTTTTAAATCTCATGGTGTTAATGTTTTAAAGGTAATATTTAAAGAATATTTTAATGGAGTATAAATTTCATTTAATAAAATTTTATCATTAATTTACAATTAACAAATATTTTTAATTTATTTTAGATTAATTAAATCATAAACACTACTTAAAAAAAGCTCTATACTGAAGGTTTTGGGAAAACTGTTGGTATAGTCAACTTATATGGACCTATACAAACGGCTTGTCCAAAACTGTTGGTATAGGTCACTAATTTGGACCTATACCAACAGTTTTGTGGAAAACTATTGGTATAGGTCATTTATATGGACCTATGCCAATAAGTTTGGCCAAACTGTTCGTATAGGTCCATAATAGAGTCCCTATACCAACAGTTTTCCCCAAACCATTGTTATAGGTCCCCCATATACCAATGGTTTGTCCAAAACAATTGGTATAGTTACATGTATTTTTAATGGAATATTATCATAGAGAACATCAAATAAATCAAAATTTAAAATATTTATAATAAAACATATATATATTCATGAAATTATGTTCCCAAAAGTCAAGTTAGGTTAGTGGTTAGGTTATTCAATAATAACCTGCAGGTAATGGGATCAAAACCCATCGAATGATTCTTTTTTTTGAAACACATATACCTATGGTTTTATGGAACCTTTGGTATAGATTTTTCTTATTTCTTATACCAATGGGTTTAAAAACCGTTGGTATTGGTCTATACCAATGGTTTTGAGAAAACCTTTGGTATAGACCTATCCCCACATATTACTTGGCCATGGTTCTCCAAACCATTGGTATATGATATACCAAGAGTTTGGAGGTATATACCAATGGTTTCAAACTGTTGGTAAAGGGTATTTTTCTACTAGTAAAAGTCTTAGGGTGTTATATTATTCCAACTTACAAAAGTTTTAAAATCATTATTTCATTAAAATTACTATTTAAATATATTAATTTTTTTATACATACTGACATCATTTTTTAATTTTTATTCCTAAAATTTGGGATTTCTCTAAAGTACCTCTAACAGTCATTCCATTTGATTCATCAATATTATCTCTCTAGTATCACGATTTATAAGGGTTCTCCATAGTAACATATATCAGGTCAAAATTATATTTCATCATAGGTGAGAACATTTTTAAGAACCCAGACTTAATTTTTATAATTACTAGTGTTTTTTAACAAGAATTTTCTTTTTTACAATTATTATAATATTTTCGGTTTTGAGTTTTAGATAATTGGGACAATATCTTACATCATAAAGCCATACATTACAAGTACAAATTATATTTAATATCCATTTTCCCATTAAAAAATATTTTTCTTTACACATGGATTAATTTGATGAAAAAAATTCATGAATTTAAACAGGACTTATTCTATTCCTTTACCCATACTCAACCCCTATAAAAAGAATTTTAAAATTTGGGATGACTACAAAATGCTCGGTAGGGGAATTAAAGATAGAAATCTATGAGTCTAGTAAAAAAATATAGAAATACATAACAAACTAACCTTTATTACATTATTTTTTAATATTATGTAATATATAATTTTTGAAATAAAAACACACACTTTTTTCTCAAATAAAACCTTTTAAACCCACAGAAAACATAGAAAAAACATGTTGGAAACATGGTGGATCATTGGAGTAACCAATATTCTAATCATAGAATACCTTCATAATTAACTTCTAAACATTATCTCAGAGTAACCATAAAATATAATACTATGTTAAACATCACAGTTAATCTTGGAATAACCATCACTGTATATTCCCATTTATTTTATTAGAGAAACCTAATCAGTTAACACCATCTCATATATGGAATAACCATTTGGTCAACTTCTATCTCTATATAACCCAAATAATTTGGATTTATAATGTAACTAAACATCCATGTTTTATAATGGAACTTCCTATCATCATAAAAAATCATAATAACCATAAAATAAAAATAAACCATGAAATATTTTATAAAAATGTTCTTCAGGAAAATAACAATTTCATTTTTAAATAATTAATTTTTAGAAAAATTGGTCATGTACAAAGAAAAGTATTTTAATTAATAAAAACCATGTATTCTAATAAATAAATATTCAAATAAAACATTAGTTATGCTTATGGGAATATATACTCATTCTATATAATTATATAAACATTATTTATATATTTTTGTAGGAAAAATCACAAACTACCACGATTTAAAAATGAAGAAAATGATTATTTTGAAACCATTTTTTAAAAAGGAAAAATTGTGAAAAATGGATTAAAAATCATATAATAATAATAATAATAACCTTATTCAAATCTCTTTCATAAAAAATATTAATATGGAATAAAATGATAGTTTAAAGGGAAACTATGAAAGATTATTTTTTTAAAAAAATCCATTACCATCTTGGAAACAATTAAATCATAAAAATAATGAATTAATAACATTAAAAACATTAAATATAAATATAATAGGTAAATTAATGATATTACATGTTAATGGGTATGTTTATACACAACATAAAAGTATATAGGTTCATAAAATCAAAATATCCCTCAACAAAAAGAAATTGAGATGAAGGAACTTACCTTGAGTCTGACTCGTCATGTAAATTCTTTATCTTATTAAATAATAGTATTATGACACATTACACTATCTTGAGATCCATTTTCTTTTTTATTATTCCTTTTATGTCCATTTTTTCATGTTGCAAAAATACATAATTATTTAACTTCACATTGGATGTTTTGAGGATATTCAGTTCATAAGTCCAAAAATACTTAGGTATAAAGAATAATATTCTTGAAATAATTATCATTTTAATGTTTCAATTATTTTTTAAAATAAAACAATTAAATGTGATTATAAAAAATTATCTATGTTATAATCATGGAGACAAAGGGTTGTACGTACTCAAAAGTAATGTTTCCATTATTCAACGATCATTATAGAAAGTGTTTAAGTATTATTTTGTCTTCATAAAATGATAATAATATCATAGAAATATTACTAAATATTAAAATATACTTATATATATATAATCCATGTGATGTGGTGATGAAAACTGAATCACATCGCTTCTTGAAGGTGGTAGTTCAAGAATACGCACAAACGATGTTGTCATTTTTTAGTGGATGGAAATGTAAGAATGTAAAAGATATATTTTGTTTTAATAATGATAGATATGTCATTAATATCATATAAAAATCATTAATTTCTTCATTATTTCGAGTCTAGGGATACAGTTATGCAAAACGAATTACATCAATTCATGAGGTGGTAGTCTTCCGTAGACATGAATGATGTTTTCATAAATAATTTGATATAAGAGGATAAGTATGTGGGTTATGAAATTAATATAATAAATTATAATTTTATGTAGGTTAATTTATTTATTATTTTATATTGTTTTAATAGGGTTTTACGGATGTTGGAGAATAAATAAAGCAAAAACGCTGAATTAAAAAACAACACATCTTCCTCAAAAAATATCTTTCTCTAAACACCTTAAGACAACTAGGGGAGGAATTCCACCTAAAAAAATACCTTCATAATTATATTTGATATTATAGTAAGTAATATGGGGGGTATGGAGTGAACCAAATGGGTTTTTTTGTGATAACAAATGAGTATAATGGGTGCCCCTTTATAAGAGAGGGGAGGGACACTCATTTTTTTTAAATCAACCCTTTTTTTAAAGTTTGGGGATGATGCCTCGTTTTTATAGGAAAATATATCTTCTATAATAAACCATATTAAAAATATTAAACTTCTTAAAATCAATATAGTTACATGTTTGAAATGTCACTAAAAAATGCTATAAAAGTCATAAACTCATATAAATGCCCCAAAAGGTAATAAATAAATATTTTTCCAGAAAATATGTTTATGATGATAATAATAACCATTTATTTTTGTTAAATATTTATTTTAACGCACATATAAATCACAAAAATACATTTAATGTGTTATTTTGAATTTGTTGGCCTTAAACAAGCATTGCACAAGCATTTAGATAAGCAACATGTAATATAACTCAAAAAAAAAATTTCTATCCAAGTATATAATGTACTTATCACATCCCAATAATTTTATTAGGATACCAAATTTGACATTTCCAATGTTGTGTAGGCTCTACGTCTTCACTGAAAATGATTTTCATATTTATTACGTAATAAATTCTAACATATATGTTTTAAATTATTTGTTAATGAAATTTATATTATATTTTCATAAATTAGTCATTAAAAATGTTTCCTAAATTTTTATATTATTTATATATCATGGCGATATCATAAGACATGCCGTTTATCTTAAAAAAGTATTTTTTTACTATTTATTAAAATTTATATTCTTTAAAAAAATGTAAAAAAACTCATACGAGAATAAATTTGGAATTATAAATAAAAAAATAAATTCCATTTCATTAAATTATATTCCAATAATTTATTAAAATTAATTTTACAAATAAGTACTCAAAAAATCTTTTTAGAAAAAATATATTTTTTATTTAAATTACATATTTATGTTCAAAAAAAATATTTTTATACCAAAATAAAATGTAAAATAAATTCCAATGAACCTAATTTAATTATTAAAAATATTATATAACTAATTTTTCTTTAAATTTTTTTTTAAAATATAATGCAACTTCTCGAATTGTTGAAACAAAAATATTATTTTTAATAAAAATTGGTATTTTTTACTATTCACTATAAGATCAATCTTTTTATAATAATATAAAAATTTCACACTATGATATTTTTCGCATGATGATTTCAAAAATTATTTTATTTTTATATAATAAAATTTATTAATGTTCAAAAAAATTATTATAATACACCTAAAAATCAAGAATCCCCATTTTTGAGGAAAATGTACTCTTTGAAGAATAAAATGAATTTACTAAAAAAATCGACACCAATAAATTCATAGTTAGTAGTAATTTTATATCTATACTGAGTAGTAATTTTATATTTATTTTATAAATTATTTATACTGATTAGTAATTTTATATCATAATAATAAATTATTCCAATTAATACCCTCTAATTTAACAATAAATTTATACTGAGTAGTAATTTATACTGAGTAGTAATTTACTAAAAAAAGTACTAAGTAGTATTTTTATATTTATTTTATAAATTATTTATTCCAATTAATATCCTCCAATTTAAAAGTTTGGTTATAATGGTCAAATTTAAAAAATATTTAGTAGTTATTTTATGCTCTATTTGGATTATCTTACATGCTATCAAACATAATGTTTCCATTAAAAAATCTCAGGATGTTACATTACCCATCGCCCTTTTATAAATTTTATCCTTAAAATTTGAAATCATTTTTTGGTAACCAAGGTTTTACTTTTTGAAATACCATTATTGAAAACCCATATCCTTAAAGGCATCAATAAAGCTCCCTTTTTGGAAATAGAGAAAGTAAATTATGAAGTTCACCTAAGATAAAACATACTAGGTTTCCAAGTAGTAAACCATGAACATGTAAGAGAAAATATAATTCCCATGTTCTAATATAGATTGAGAGAGTACATGTTTATGGGAAAGTTAACCATGACAAAACTATAAATCTCTTAGGGGTTAATAGTTCATAGATTACTCAATAAGAAAAATGAATGAATACATTTTTTTTAAAATATTTTTCATAAAGATGATAAATTATTTTTCTATAAAGCCTAATAATATTAGGGAATTTAATTAAATGAAGACTAAAATTTCATTCTTTAATCAATTTCAACGAGAGTCTAATCATTTTATCCAAACAATGATTCTTCAAGATGAATTTTCCATTTCTGAAGAGCTAGAATCAATATAAATGGATCACAAAATCCAAAAAATAATAACTATTTATTCATATTTCATTTATACATTAACCAAGACCAAATATGTTAGTACCAGATAATATAATTTTCCAAAAGGAATAAATTTTTATATGACAATAAAATTTATTAATATCCAAAATTCAATAGTAATACCCAATTTCAAAATTCATCATTCAAGACATAACTAAAATTAATATTCCTTAAAAATATTTCCAAGTAAGATTGAAACCCAAAAATCATATGGATTTATCACATAGTATTGGAAGATAATTTTTAATATTTATCTACAAATAACATCATTAACTATTAATTTATCATACAAATAAGTATGTAACCTAGTCATATAATCTCTGATATATGGTAATAATTTCCATAAATTAACTGAATCACCATAAATCCATAGTAAAATTATATATTCTTCGAAAATATAATCCATCCATTTTTCATCAAATAAAATCCCATAGTATTTTTTTTATGCTAATTATATAGGGTTCCCAAAATAGTGAACGTATTCCGACATAACAGTAATCACTTAACACCAAATAAATTTTCCAATCCCCTAGATATAAATATGATGAAAAGTATATTTATTAAATTAACTTAACCTTTTTCCATAAAACAATTTAAATAAATAAAAACAATATCATACTAACCAAGACATCATATAGACTAGTGGTATGTAATTCACCATTGTCTCCCTTTAGTTGTGGCTTTAATCCTTATGCCCTTTCCGGACACTATGAGTTGTAGCCCATATTATGTTTTTTCCTTTTTCAAAAACTATATTAATATATTCCTTATAAAATTCCAGAAGTGTGATAAGCATCCTTAAAAAATAACGTTAATATATTTAATATTTAAATTAATTTTTTTTATCCTAAATGGTTATCTAATATCTTTCATTTTTCATCCAAAAATGTAACGACCCATAATTACCTCAATAAAATAAATTTATCCCAAAAATAACATTAGTCACCCTAAAATTTCATAACATAAATCCTTAAAAGGGTTTTCTAAGATATCGAACTTTTGATCAACCTTAAACTTCTAAACCCATTATGGTATTTATAACTCTTCAAATTGTCGTACCTGAAAACATACCCATCTATAAAGTTATCTAAACCCTCTTATTATAAAACCTATATGGAACTTGTCTTAAGCATTACATATTCATGTTTTTTTACTAGAAATAACTTTATTAAAATTATAAGGATCTTTTCAGTTTAGAGTTGTATAGAAATTGGACAAAATCATACATAGTAAAACCATACATTAGAAGCTGAAATTTATACTCAGTTTGCATTTTTCCCACCAAATAAATATTTTTATTTAAAATATGGTTTCCTTGGATGACAAATATTAATGAGTTTAAACAAGGAAACTTCTTCTCCTTTAACCATCCACAAACCCTATGAAAAAACATTATAAAACATGGAACGAGCAAAAGAAGATTAATAAGGGACATAAAATAAATACATATGTTAATTGACTAAAAATATAAAATTCATAATATAATAACCTTTATCAAATTATTCTTTTAGATTGTGTAATAAATCATTTTATAATGAAAAGGTGCACTTTTTTCTTAAATAAAACCTTTTAATCCCATAAAAACACAGATAAAACATATAGGAACCTTGTGACATCATTTGAGTAAACACCACAGCTACTCATGGAAGGACATCAGGGTTAACTTCTAAACATTAACTTATAACAATGATTTTATTTAATACTATAATAACCATCATGATATATTCCCATTATTTCATAGGAGGAACCTAATTGGTTAACTCCGTCTCATATATATGGAATAATCATTCAGTCGAATTCTGTCTCTGGAGAAGCCAATGCATTGGGGTTTATAATATAACCACACATCCTTTTTTATGAGAGAACCACTCATCATTATAAATAGCTTCAAAGAACCATAATATTAACATAAATCATTAAATCAATCATCATAAATAAATTCTTAAGGAAAATAATATTTTCAATTTGAAATCACTTATTTTTAGAAAAACTGAAAAATACAATGGAAAAATTTTCTTTAAAAATAAAAAATTATAATAGTAAATAATTCTTAAAATAAAATATTAGCCATGAATTTATCTAATTAAACTTATACCGTAGGATTAAAAAAATCCCTTTAGTTTTTTTTCAAAAATGTTAAAAATTACATCATTTGGAAAACAAAAAAAAAGTTTCTTTCCATATCATTTTGTAAAAAATAAAACAATGTAAAATATGATATTAAAATCATATTATAATAATAATAAACCTTATTTAAATCATTTTTATAATATAATGATATTGATATGGATGAAAAATAATGTTTTAAAGGAAACTTTAAAATGTGATTTTTAAGAGAAAATGCCTTACCAATTTGGAAACAATTCAATCATAAAACCCATGAAAGGATAATGTTAAAAAAATCATTAAATATCAATAAAATAGATAAATTCATGATATTTAATATCAAAGGGGTTGAATATACACTTCATTAAAGAATATTGGTGTTGTAATGTATCAGATCTAGGGGCCGCCAAAGGGTGCCCCGTACCTGGTTGGCCACATGGCCTCAAGCGCCTTGCCCCAAATTCCAAAGGCTACTGACTAGTAGTAGGGGCATATGGTTTTATAGTGGGTAAACTATTCCCTTTTTGGTAGAGTAAACATGATTGGAAAAAAATAGTAGCAATAGAGGAAGCAGTAATACCATACAGTAGAAGTAAACAACGAAATATTGATAGTAATAAAATAGTTGAAGCCATATCATATATATAATGATATATGGCCTATGTGTCTAGGAAAGTATCCAAAACAGATCACAATTTAGGAAATACACTATAATGCAAAACAATGAAAAATTAAGTATACTCCAACAACTTTTCAAGCCTCATCTTGGTTCCATGCTCTCCAACTCCAACATACTGAAATCAAGTAACTAATTAAGAAGGGAACTTTCCCTTATCTATACATGCAATCGTATAATCTGTTTGAGTACAAAACATGACCCAAATAGGGTGTGAGATGAATCCCAATAGGCAACCACCAAATGATTTATGCCTTACTATCAGTGAATATATATATATTATGTAATATGCAGAAATTAATCAATAAACTAGGAAGCACTCAAAATAAACAATCTTATAGCTTTAAGTTACATTCATTTAAATTTATTATTCATCCTTTAAATCATGTAATCTCAGGATCTAGACTAATCTCTATATCCCCCTGTGTAATACTAATAAAACTGATGTCTTATAAGGACATCCGAAAAGAAAGTAAGATCAATTCCAAGCTTTTGCTTTGTCTTGGAAGACTTGTCACATTTATTAAATAATTCTTAAAAAATACTCTGGGAAATCTCCCAAGAACTAACCCCTTTGGTTCAACACATCACCAATTCATTAAGTAAATGACCTCTGGGAAGCTCCCATAGTTTAACCCCTTTTTTCTAACATAGTACTAATCAATTACAAATGACCACGAAGGTAGATCTCATGGTCAATACCCTTGGGTCAACATAGAATCAATAAATTATAAACGACCTAATGGGAAGCTCTCAGAGTCAATACCCATGGGTCAACATAACGTCAATAAATTATAAACAATCTCCTCGATTTATCTTACTGTCAATACCCCTAGGTCAATATCTACACTAAATATCTCATGGTCCTATGTAAATAATATGGAAACCCCCATAGTTTTCCTGGTCAAAGTCTCTCACAGTCCATTGGAAAAACATCCCACATATCATATCAAAGAAGAACATGTAATCTATAACTACTACATGGATAAAAATTTTAAAAGCATACGAGATGCATTTCATATAATCAATCAACTCCATCCTAATCAACCATGTCATGGAAAAAAAGTTACACCTACCAGGAATTCTAGAACAACCTTCCATAAACAGCCAATTAATGGAAAATGAAACCATGGGGTGTCATGAAAACAAGGAATCTGACCTTAAACCCAAGCAAATTCTCTTAAAAACCAGTAAAAACAAAAGAAGGGAATAACCAGGGTTAAATTCCAAATCAATCAGTACCCCAAACATTGGAATGTTGCACTTTTAGCATATATACTCTAAAGATGAACAACAAAAGGTACAAACCACCTACCATGATTTCTCGCGATTGATATACTTGAACGTTGGCCCTTGAATTGACATGGAACATCAAAAATGGATGGAATTTGTAACACAAACGATGGAGTGTCAATAAAATATCAGACAGAGAATTAGGAGTGGTTCAGAGTATTTCAGCCATTCCATTGCTCTCATGTATTAACAAAGGGATGAATAAGACGTATCCAGACATATGACGTCACCCCTCACCGATATATAGAATAAAAAGAAAATAACAATGTGTGTTCGTTAATCATACACGTCATTTATTAGCCTCAACCGGACCCCAACATAAGAGGGTAAGCCAGGTCATCACATGACCATGTACTCAACCATTAAATAGCTAGTACATGGATGTTCGTGGAAATCTTGAACATGGCATGTACTTAAAAAAACCTTATTTCTTTCTTTTTCCTCAAAAATAACCTGAAATCATGATCCATACAAAAAATGAAGATCTGGGTTCTTACAAGCTTCCCTCTTAAAACAATTCATCCCTGAATTTCCCTTATAAGAGTGGTGAAGAAGAATCTGTGAACAACTCCAGCCACTATGATCGTACATCGGCCTCCCTATCCCAAGTCTTGTCCAGCACTCACCTGTGCTGCCATAACACCCATACCAGAGGAAGAGACTAGCCATAGAGAACATTCTTGTTGCATTCCAAAATCCGAATAGGGTGCTCCTCAAATGATCCATTCCCATACAATTCAACCTCCCTGGGTTAAAAAACATGACACTGGTCTGATTAGTAACGCCATAACTGAGAAACATGAAACACATCGTGCATAGGCTGGTACCTCTAAGGTAACTACAACCGATAGGAAACCAGATTGACTCACTGAAAAACCTCCAATGGCCTGATGTATCTTAGTGAAAGATTCCCCTAACTCCTAACACTCATGTTACCCAACCTTAGTGTGACATGTAAGAAAACCTAATCTCTGACCTCAAACTCTATAGGTCATATCCATCGATAAGAAAAATATTTCTATCGAGATTGTGCAGTAACCATCCTCTTCTGAATCAACTCCACCTTCTCCATGGTCTCTTGGACAAGATGAGGTCTCAGCATAGCTGCCTCTTTTGCCTCCATCCAACATAGGGGTGATTGGCATGGCCTACTATACAACTCCTCATAAGGTTTCATCTGAATCATTGTCTGAAAACTTTTATTCAAGGTAATATTCACCAGGGGTATGTGTCTCTCCCAATATACCTCAAAATCTAGGACACATGCTTTAATCATGTCCTCCAAATCCTGAATCGTGTGCTCAGACTGGCCAACTGTCTAGGGATGATAAGCTGAAATTCGAAGTACCTATATAGAAAAATCCTTCTGTAGTCCCTTAGAGACATTATAAGTAAACCGGGTGTCCCTGTCTAAAATGATATAGTGTGAAACCTCAATAAAATGTACAATATCTCATATGTACAACCTTTTGAAGCTCATCAAAACTAAAGGGTTCCCTGATCGGTAGAAAATGGAAAACCTTCATGAGTCTGTCAAAAACAACACATAAAACATTATTTCCTCAAGGTGAACTTGGTAATCCCACCACAAAATCCATCGCTATATAATTTAACTTCCACTTGAGAATGGATAACTGTTACAATATCCTTTCCAATCGATGATGTTCCTCCTTCACATGTAGACATGTGGAACATCTCATAAAAAAACCAGATACATCCCTCTTCATGCATCGCCACGAATACTGAAAATGTAGATCTCGATGCATATTAGTGACACCTGGATGAACTACCTATATTGAGGCATGAAAAACTCACAACATCTCTTAACATATGTCAGTTGTCACCCATAATCACCCTTGAAAACCCAAAACATCATCATCGCCTATGGTCTATCTAGTAGTAGGGTCCTCTCCTAACACACTCTCACATAAGACTAGTCCTTCATAATCTAATATCTTCCACATTCTCACACGATCCATTAGTGTATAGGTAAAAACTATAGAAGAAATAAAAATCTACTGATATTTTTCGTGAACCTCCAAAGGCATCTCAAAGAATAGATCTATAAGATGCCACTCACTGCTAGCCTCATGAACTCCATGTATGTGAGTTCTCTTGGTCAACTCATCAGCCACTACATTTCTTTTCCTAGTTTTGTAGGAAATATCAAAGTAAAAAGTCTTAAGGTACTCAACCAACCTTCATTGTCACAAATTTAGATCACACTGAGTAAATATAAACATGAGGATTTTTTGGCCAGTTTTAACGAAAAAGTTATCTCAAAAAAGGTAATGTCTCTAAAAACACAAATCATGTACAACTACAGCCAACTTGAGATCATGTGTTGAGTAATTCCTCTTATGCGGCCTCCACTACCAAAAGACATACACAATGCCTCCATCCGCCCTGAAAAATCATTTCTCCCAGCCTGATACATGATGCATCGCAGTAAACGGTGTAACTCTTTCTTGGCTCTGGAAAAATCATTATCGGTGCTGATGTCAATCTCCCTATCAGCTCTTGAAAGGCTAAATCACAAGAATCTGTCTATAAGTACTTTTCACCCATCTTAGTTAGGATATTAAATGGTGCTGCTAAGCGTGAAAAGTTAGAAATAAAATTCATTTAGTACACATCCAGCCCCAGAAAACTGCATACCTCAAAGACGTTCTTTTGCTGCTCACAGGAAACTACTGCTCTCACCTTTTCTGGGTCTACTGATACTCTTATATCTAAGATGACATGACCCAGGAATTGAATATAGTTCATCCAACGGTGTCATTTTGAGATCTTATCATATAACTGATGCTCTATTAGTGTACTCAATATGATTTCAAGATGGATGGAATGGTCATGTTGAGTGTAAGAGTATACCAAGTTATCATCCACGAAGACTACCACAAAATAATCCATTTATGGATGGAACACTTGGTACTTTAGTGAAATTAAAACTGGTTGCGTATTCATGAGATAGAGTGGCATAACCAAATAATCATATAGACCATACCTACTCTGAAATTCTTTAAGAGGTATATATGATGGTCTAATGTGAAACTGATGATAACCAGATCTCAATTCAATCTTCAAGAACACCCAATCTCCTTGAATCTATTCAAATATATCATCAATCATCGTCAAGGTATATTGATTCATGACCATCAACGGGTTTAGATTTTGAAAATACACACTATGTCTGAGGGTACTATCTATCTTCTTCGCAAAAATTATAGGAGAACCCCATGGATAAGTACTAGTTCTAATGAAACCATTTGTCTACAACTCCTCTAACCGCTTCTTGAGCTCTTGTAACTCTAGTGTATCCATCCTATAAGGATGAATATACACTGGTTCTACTCTTGGTACATTATCGATAGATAAATCTACATCTCTCTTGAGTTAAACCTAAAAAGTCTTCTAGAAATACATCTCTGAAATGTTATACCACTAGAGAAAATTCCATCTGTGAAGTCCATTGATCATCCAGATATAAGCTAGAAATCAAGAATATAATTACTCTTAACCCATGATGCTCATGTCCATATTTTCTCTCATGGACATCCCATTCACCTTTGTGTAGAAAAGAACCTCCCTCTAGTGATGTGAAACTCACCCTACGGTAATAGCTGTCAACAAAGGCCTAAAAATAGTCCAATGAGTCCATTCTGAGAATGAAATTGAAACCTATCGTCTCTAGTACATAAAGGTCCCATAAGAAGATACACCCACCAACCTCAAAAGGTCACTCCTTGAACTGATGTACACTAGCTGTCCTAATCCCCAATAGACTATTTAGTGTAAAAATAATAATCATAAGTAATGATGAAGAGCCCAAGGCTCACCACAATGGAAATAGACATGAAACTATGGGAATCCCCTGTATCAAAAAGAGTAGTACATAAAATTGAGGCAACTAAAATCCTAACTCTAACCATTAAAGTTTTAGGATCCTACTCTTACTGGCTCTATTCCATCGAAAAAGTCTGACCTGTATCATATCCTTGCAACCCTAACTGGGAAACCTGAGCTGATCCACTATATTGTTTTTGACAACTTATTATCTAGATAACTTGGTCATGACCACATTCTGGATATAAATTCCATGAAAAACTCCAATTATATAGATGATGAGGAACTGGTTCCCCACTCCGGTACGTGGAGTTGTAATGGATCCCCGCTCACTAGCTTCTAGTGAGAAAAACCAGAAATAAAAGATGAAGATGACCCATCTTGACAAAAGATCCTCACCCAACTGGGTCTCTTGGGAATTGAGGTCTTGTGTGACCACTCTTCTCACACTGGTGTCACCTCACCTGGATACCTAAAGTTACATACCTATTATTAGAATCACTATAAGAAGGCTCCCTACAAAGCTTCCTTCTATCAAACAAATGAGTACCGGCCTTAGATGTTGAACCGCCCTGGTTCACAACTCCCAACTCCCCCATATTGCACTCAGAAATCTGCACCTGATTTACTATAGTTTTCATTAAAGTCATCCTAAAAACATTCACCTACGATCGGATTTTATACCTAAGACCATCCTAAAATCACCTAACTAGTGATAATTCATCACCACCCAAAACATGTGTGAAGCACTGAAGCTATGTAAAATGAGAAGAATAATCCATCACTAAAAGTGAACCTTAATCCAAATGCAAGAACTCCTAGGATCGACCGGTTATCAACATCTTCGGGTAGAATTAATCATAGAAGGTCCTATGAAAGTCTCCCTAAACCATATATTGATGATGTCTCACCTATTAGATAACATCCCACAATATATTGGTGGAATCATGTAACTTGTAAATTGAAAGCTTTAACCTACTCTTCTAAAGATATATCTAAATTCTCGAAGATAGAAATCATATTCTCCAACCATGACTTTGCAACCTATTGTCCTCCATACCATGAGAAAGTGAGAGGATGTTGCTGCTGGAACACCCTCATCAACTCTTCCATGGTTGGGGAAGGATGTGGTGCTCCCTGGAAAGTCTGAATCATTCACATAAATACATCACATAACTTTTCATCAAAACCTGCATCTAGTATAACAGCTGGTTCCAAGAAAGTCAGGATAGGAGGATTAGCTGGTAGTCCTTGATCTACCATTTTTGGTGTCTGATTATCACCATGTACCTGACATACAACAGGAGGACATCTTGGTGGCATGAATCTGCAAGGTCAGGCAAACACCTTAGTTCAACGTTATCAAGGACATTAACATAAATGTGTAATAAATGAATCAGAGAAGGAAAGCATTAAAATTTTACAAAAGAGGGTTACACGACATGTAGAACTACTACATGGCATGTTCTATTTAAGCCTTATCAAGGTTGTATACCTCTTACAACCTAGTTGTGTAATACCCTATGCACACAATGTTTTCCTCATGATACATGACATGTACTTGAATATCCCCCAGCCCATGTACTCCTACATAGTTAGAACTACACAGTTCTTCTAGTGTAACACTACATGACGTGCACACTATAGATCCAGCATGTACCAAGTAATTTCCATCCACCCGTGTTATTAGTCACATGACCGGATACATGGTCAATTTAAATACAGTGTTTATAATATAGACATGGAATGTATAACCCATGTTTCATCCACCCATGTCATTAGTCACACGGTTGGATACGTAGTCTTTTACAACAGCCCATGTACTACTAGTACACGGTGTGTTCTACTAAATTTTTATCAACCCCACATCTCTTCTCACATAGTCAGTCACATGGTCAAAAACTACATGGAATGTAAAAATTGTAAATAGTTTGAACATAAGAAAAGTCATTTCATTCAGAACAGAAGAGCACACAGTGTGTTTTCATAACATCACACGTCGTGTTTTTTGGGTTTCTGGATAGTAAGCCTCTAAAACTCCTCTGGAACCCCTAAGAACATTATATTTATCCAAGGCATGAAAATTTCTAACCGTTGAGAGCCCATACTCCCTGATAATAAAAGTTCTTTATACTTTTTCAGAACAGAACATGACAAAATTCAATAAATTTTAAATCATTATCCACCAAATTCAGATCTAAGAGGGCCCATAACACCTTAGAGACCAAATATTGGCATCCATCCAAATAAAAAATTACATATACTAATACCCTATCAAAATAGAGGATATTTATATCATGGAATATATCACAATAGCATGAATATATAGCACAACATTAATCACTAAAACAAGCAATCAGTAGTGCACCATAATTGGAATGATAATAATACAGGACATGTGATCTCTAGTAAGTGCCTATATGATGCATAATATGGAATACCCTCAACTCATCAGGTTAAAATAGAAATAGAACCACAATGATATCAATAATAATATCAAAAAACAAGTGGGTCACCAAATGGTGAAATCCAATCAATTATAACAATTTCCGAATAAGAAAATTGAAATAATCAAGGTAACATGGCTTTTCCCTATACACCGGTCAGATGCACCCAAGCACAACTTATTACCAACCACCTATTCTTTACTATCACAGTCTATTAGCTCCAAATTGTAAGGCAAAGTAGACAATAAACATGCTCTAACACCACTTTATAGCATCTCTAATCCAGGTACTTCACAAGGGTTCCCCTTACCTGGTTGTCCACATGTCCTCAAGTGCATTTATCCAAACAGAAGAGGTTGATGACTAGTATCTAAGGACTATGGTGTGATAGTGGGGAAACTATTCCTGCATTGGCAGAGTAAACACAATAGAAAACAAATTGTATCAACAGCAGAAGTAGTAATACCATACAACATATGTAAATGGAGGAAAATTGAAAGTAATAAAATAGATGAAGACATATCATGTATATAATGATTCATGACCTATGTGTCTATTAAATAATCCACAACTGATCACAATGCTAGAAATACAATAAAATCTAAAACAAAGAAAAAGTAAGTAAACTCCAACAACATCGTAAGACTCAGCTTGGTCCCATGCTCTCCAGCTCTAACATACAATAATCAAGTACCTGAAGAAGAAGGGAGATTTCCATTATCTATACATGCAATCGTATAATCTGTTTGGGTCTAAAAAATACCCAAATAGGGTCTGAGACAAATCTCAGTAGGCAACCGCCAAAAGATATGTGCCTAACATTCTGTGAATATATATAGCAGGAAATATGCATAAATGAAGAAATAAAATAGGGAGTACTCAAAAGTAAACAATCCTACAGTTTCAAATTACATTGATATACATTTATTATTCATCCTTTGAATCATGTAATCTGAGGATCAAGAAAATGAATTATATCCCCCTATGTAATAGGAAAAAAATAGATGTCTCAGAATACCATCTAATAAAAAAGTAATACTAAGTCCAAGCTTGGGCTCTGGCTTGGCTGACTTGTCATAATCATTCAATCATTCATAAACAAACCTCTGGTAAAGCACTCACAGTCTAAACCATTTGTTTCAACCCAAAACCAATTCATTAAGTTACAACCCTATGGGAAGCTCTCATGGTCTAATCTATTTGGCCTAATATAGTACTGATCAATTACAAATGGCCAACTCTGAAGCACTCATAGTCAATACCCTTGGGCCAAAATGTCATCAATAAATTATAAATGACCTCCTCGGTAGCTCTCACGATCAATACCCATCGGTCAACATAATTTCAATAAATTATAAACAACCTCTTAGGCATCTCTAATGATCAATACCCATGGGTCAACATCTAGATGAAGGATATCACAAACCTATGTAAATAATATGGAAACCCCCCAGTTTTCCAGCTTAAGGACCTCATGGTCCATTGGAAAAACAATGTACATATCATATCAAAGAATCACATGTAATCTATAACTACTATATGGATAAAAAATCACAATGCACACCACATGAATTTTATATAAACAATAAACTCCATCCTAATCATCCAAGGCATGGAAAACAAGGTACTCCTTACAGGAAATCTAGACCAAACGACCATAAATAGTAAATCAATGGAAAATCTAACCATGGGGTGTCCCGTAAACAATTTTTCTAACATTCTTCCTAAGAAAAAACCTCTTAACGATCGGTAAAACCATAGTAGGAAATAATAAGGTTTAAATTCCAAATCAATCAATACCCCAAACATGGTATGCAGAAATTTTAGTATATATACTCCAATGGCAAACAACGAAAGGTGAAAAACACCTACATCGATGAATCACAATTGATATACTTGGACGTTGGCCCTTTAATCATCTTATAATGGCATAGATCATTGGGATTCCAATGCACCAGATGATATCTCAATCAGAGCTTGAACAGAAAATCAGGCGGGCTTCATAGTTCCTCGGACGTTCTTCCACTCTCTTATATGAACCAAGGGAAGATTAAGACGTATCTGAACATAAGACGTGATGCCTCATCGATATATAGAATAAAAATAAAAGTAAATAATGTGTTAATTAAATATACATGTTGTGTATTATCCTTAACTAACCCCAGACATAAGTGGGTAAGAGAGGTCATCACACAGCTGTATGCAGCAACCAGGTACACGACGTGTACACATGAGTACACATAGTGTGCTTAGACAAAACCTATTTATTATTTTTTCCACAAAAACAATATGAAATCAAGACCCATACCTGAAATAAAGATCCAGGTTCTTATAGGTGCATAACATCCGAATATGTCTCAATGAAAGAAAATTAGTTCGATGCCCCTTAACTTGAGTCTGAATCATCATGCACGTTATTTTTATTCAAGAATAATAGACTTATGGAAATTTATAATTGATTTGGAACAATTTTAGTTTTTATTATTCTTTTATATCACTTATTTAAATATTAAAAATATTACTTAATTATTTAAGTTCATTTCTGATGTTTTGACGATATTTGGTTCATAATTACAAAATTACATAGGGAAGTTGATTATGTTCAAAGTGTACATTACTCCACCACATACAGAATAATGTTAATGAAATAATTTTCATTTTTAAATAAAAATTATACTTTTAAATTAGTGCATTAAATATTATTCTAAAAAATAACTATGTTGTAATCATGGAGATGGTATGTCGTACATACACGTGAGTAACGTTTCCATTTTTCAACGATCAATATGGGAAGAATTTAAGTATTTTTTATATTTATATAATTATAATAATGTCAAAAATATTATAATACCTATTTAAATATACTTTTATATATCATCAATGTGATGTGGTGATAAAAAAATTAATCACATCGCTCTATGGAGGTAATAGTTCACATGTACGCAGAAACGACACTATCATTTTTCAGTGCATGGAAAGGTAAGAACTAATGTGATATTTTATCATTTAATGTTGATAAATATGTCATTAATATTATATGTAATCATTAATTACAACATTAATATCATTCTTAAAATATGGTTATGGAAAATGAATTACATCAGTTCGTGAGGAGGTTGTCCACCATACACATGAATGATGATTTTGTAACCCATTTGACAGAAGAGGGGAAGGATTAGGGTTATTCCATTAACATAATAACATATAATTATATTTATAATATGGTATTTATTATTTTTTCAAGGTTTATTAGTGTTTTAGTTATTTGTAAGAATAAAAAAACCGATGTTCTCAATTAATAATGATACCTCTTCTCCAGACAATCTTCTATTCATGAAAACTTATGACCACTAGTTAGTATTCTACCTAAAAAAAGATATATATTATAAGAGGATGGATTTTAGGACTTAATTTGTGTAGGTAATGGCCAAACCAAATGGGTTTTTATGTGTGAATAAATGTTATTAAGGGGTACCGTTTTATAATAGATGGGAGGGGCACTCTTGGAATTTATCGAAATATGAAAATTTAATAAGACTATTCTATAGACAAATGCTTAAAAATGGACTATAAACGCACATGGGAAAAAATTTTAGACCATATATTATCTTAATTATTCATATTTTCTATTTTATTATTTTAATAATCTAAAAAAATATTAATTCAACAAAATACTATTTGTGTCAATTTTGGTATTATTCTTTAGCTTAAGTTTAAAAATATCATGAAAACAAGTAAAATTAGAAAAATAACTATTTTATTATATCAGAAACATATTAATGTCATATATAAAATTCATTGATCATATTATTTATGTGAAATTTTATTTATTTTATCATATTTAATACCATTTTTTAAAATTTTTCCATTAATTTAATAATTAATGTGACTAATTTGAGAGATAATTTAAGGTGATTATTACCTCACTAAAAATTAGGTATAAAATTAATATGATGAATATAAAAATTTTATATTTAAAAATAAAATTTATATTTGAACATTTCCTCTTGATGAAACCATATTAACAAAATTATACTTATTAAAAACAAGATTGTGATCTGTTTGACATTTTTTTAAATAAAATATTGTTAATGTCATAATCTCATATTAATGGACCCAAAAGGTCATAAATAAATATTTATCATTAAAACAGGTTTATTATGATGAAAAAATTCATTTATATCTGCCAAATATTTATTCTGACTCGCATCTATTTGATAACAACATAGTTAATGTGTTATTTTATATTTGGTGGCCTTATACAAGCTTTTCACACAAATGTGGATAATCCACTTGTCATATGACTCTATAAATTCACTTATAACCATAAAAATCATAACTAGTACATAATATTTAATATCTAAGTTTCTAACGGACTTATATAATCCCAATTATTATTTTTTGGATACCAAATTATACATTTACAACGTTTTGCAGGCTATGCATCTATAATGAAAATGATTTTCATATTTATTATGGAATAAATTATAATAAATATGTTTTCAATTATCTATGGATTAAAGTTATTTTATTATATAACACATTATTATTTCCATAAGATTCATAAAATTTTATATTATTTATATGTCTTGGTAATATCATATACGAAACAATATTTCATAAAAACAGTATTTGTTTACACTTCACAAAAAAATTAACTTATTCGGGAAAATTTTCAAAAACCCATCCTATGATAAATTAATAATTATGAATAAAAATAAAATCCATTTCTTGAAATTATATTTCTTTAAGGGATAAAGATTAATGTTTTAATCAGAATACAAAATGTGATAAAACCCAGTTTTAGAAAAAATACAGTTTTTCTTAAAATACCCTATTTTTGTTTCAAAAATGATTTAAAAAAAGTGATTATAAAATTAATTAGAATTAACCTGAGTAAATTATTCTTAATATTATATAACTAATATTTCTTTGAAACCATTTTATAATAATATGGAACTTCATAAATGATTGAAATAAAAATATAGCTTTCAAAAAAAATTGGGATTTTTTTCTATTCTCTAGAAAATTACTATTTTTTTGAAAAATATGAGAATTTAATCATAAGATAATTTTTAAATGATTATTTTAAATATAATATTATTTTTATAAAAAATTTATAAAATTTACCAAAATTTATCATAATATTCAATCTTAAAAATAAGGAAAATCTATTTTTGAAGAAATCTTATTTTGTGAAGAATAAAATGGATTTAATAAAAATTGAGTGAATATATTATAAGAAAATAATAATAAATTTAATTTTAATGGTACATTTATATTTAATTAATAAATTAGTTCTTTTGAATCACACTCTCTAATTTAACAGCTAGGTTATAATAGTAAAATTTAAATAATATGTTGTTGTTCAATTAAGATCAATGTTGATTATCTTGTATGATAACGAAAATATTATTTCCTTTTAAAAATATTATTATGTTACAACATGTGTTGTTTTTAGCACATACTTACTTCTTAATGATATATGTAACACATCATGTACTTTTGAAAGACTTGGTGGCATTTCCAATAATTAATAAATAACTCCAATTATTTCAAGGATTTCAAAGGGTCTTATGTACCTAGGGATCATCATTTATGACTTTTTGAATCATATAACACAATTTTTTGGAGGTAATTTCAATAAAACATGACCTATCACTTGGAATTACAAATCCTTCCTCTCACTTTTTCCTGCTTTAAACTTCTTTAATGTGAGGCTGAATAGTCTTTATATTTATTATTTTATCTTTAAAAAGTTCTTGGAAAATAAGTTTCCTTTTACTAAATTCTTCCCAAAAAGTTGGAGTGAAACACCTCTTCTTATATACGGCTTCATAATACACCTTTTGAATACATTAATGGAAGTTATTGTTATAAGAAAACTCTAAAACATGTTAATAATGATCCCGCATACCTTAAAATTTTAGTGATCATGATCTCAACATGTATTCCAATGATTGAATAGTCCTTTTGGATTGTCCATCAGTTTTAGGATAGTAGGCGTTGATCAAATGAAGCTCAGTATGAAGAGATTTCAAAAGACTCTTCAATAATTCTTATATAAAACAGGGATCACAATCTAACACGATCAGAATAAGTGCTCCATGAAGTCTTAAAACCACATTAATATAGATAATTTTGAGGTACTCAAGAGTTGAGTCTTCTATTATAGAGAAAAAATGTTACTATTTGGTTAGGAGATCAAAAATAAAAAATATTGCATCATTATTTCTAGGATTATTTGGTAGTCTTGTGAAAATTTCCATTGTAATGTCATCTCATTTCCACACAAGAATAGGAAGACATTGTATAAATCCTCTAGGATGTTGTATCTTAGCCATGACCTATTAAAGACCCTATAATATTGATACATAGTCACCAATTTTCTGATTTATGTTATCTAATCAAAAATATTCCCTCAAATACAAATACATCGTGGTGCTACCATGGTGTATAAAGAAATTCGAGCTACGAGTGTCATCTATCAATTCAATTTTTATTTTAGGTATATATGGAACACATAATCTCTTTCCCAAATTTTATAATAACATCTTCCCAAATTAAGTCTGTAATTTCTCATCATTCATAGGTTTACTTCTAAAAGTTCTCATCAATAGATTGATAACTTTTTATCTTTTCAAATAAAGATGTTTTTGGAAACATTTTAAAATGAGTCATCTATCCCTTTCCTTAATAATTACCATAACTATGTTTATAATATCCATAAACATAGGATCCCGATAAATCCTCTTTTAAGTCATAACTCTATAATCTTTTCTACTCAATGAAAATGCTACCTTATTTTCTTTCCATAGGAAAAATGTATTGAGAAATCAAAACCATTGTGTTGCTCGATCCATCACCTTTAGAATATATTGATCTATTTATATAAAAATTTGTATCTTAGGTTTTTATGATATTTTTAGATCTCACATATTTATCCAATGATATAATGTCTTCATATCATCAAATAAATGATTACAGCTACCAAATCAAGATCATGGGTTGGATAGTTCTTTTCATGAACCTTCAATTTCCTTTATACAAGTGCAATAACATTATCATTTTTCATTATGGAACTACCGAGTCCCTTCTTTGATGCATTATTGAATATCACAAACCAATAATTTCTATATTGTAGAGTCAAAATAAAAGCATTGACTAGTCTTCCCTTTGGTTCATAATATAATTCTTCACATTCATTTGACCAAATGAACTTAACCCCTTTAAATGTAATATTATTTAATGAATTAGAAAATCAGGGAAAATTTGGAATGAAACACGGATAGTAACCTTACAAACTAATGAAAATATATACCTCAGTATTGTTTGTTGGTGTAGTCCATTCCCTGATTGCCTTTGAATTCATAAGATCAATTGATATTCCATCCTAGGAGAATATACGGAAATGAAAAAAAAATTATTGAACACATAAATCATGCTTACTAAATATCCCAAATAATTCCTTCGTTATAAGAGTCTCAATAATGATCCTCAAGTGGTTCTCATGGTCCTTGTAGGTTTTATAATAAATCAATATATCCTCAATGAATACTATAACAAAATCATTAATATATTCCTTGAATAATCTATTCATTATATCCATAAAAACATAGGGTTCCTTTTTCTATCAAAATTTAATTACTATAAAATATTAATGTTCATACACCATTGGTAATGATGTATTTGGAATTACTTCCTTGTTTACTCACAATTGATGATACCTAAAACATAGTCTAATATTTGAAAAATACTGGTCTTTATGAAGTTGATTGAATAAATAATCAATTTGAGATAGAGGATTCTTTTTTGTTATTTTAATATCATTGATTTACCTATAATCAATGCATTTCCTCATGGATCCCTCTTTCTTTATAATGAATAGAATAGGGCCTCCACATTTTGAGGCACTAGTTTGAAAAACCCCATTATCACACAAACCCTACAGTTTTTTATTAAACTCCACTAATTACAAATTGGCCATTGTATTGGAATTCTTCGATATTGGTCTAACGTCAGGGATTAAATAAATAGAACAACAAACTTCACACTCTAGTGGATGTCTAGGTAATTCCTAGGAAAATATATCAATGTATTTTTTTAAAATAGGTATATCCCCAGTTTGATTATTACCTTATCTATCCCTATATTATGTCCTCTCTTCTTCCCCAAGATTATAATTTATTAAAGATACTATGAGAATATATACATGCCTCAGAAGAAGTAGTATCTTCTCTAAAGATATGGAATTCTACCTCTTCATTATGAATCATAATTTCCTTATTATGGAAATAAATATTTTGCTTAATATTTTGAATGTTAGCCCATACCATGTATTATATCAAAGTAAACCATAATAATGATAATAGTTTCATCAAATAAATCATGTTTTGTTTAATAATGGGGGATCCTTGACATATCCATTTTTTAGTGAGACTTTTATAGGGAGTTTTAACTAACCACTCCCTTCTTAAAGTGATAGGGAAATATGTAATTTTATTGGTAAACTACGAAGATAAAAAATAGTTTGAAGATACATAATCAAATAAATAATTATCTAAATTTGAATAGATGATTACATTTCCCTCCGTAGTATCATTGGGTACTTCCAACTCAATTTTAATGATCACGTAATCTTGGAATTTTTTCTTTGGCCTCTTCTTTGATGAATTCCCCTCATTCTTTGGAAATTCATTATCAAATTGCCCCATATTCGTACAGTTTAATCATTGAATAGTATTGGTTTCATTCATCCATTTTCATTCGATACCATGAAAACTATTATCAATAAACTTACCAAAATCTTAAGACCTTCTAGAATTTTCCAGGATTATTCTTACCATATTTCTCACGAGAAGGAAATTGTATCACAATGTGGAGGTATTAATCCATATATACACACGAGCAATACTTTTATTTAGAATTTGATTGATAAGGGGTTGAAAATTGTTGTGATATAATCCTAATAAAATATTAGTATATTTATTATATTGTAGTAAACATTTTTTATGAATACAATAAGTTTACGGAAGGTATAATAATATATAAAACATAAAGATCTTGTCTAAGATTTAATAGTCTTATTTGAGAAACTCCCTTTGGAATACAGCTTAAACCATTAAGGATTACTCTTAAGAAATGAGACTAATATCTATGATGAAGTTTAGGATTATAGTAATACATTTTTTAGGGTATTTTCTAGTTATAATGATAAAATGGTGTTAATTAGGAAGAGGGTAGGTTCCATTTTATAAGTGAGGGGAGGGACATGCATAGAATTTATTAATAGATTTCAATTATATAAGGTCACTTTCATTGGAATGTGGACCCAAATTGATATTTATTTGATTGAATAATAATATAATGTTGAAATTTATTGAAATAATAAAAATTAGATAGTTTTTGGTGGTATTAATTCCTTTGTATCTTTTTTAACCACTATAGTAATCTAGTTTCAATCATGACCATAGTAACAAAATTATAATTTTTTTTACAATTGACAATATCCAAAAATTAAGTTCAACCTATTATATTTTATTAACTATTCTAATAAAAAATTTGTAAATTTTTTTTATATTAAATCTTTTTATGTTGAAGAATATAATTTCAAATAAGTGCATAACACGCAACAAATTTTTTTTTTTGAAAAATAATATTTAAGCATAAAACATAATTTACTTACATTCCGTTACCTATAAAAACTATGAAATAAATTTTATAATATATAAATAAATATATAATTTAAAAATGTTATTAAAAAAATTAATCCATAAATATAAATTTAATTTATTAACATGAAAACAAATTGTGTGCATAAAAACAATTTATAGATAATTGTGTTTTTAAGCCAAAAAATTAAACTTATACCAAAATAAAGAATATTGATAATTATTAAATATTTTATTAGAGTACTTATATTTAAATTATACTTATGTTAAGTTATTATAAAATTAAAAATATAATTGGACTTTTAATTGAAAATAATTTTTTTTACAAAAATTGTTATTTTCACCATTCACTTAATAATAGATCTTTTAGAAAAATATTAAAATTTCACAATTATAAAATATTTAAACAAATATTTCACAAATGATATCAATATCCTAAAAAATTAGAAAGTTTTTATAAATTAATTATAATGTTTTTATATTTAAAATGTAATTAGAACCATTTTTCAGGAAAAAAATATTTGAAGCATAAAATGATTTTATTTAAAATTGAGTACTTATTATGAATTAATCAATACATTATTAACATTAAAAACCATTATGAATATTTTTAATAATTTTATAAAATATATTAATATGTTCTTATTTAATATATTTACTATAACGATTTATTATATCACATTCTGTATGGAATCAAGGTTGTTTTTAAAGGAAGCTAGAGAACACTTATATTTTATCTAAAGAAAAAAATATTCTAAAATATTATGGTGTTGAATTATACCCCCTTTAATAAATTTCATCCTCTTAATTTTTATCTTGGAAATCAAAGGTTCAATATTCAATAATAATTTTTTTGAAAAACCACATCATATAATGGCATAATGAAACTTCCGTTTAAAAGGGTAGTGGGAAACAATACTGTAATATTAAACAACATAAATTTAGGTTACCATATAAGGAGAACATTAGTGGGGAATAAAAATATGTTCATGGGGGAGAAATAAAATGTCCAAAGATTGATAGATTTTGATAGAGAACATTTTCCTGATAAATTTAATGACCACAAAATCATAAATCATTGAGGGGTGAATAAGAACATCAATTCATTTGAAATTTCAAAAAAAAGGAAGACATTTTTAAATTTCATGATAATTTTTCCATTATTTTAGGAATTATTTTATCATGGTACACAATAATATATTCCTAATTTATTTTTCCAAATCCATAATCATAATTTCATCCTTTGGTTGTGTGTCTCCATTTTCCTCCACGTCATTTCATGAAATTTAAAATAATGAATTAATAATATGAATTTTTCATTCCTAGAGAACAAAATTTACCTTTTAACAGATCATTAGGTCTATAAAACAGTAAAAATTTATTCCTTTTGCCTCTAAATATTATCCAAAACCAAAATATTGTTTGCAAGATATCTAAAATGGATAAATCTTCATACGATGAAATTATAAATTAATCTCTACACCCCAAAAATAACACCCAATGTTCTACATAATCCATTCCATAAATAACTAACCTTAAAAATCCTCCAAAATATATATCACCAAATTCAAAACCCAATAATTTAGAAAAAGGTCACCATATTTCTAAAATAAATTTAACATTACTCCCCAAATAAAATAAAGTATCTCATCATATCACATACCAAACTAGTGAATTAAATTATCATATATTCTCTTAAAACATGTTAATCAATTCCAAAAATATCCATAATCACAATTAAACCTTATTGAAGACAAAAATGCTTCTAGCAATACAAATAATATCTCTATTACTTAAATAAAATCACAGACTATCCAATATATTCTTTAAATCAAAATAATTAATAAACTTAATCAAATATAACATAAATCAAATTTTCATCAAATAACTAATCAAACTAAAGGATATAAATATTACCCATTTTACATTATCAATTTCTCATATAGTGACCTAGACTTTTCACACAACGATATAACATATTTTTATATGAATATTTATTAAATAATATAACAATCCGTACCATAAATTTATAGGTCTAGTTCCTTTGAAAATTTGGACATAAAAACAACTGGTTTATAAAAGATCTGCATCATCTCCCATTAAGTTTTTAATAACTTTCACCCTTCATAGGCACTTGATGATTAGTAAATTTATTTATAACTAAGTGAATAGAAAAATAAGAGAGGGTGAGATCATATTCTAAATACGAATGAAATAGGGTGATATTAATGATTACTTGAGAATAATCATAAATAAAATAGTATGAGAACATGATCATAATATTTTAAATTCATGCATTAAATATGATAGATCCTAATATTTATTAATGGAATAAAAATTATCATTTAATAAGATATAAATCATAAATTAATCAAATAAAATGAGCCATGAGAGCATAACTTTGGTACAAGACATAAGTTTTTGGTATACACATAAGAATTGAAAATCATATTTTTGCATTCAAGTCTCATTACCATGACTATTATAGTGGAATGGGTTCACTCCAAAAGCCATCATAGTATTCAAGGTCCACTCTAAATACTATAATAACAAAAATATTCCATTATTTAACTTGTTTCACTCCCCATACTATTTATCTCATTAGATATCAATCTTTTCCCAATGTATTGGAGGGGTATATATGTCCCACACATCCTTGATTATAATGTGACCACCGTCTATTATTATAAAGTAACCATCATCCTTGGTTATATTGTAACCACCATACTGGGTTATAACATAACCACCATCACATAATGAAAATCAAACATATGTCTTCTATAAGATTATAAATTATTCATCATATCATCACATCATAACTCATAAAAATAAATCATGTTTCAAAAACATTTAATCAATTCACAATAGCATAAAACAAGGAAAATATATGGGTTTCAAAAACATTAATAACCCCTAAAAGGGGTATTAATTGTTTAATTGGATCATATCCCTGGTAAATAATAATTAACACAATAGAATGTTATAATAAATGATAGTTCATTTGAAATATTACAGAAATGTTTCTTGAGGAATATACCTTTAGATTTTGAAAACCACTTTTAAAAGAAAAATATTTTCAAATATTATGGAAATAATTTCTTTGAAAAAAACCAAATAAACATATAAAGAAATATTCAAAACATTGTGTCATCATTATAGTTTAATTTTTTGGTGTATTCTAAGTTAAAAGAAAACATTTATTTCATATTTATCGGAAAAAGTAAAAAAGTACCTCTTTTGTAAATTGACACGAATATTTCATTTAAACTATTTTTAAAAAAATAAAAAAATTAATAAAAATGACTACAACAAATAAAATGATAATAGTAAAAACCTTTGTTAAATATTTTTTAGAAAACATCAGTATAGAAGAAAAATTATTCTCGATAGAAGAGAGAAATAAAGTCAATTTTCATTAAAAAATATATTCAGCCTCTTCAGAACTTAAGTTGTCTAAAATAAAATAAAAATATTTATTTAAAAAAATTAAAAAAAGAATAATATAATTCATAAGTTTCTTTATTTCTAGATCATAACATTTCATCATCATAACTTAACCATAAACAATCCCGATAAATAATGTGATTGTAACATAAAACCCTTAAAAATTTGGTAGATTTGGAATCATAAGACCCATGGGATAAATAACAATATATTGATGTGTATATCCCATTATTTTTATTATAATAGTAATTAAATACATTCATGGGATGTATATATCCCACAAAAAGGAAACAAGTACAGTATAAGGCATGTGTCCCACATAAATAAAAGTCTGATAAAACCCCCTTACCTTAAGTATGAATTCATTCATAAAAATTGGAAGATATTTTATAATAAATATAAATTTATTATAAATATATTATATAACCATAATAATACATATCATACCATATATTATTTTCTTATAACATTTTATCACCTATTTTCTAACACTTATTTATGAAAAATCATTATTTACAGTGAAAACTACTTCGTTTTTCATAAATTTTTTGGTTTGGTAGTTTTGGTACTTATTTCTTGAACATAGTTCCATAATATATATAATATTTATCATTATATAAATATAATATATATTCATTTAATATATTTTTATTATGATTTATAAATATAGAGTTAGAAAAATGAATTATGTCATTCAGGGAGATGGTTGGGCGTACATATGCATGAACGTTGTTTCAATTTTTTGATGAATGGAATGAAAGAAAAGTAAATAATTAATAAAATTTATAGAATAATTATTTATTAATATATATAATATATATGTATTAGATCCAACCTTATTATGACCCATCTAAAATTGAAATGAAAAATAAATCGCATCATTTCGTGGAGGTGGTAGTATACTCGTTCGCACGATCGATGTTGTTGTTTTCCAAAGGTTAATAAGGAAAGAAGTTAGATATAATATTATAATTATAGAAGAATAATTATTACATAATTATCATATATAAGAATTAAACCCATCATAATACCCATCCATAAATTATTTTGTTGAGAAATGAATTGTATTTTCATGTTGGGAGGGTAAGTCGTACGTACACACGAGTGATATTTTCACTTCTAATTTCATAGAAATATAGATAATAATGGTGGTTTCGTAATCATATTAATATTTCAGTATATTTAGGATACTTAATTTATAATTTTATGAAGAATATAACAGATTTAGATGAGGTAAAAGAATAATTAAAAAGGAAGTTATTTGTTAAAGTAGTTACCTCTTTTTTGAAATAACTCTTTTAGATCTCCTATTAAGGGGTTTATAATTTTATTTGGGGAATAAAATAACCCCTATAATGTGTATAGTTTATTGGAGAATAGAAAATCATAGAGTCTAGTTGATATGGAAGGCTCAATGTGGTCTAAAGAAGAGAATGTTGGGGTTCCATTTTATAATTGAGGGGAGAGGAACTCTTGGAATTTCATAAAACATCAAATCAATTAAAATTAATTTGGACATTAAAAAGACTCAAAATTGATATTATTATTATATAATATTATAATTAGTTTAAATAATGTCTTGAAATAAAAAATTTACAAGTTTGAATCACATTTTTACCCTTATAATTTTGGTTTTATCCCTTTATTTTCCCTTTATAAAATTACCTTAATATTAATGTATTCCAACATTTAAGGGTTAATAATGATACTATAAACAAAATATGTACCAAAAAATGAACCATGTTTGATATTTAAAACTGTATAACATTTATTTGGAAGATTATAATATTTTCATAAATTTATATCATTTAATAAAATATTATTTATTATAAAATATAATTAATGTCATTTTAAGACTACCCATTTAATATAAATTTAAATACATAAAGAAAAATGTTGATTTAGAATATAAAGATTTAAAAAATCCACAAAATTTAATATAGATATATAAAATATTTGGGACATATTAAATCATTCAAATTATAATAATTTGAACATTTTAAAAATCATTTATTTTATTTCTCTATTAATTGAAAAAAATACTATATTAGCATTGGAAAAGGATTTAATGTAATTGTATGATTTATAAAAATTGTAAATAAAATTAAATCATGTAAATAATATAATTAAACCAAAAATATACATTTATATTCATTCATTACATTATTTTTTCCTATATAGACACATAAGAGATCTTTAATACTAAGAGAGTGAAATTTTGTATCTTGATTTTAATTAAATATTTTATATGTTATTTTCAAGTAGAAGTGTCCATTAAAAAACTAAATTTAGAGCCTAATGTGAATAGGGACAAATTTCAATCATCTGACAAGAATTAGGATGAAAAATTATTCACTTATCACTTAGTTTTAACCAAGATTAACCTTATTTACCCACTTCTGAGATGATAAATTTTACCCCAGTTACTATTCATATTAACCAAACATAAAAAAGGAATATTCACCAAATTAGAACCCTGGGATTAAAAATATGGAATCCATTTCATAAAATTAATAATTTATAGGTAATCAAAATTAATTTCAAAATAAGTGTGCAAAATGTGATGAAAACCACCTTTATAAAAATAAAGTTCTTAAACAAAAAATCAGATTTATTCTTATCTTATGCCTTAAAAAATATTAAATGACTTTATAAAAATTTTATTGATTATATTATATATATTTATAAATAAAACAAATCCTCAGTAGTAATCAATTTAATTTATTAAGATGAAAAATCATATCATGCGTAAAAAAAGGTTTTTTGGGAATTTGTTTTATGTATAAAAATTTTTTTATGCTAAATTAAAACAAAAAATTGAGTATAATGAAAATAATTATGTTTTTTATAATATGAGAGAACTAATATTATTTTGAAACAATTTTAAAACAAAATTTAACTTTGTACATGCCTGAAACAAAAATACAGTTTTCAATAAAACCAGTATTTTCCGACATTCACTAGAAAATCATTATATTCATAAAATTTTAAAAAATTAATCCTAAGATAATTTAAATATTAATATTTAAGAATATTGGTTCATTTTAAGAAATTTATAAAAGTAATAAAAATTAATAATATTTTCTAAAAAAATTCAATTCCTTTTTGAAGGAAGCATATTCTTGAAGAAAAAAATGATTTTACTAATTATTGAGTGATTATTGATAAAGAATTTATAAATACATTTACATATATTTCGAAAAGTATTAATCCCTACTCATACCTTCTAGTATAATTTATAGGTTATAAATATCACATTAAATAATATTTTAATAGTATATAATGGTTTGTTTAAACTCATTGTTCTATATAACCCAAATATTAAAGAAATAAAATTTAATTGGAAAAATATTTAATAAAATATCATTGTGTTAAGTTATCCCCCCTAATAATTTCATTCCTAAAATTTTTAACTTATGCTAAGTAATCAATGGTTTGATATTTAAAATATTATTTATTGAAAACCTAGATCCAAGATAGGGTTTGGAAAACATCTTATTGATAAGAGATAATGGGAAATATGATGTTCATCTCAAATAACACAATTTTAGGTATTTAAATATTATATAATTAGTTGTAAGTGAAATCATGGATATAAAAAAGAAAAAAAACACCCAAGGAATAATATATCCTGATTGAGAACATGGTCAATATAAATTTAAAAACTAAAAAACCATAAAGTTATGATTATTGAAAAAACTATTGATTCATTAGAAACGAAGGTAATATGACAAAATATATATTTCAAGATACTTTTCCTAGATTTGGTGAATAAAATTACCATATAGACTAATAACATAAGTAATATACTTAATTTAAATGTATAATATCTTTCTTTAATCATTTATCACCACAATATAATCTATTTCTCCCAAAAAATGTGTATTAGAGATGAATGTTTTTATGCCTTAAGAACTGAAATCAACATCTAACATATCAAAAAAATTATATAAATAAATTATTCTATAAATTAGGCATTAATAAAAAATGGTTATAAAAAGTTAATGTAATTCCAATAATGTATGAACCTCCATATGAATAAATATAACATTAATCTCTAAATCCTTAATAATAACATCCACAGTTTGACTCAATAAATATTACAACATCCCAAATTACATTAATAAAATACACAGTAACGAATGTTTTAACCTCAATGTCTATTTCATACCCTTCAACTTATATATTTAAAATTTTTAATTTCATCCATCCTAAGTACTATTCCATTATAAATCACATGGTAAACCTCAACCCAATGAACTAAGTCCCAACATTTCATTAATCATCATGATAAACCACTATATAATCTTATAATATAGTCTAATTCACCCAAAATATCATGAATCAAATTTAGATACCTTCCTGAAAGTTATTCCTTAGATTGAACATAAATATCTCAAAAATATTTATTTTTCAATAAATCACTTTTAAACCATTAATTATATCTATATACAACTATCCAATAGAATCTAATTAACAAAACATTAAATCATATACTAACCCAAAGGGTTATTTCAAACTCAATACACAATACTTCCTGAAATGTTTTAAATCACCTCAAAATCCTAGTACATAAAATAAAAAAAGGTATTGAATTATTTGATCTTATTATCAACCATAAACATATAAATATATAATTTCTTCCATAACTTTTATGTTAAAATCACATGAAAAAATATATATATTCTACAAAAAGTTAATACAACACTTATTCCTAAATCATGTTTATAAACTATATAACATATTCCAAAATCCAAAAATTAAATAAATATAATAAAATATGTCCTAAATAACCTTTTCATCAACTAATCAATTCCAAGTTCACAAATAAAATCTTATTGAAGTTAATAATCTCTTTTTCCCAATTGATCATATGTTTTAAAATTCTAACATGGAACAATTCTTAGATGTTTCTTGATCCTTGTTTTCAAAATATCAATGATATAACTCTTCCTAAATGTATTTATAGAATCACAATGCATAAAATATTAAATAATTTTTCATCATAGTACTTTCCTTGTTCTAGGAGTTAAACCTTGGATTAGGGTAGTGGCTCGGATAATGCCCATATTCCCCACACATAATAAAATGATCTATAAATTGTATATTAGGGTGATCTTCATTTCCCTCCACTAAAATCTTTATTTTCCTGAAAATTTAGTTGATATATTCCATTTGTTACCAAATATAAATCATCTTATTATTCCTATGAGACATTCACATGAGTATTTTTTTACCACATTCCCTACATATATGAAGCTAAATATTATTTCATTTATAGTCTCCACTACCCAAAATCAGAGTAAACTCTATCATTTTATTATTTGCGGAGTTTGTGAGTTGTTTAAGGGAAAAAATTTCAACCATATATCATGATAAATGATTAGGAAAAATCACAATGTTTTGAATTCCATATCACATTTCATTATGTTTCGCATGAGAATAATCATTTTGTTTACCATCAGTATTAACATGAATACTATTGGTTCCATTCACTGACTAAAACCAAAAATAGTTTTGTGAGAAACTATAGTAATTGGGATAAATCAAGAAAAATAATTTATAGGATTTATAAATCTTGAAACCTCATTTTTTATCTGTGACACTTGAGGTTTTATCTAGGTTTTCTATGATCATTACAAAATCTTTTGGATATTATCTTATAATTAGGTTTATCCCTAGGTTTCTCACTATAGTTTTATCATCCTAGGTTCCAAATATTATCTAAAACAAGCTATAATACAAATTATAGTGACCCAAACTGTATACACACATACACACATATATATATATATCACATATTTTTAGAAGAATCATAATTACATAACATAACAATCCACACCAGAATCATGTAGTTATAGTTACCTTAGAAACATAAACTTATAGAATTTTTTTATAAAATATTTACATCATCTTCAATTATATTCTTCATAACTAATAACCTTATAAGATATATCATACTTAATACATTACTTTGTAACTTGGGGACAGGAAACATAATAAAAGGAGACATCATATGCTCGGTAAGGGTAAACAACAGACATATAAATGATGACTTGAGAATAATCATGAATATAAGGGTAAGTGAACATGATCATAACATTTTAAAATCATTCCCTGTATATCAAAGATCATTATGTTGATTCATGGAATAAAATATGGAATTTCATGATTCCTAAATCATAATAGATTCAAATAACATGGTCCATGATAGAGTGAAATTGGCCTATGACATAAGTTGGTGGCATACACATAAACCAAGAAAATCATTTCTTTAGTAGTCACGCTCATTGACAAAACTATCATAGGGGGATATTTTTACTCCCAAAATCATCCTAGTAGTCAATTTTCACATCCAATACCATAATAGTAGAAAATTTTTCTTACTAAACATGGTTTGTTCCCCATTAATGTCCTTCTTATCTCATTAAATATCAATATTTACCCAATTCATTGGAGGGAGATATAAGTACCACTCGTCCTTAGTTATAACATGACCACCATATTTGATTTTAATGTAACCACAATCCTTAGATATAACATAACCACCATACTTGGTTATAACATAACCATAATAACATAATTAAAATAATATAAAAGTGTTCCATAATATTGTAAATAATTCATCATATATTCACATCATAACTAGTCCAAAGAAAACTTATTTCATAACTATTTCATAAATTCACTATAGCATAACTCGTGGAAAATAAATAGGTTTCATAAACATTAAACTTCCAAATATATATTGATTATGGTATAATTTATTTATATAACAAGTAAATCATAATAAACATTGAACTATGTTATCAAATATGATAATTATTTTAAAATATTACAGAAATATTTCTTGAGTAAAATTTCTTTTCTTTTTTGAAAATAACTTTTATAATACATGTATTTAAAAATTATTAGGGAAAAAATTAATTGAAATGAAACATTAAGTATTATAATGTAATATTAATAACATCAAGTGGTTTTTATGGTGGGAAATTCCATTCAATCCATATAATTTAAAAGAAAAAATTTCTTTCACATTTATGATAAAAAGTGAAAAAGTTTCCCACTCCAAAAATGGTATGAAGATTCATTTTAAAACAATTTTTAAATATTAAAATATTACTAAAGTGAATTTAAACTACCATATGAGAATATTAAAACCAATATTCAATACATTTTTTAAAAAAAACGGTTATGGAAGTAAAATGGTATTTTATTGATAAGATAAATGATGTCAATTTTCCATGAAAACACATTTTTGGACCCTTGAGTACATAAGGTGAGAGAAATTAAATTAAAAATTGTATTTTCAAAAAATAAACATATGATAAAATAATTCATAAGTTTCATCAGTTCTATATCATTATATTCCATCATTATAACATAATGATAAATTATACCCACAAATAGTGAGATTGTAACCTTAAACCCATGAATCATTGGTATCTTTTGAATAATATGACTCATGAAATAAATAAAATCATATGGATATTTATATCCCATAATATTTATGATAATAATCATAAAAGACATTAAGTGTATTTATATGAACCACACAAAAGAAATAAGTGGGTTATAAGGAATGTGTCCCATAAAAATAAATGTGAGATGAAAACCCCTTACCTTAGGTATCAACTCGTACATAGGTTATGGAAACTAATGAATAATAAATATATATTTATTTTAAATATATTAAAATCCATAATAATATATATCAAACCATATATGATTTACTTATAACATCTTATCACTTGTCTGTTAACACATATTTATTAAAATCGATATATATATGTTCTGGTTCGATAGTTTTAGTACTTGTATTTTGATCATGGTTCCGTAATATCTGTAATTTTAATTATAATATAAATATAATATATATTCATTATATATTTATTTATATTTATTAATAAAATATATAGATATACAAATTAATTACCATGTTCATGGACATTCTAGGTCGTACGTATGCGGGGACATTTTTTCCATTTTTCAAAGGATGGAATAAAAGAAATGTAAATAATAAATAAATATTTAAGAATAATTATTTTATAATACATATCATATATATTAATTAAATCAATCCTTATTATCGTCTAATAAAATCATAATTGAAAAAATAATCGCATCGCTTCATGGAGGTTGTAGTCCACACGTGTGCACGATCAATGTTTTATTTTTCCAACGGTTTGGAAGGAAATATGGTAGATATGATATTATAATTTTATAAGTATAAGTATATAATAATTATTATATATAAACATTAAAACCATCGTAATACCTATCCCAAAAATATGGTGACGAGAAATGCATTTTACCATAATGTGGAGATGGTAAGTCGCACGTACACACAGGTGATATTTTCACTTCCCATTTGAGGGAAAGATGATGAATATATGTGGTTTAATAATCATACTAAAATTTATATATATATATTATACTTCAGTTATGAGTGAAATATTAATTGAAAATGAAGTGATTCATGAAGCCAGTTACATCTTCTTTGAAATAACTTCTTTAAATATAAACTTAAGGAATTTAGGGTTGGTATTATTGGAATAAAATCCCACATTTAATTTTTCTAGTGGAGTTTGAAAGTTAAATTATTAGATTTTTTTATATATATTCTCAATTTTGTTTGAAGAACATAAATTAGTGGGGACCATTTATGATTGAGGGGAGAGGCACTCTTCTAATTTCTTAAAATATAAAATTGAATTAGATTAATCTTGATGTAATAACATATCAAAATTGATAATATTATAATATATAATTATTATGAGTCTAAATATTATCATAAAATAAAATTTATACTTGTTTTGATCACATTTTTACCCTTATTGTATTTTAAACCTTGGTTAACACTTATAAAAATTAATATAATATTATTTTTTCAAGCTTTTAAGGGTTAATAATGTTACTATAAAATGAAAAAATATAGATAAATGAACCATAGTTAATGTTTAATACTATATCAAACTAATTTTGAAGAATATGATATTTTAATTAATTTTTTATCATTTAATAACATATTAATTATTATAAAATATTTGCAACATAATTTGTAATACTATTAATTTAATTTGACATTAAATACATCAAGGAAAGTAGTGATTCAAATATATTTATTTAAACCTACATTATATGTCATATATATTTGGGAATTTCACGATACATATTAACTCATTCAAATTATAAAACTTTTAATATTTTTAATACTTTTTTGTTTTATTTTTTTATTAATTGAAAAAATATTGTGTTATCACTAAACAATAATTTTGGGTAGTTAAAATTTTTTAAAAAATTATAAATAATTTTTTATTGTTAACATAAATTCTTTAAGCTCTAAATTTATATTTATATTCATTCATAACGTTATTTTTTCCTTATGTGTACATATAGTAGATATTTAAATCTAAGAGAGTGAAATTTTGTAACTTTATTTTCTATAAATATTATATAGGTCATTTCCATGGAAAATGTCAATTAACCAGATAAATTTATATCCTAAGGTGATAATGGTCTTATTTAATTCATCCAATAATAATTTTTATGAAATATTATGACCTTATCACTTATTTTTAACCTAGATTAACCTAGTTTACCCTTTACTTAGGTGATAAATTTTATCACAGTAACTATTCATGTTGATCAATTATAATAGGCCATTCACACCAAATTTAAACCTCTTAATTAAAAATATGGAATAATTTTTATAAAATTCAACACCTATAAGTTTCAAAAATTAATTTTAAGATAACATTGCAAAACACAATGAAAACTGATATTTAAAAAATACTATTTTCAAACAAAAATTAGGATTTATTATTATCTCATTCCTAGAAAAGTATAATAAAAATGTGAAAAAATTGATTTATTATACAATATATACATTTATTTTAAATCATTCAACAATATTTCTCAATTTATTTATCATGTTAAAAACACATTACGCTCATAAAAATAATTGTTCACCAAAAATGCATTTTTATATATAAATATTACTTTATACTAAATTAAAATATAAATTTGATTCTAATTAAATTAATTGTATTTTTATAATTTAATACAACAAATTTCACTTTGAAATAATTATAAAAAATATATAACGTTATCCATTCCAGAATCTAAAGTATAGTTTTTAATAAAAAAATATTTTTCAATATTCACTGGAAAATAAATAATTTTGAAAATATTAAAAAAATTAATTTGATGATAATTTATATATTCTAATTTCCAAAATTATTTTAATTTTATAAAATTGTAAAAATTTACAAAAATTAATAATATTTTCTCCCAAACTAAATAAAAACCCATTTTGAAGAAAATTTGTTTTTGAAGAATAAAATTACATTACTAATAAATGAGTAATTATTTAATTATAATTTATCAATAAATTTATATATATTTCATAATGTTGTTAATTATATTAATATCCACTAATTTAACAAATAGGTTATAAATATCCTAATAAATAATATTTTAATTATATATCTGTATTTATTTAAACTCATTGATGCGTATATCGTAAGCTATCAAAGAAATTAAATTTAATTTGAAAAAATATTTCATAAAATATCAGGGTTTTTCATCTATCGAATTATTATCCCAAATAAAAATTATTATATAAATATGGGGAACATATTAATGGTTATTTATCCCATAACCACATGTTTTCAAAAATTATCACCTTACTGATATTTCTAGGTTTAGAACTTTATTCAACATATGCCAATGAATCCTAAAATAAACACTATTATGGAATGATACTTAGATTCTTTATGATTTTTATAGCAAAAATATCATTAAAAACCACTTCTAAAAAATTAATTTCAATTTCAAATACATAAACGCTTCAATTATTCCACTCCAATGGATTGAATAAAATATTCCCTTCCTTATTCTGAGAGTTATCCATTGAATTAGGGGATCGACTTAGATGATTCCCAACATTACCACACATTAGTCATTAAACTATAAATAGTAGCTAGGGATTTACTTTATTTCACTACATTTAACTCCTTATTTTTTCCATTGATTACTTTCTCTATGTACTTTATTTCCACAAATAGAACATCTTACCATTACATTAAAATATTTCTTTAGGTTATTCTTCCCACATTCCTAAAATGTTGAAAGTTGAATCTATTTTCCTCTATTATCATCATAAAACACCATTTTTCTATTATTTGGATCATTTAATAATTCACCATTTTATAGTTTGTTAATCATATAATAATAAAATTGATTACTCATAATCATAATCATTCACATTCCATATCCTATCTCATTTGGTTTCTCATGAGGAAAATAATTTCATCTTCTATCAAATTTAGTTTTAAAATGATTCCTCCTCGCTCCATTCGTTAACTAAAAACAAAATAAAATCGAGAGAAATTGTATGAGTAATAATATAATTATAAAAAACATTCATAGGATGTCTAAGAAATTATATATTCTTTTCAAAATATGAAATTTTTGCTTAGACCTGGGCCATCCATGGCCATTATATAGCTAAATCATTCATAATGGTTTAAAAATAAAACATGAGTTAACCCAATCATATCCCCTGAGTGTGTCAAACTGGGTTCACAGTAAGGGCCCATTCACTATGAACTATAATTATGTCCAAGATGTACTAGACAATTTATTTTTTGTTTTATTTCCCCTATATGTATCTGTGTAAAAACCACATCCACTTATAGAATTCTGGAAAGGATTTATTTGATTAGAAAAACTACACTCCTTTCTTTACCATAACATAGGATGTTCTCATATACATATTCTTATCCTAAGGTTATCACTAAATTTTTATCTTCATAGTTTCCAAAAGTTACATATCCCTACCTATGATGCCAACTATAGAGACCCATACTTTTCATACATAAATATTAGATCATTTTAGATGAATATTAAATTCATTTTATAATAATATACGCATATGGATTGTATAGTTCTATTATATCTGAAAAAATGGATATGTAAATAACTATACATAAAATATCTACACCACTTCCTATTTATTTCTTCATAACTAGAACCTTTCTTAGAGATAACATACTTAAATCTTTTCTCCATTACCTTGGGAATGAAAACATAATAAAGGGTAATCTCATATGCTCAGTAAGGGTAAACAAAATAAATATCAATAAATGATCATAAGAGAGAATAAGATAAGAATAAGGATATGAGATCATGACCTAAACATTATAAAATAATACCCATTAATCTATATATCATAATCGTGAAACATTGTTTAAATTTTTATCAATCGAATGAAAAAATTTAAAAGTGTTTGGAATTATCAATAGTCAATCATGAACCTGAAAAACATATCATAAGCATAAGACACAAGTTTATAGACTGATCATGGTAATATAAAATCATTTCCTTAGTCAATAATAACTACTAAGACTATGATAGTGGATTTGGTTCACTTCTTATTCCATTATCACTTTATCCAATGTTCACTCTAAAGACTATCTTATTAGAAAAAATCCATTAATAAACTAGGTTTACTCCCCATTCCAAACCTTATTATCCCATAATATATCCTTATTTACCCAATGAATTGTAGGGATATATAATTATGGGTCCACCCATCACATAATGAAAACATATATATGTGTTCTCCAATATCATAAAACATTAACTATATCATCAAATAATAACCCATGGGAAGGATATAGATTTCAACAAAAAATTATAATGATAATTCCAAATAAACCCAAAAAAGAACATATTTGGTAACATTGCATCATATACCTATTAAATCATAAGAAAAATCAAATTATATTTTTATAGATAAATATACCTTTAAAATATTTCTAGAACATTTATGGATGAAAATACCTTCTTTATTTGAAATCAATTTTTTAGAATAAAAAAATTTCAAAAAATATTATGGAAAAAAATTCATAGAAAATTACAAAGGAAACATATATTGGAATATTTTAAATCATATTTTTCATGATGTTAGGGAAAATCATTGATTTGGGGTATTTTCAAATATTACTTCCACATTTTTGATAAAAGACAATTGTTCCATATTAGAAATATTATAAGAATTTTGATTCCCTAAAAGATATATTTTCACACATCTTAAATTTTTTGACATTGAATATATCCTAGAATCGTATAATGGAGTGGTTGAAAGGGATATATTAGTAGAATATAATCAAACAAGGAAATATATGAAGGGTGATACTTGATTCAACATAGTTATATAAATGAGGTACATCATTCTTAGAGACCTTCTATTTTTGATAAAAATAATAGATATCTCATGTTTTTCTATTGAGGAACAGTAAGGATCTTGACACCACTTTCTATAGAATTCTAAATACATATCTTTACTTTGGTTTTCTAGTTCATGTCTTGAATTTTTTAATATCAATCATAATTGAAATTGGAATTAAATTGGGTTATAGCCTTAATCTATATGTCCATCTATCATAGGATTGATTGTTAATTAGTTTAGAGTTGACCATTCCTTTGATGTCATTCTTGAATGTAAAATTATTTGGGTACCTCATCAATTCTTATATTATGTGGTGTTGTTTGTCATTGATTGTGATTGTTCTTTAATTACTGGTTATACAACCTAACTTATATATATTATTTTAGCAATGTGGGGAGATTTGTAATTTTACAATATTCTCATGAGATTCCTTGAATGAATGATTAGATAACTTAAATGAGTATAATAATAGTCAATATTATCCACTATATAGCGAACCCAGTGGAGATTATTTGCTATATGGGTTTCTACAAGATTTACTATTGGCCAATTTTCTAAAATTGTGGTCCTAGCATACACTTTACTTCAGCTTAATGACCCAAGGATAGATCCTGTATTATTTCATGTCGGTGAATTCTTCTAGTTGATTAATATTTTCTCATTAATATTTCATATATTATTATTGATTTTTTTGATTTTTTTTATATTTTTGGGTATTATTTGATGTTTTCCTTTATTTTATTATTTTATTAACTTTTTAGTTATTTTTAAAATTTATGGGAATATTATAATTCCTTTTGAATTTTAAGAAGATATGATTAGTTTGTGGATAATTTTTTGGTTGGAATGTGTTTTATTTGTTTCCCCATTTTATAGAGAATTATAAATAGTGGGGATACCTATTTTATATCCCTATATTCTCGGGATTTCATGTATCTTTATTATGGATTTGGTTATGGTTGAGGTTAATATATGGTGTTTGAGAATTAGTTTTTTTGATTTTGATGGTTTTTTTCATTTTCTAGTGATCTTTTATCCTTGAGCCTTTTTGAGGTCCCATCCATCCCACCTCACATATCCTGATAAAAGATTAGTGGGATGGTATTTTTATATCAATACGATTTTTTGAAATGGGTAAAATGATCTTTAATGGTATATATTATTTGATTCCACTTAATTAATATTCTTAGTGTGTTGTTAATCTCATGATTACATGAACCTGTATTGATTTTCAATTCTTTAAACTTTTTTTAGTCAATTTCTAGGTGTATAATTACACATGTTGGAGAGAATTTCGGCCCCCAAAATTCAATGTAATATAATATATTATGTAGTTTTTTTAATTTAGACAATGAAATTTTCTATATTTCTATCTTTTTTACAATTACCACAGAAATACCACACACATAGTAGTGAAAACGTAGGAAAATTACTATTCAAGTGTTTCCCTTAATGAATTATGTGATATTGGTGCATGGTTAATAGTAACTATGTAAATAACCTTGTGTTTGGGGGAGAACCATTTGGATGAACCTTATATAGATATTGAACCGTAAAGGGGACCATTACATATGGACTTCATAGTTTATTTTAATATAACGACTTTATCATGACCAGAGGTAACTATGTGAGTTACACTTTTATATGGGTTTTTAATATGGAACACGATTAGTGAATGGATTGAAATAAACCATACCAGTTTTACTAATAATCTTGTGAGTTTTTTTATGTCATTGGTGTTTACCTTAGTTGTTTTTTCATGGGTTGATCATGGATTAGAGAACCATTCGTGATAAACATTTAAGGGGTTGTATATTCATTCAAGTGGTTGATATATAATAATAATCATCATCATTTACTTACTCACTATAAAAACAATAGAATGACCTATATGAAACAAAGATTATTCCATGGGGGTTTGAAGTAATAATTCCAGAGAGAATATACTTAAAAAAAATCCAGACCTTTGGGTGAAGGAATCCCAAGGTAGATAAACATGTGAGTGACATGTCAGGAGTGGATTTAGAGGAAACGAAGTCTGATGCTTTGTTACCATAATGGTAATTGTGTATAACTTCAACACAATTTTTTATGAGGCTTTTGAATTTTTGTATGAGATAAGAGACCAACCCAAGAATGTGTTTGATCATGGATACGGAATTTTAAATGTTTTTAGTGTTTGTTTCAACCGCAACACGATCAATATTATTCTATCTGAAAAGGACAATACCTACTAGCATCGCCCACACTTTGGCATGAAGAGTGTCACTACCTCCAAAGAAAGCAATAAGATCCATAATGACTGAACCCCTACTCTCATGAAAAATATATCATCCCCATATTATACATGCATTGATTAATCCATTTATGTTTATATTATTGAAGGGACTACAAGAATTCCAACAGATCCACAAAACTTGTTGGGCACAAATAGAGGTGTGTATAGAAGAATTAGTATTACTCATAATCATGAAGGATGGGGAGTTAGTCCAATTTTTTTCTAGGAAAGAATGATCTTTGAATGAAATTTTAAATTTGAGAATAAGGTATAGATTTGAGAATAAAATCCCCTCATTTCATTCTTTTTTCCTAGCCTACTAGATGCACTAACATTCTACGGCTAGAATAAAAACTCTAACTTTCCTTTCTTGGAAATTATTATCCACACCTTGAAACCAAATATCATAGAAATATCTACCTCAATAACCTGATTAATGAAAACCATTAAACTCACCAAAGGTTTTATATACATCTTATTCCAACTCCCCATGGAAATAAAAGTGTCTATATGATTCACTTTTGGGTTCACCACAACAACAACACTTCGAAATAAGGCTAATAGAAACTCATTGAACCTATTCATCTATGGGAAGATTGTTGTAACGCCCCGACCCTAGTTACCCAAAGTCGGTGCATTATTACATAACATTGGCATGATCACAAGAAAGATCAAATCTCGAAAGACCGATTGGTTTAGTAGCCTTGGAAACACTAGATGTATTCATAATGTTTTACATTACATCATAAAGTGAAAAAACTACTACAACAGCATAGTCTCCATATTCCACACTCATATCCCCACATACTATCCCTGCAGGTCATTCATAAATTACTTCTTCACATCCTGGGAAAAATAAAAAAATAGAAAAGCGGTGAGCTCAAATGCCCAGTAAGGATAACAATATAGCAGAAACTTTCATAATAAGAATAGACATTTATGGAAATGTGTAACTTAAAACAAAAGCCTTTTAAACATGAACTTCAACATAGTATGGAAAAAATAAAATGAAATAATTCCATTTACTTATTTACATGGATATTCTACTAATTGAATAATCACATGCAATATCAATAACCACTTTCATAAAGATGGAATGCATAATGCCAGACTATCATAACCACATAGCCAAGGCCTCGTGCCAAGACTACAAATAAGTTTTTTCCAAGACCTTGTGCCAAGACACTAGTTTGTCTTATGAGACCTACCGATGCATCGAGGAGCTATATCGGGCTCCACCCGTCACATATTATGTCCAATGCATTCCCATATTAAAAGGTTTAAACATAACATAAACATTCGTATTAAAACTATCATACGAAATGTAAATACTTCCACCATAAACCATGAATGGTATAAAAATAGCACATCCACAATCAAAAATATCACAAAATCTTCAATACAATATAGAAGTTTTGTATCATTATAAATCAACTTCAAATAAGCGTAAAATCCATCAAAGGATGTTGACATAGATGAAATCAAAACTCTTTTTATAGAAATATCTCTTTCTATTTTGAAATAATTTAAGAGTCATTTATTTATAAAATAAAACATTTCCTTTGAAAATATTCTTATAAGCTTGTAAGGGAAGCTTTGAAGATTTTATAACGGCGGAAAATAGCCACACATGCCGTATAAGTTAAAAAACATTCTTACCTTAATTTTGTCGAAAAGGTTAAAAAGCACCTTGTTTGGAAAATGACGGAAAGATTCCTTTATAAAACTCTTATAAAAAGTCAAACAAGGGTATAAATGACTTTAACCCATATTCTTTTAAATAGTAAAAATTTTTTGAAATACATTTTTAAGAAATATGGATGTGGATGATAAAGAGATCCCAGTAGATTATTACGTATAAACAACCTCGGATAATGAAGAGATTGCGAAATAAACCATTACCTTGTACTTTTACTTGGTTGGGGTAGGTTAACCTCCTGTATAATGGTTAAATAATTGTTATTAAATTATAAAAGAATCATATACATTAATATGATATCATATATGATCTTTTAACATTTATTTGTTAATAATATCTTAGTATTATCGTTGTTTCGGGTGTTAACTTACTCGTTTTCTTTTATATGTTTTGTTACGTAAGCCATTTTTGTAATTTATAGGTTGTATATTAATCAAATAAAGAATGATATCAAGTCCTTAGATACTATTATTAATCATCAAATGAGAATTATACTTGAATGGATACGATGGAGAATGAATCTCATCGCGTTCGTGGAGACGGCAGTCCGTACGTACGCACGAGCGACAATATCATTCTTTTGATATTAAAATAATATATAATTGGATGGTATATCATATATAAAGAATCATTATAATGTTACATTTATTATTTACATTAATTACACATCATTATTATACCCATCCAAATAATAATTTATTTAATAACAATTACACCACGACGTGGAGACGGTAAGCCGTACGTACGCACGTATGGTGACATTTTATTCAAAGGTTGGATAGAATACTGAATATGGTTGTACCATATTTATAATAACATCACAATATATATATGATTCTGGAGTTATTATTTTAGAATGGTAATAACAAAGGAATAAGAATTGGAAGAAGAAAGGAACTTGGAAAAGGGTGGTGAAATCATTACCTCTTCTTCGGGTTCTTCCTTTTGATTTGATCAAAAAGACTCTTAGGCTGGATTTCTGGCTAAAGGAAGGCCTCTAGGATTAAGTGAGGGAAGTTGAGAGAGTATTTGGGCAGAGTTTGGCCAAACCAAAAGGCTTTTAAGGTGTGAGTTAATAAGAAGGGGGAGTGCCCTTTTATAAGAGGGGTGAGGGGCACCTTTGGAAAAGCTAGAAATAATAATTTATAATAAATTCATATTCGGTTTATAATGGCTAAAAAGTTGATTATTTAAATGTTCATGTGGGGATGGGTCGAAAAACACTCAACCAATATAATTTAGATAGGTTTGGGTCATTATATTAACCTTATCTTTAAGTATTAACTCTTAGTTAATTTGTTTCACTTTTACAATGTCTCTTTGTATTTTTATATTATATGGTTAATAAACTTACCATATACATTCAAGAGACCCCCAAGTGGTCAATAAATGATACACCTATCATGATATAAGTCTCTTGGCCGAACCTTATATTTTTAGTAATTTAATATAAATTAATAATATAATATTTGAATTAAAAACTCTTTTATGTCAATTTTGACACTATTCAATAGTTGATTTTTGTGAAACTCATAACAGAATTATTACTTCGAAAAACGACAATTAAATCAACCCTAATATGTAATATTATTCTATAAAATTAGTGTAATTCATATAAATTCTGAAATTATATTTATTTGGGTATTTATAATATCAATTATTTTAATTTTTCACTATTATGGTAATTACTGCATCATCATTGTGTCATAAATAAATTACATTATTTAATGTCTACAAATTATAAATAAAAAATCATTATGTATAAAATCCTTTTATCTTTCTAATGAATACTTATAGTCGAAAATCCAACATATATAACCCTATGTAAAAAAATGTTTTCTAAAAGATATATGCTTGTGTCATTTTTGTATTCATTTTAAACTTAATTAAAATAAAGTGTCCCTATCACTTACAAGTGGCACCATGTAACACCCCAGGTAAATAAAGAATATGACATTTTCATATTTATCCATATTTGTGAATAAAATATTAATATGACTTTAAAGGTGACTCTATGCTCGATGGCGTACCCAACACGCAACAACGAGTTTCTTGGGAATCTTACGTTGCACTCTAATAATAAAAATAATATTATTTTAAATGGTAGTTAACATGTAGCCGTTGTATTGGCGGGAATGGATAGAAATAACTAAAATATGATTATATATGTTTTTAAATGTTTTTACATTTATCTAATAAAAGATAAAGGTTTAAAATACGGAAATAATTCAATTTTAGGCGTATATGCCCTAGTTTTCACTAAAGGTTCACTTATCGCCTTTTGATGGTGAACCGTAATTAAATATAGTTTTGTTCACTCTTATACATCCTTTGGGACCAAATAAAACTCTTCTTAAGAATTGGGACATCAAAATTTACTTTGTGTAAATTTTTGGTATCTTTCTGATAAAGTTCATTTTTTTAATGAATAGTGTAAAATGTTGTATTTTAATTCAAAACCTCTTTTTAATCTAATTTATTTATATGATTAGATTATATTTTGAATTTGTTTTAAAGTGAAATTAGAATATATTTTTACCATTAAATCCAATAGTGGTCGTTGGAATTAATTTCACTTTGAAATCAGACTTAAACTAGTGTCAATCTTTTGATACATATTGTTTCATAAAAACACGCTATTTACTCTGACAGCGGGAATTAATTATTAAAATAATTAATGTTACTTAGATGATTTTAATTTTGTAAAATAGACTTCATTTTTGAATTCGGAATATCAAATATATCTTAGGGTGAATTTTTGGGATTTTTCTGAAAAACTTTAATTTTTGATGAATAGTGAAACCACTAAGTGGTACTTATAAAAACTGATTTTTCCGTTTAAATGAAATTTTTCCATCTTTCTGTTTTGAATTTCAAAAATCCTACATACATGGTTTTCATTAAGAAGTATAATGTGGTTCAATGGGGTAAAAATAATTGTTTGGTGAATAGTAACTTATTAAGTTTTTAATCGCGATTAGAAGTAATTAGTGTAGTTTAAGGTAAAAATAATGTTTTAATAATATGAAATGAACTTGACACATGTCCTAACCTCCTTGTATGTGTCATGGCCGACCAATACAACCCATGGGTCAACTTGGGGACCCCATGAAGCCACTTTGGTTGGAAAATGATATTAATATCTTTTTATTTAAAGTTAAAGTAAAAATGAGACAAACATGAAATGTTTTACTAAAACATTTTTTACATGGGGTTATACAAATCATATTTTTGACTATAAATATTAATTGGAAATATAGAAATATTTCCTACATTATAGTATTTTTTTTTATAATTTTTAGACATTAAATTAATTAAATTATTTATGACATCATGATGATTCAGCGATGACCTCATTATTTAATGATTTAAATAAAATGGAAAGATAATGTAATATATAAGACCTAAACATGTCCAAAACCTATTGGATGAGTAGATTTAGAACCCTTGTCACCTTATCCTAGAAACACCTCAATGTGGGACCTCTTAAATCCGAATAACATTTTAAAATAATGTGACGTTTCTTTACCTTCCAAGAGTGCCCCTCCTCTCCTCTTATAAAAGGCCCCCACCTCTACCTCCTTACCCACACTCCCAAAGCCTTTGTCTCAGCCAACCTCTTCCCATTTTGTCTCTCCACTTCCCTCTATTACTCTTTGAAGCCTCACATTGGGCAGAAGTCTTCCCAAGGAATCCTTTGAGCTCAAACCAAAGGGAGTTACTCGATTTTAAGGTAATGTCTTCACTTGAGTCCTTTTGTTTTATTTTGCATCTCCAACCCCCTAAACTCTTTTTATTCATTTATTTTGTAACAAATCCAGTATCATAAATATACTAGGATGTTTTCATATGAAGGATTCGAGCTACACTTTCACACACCTACATCTAATGGTTAAAGAACATACTGTTTCTGTGGATGGCGAATTTCTGCCTCCCGAAACGATGATTGTTCAACATTCTTCTAACACCTTCAAAGGTGGCCATTAAGATGACAATATATTTATATATGATATATAATATTTTTATGTTTTCCTTAAGCCTCTGTATTTTTCATTTTGGGCATACCTTTATGGTTTCCATTATGGGTAAACGCGATATCTTCATTTAAGGAAGTGCGGACTACCGCCCCCTCAAAGTGATTTGATTCGTTAATACCATATGTGGTACGTATAAAGGATATATTTAATGATATTATATATGATACCATACTGGAATTAAAATACTGTTATGTATCATTATGTTTTAATTCCATTAAATATGAAATAGAAATGGATGTAGCGTTCATGCGTACGTACGGCTTACCGTCTCCATGAACGGTACATTTCATTTCTTATCTCAAAATGTTATGTAATATTATAAGTACATATATATAATGGATATATATGTAATATATTACATAAAAATTATGGATATCATTCTGGAATTATAATATATATATCTCTCTCTCATTTTGTTTTAATTCCATTAATATGACAAAAAATGAAAGTAGCGTTCATGCGTACGTACGGCCTATCGTCTCCATGAACGGTGCTTTTCGTTTTTTATCTCCAAATGATATGGAATAGTATGAAATGAATATTTACTGGATTGATATGATATTTTAATCATAAATACTATTCTGGAAATTATTTACTTATAACTACATGGGCAATCTTTTTCATTTTTGACTCATATACCAAACATCGGTAAAAACGTCTGACATGAACTAACATTATTAAAAAATTATTATAACATTATAATATGTGATATGAACTTAATAATAATCTCTAAAGGAGGTAAATAGGCAATTATTAATTGACCAAAGTTTATTATTCAGGAATATAAAGAAACGAACAAGACAAGTTGGACTTGAGGTAAGGGATCCTGCTCCTCTCTTTTTAAGTACACTATTTTATGTCATTCCTTTTAAGCTCATGGTTCTTATGACTGTGATGTTCTTTTATATTAATCCTACTTTAATTATTATGTTCATATGATGATATACCCTATTTTATCTCATCAATCCATTTTGGAAGTTTTAAGTGGCGTCGTTAGGCTGCCGAGTTTTCGTAAGAGATATTTCATCTCACTTTTATTCCCATGAGATTTATGCTACATTTGCCACAATTTCCTTTGAGTGGTGTATGTACTGCCCATTATTATACAATTTGTGTAGTATAATTTCATTTATGGTTATTCACATCTTCATTTTATAACCCTTCTTCCATGGGGTGTACGTTTCGAAAGTTACCCTACTCGGTAAGGGGACCTTTCACCCTCCCCTTTTTAAAAGACTTCTATTGTTATGTCTTTTAATTCACATACTATTATGTTGGGATATGCTCTTTTATATCCTTATTGATGAAAATTTTATGTCCAAGTTATGAGATGACCTTTTTATCTCTCATCAACTCATTTTCTGAATTTTGAAGTGATGTCGTTAGGCTGTCGAATTTTACCAAGGGAACTTTTTGACCCAATTTCGATTTCTTTGGGTTCAACATGTAGTTATTGAATATGTCATCCTTTGAATATGTGTGAATGAAATTTTATTGTTTTACACTTAATATCCACTTATATTGGGTGTATTTATATTTGTCACACATGATTTTGAGATTGATTTATCCTTAATTTAAGGATACCTTCTTTATAATGGATTTCATCACATTTGACATTTCTATTGAGACTTCATTGTTGTTATGCACCAATTAACTCTTATATGGTGTATATACTTTCCTTTGGAATATTATATCATTAATACATTTATTCTCATGATATTATAAAGTTCTGATTAAATGTTATTCCTCAATTATTGTATTCAAGTGTCTCTAATTTTGGTAAAAACCCTTTAACCAAAATATCACTTTAAATGTTTTAATGATTTGTTCTTATTAATATCCATGTTTTTAAAATCGTTTTAAGGATTTATTTATATGGATATTTATGGTTTAAAATTTTAAAATCTTCAAGGTGGTATGGGACACTTTTATTCAAAAATCTTTTTATTAAATGTTTTAAATGGTTTTGAAAATGGTTTTTTTTGAATGGATTCATTATGTCAAAATCCTAAAATGTTATATTGTTTTTGCAATGTGGGAATGTTATCCTTCCTTTATGCTTAAGTTATGTGCTATGATTATGTTATGGTTCTTGGGAATTGTTATGAAGATGGGTTGTTCCGTGATAAACTAAGGGCGGGTGAGCCCGATATAGCTCTCCAATGCATTGGGTAACGTGAAGGAGTGTAACGTTAAGGTTTCTCCGAAAAGATTTAGGGAATATACTGTGATGGGTATTCCAAACGTAACCAAGTGGGTTACTCCCTATGTAAGAATGTTATGAATGCCTCAAGTTACCTTTATGTATTATGATTTTTATGATTTATTCATGGTTTGATGAGGTATGTTAAAGTGCCTATGTTTTATGGGTAAAGTATGATTTCATTCTTATGTATATATGAACTCATGTTTCTTTTCCATATTTTTATAACCCTTACTGAGCTTTTTATGCTTATCCCAAGTTTTTGAAATGTTTTTCACAGTTCAAGGGAAAGGTACAAGATGTGATGATAGTGTCAAGGATGTGTCAAGAAAGAATCCATGTTTTATTTTCAATATGTTTCCGTTGATGGGAAGAATGAATACTATCTTTTATGTAACCACTTTGTTTAAATGTGGAATTTAATGCAAGTTTCATGATCTAATTCTCTAAAACTCTAAACCTAAAAAGATCCTCAATGTGTAATCTTGTAATAACTCAATATTAAGTAAGGTTTAAGGTTGGGGCCTTATAGTTGGTATCAGAGGTCGGTTTAGATAACTTTAGAGGTTAGTGTATTCTTTAAGCATAAGTGACATTACCATAATGGTTATGATTTTAGAAAGAGTCCTAGTTTTAGATAAAGTGAATGAGTAAGTATATCTTAGTGTTTACCTTCCTCATTAGTACATGATGGTTTTGTTGATATACTCACACTGACCTTTATGGTTTTAGTAAATGGATGGATCTAGCAGGCACCAAAGTGACAATGGGTTTGAAGGAAACTGTGGTGGTTCTCTGATTAAGAGACTGGATGAGATGGGGGGGATTCAATGAGGAATCTCATGGTTGTTCGAAACCAAATATCAAGGATTCATGATCAACCAATTCAACCTCGGTGAGTTCTCTAATGCATCATGTACAAGATGGCCAACTCGATGTGGAAATTCAGGTAATAATTATTAAGTTAACCATTAGGGTTTATATGATCCTTACTTTTTAGGTAATTATGGGTTACACTATGATATGATGGAAAATGAAAGGAATGAGATAAACTTGAGGTTAAAATATGTTATGATCATTTTTGATGATTTTATCCCTTTTTGGGGAATGATTTGAGAATTATATAGTTTTGGAAAAAGGACAACATGCAGACCGTGTGACTACCTGTCGCGTTGGGCAAAGCTGCGGGAATCGAACCGACAACCAAAGTGCGACTGGTATTTATCACCTACCACTAGACTACGTGAAGTCCCTGGTTATTTTGACTGATTCTTTTGAGTTATATGATTTTATGAATTAAGAGTAAGTTTATTTTGGGTTATTTATTAAAATGATTAACCTATCATGGAGGATATGTGATTAGGTTAATTACTTTTCAATACGAGACTTTAGGAGAAACTAATTTTGTTTGGAGATAAATGTTACGATTTAACTTGGAAGACTATGTGACTAAATCCTTCAAATATTTGGGTTTCAATCTTATATTGGTTTACTTTGAAGAATTTTATGGACAAATTTTTTATCAGATGGTCCTCGTTGAACTTTGGGTTTTGTTGGACAAATTTTGGAGATTAAGCATAGATTTTCTTTTTAATGGATTATCTGAACTTGTACTAACCTTTTTGGTTTTGGTTTTGGTTAAAGCCTAAATACATGGGATGTATATATTTCTCTTTGGTGGATTAGTTGATTCTCTATAAGTTGATTATAGTACTCTTAATGCGAACAAGTCTTCCTAAATACTCGTCTTTTGGAAAAAATATGAGTTTGATTAAGGAATCTAGTAAAAGTTGAAAGTCAACATGATAATTGATTATGTTTCCTTATGAATAAATTCCTCAATAAAAAGTAACTTAAAACATAAATTTTGTCTATTAACTTTTCCTACTCAGGAATATAATACCATTTAACCCATCACAAGTTTGTGATTTTCTTGTGGTTAACTTTCTCCTAAACATGTTTTCTATCACTCTCCATCAGAACATGACCCTATTTTTTCTCCTCCATGTCCATGTTTTCATACTTGGAATCCTAGTATGGGTTAACTCAGGTGACCTTTGTACTTATCTTTCTTTATTTTAAAGTGATTGTTTTACCGACTCTTGTTCCGATGTGGGACTTTCAAGGATGTTTCCAAGCTCAATTTTAAAAATTGCGAGGACGCAATTCCCAAAAGGGGGGAAGGATGTAACACCCTAGGTAAATAAAGAATATGACATTTTCATATTTATCCATATTTGTGAATAAAATATTAATATGACTTTAAAGGTGACGATATGCTCGATGGCGTACCCAACACGCAACAACGAGTTTCTTGGGAATCTTACGTTGCACTCTAATAATAAAAATAATATTATTTTAAATGGTAGTTAACATGTAGCCGTTGTATTGGTGGGAATGGATAGAAATAACTAAAATATGATTATATATGTTTTTAAATGTTTTTACATTTATCCAATAAAAGATAAAGGCTTAAAATACAGAAATAATTCAATTTTAGGCGTATATGCCCTAGTTTTCACTAAAGGTTCACTTATTGCCTTTTGATGGAGAACCATCATTAAATATAGTTTTGTTCACTATTATACATCCTTTTGTACCAAATAAAACTCTTCTTAAGAATTGGGACATCAAAATTTACTTTGTGTAAAGTTTTGGTATCTTTCTGATAAAGTTCATTTTGTTTAATGAATAGTGTAAAATGTTGTATTAAAATTCAAAACCTATTTTTAATCTAATTTATTTATATGATTAGATTATATTTTTAATTGTTTTTAAAGTGAAATTAGAATTTTTTTTACCATTAAATCTAATAGTGGTCGTTGGAATTAATTTCACTTTGAAATCAGACTCAAACTAGTGTCAATCTTTTGATACATATTGTTTCATAAAAACACGCTATTTGCTCTGACAGTGGGAATTAATTATTAAATTAATTAATGTGACTTATATGATTTGAATTTTGTAAAATAGACTTCATTTTTGAATTCGGAATATCAAATATAGCTTTGGGTGATGTTTTGGGATTTTTCTGAAAAACTTCAATTTTGATGAATAGTGAAACCACTAAGTGGTACTTATAAAAACTGATTTTTCCGTTTAAATGAAATTTTTCCATCTTTCTATTTTGAATTTCAAAAATCTGACATACATGGTTGTCATTAAGAATTAAAATGTGTTTCAATGGGATAAAAATAATGTTTTTTGTGAATAGTAACTTATTAAGTTTTTAATCGCGATTAGAAGTAATTAGTGTAGTTTAAGGTAAAAATAATGTTTTAATAATATTAAATGAACTTGAAACATGTCCTAACCTCATTGGATGTGTCATGGAAGACCAATAAAACCCATGGGTCAACTTGGGGACCCCATGAAGCCACTTTGGTTGGAAAATGACATTAATATCTTTTTATTTAAAGTTAAAGTAAAAATGAGACAAACATGAAATGTTTTACTAAAACAATTTAACATGGGTTATACAAATACGATTTTTGACTATAAATATTCATTGGAAATCTAGAAATATTTCCTACATTATAGTATTTGTTTTATAATTTTTAGACATTAAATAAATTAAATTATTTATGACATCATGATGATGCAGCGATGACCTCATTATTTAACGATTTAAATAAAATGGAAAGATAATGTAATATATAAGACCTAAACATGTCCAAAACCTATTGGATGAGTGGATTTAGAACCCTTATCACCTTATCCTAGAAACACATCAATGTCGGACCTCTTAAATCCAAATACCATTTTAAAATAAAGTGACATTTCTTTACCTTCCAAGAGTGCCCCTCCTCTCCTCTTATAAAAGGCCTCCACCTCTACCTCCTTACCCACACTCCCAAAGCCATTGGGTCGGCCAAAGTCTGACCATTTTGTCTCTCCACTTCCCTCCCTTACTCCTTGAAGCCTCACTTTGGGCAGAAGTCTTCCCAAGGAAGCCTTTGAGCTCAAACCAAAGGGAGTTACCCGATTTTAAGGTAATGTCTTCACTTGAGTCCTTTTGTTTTATTTTGCTTCTCCAACCCCCTAAACTCTTTTTATTCATTTCTTTTGTAAAAACTAGAGTATCATAAATATACTATGATGTTTTTACAAGAAGGATTCGAGCTACACTTTCACACACCTACATCTAATGGTTAAAGAACATACTGTTTCTCTGGATGGCGAATTTCTGCCTCCCGAAACGATGATTGTTCAAAATTCTTCTAACACCTTCAAAGGTGGCCATTAAGATGACCCTATATTTATATATGATATATAATATGTTTATGTTTTCCTTAAGCCTCTGTATTTTTCATTTTGGGAATACCTTTATGGTTTCCATTATGGGTAAACACGATATCTTCATTTAAGGAAGTGCGGACTACCGCCCCCTCAAAGTGATTTGATTCGTTAATACCATATGTGGTACGTATAAAGTATATATTTAATGATATTATATATCATACCATACTGGAATTAAAATAATATTATGTATCATTATGTTTTAATTCCATTAAATATGAAATAGAAATGGAAGTAGCGTTCATGCGTACATACGGCTTACCGTCTCCATGAACGGTACATTTCATTTCATATCACAAAATGTTATGTAATATTATAAGTACATATATATAATTGATATATATGTAATATATTACATCAAAATTATGGATATCATTCTGGAATTATAATATATATATATCTCTCTCATTTTGTTTTAATTCCATTAATATGACAAAAAATGAAAATAGCGTTCATACGTATGTACAGCCTACCGTCTCCATGAACGGTGATTTTCGTTTTTTATCTCCAAATGATATGGAATAGTATGAAATTAATATTTACTGGATATATATGATATTTTAATCATTAATAATATTTTGGAAATTATTTACTTATAACTATATGGGCAATCTTTTTCATTTTTGACTCATGTACCAAACATCGGTAAAAACGTCTTATATGAACTAACATTATTAAACAATTATTATAAAATTATAATATGTGATATGAACTGAATAATAATCTCTAGATGAGGTACTTAGGAAATTATTAATTTACCAAAGTTTATTATTCAGGAATATAAATAAACGAACAAGACCAGTTGGACTTGAGGTAAGGGATCCTACTCCTCTCTTTTTAAGTACACTCTTTTATGTCATTACTTTTAAGCTCATGGTTCTTATGACTGGGATGTTCTTTTATATTAATCCTACTTTAATTCTTATGTTCATATGATAAGAGACCCTATTTTCTCTCATCAATCCATTTTGGAAGTTTTAAGTGGCGCCGTTAGGCTGTTGAGTTTTCGTAAGAGATCTTTCATCTCACTTTTATTCCCGTGAGATTTATGCTACATTTGCCACAATTTCCTTTGAGTGGTGTATGTACTTCCCATTATTATACACTTTGTGTAGTATAATTTCATTTATGGTTATTCACATATTCATTATATGACCCTTCTTCCATGGGGTGTACGTTTCGAAAGTTACCCAACTCGGTAAGGGGACCTTTCACCCTCCTCTTTTTAAAAGACTTCTTTTGTTATGTCTTTTAATTCACATACTATTATGTTGGGATATGCTCTTTTATATCCTTATTGATGAAAATTTTATGTCCAAGTGATGAGATGCCCTTTTTTATCTCTCATTAACTCATTTTCTGAATTTTGAAGTGATGTCGTTAGGCTGTCGAATTTTACCAAGGGAACTTTTTGACCCAATTTCGATTTCTTTGGGTTCAACATGTAGTTATTGAATATGTCATCCTTTGAATATGTGTGAATGACCTTTTATTTTTTTACACTTAATATCCACTTATATTGGGTGTATTTATATTTGTCACTCATGATTTTGAGATTGATTTATCCTTAATTTAAGGATACCTTCTTTGTAAGGGATTTCATCACATTTGACATTTCTATTGAGACTTCATTGTTGTTATGCACCAATTCACTCTTATATGGTGTATATACTGTCCTTTGGAATATTATATCATTAATACATTTATTCTAATGATATTATAAAGTTCTTATTAAATGTTATTCCTCAATTATTTTATTCAAGTGTCTCTAATTTTGGTAAAAACCCTTTAACCGAAATATCACTTTAAATGTTTTAATGATTTGTTCTTATTAATATCCATGTTTTCAAAATGGTTTTAAGGATTTATTTATATGGATATTTATGGTTTAAAATGTTAAAATCTTCAAGGTGGTATGGGACACTTTGATTCAAAAATCTCTTTATTAAATGTTTTAAATGGTTTTGAAAATGGTTTTTTTATGGATTCATTATGTCAAAATCCTAAAATGTTATATTGTTTTTGCAATGTGGGAATGTTATCTTTCCTTTATGATTAAGTTATGTGCTATGATTATGTTATGGTTCTTGGGAATTTTTATGAAGACGGTTTGTTTCGTGATAAACTAAGGGCGGGTGAGCCCGATATAGCTCTCCAATGCATTGGGTAACGCGAAGGAGTGTCACGTTAAGGTTTCTCTGAAGAGATTTAGGGAATATACTGTGATGGGTATTCTAAATGTAACCAAGAGGGTTACTCCCTACGTAAGAATGTTATGAATGCCTCAAGTTACCTTTATGTCTTATGATTTCTATGATTTATTCATGGTTTGATGAGGTGTGTTAAAGTGCCTATGTTTTATGGGTAATGTATGATTTCATTCTTATGTATATATGAACTCATGTTTCCTTTCCATATTTTTATAACCCTTACTGATCTTTTTATGCTCATCCCAAGTTTTTGAAATGTTTTTCACAGGTCAAGGGAAAGGTACAAGATGTGATGATAGTGTCAAGGATGTGTCAAGAATGAATCCATGTTTTATTTTCAATATGTTTCCGTTGATGGGAAGAATGAATACTGTCTTTTATGTAACCACTTTGTTTAAATGTGGAATGTAATGCAAGTTTCATGATCTAATTCTCTAAAACTCTAAACCCGAAAAGATCCTCAATGTGTAATCTTGTAATAACTCAAGATTAAGTAAGGTTTAAGGCTGGGGCCTTATACACCATGGGGTCCCCAAACCGACACAAAGATTCCTATGGTCGAAAATATATCAACCAATAAGGTTAGGACACGTTTTAGGGTAATTTTTTATTATTATAATATTATTTTTTAACCCTTATTTACCGGATTTACCCTTTAACCATGATAAATAAAATATTTACCGAAATAATTATTCAAAATGTCTAAAAATAAAAGTTACCTATTTACACAATTTGAACATCCTGATTACAAATATTGAATGCATTTTTCCAAATTCAAAATACAGAAGTGGCATAAATTAATTTAAAATTAATTCCCGCTGTCAAAACAAAAAAACATGTTTTTAAGAAATAATAATGATCAAAAGATTGATACTTGTTTATGTTCGGTTTAATTGTGAAATTATGTCCAATGACCAAAATTGTATTAAATGGTAAAAATATATTCTAAATATACTTTAAAACCACTCAAATTCATAATTTATCAATATAAATTTTTTCGATTAAAATAGTTGTTTTTAATTAAAATTTAGTAATTTTCACTATTCATCAAAATATTAAAGTTATCCGAAAAGTACCAATATTTCACCTTAGGCTAAATTCGATATTCCGAATCCAAAAATGAAGTCCATTTTTAAATATAAAATATATATAATTTCAAAAAGTAGGTATTACTATTCATAACAGCTAGTTTGATCGGTTGTGGTGTGTGTTAGAACTCGATGTTGCATACAACACACGCTATTGCATTATTCAAAGAGAAGCGTACCGTAGAAGCATGGGGTGTTACATTCTCCCCTACTTCAAATAATTTCGTCCTAGAAATTTCTAGAATACTACCACATGAAAAGGCTCGGGTGGTTCTTCATCATAAGTTCCTTGGGTTCCCACATTGCCTCTTCTATCTTATGGTTTCTCCACAAAACTTTTACTAGAAGCGTCGTCCGGTTTCTCAGTACTTGTTCTCTCGTATCAAGAATCCTGAAGGGCTCTTCACAATAAGACAGATCGGGTTCCAGTTCTAATTCCTCATAGGTGAGTACATGCGTTGGGCCAGGCATGTATTTCCTCAACAGAGAAACTTGGAACACATCGTGAACTTTGGAGAGACTTGGCGGCATTGCCAATCGGTAAGCTACAACCCCAATTCGTTCTAGAATTTGGAAAGGTCCGATGTACCTGGGACTCAATTTACCTTTCTTACCAAAACGTATGACTCCCTTCCAGGGAGATACCTTCAGGATAACATGATCACCGACTTAAAATTCCAAATCCTTCCTTCAATTATCAGCATAGCTCTTCTTCCTACTTTGAGCTGCTTTGATGTGATTTTGGATTACCTTCACCTTTTCCATTGTTTCCTCTACCAGTTATGGACCTACAAGTTTTCTTTCACCAACGTCATCCCAAAAGGTTGGTGTACGACATCTCTTTCTGTATAACTCTTCATATGGTGCCATCTAAATACTCTAATGGAAGATATTATTATAGGAAAATTCTACTAGAGGTAAATATTGATCCCACATACCCTGAAAGTCAAGTGAGAAAGATCTCAACATGTCTTCTAAGGTTTTAATAGTCCGTTCTGATTGTCTGTTTGTCTGAGGGTGGTAGGCAGTGCTAAAATGAAGTTCAGTATTCAGGTATTTCTGAAGACTCTTACAGAATCTTGATGTAAAATGGGGATCACGATCAGAAACAATCGATAGGGGTACTCCATTAAGTCTCACAACTTCTATAATATATAGTCTTTCTAGAAGTTGCAGTGGTAGATCTTCTCTTATAGAAAGAAAATGTGCGGACTTGGTAAGACGGTCAACAATAACCCATATTGCATCATTCTTTCTAGGATTCTTTGGTAGCCTCATGACAAAGTCCATCGTAATATTGTCACATTTACACTCCGGTATGGGAAGAGGTTGCATGACTCCTCCAGGCTGTTGTCTTCCAGCTTTCACTTATTGACAAACCATATATCTTGACGAAAAATCAGCAATCTCCCTCTTCATGTTGTCCCACCAAAAATGTTCTTTCAAATCTCTATACATTTTGGTTCTCCTAGGGTGTATAGAGAAATTGGAACTATGAGCATCATCCAGAAATTCCCTTTTTAGATCAGGTATATCGGGAACACAAAGTCTCTTCCCGAATTTCAAAATTCCATCTTCATACACAATGTCTCTCAATCTCCCATCATTCAGAGCTTTAATCTTCTTTTGAAACTATTCATCATCGGTCTGAGAACTCTTAATCCTTTCTAGTAAAGATGGTTTGGAAACCATTTGAAAAACCATGGATGTTTCACCTTCCCTGGTTATTCCCATGTCCATCTTCACTAGATCCATGAAAATTGGATCCCTTTCAATTCTCATATTGTTCAAAACTCCATGATCTTTTCTTCTCAAAGCATCTGCCACCTTGTTTGCTTTCTCAGGGTGGTAATGTATCATACAATCGTAATCCTTGAGTAATTCAAGCCATCTCCTTTTCCTCATATTGAGTTCTTTTTGTGAGAAAATATACTTCAAACTCTTGTGATCAGTATAAATCTCTCATTTTTCACCATAGAGGTAGTGCCTCCATATCTTCAAAGGAAAGATCACAGCTGCTAACTCGAGAACATGAGTAGGATATATTTGTTCATGAATTTTCAACTGCCATGATGCATAGGCAATAACCCTATCATTTTTCATAAGGACACAACCAAGTCCTTCTTTCGATGCATCACTATAAATAACGAACCCATCATTCCACGATGGTAGATTCAATATTGGAGCATTGACTAATCTTCTCTTCAGTTCTTCGAAACATTCTTCACACTCTTCTATCCAAATAAATTTAACCCCTTTACGTGTGAACTTCATTAATGGGTTTTCCAATTGGGAAAAATTCTGGACGAAACGTCGATAATAAACTGATAAACCAATAAAACTACGTACCTCAGTTATACTCGTAGGTGCTGGCCATTCTTGGATTGCCTTGGTCTTAGAAGGATCAATAGAGATTCCATCTTTAGAGACAATATGGCCAAGAAAAGAAATCTCCTGAAGCCAGAATGCACACATGCTAAACTTCCCATATAAGTCATGTCTTCTCGGAGTCTTCAAGATAATGCGCAAGTGATTTTCATGACCTTCGTAGCTTTTGGAGAATACCAAGATATCATCAATAAATACAACCACAAATTCATCGAGATACTCCTTGATAACTCTATTCATCAGATCCATGAATACATAGGGTGCATTAGTCAATCCAAAAGGCATTACTGTAAACTCGTAATGCACGTACCTGGTTCGAAATGCTATCTTCGGAATGTCTTCCTTCTTCACACACAACTGATGGTATCTCGATTGAAGTTCAATCTTTGAAAAGTATTGAGCTCCATGTTGTTGGTCAAATAAATTATCAATGCAAGGTAGGGGATACTTGTGCTTTATTGTTATAGCATTGATCTCCATGTAGTCGATACATAACCTCATAGATACATATTTCTTTTTAACAAAAAGAACAGGGGCTCCCCATGGAGAAACACTAGGGTGAATAAATCCCTTATCACTCAATTCCTCTAGTTGTTTCTTTAGTTCAACTAATTCTATAGTGGCCATTCTATAAGGGGTCTTAGATATAGGCCTTGATCCAGGAATTAAATCAATGGAAAACTAAACTTCTCGTTCTGGAGGATGTCCAGGTAAATCTTCTGGAAATACATCTACATATTCTTTCACAACAGGTACATCCTCTATTTGAACATTCATTTCCTCACCCATAGTCATTTCATTCTCTTCCTCCCTAATAATTGAATTTATTTGAGCTACTGGGGGTGGATCTAGATAAGAATTAGGTGGTGACGATTCTTCTCTAGAGATAAGGTGTTCCTTATCATCATCATCAAGAATCGTAACCTCTTTATTCTTACAATAAATCTTCGCATCATAGTTCGAAAGCCAATACATACCAAGGATTATATCAAACTCAATAATAGGTATGACGATGAGATCAGTAGATGAAGAACATTTATGTGCTCTAATGGGGATTGATTCACAAAACTTTGTTGTAATGATACTTCCCTTAGGAGTTTTAACTGAAAACTCCCTTGTTAAATCAAATTTGAAATATCTAATTTTCTTAGAAAACTGGGAAGATATGAAACAATGTGATGATCCAGAATCAAATAATGCATTTGCTAAACTTGAGGAAACCATTAAATTACCTGCCACCATGTCTTTCGGAGCTTCTAACTCAGCAGTAGTGATAGCATAAGCTTGTCCTTGATCCCTTGGCCTTTTCTGATGTAATTTCTCCTGACGCATAGGACATTCATTTTTATAATTCCCCATCTCCTTGAAATTGTAGCACTGAACATTTGTAGCTTCCTTCTTCCCCTTGCAATAACGAGCTTGGTGGCCTTTTTCACCACACTAGTAACAGACTCCCGTTCCCTTCAAGAAAGTACCGGGGTGTTTCTTACCACATTGACCACAGGATAGATATTCAACCTTTCCCTTCTTCCCCTTATTTCCATTCCCAGATTGATCAGCAGGTCTCTTCTTCTCTTGATTTTCTTTAAAGTCAAAAGACTTAGAGAATTCATTTTCAGTCTTGATAGCACATGAGACAATGTCTTCGTACGACGAGAAGGATTGTGAGACTAATTCTCGATGGAGAAATGGTTTTAACCCATAAAAGAGATGATCAATCATACATCTTGGGTTACGTATATAATCTCCAACATACCTTTCTAACCTTGTAAAGTTAGCCTCATACTTTATGACATTCTCATCCTCCTTTTATCTCAGACTCAGAAATTGTCTTTCCATATCTGCTCGATGGTCGCGAGGAAAGTATTTTTCTAAAAACATATCTTTGAACTCCCTCCATTCCATATTTGATATATCATCATCTTCCTTCATATTTTGAATCAATGATCACCATTGATCAGCATCTCCAGTGAGTTGGTAAACTTCTATGATAACTTTTTCCCTTTCACTACTCCCCAAAGCCTGAAATATTTTCTCTATGGAATTTATCCATTGCTCAGCTACTAAGGGATTTGTACTCCCATTGAAAATTGGTGGTTGTTGCCTCATGAATCGATCTAACATTGATCCTCCACGCTGCGGATCAGGGTGCTCCATATGGGTAAGGTTATTATTCATAACCTGAGTAAGTTGTCCTAGTATGGTGATTAGCTGATCGGCACCAGTTGCATCACCAGCTCCACTATAATTATCTTGAGCAGGAGGGAAATCCCTACATGGAGTGCGTGCATTGATACTGTTTCCATTTCTTCCACTAGGCACCATTTATAAACAATGGGATAAACTAGATCAGTTTATGAATCAAAATACATAATCTCATACTTATACAACACTTAACATAAATTGAACTATTTATTGATATAATCCATAATCATAAAAATGTTTTCTTTGAGGAAGTATATACTCATAAACCCTTCATAATGATTTGTAAAAAAAATGAGAGTTATCCTAAGCATATCCCCCGGGAGTGTCCGAACCAAAAGTGCATCAAGGCCCGTTGTCGTGCACCAGTTCTCGTTCGAGTCTAGCTCAAAGCGATGTTTTCGGGTTTTACCCCTAGGTACATCTGTGCCAGAGCCGCCTCTACCTGCTCGTATCCAGACAGGGATGTATTTCTCGGAAAACTCACAAAATCTCTACAATACCAAAATTCTAGTAAGTTCTTCTATACTAATCCACAAATTTCATCTTAGGTCTACATGCTCTAATCATAGTTTATCTAAATCTAGCTTCCAAGTTTTGTACTAAACTTTCTCTGATACCAACTGTAATGCCCCGGCCCCAGTTACCTAGAGTCGGTGCATTATTACATAACATTGGCATGTTCACGAGAAAGATCAAATCTCGAAATACCGATTGGTTTAGTAGCCTTGGAAACACTAGATATATTCATAAAGTTTTAAATTACATCATAAAGTGAAAAACTACTACAACAACATAGTCTCCATATTCCACACTCATATCCTCACATACTATCCCTGCAGGTCATTCATAAATTACTTCTTCACATCCTAGGAAAAATAAAACATAGAAAAGGGGTGAGCTCAAATACCCAGTAAGGATAACAATATAGCAGAAACTTCCATAAATAAGAATAAACATTTATGTAAATGTATAACTTAAAACAAAACCCTTTTAAACATGAACTTCAACATACTATGTCAAAAATAAAATGAAATAAATCCATTTACTTATTCACATGGATATTATACTAATCAAATAATCACATGCAATATCAATAACCACTTTCATAATGATGGAATTCATAATGTCAGACTATCATAACCACATAGCCAAGGCCTCATGCCAAGACTACAAAAAAGTTTTTGCCAAGACCTTATGCCAAGACACTAGTTTTTCTCGTGAGACCTACCGATGCATCGAGGAGCTATAGCGGGCTCCACCTGTCACATATTAAGTCCAAGGCATTCCCATATGAAAAGGTTTAAACATAACATAAACATTCGTATTAAAACTAGCATAAAAAATGTAAATACTTCCACCATAAACCATGAATGGTATAAAAAAAGCACATCCACAGTCAAACATTTCACAAAATATTCAATAAAATATAGAAGTTTTGTATCATAATAAATCAACTTCAAATAAGCGTAAAATCCATCAAAGGATGTTGACATAGATGAAATCAAAACTCTTTTTAGAGAAATATCTCTTTCTATTTTGAAATCATTTAAGAGTAATTTATTTATAAAATAAAACATTTCCTTTGAAAATATTCTTATAAGCTTGTAAGGGAAGCTTTGACGATTTTATAACGGCAGAAAATAGCCACACCCGCCGTATAAGTTAAAAAATCATTCTTACCTTAATTCTGTCAAAAAGGTTAAAAAGCACCTTGTTTAAAAAACGACGGAAAGATTCCTTTATAAAAATCTTATAAAAAGTAAAACAAGGGTATAAATGACTTTAACCCATATTCTTTTAAATAGTAAAAATGTTTTGAAATACATTTTTAAGAAACATGGATGTGGATGATAAAGAGATCCCAGTAGATTATTACGTATAAACAACCTCGAATAATGAAGAGATTGCGAAATAAACCCTTACCTTGTACTTTTCCTTGGTTAGGGTAGGATAACCTCCTGTATAATGGTGAAATTTTTTTTATTAAATTATACAAGAATCATACACATTAATATGATATCATATATGATCTTTTAACATTGATTTTTTAATAATATCTTAGTATTATCGTTGTTTCGGGTGTTAACTTACTCGTTTTATTTTATATGTTTTGTTACGTAAGCCATGTTTGTAATGGATAGGTTGTATATTAATAATATACATAATGATATCAAGTCATTAGATACTATTATTAATCATCAAATGAGAATTATACTTGAATGGATACGATGGAGAATGAATCTCATCACGTTCGTGGAGACGGTAGTCCGTACGTACGCACAAGCGACAATATCATTCTTTTGATATTTAAATAATATATATTTAGATGTTATATCATATATACAGAATCATTATAATGTTACATTTATTATTTACATGAATTACACATCATTATTATACCCATCCAAATAATAATTTATTGAATAACAATTACACCACGATGTGGAGACGGTAAGCCGTACGTACGCACGTATGGTGACATGTTATTCAAAGGATGGATAGAATACTGAATATGGTTGTACCATATTTATAATAACATCATAGTATATATATGATACTGGAGTTATTATTTTAGAATGTTAATAACAAAGGAAGAATAAGTGGAAGAAAAAGGAACTTGGAAAAGGGTGGTGAAATCATTACCTCTTCTTCGGGTTCTTCCTTTTGATTTGATCAAAAGGACTCTTAGGCTTGCTTTCTGACTAAAGTAAGGCCTCTGGGATTAACTGAGAAAAGTTTAGAGAGTATTTGAGTGGAGGTTGGCCGAACCAAAAGACTTTTAAGGTGTGAGTTAATGAGAAGGGGGAGTGCCCTTTTATAAGAGGGGTGATGGGCACCTTTGGAAAAGCTAGAAATATTAATTTATAATAAATTCATATTCGGTTTCTAATGCCTCCAAAGTTGATTATTTAAAGGTTAAGGTGGGTATGGGTTAAAAAAAACTCAACCAAAAGAATTTAGACAGGTTTGGGTCATTATATTAACCTTATCTTTAAGTATTAACTCTTAGTTAATTAGTTTCACTTTTACAATGTCTCTTTGTGTTTTTATATTATATGGTTAATAAACATACCATATACATCCAAGAGACCCCCAAGTGGTCCATTAATGATACACCTATCATTATTTAAGTTTTTTGGCCGAACCATAGATTTTTAGGAATTTAATATCAATTAATAATATAATATTTGTTTAAAAAACTCGTTTATTTCAATTTTGACACTATTCAATAGTTGATTTTTGTGAAACTCATAAAAGAATGATTACTTCAAACAAAGTCAATTAAATCAACCCTAATATGTAATATTATCCTAGAAAATTATTTTAATTCATAAAAAGTCTGAAATTATATTTATTTGGGTATTTATAATATCAATTATTTTAATTTTTCACTATTATGGTAATTACTGCATCATAATTGTGTCATAAATAATTTAAATTATTTAATGTCTAAAAATTATAAATAAACTATAATTATTTAGGAAATCTTTTTAGCTTTATAATTAATATTTATAGTCTAAAATCAAACATATATATCCCTATGTAAAAAAAATCATAAAGATATATGCTTGTGTCATTTTTGTATTCATTTTAAACATAATTAAAATAAAGTGTCCCTATCACTTACAAGTGGCACCATGGGGTCCCAAAATCGACCCAAAGATTCCTATGGTAGAACCTGTATCAACCAATATGGTTAGGACACATTTTAGGGTAATTTTTTATTAATATAATATTATTTTTTAACCCTTATTTACCGGATTTACCCTTTAACCATTGTAAATAAAATATTTACCGAAGTAATTATTCAAAATGTCTAAAAATAAAAGTTAACTATTTACACAATTTGAACATCCTGATTCCAAATATGGAATACATTTTTCGAAATTCAAAACACCGAAGCGGCAGAAATTAATTTAAAATTAATTCATGCTGTCAAAACAAAAAGCGTGTTTTTAAGATATAATAACTATCAAAAGATTGATACTTGTTTATGTTCGGTTTAATTGTGAAATTATGTCCAATGACCAACATTTTTTAAATGGTAAAAATATATTCTAAATATAATTTAAAACCACTCAAATTCATAATTTATCAATATAAATTATTTCGATTAAAAAAGTTGTTTTTAATTAAAATTTAGTAATTTTCACTATTCATCAAAATATTAAAGTTATCTGAAAAGTACCAAAATTTCACCTTAGGCTAAATTCGATATTCCGAATCCAAAAATGAAGTTCATTTTGAAATATAAAATATATATAATTTCAAAAAGTATGTATTACTATTCATAACGGCTAGTTTGATCGGTTGTGGTGTGTGTTAGAACTCGATGTTGCGTACAACACATGATATTGCATTATTCAAAGATAAGCATACCGTAGAAGCTTGGGGTGTTACAATTGTTATTCTAAAATTTTCATATTAGGATGTTTTTTTTATAATAATTTCTTTTCACTAAATTAAATCCCCCCTATTTTCCTTCTAAGTAGTGATTGAGACATAATGACAGTGGTCCTTACTATAGAAAACTACCAACAAAAAACCTATTAAAAATCTATCTATATTAGAATAAGTTATATGAGATCAAATTTAGCATGTTAATACTCATCTAAGACCTCTTGGTTGAAACTAATATACTCCCTAGATTTCCTAAATGAAATATCTTGCACTGAACATCCTAGAAAGCCCATTTTTGTTCTAGATAAGTTTTCATGTAAAAAATTGATATCACTTCTACCCACACTCAACTAGGTGTGCCTATGGAGAACCAGGATATGGGGATGGATGTAGAGTTATAAGAAGGATAAGATCATATTCTGAGAACCCATATTATTCCCATAATTTATTTCCATGAGCCTTGTCTATAGATTTTGTCCTTTTATAACATCCCATACCATCTTTTCATGCAAACCATGCATCTCTCTAGAGACACTTCTGACGTTTATTCCACTATCCTTCAATGTTGTCTCCATCCATTCCCAGAACTCCTAATAATATCTCCAATTCGAGGGATCAGCCCATGTAGCGACCCTAGTTTTTGGCCCTGTCAGACTTTGAAATTTTTCTACGAATAATTCCAGAGCTAGGCGCGAAGACGGCGTGCGATTCTGAGGCCCGGTGTGCCCGGAATTAATATTATAAAAATATTAAGTGTTTTTATACTATGCACGTGGAGGGGGTGTGATATCTCCTAAATTGTAGCTCAGAACGGAAATCTGATGGCACGGTTGCGTCCGTAACGTGCCTTTTACCCTAGGCGAGGTGTAAACATTGCGTGCGCGGGCCTACGGTGAGAAACGCCACTAGGGGAGTTTTCGTAAATAAGTAGCGAAGTTAGTGTGCGAGCGTCAGCTCAAATAACTTCTGAACGGAGTCTCGGATGGAAAATCTGAGTCCGCCGTTGCGTTTAGAACGGTGCGTTTACCCTAGGGGTGACCTTACTTTTGTTCGCATCAGGCATCGGGTCCGAGGCGGGTTTGGCGCTGGCAGACAGCAGATATAAATATCAGCGCCCCCCCCCCCCCCTTATCGTTCCTCTCGAAGTTCTTCGTCGTACTTTGCCGCCACTCCGCCGAATCGAGTAAACGAAGCACCCACGAGCTCGGAATTCGATGGCGGATGTTCCAGGAGCGCCCATCGGAAGCTCTGGAGCGCAGATCTAAAGCAGAACGTCGGCGTTTCGCCCGTGAGGTAGGCGGATTTGAGTTTTAACCCTCGATCCCGTTTTTGCTGCGTTTTTCTATAAATTGAAGCCGTAGCAGTGTAGATCGGGTCCCGAGGGCCGTGTAGACGCCTTTGGATCGCAAAACGGACCATCGGGGTACCCCCGGCGGTCCGCAGAAGATCCGCCGGCGCGGCAACGGCGCGGCGGCGCCGGCGCCGGCGGCCCGCGGGGGCCCGCAGCGGAGCTGCGGCGGCGCGCGGCGGAGGGCCACCGGCCAGGGCGGGCCGGCGGCGGCTGCCGGTCCAGGCCGGCCGGACCGGCCGGTCGGGGCCTGTCCTGCCTCTTTTACTATACGGGGGTCTTTAAACCCCCGTATCTTGCAAACCGGGAGCCGAATTCGCGCGTCGTTTGCGGCGACGTGACCCAGACGACAAGACGAACACTCCGGTGTGGGTTTGAGGGTTTAAAGGTTCGGGATCGTGGCCCAGGAGCTAGAAACGTCGTATAAAATAATATTATGTTATTATTTTACGACTTCGGGCCGTTGTAACTTCTACCCGGAGCGTCCGATTGACGGGCCGTCAGTGGCGTTGAGACCCTGATGGTACGACGGAATTTTTGAGTTGGTTTCCGGGTGTTGGGTCTGAGAACGGGGTGCGGGCCCCACGAGGTCGGGTTTTGGCGTTTGCGGAGAAACGCAGCTTTTGCACCAGGAGTCCGATTTTGGCGGATGAATAGTCGATCCTTTGTGTTTTTCTGATAGGAACGCAATGGTGCGTTCCGTTTGATGAGTTTAAGAATCCAGGCGTGGCCCCCACCCGAGATGGGCTTCGGTGAATAGTACCTTTTTCACCGGGTGTCCGTTTTGGACGAGAGAGTAGTCGATTCCGCTTTTTTTCCGAGGGGATCATCGTGGTGTGATCTGCTCGATGGTTTTTGCGATCGTTGTGTGGGCCTCGCATGAGCTAGCTACGGTGAATAGTGACTTTTTCACCGGTGCTCCGTTTCGAGCGAGTAAACAGCCTATCCTGCGTGTTTTTCTGCATGGAACGCGATGGTGGACTCGGTTTTGGCCTAGGAGGTGCGCAGTGTGGCGTTGTGGCGGGTCGCTCGGGTTAGCGACGTTTGGACCAGCAATGGTGGAGGGTTCTCCCTTGGTTCGTTCCTACGAGGGTGCGTGTGGTATCACAACCTTCGTATGGGTTTGTGATCCTCTCGATGGGATGTTTAAACTGTTAGAGTTGTGGTATCCCTCCGGTGGGCCCAGAGTGGATCCTCTAGAATCTTTACCCTAGATCGGGTTCTTGGTATCGCTGTGACTGCTTATTCATGGGCGGCGATCCCCTATCTAGCAGGTTAACCCCGCAGGGTTTCTGGCATCATCGGGAATTTCATCCCCTACGCGGTGGGTCGTGTACAGTAGGTTTGTGGCATCGTCGGGTTTACGATCCCCTACTCAGCATGATGTTTATATTAGGGTTGTGATATCGTTGGTTATACGATCCCATACTCAGCGCTTGGTGTCGGTAGGGTTGCGGTATCGTTGGTTATGTGATCCCCTACTCAGCGCGTGGTTTCGGTAGGGTTGTGGCATCGTCGGTTCGATCCCCTACATCGCGAGTAATTCCAGATATGGTTCCGGTATTGTCGTGTCCATCTTTATATGGACGATGATCCTCTATCTGAGTGTGAAGCTTCTGTCGAGCGCCAGATCGGGTTGTGGTATCCCCCAGCGGATCCTGGGTGTGATCCCCTATCTGTGAGAACTATGTATGCCAGATCGGGTCATGGTATCCCCAAGCGGACCCTGGGAGTGATCCCCTATCTGTGAGATACATATACCAGAGTGGGTCTTGGTATCCCCGTGTGGACCCTAGCGGCGATCCCATATCCGAGGAATTTGGTGGTTATGGTGTTTCAGCGATGTTTCCTCAGTGATGTTATCCGACGAGCGTGGTCCCTCGGGTGAGCGTCTGAGATGTTTATTTGGGACCTGATGGAGTGTATCTCTCGGATGAGTGTCATCTGGTATGACAGTGATCATGGGGTGTACTCTCCTTATTGGGAAAGTTGCTGGTGATGAGGTCGGTACCTCTTGTGGCTTTGTGGCGTGAGCTAAGTATATTTGGATTGTTCAAGGTGTATGTATGGGCATACACCTGAGCTGAGCTGACTAGTTGTGTTTAGCTGAGGATGGTCACAAGACGGAGTTTCTCTCTCGTATGGGTTCCCTCTGGCTGGGTTGAGCAGACCGTTGCCATTCAGTTGCTCCCTTTGGTTTTGGGTTTTTGGGGTGCCTACTGAGCATGTTTATACTCACCCCTGCACGGGATTTGCCCGCACATGTTTGTGTCTTGTGCAGACCACATGCCTTTCGACGGAGTCCCAGGAGGACCCGGAGTAGGCCGAGCTTAGTGAGCGAGTTGACCGGGGTGTTTACCGGAGCTGTGCTGAGGGAGCTTTCCGGCGAGTGTTTGTGGCAGCATTCCCCTCGTCAGAGCAGGTTGCACGCGCTTGTAGTTTTCTTTTGGTGGGCCATGTTTTTCCCTTCTGTACTTCTGTTGTACTCTGGTTTGAGATAGTGTATGTATGCTTTTACTTTTCAGTTTCTATATCTCTGCACTGTTGCTTGGAGGTGTTTGTGGGTGCGTGTGTACAGGTACCTTAGGCTAATGCCTCCCATGTGTGTGATAGCCTACTCGGCGCTGGTCGCCATCCCCTGGCCTATTGGAGGTGGGCTTGGGGAGTCACGGCTCGAGCCCCGTTAGGTTGGGTTGTGACAGAGTGGTATCAGAGGAGGTTCCACCTTTGGGATCTCAGAGCATAGCTGGTCTAGCTGTGAGCTTGGTTCGTGTTGCATAGCGGTAGTGTTAGGATGTTTCGAGTTCGGATTTCAGGCCAAGGACTCCAGTGTTGGTGCGACGGCCGACATATCCTTACACCAGGACTCTGATAACCTGCCTTTCGACTCGGGACATTCGTACACTGGTCGCAGGGATATAATGGTACATGCATCATATAGGACTGGGTTTTTGGTTTTCCCTTGTCCTTCTTGAGTCATCTCTCCAGATATACTCTTTGACCGTGGTGCGTCTTGAATGTATTTCAGGATGCCTCCACGACGACAGCCAGCAAGGGTTCCATAGCAGGATTGTGATGATGACCCGCCCCGTGTAGAGGCTGTGGAGCAGGGCGTAGGGTCTTAGGTTGCACCTCCAGGTGGTCTACCAATTGAGCCACCACATGTCGAGCAGCTGATTGTGCCGGTGGGGCAGGACGAGGTTGCGCGCAGGCTGATTGCGCTGCACGAGTTCCAGAGGCAACGACCTCTGAGGTTTCGGGGTGATCCAGACCCCCAGGCAGCTGATGACTGTCTTGAGGCAGTCACCTACGTTTTCCGCCTAGTGAGGACACCTCCAGATTAGATGGTGGTCCTAGCGGAGAGCCTTCTGCATGGTTCTGCCGGGCGATGGTGGAGTTTGGTGATGCAGTCCCATGACGAGGAGACGCTCACGTGGGAAGAGTTTGAGCGGCTCATTAGGGAAGAGTTCTATCCGGTGACGCTGAGGTCAGTGCGGATCCAGGAGCTTCTGCAGCTTCGATAGGAGAGCATGACCTTGTCGGAGTACTCAGCAAGGTTTATAGACCTGTCGTGCTAATCCCTGGATATGGTTCGAGACCCGTTCTTTAGGGATCGCACCTTCGATCAGGGCTTACGCAGGGACATCTGGGCAGGTGTGGTTTCCTTGTGCCTACCCACCTATGCTGGAGTGCTGGAGCGAGCGTTGGTGGTGGCAAGTTTTCTAGCTGAGCAGATTCCCCCTCTTAGTGCTTGGCACTCGAGAGCTGAGACTTCGTCAGTCGGATCGACATCTGGTAGCCGTTGACAGACTCAGGGGTCTGGACGTGGCCGACGTTTCAGGAGGCGACCCCAGGATGGAGGATCTGAGCCTCAGGGCTCACAGGGCTCGCAGGCTAGTTTTGGTCAACCGCAGGAGAGGCGGTGTTACAATTGCGATGGTCGGGGACATCTTGCTAGAGATTGTCCAACCCGACGTGCTGCTGAGAGGGAGTCGGTCGATGGACCGCCTTGGCAGAGGTAGAATCTCGAGAAAGGAGGTCCGCAGGGCGGCGGACGTGGCGGCGGAGCTGGTGCAGCGGGAGGCGGTGGTAGGCAGTACCAGTGGCCACCAACCCCACCCCCAGGAGATCCACTCCAAGCTCAGGGAGCTGGTGGTCGAGGGCGAGGACAGCTGCATGCCCTGGAGGCAGTTAACCCAGAGGCACCGCGGATGGATAGAGGTACGCCTTGTGTCTTTTCTACTTACTGCAGTGGTTTGATAGACACTTTTTAGCGGTACTCTTTCCTTTTGTTGCTTGCTCGAGTTTTGTTCAGGGCATTGGTAAGACCCTGTGTGGGAGTTCTTCTGCATGCTTCGAATGTGTGAGGTAGATGGATCCTTCCCCCACCGAGACGCGTTTTTGTGACGTGATTAAAACTTTGCGGGCGAGTCAGTGCCACCCAAAGCGGATAGTATTGAGGTGTGGTGGATGAGTCCCTCTGACTAATGCGTTCGGGCATGGGTGTTGGTTGGTGAGCTCGCTGGTGTGTGAGACCCAATTGAGATTCAAGTCACTTTCCTTATGCTTAGGGCATTTCGGGGACGAAAAGTTCTAAGGGGGGGGAGGATGTAGCGACCCGGGTTTTTGGCCCTGTCATACTTTGTAATTTTTCTACGAATAATTCTAAATCTAGGCGTGAATACGGCGTGCGATTCCGAGGCCCGGTGTGCCCGGGATTAATTTTATAAAAATATTATGTTTTTTTATACTATGCATGTGGAGGGGGTGTGATATCTCCTAAACGGTAGCTCAGAACAGAAATATGATGGCACGGTTGTGTCCGGAACATGTCGTTTACCCTAGGAAAGGTGTAAACTTTGCGGGCGCGGGCCTACGGTGAGAAACGCCACCAGGGGCATTTTCGTAAATAAGTAGCAAAGTTAGTGTGCGAGCTTCGGCTCGAATAACTTCTGAACGGAGTCTCAGATGGAAAATCTGAGTCCGCCGTTGCGTTCAGAACGGTGCGTTTACCCTAGGGGTGACCTTACTTTTTTTCGCATCGGCCGTCGGGTCCGAGGCGGGTTTGGCGTTGGCGGTCAGCTGATATAAATATCAGCGCCACCCCCCCCCCACCTTTATCGTTCCTCTCGACGTTCTTCGCCGTACTTCGCCACCACGACACCGAATCGAGGAAACGAAGCACCCACAAGCTCGGAATTCGACGGCGGACATTCCAGGAGTGCGCAGCGGAAGCTCTGGAGCGCGGATCTAAGGCAGAACGTCGGCGTTTCGCCCGCGAGGTAGGCGGATTTGAGTTTTAACCCCCGATCCCGTTTTTGCTGCGTTTTTCTGCAAATTGAAGCCGTAGCAGTGTAGATCGGATCCCGATGGTCGTGTAGACGCCTCCGAACCGCAAAACGAACCATCGGGGTGCCCCCGGAGGTCCGCGGAAGATCCGCCGGCGCGACACCGGCGCGACGGAGGGCCGCCGACCAGGGCCGGCCGGTCGGGGCCGGTCCGACCACTTTTACTATACGGGGGTCTTTAAACCCATGTATCTTGCAAACAGGGAGCCAGATTCGCGCGCCGTTTGCGGCGACGTGACCTTGACGACGAGGCGAACCCTCTGGTGTGGGTTCGAGGGTTTAAAGGTTCGGGATCGTGGCCCGGGAGCTAGAAACGTCGTCTAAAATAATATTATGTTATTATTTTACGACTTCGGGCCGTTGTAACTTCTACCCGGAGCGTTCGATTGACGTGCCGTCAGTGGCGTTGAGACCCTGATGGTACGACAGACATTTTGAGATGGTTTCTGGGTGTTGGGTCTGAGAACGGGGTGCGGGCCCCACGAGGCTGTGTTTTGGCGTTTGCGGAGAAACGCGACTTTTGCACCAGGAGTCCGATTTTGGCGGATGAATAGTCGATCTAGTGTGTTTTTCTGAGAGGAATGCAATGGTGTGTTCCGTTCGATGAGTTTCGGAATCCAGGCGTGGGCCCCACCCGAGCTGGGCTTCGGTGAATAGTACCTTTTCACTGGGTGTCCGTTTTGGATGAGCGAGTAGTCGATTCCGCTTGTTTTTCCGAGGGGATCACCGTGGTATGATCCGCTTGATGGTTTTCACGATCTTTGTGTGGGCCCCGCACGAGCTAGCTATGGTGAATAGTGCCTTTTTCACCGGTGCTCCGTTTCGGGCGAGTAAACAGCCTATCCTACGTGTTTTTCCGCGTGGAACGCGATGGTGGCCTCGTTTTTGGCCTAGGAAGTGCGCAGTGTGGCATTGTGGCGGGTCGCTCGGGTTAGCGACGTTTGGACAAGCAATGGTGGAGGGTTCTCCCTTGGTTCATTCCTACGAGGGTTCGTGTGGTATCACAACCTTCGTATGGGTTTGTGATCCTCTCGATGGGATGTTTAAACTGTTAGAGTTGTGGTATCCCTCTGGTGGGCCCAGAGTGGATCCTCTAGCATCTTTACCCTATATCGGGTTCTTGGTATCGTTGTGACCGCTTATTCATGGGCGGTGATCCCCAATCTAGCAGGTTAACCCCGTAGGGTTTCTGGCATCATCGGGGATATGATCCCCTACGCGATGGGTCATGCACAGTAGGGTTGTGGCATCGTCGGGTTTACGATCCCCTACTCAGCATGATGTTTATAGTAGGGTTGCGGTATCATTGGTTATATGATCCCCTACTCAGCGCTTGGTGTCGGTAGGGTTGCAGTATCGTTGGTTTTGCGATCCCCTACTCAACACGTGGTTTCGGTAGGGTTGCGGCATCGTCAGTTCGATCCCCTACATCGCGAGTTATTCCAGATAGGGTTCCGGTATCGTCATGTCCATCTTTATATGAACGATGATCCTCTATTTGGGTGTAAAGCTTTTGTCGAGCGCCAGATCGGGTTGTGGTATCCCCCAGCGGATCCTGGGTGTGATCCCCTGTCAGTGAGAACTATGTGTGCCAGATCGGGTCATGGTATCCCCCAGCGGACCCTTGGAGTGATCCCCTATCTTTGAGCTACGTATACCGGAGTGGGTCTTGGTATCCCCTAGTGGACCTTAGCCGTGATCCCCTATCCGAGGAGTTTGGTGGTTATGGTGTTTCAGCGATGTTTCCTCGGTGATGATATCCGACGAGTGTGGTCCCTCGGGTGAGAGTCTGAGATGTTTTTTTGGGACACGATTGAGTGTATCTCTCGGTTGAGTGTCATCTGGTATGATAGTGATCATGGGGTGTACTCTCCTTGTTGGGACAGTTGCTGGTGATGAGGTCGGTACCTCTTGTGGCTTTGTGGCGTGAGCTGAGTATATCTGGTTTGTTCAAGGTGTATGTATGGGCATACACCTGAGCTGAGCTGACTAGTTGTGTTTAGCCGAGGATGGTCACGAGATGGAGTTTCTCTCTCATATGGGTTCCCTCTGGCTGGGTTGAGCGGACTGTTGCCTTTCAGTTTCTCCCTTTGGTTTTTGGTTTTTGGGGTGCCTACTAAGTATGTTTATACTCACCCCTGCACGGGCTTTGCCCGCACATGTTTGTGTCTTGTGCAGACCACAGGCCTTTCAACAGAGTCCCAGGAGGACCCGGAGCAGGCGAAGCTTAGTGAGCGAGTTGACCGGGGTGTTTACCGGAGTTGTGCCGAGGGATCTTTCCATCGGGTGTTTGTGACAGCGTTCCCCTCATCAGAGCAGGTTGGACGCGCTTGTAGTTTTCTTTTGGTGGGTCCTGTTTTGCCCTTCTGTACTTCTGCTGTACTCTGGTTTGGGATAGTGTATGCATGCTTTTACTTTTTAGTTTCTATATCTATGCACTGTTTCATGGAGGTGTTTATGGGTGCATGTGTACAGGTACCTTAGGCTAATGCCTCCCATGTGTGTGATAGCCTACTCGATGCTGGTCGCCAGCCCCTGGCCTATTGGAGGCGGGCTTGGGGAGTCGCGGCTCGAGCCCCGTTGGTTCGGGTTGTGGCAGCCCAAATGAGATAGGTTATAGTTTTTTCTATATTCATGTTCACCAAATTTTTAACCTAGAAAGAGGATAAAATATGCATTGGAATTTAGGTTAAAACACTATTGATAAGGTTTATTCTTCTACAGAAGGATAAAAATGATTCTTAAAATTATTAATTTGTCCAGTGATTCTATAAACCACCTTTCAAAAGTGGTGTATGGGAGTAAACCATGTAGAATTCAGTTCACCAAGACAGTTAATCGATATATTTATCCATTGTATGCCTCAACTTCTATCTAGTGTGATAGCAAGTCTTTTCATACCCCTTTTTGATATATACATGCTACTTTTATCTGGATTCACCACTTTTCTACTCTAGTGATAGTACTCCACCAAAATGATGTTAATACCACTGATTGATTTCTTACTAGAATTCATAAAAATGATTGTATCATCATTATAGATAAGGTGGGTGATTCCCTATTGATGATACCTATAATGATAGGGAAGTCATTAGATTGGTTAACTATGTGTCCAATATATGATAGATTTCTGTAATTTTATGTTTTGAGTTTTGTTATCTACACCTACTCAATTTAACCTCATTTATCCCTCATATCCTCATCATTTCACATTTTCATCTAGAGAGAGATATAAACAGAGATTATATTGTTATTTTTTTTATATTTAAGCTATTTAATAAAGGATTTCAATTGTATTTGGATGGTAAGACAAGATTTTATCTACTTTAAGTTCATCATGGTTCCTCCTATCATAAACCATATTCTCTATAGTTGTCAAAAATAAATTTTGAGTAAAAATTTAAAAGAGGTTTTGGTATTATAGTATTTTTATTATCATTATTCTTCTTAAAATAACCTCTAAAATTTATATATATTTTTATTATTGAGATTTGTGTTTTGGAAAAATTGAAACTATTTTTCATGTCAATAGATGCTATATATTTCAAATTTAATTTTTTATAAAGTTATACAAATTGATGTTTCCTATTATGGGTGTGTAAAATTATTTCAATCATTTATCTATTTATAAAAATGGGTTATCAATGATAGTTTATTATTTACATTTAATTAAAATTATTATTTATGTCTATTACTTTCATAAATTCTTTAGAGGAACTTTTCATATGAATTTTAATATAAGTAAGTTTCTTGAGGAATTTTTTTTTTCAAAATAATATTACCAACATTTAAATAGGTTCATTTCTAAATAACGAGGTATTTTTATTTATGATCAACTCCTAAGGCTAAGGATTTTTTTTCAAAGTGATTATTATTTTTTAGATTCAAATTAATTTATAACTTATTTTGAAATTTTATTTTTAAATTACTAGTTAGAATACTATAAAGTCTATTTTCTTAGTTGTTGTAACACCCTAGTTTTTAAACCCTATATAATATGTATTTTTATATTACTTTTACCAATGTTAGAAGAAATAAAATAATATTTGATTCTTATTGAAATCTGAGAGGTTGTGTTTCTTGAGAGGGTTTCGGGGTATAGAAAAGGTTTATTTGGTATGTTATATTGATCAATTACATGATGATTATATCACTTTTTGTGTGATCAATTATACTTGGGATATGATATGGGAACACAAAGAGACTATGTACGATATCTAAGTTTAAGATACTATAGCTAAAATTATTATATTAGATAGTGTATGCTATTGTAAATCCGGTTTTTTCTAGTGGAGTGACCCGATGAAATTATGAGAGTGGTCCGAGAGATTATATATTTTGGAGTACAACATATCCAAATATTTGTTTCAACCTAGGTATGTATATGATAATTAAACTTTATAACCTAGTGAGTTCCACATGGTGATAAATTAAATTTTAATGATATTATCTTTAGGATTTGCATTAACAATGAGCATGTTCTAGAGTCGTAAAGGATCAGTCTTGGAATCCAAAATACCCATGATCAAATCCGGTTGGGGTGGAATTGCTATGTTACTATAGCATTAATCTTGTAGTTATGGTAGTAGAAATATAATAGTTATAATTATTGTGAAATTATTCACGTAATTTGGACGTACGATCCACTAGATTGGGCCTTCAGGCCACCCAAGGCCTTTGGGCCGTAGGGACATCAGGAAATTACAGAGTAATAGGTGATGTAGAGTTAACAGATAGTCAATATATCACATCAGGTAAGATCTTTAACTTAGCTTTAGGAAGCATTGTCTGGTGGATATCTCAAAAGAGAGATAGGTCTATTGGAACCTATCAACTGGCCCTCTAACTGTTTGGGACAAAGTGATGCTCTTCCATGACATTGAGAAGTGTATCACAATGTGATGGTTCTTGTAAGAGAGGTGATGAATCATGTGAATTGGGACCACTAGACAAGAAAAGTGATGAATCTTGATAGGCAGCATCACATGAAGACATATAGGTGTTGCTGGGTGGGTATCTTGAAAGAGTTATGGGTGTTCTGGAACCTATCATCTATCCCTCTTCCCAAAAATGGTATAAATAGTGGCTATTTTTTATTAATTCATGGTGGGTAGTACAATTTAGTTTTTTATAGTAAGGTGGAATCATAATGATAACACTACTATAATGATGTGAATCTCGGATGCTCATATTGGGCCTTTGGGTAATCTCCTTCAACTTTCAATCCGCAGAACATTTAGGACATCAAATTATAATGGTAATTTGTGTCAATTATCTTTGGGTTATGGAAATATTACCTCTAAAACTATTTAAAAATAATGAAATATTTTCATAAAAAGAGGGGTGTTTCCCTTACCTATTTAAAAAAATTATTAGGATCCCCATTACACATATTGTTCTATTCTTGGATTTGTGGATCCATTTATATTATTTTTATTTGCTTATATTATTTCTATTTTATATGATGGTGTACTCTGGATTTTTTACTTATATTATTTAATGTAATTTTGAAAACCTTTAACTTTTTTTGGAAAATAGTTTTTTTTAATTATTTGAGTTTAAAAATGGTATTTTTTTTGTCTTTATTAACAAGGAGCTTATCATTTGAGGTTATAAATATTTTTCCAATAGACATGGTAGTTACTCTTTTTCATTAAAAAAGTGGATTTTAAATAAATTTTTCGTAGTAAATATGAAATTTCATTTTTATCATTATAAGAAAAAAAATATTATTTCAAGAATGGAAGTTCTTTGATTTTCTATGAGGTCATTACCCATGGATTTATAAAATGAGTAATATTTTCTCCTTATAATGAATTTATGTTTATCGTTTTCCTTTTACCTTATAATATGAGAACCTTCATTCCAAAATATGTTCCAACTATCATTTATAAAATGTTTCATAAAATAAATTACATACTCTCTTTGGTGGAATCATGTTAGGCCTATTTGGATCACACCATTAATAGAAACCAACTTGTGTTTTTGGGTATCATGTTTCCATACAGGTTCATAAGATTTGTTCTAATATTGAAGTTGTTAATCATTTCAAATTATGTATACTATTGATATGGTGAATGAATTAGGGTTACATGGATATGATCGATAGTTGGATCAGTTTTCTGGTTATTTTAGGGTATTTCAATATTGTCCAATTTGTCAAGGTATTTTATTTATATTAAGTGGTTTCTATTTATATTAGTACTTGTAAAGAATTATTTTAAAGTTTTATATATATATATTAAGGTTATTTTTATTTTCATATTTATTATTATTTATTTTATTATTTATTTACTTAGGGCCATTTGTTTTATATGAATATCCTTTAAATATATACATGCACCACAATGTTTTCTTATTTACAATAAATTAATTTATCATTATTTATATTATATGGTGAAAGCATTACCTATTGCATTAATTTTAATTCCTTTTCACTATTTCCCAACTCGTTGTGATAAGGAATGTGATTCAGGTCTCATTTTGAGCCGAATCAGGTGAAATGATAGGTTAATCAGGGTAGTATGCCTCAATGTTATATCTCTGTCAAAGGCTTTACATTTTTAGGGTGAACTTTACCCCGATGGTCTATAATTATATTTATTGTATTTGAATGAAATATATGATATAAATCCATATATATCCTGGATTTATTATTAATTTGTAATTATTTCAATGGTTTCAAGTGAAACTAAATTACTCCATAGATAGACATGTTTATTTAGTGTCCTAATGTTTGAAATGATCTTAATTTAACCTTTACAATAATTCATTTTTCACCCATTATTTATTATATTATTTCCTAATGTTTTATTGATTTCATTTTAAATGTTTTTTTAACAATATATTTCATATTTTGTATAATAAATCTTCAAAAATAGGTCATATTTCCCTTTTCCATTAAAAACATGAAATAAACAACAAAACAGTGATTATAATTGAAATATATTTTCATTAGGGATATGAAACTAAATATTAGTCAATGTAGAATGTATATTACTCTATTTATATCAATCATCTTTAGTATGTGATTTTAATATCATTCAAACCACATATAAGGTGCCTCCTCAATATAGATGTTAGGGTAATCCAAGGGATAATTATATAATTTGTTTATGTATTTCCAATATTTTTCATAGATCACTTTGAGAACGTAACCCATTAATTAAAATTTAGTGTGAAATTTTCTCTATAAATCATGTATGTGATATTTTTCTTCTCTCTCAAGAATAAAAAGATTTCAGTCAGGTATAATTCAATCAAAACATTTTCATAGATAGAGTATTAATTAGATAATATTTTCTTAATATGATTGTAATATAAATGATACAATTTCTATTTTCTCATTATGAACCATTATATATAAATATATTTTTATGGAAACTAGTAATAATTTATGATGGGATTTCCAACCCCATACAATATAAAGATATATAGCTGAGATCACTTTGATGATTTAGATTCAAAACTTGATGGAATTAATCTTCCCCAATGAAATATATTAACTATGATGGTTGAAAATATTTACGGGTTCTGGAGTTTTTTTGTTCATAAATTTTTTAATCAATATAGATAAAGGTAATAAGGTTTAAAAACAAGGCTGAATTTTTAAAATACATTATTCACATAATTTTTAGGTTATAGATGTAGGTGATTCATATCAATGTTATCCATATGAAATGATAAATAAATGTATGATAATTAATTTAAGATGACCACTTGAATATATCATTTATCTAGGACTACCAGTTTAGGAATAAGTTTGAAATTTTAAAAAAGAATCATTCAAATAATTAAAACTCGGAAAATACATAAACAGTAAAGACAGAACATGCCTTAAAATCCATAGTCTTTTTGTAATATGTCATCAATATTTATTTATGATACACTGTGAAATAATCATGTTGCATTCTTATTTTTTTAATTTAATATGATAGGTAAAAAGTAGGGATCTCTAGGATTTTCTTGTTATCATATTATTCATATTTATATTAAAAAAAACGAAATGAATCATATTATATATAAATAATAATAATTAATGATGCCCAATTCATGTTTAATATAATTTATTTTTTTAATATTAAAAGAATTTTTAATGATTTAATTTAAATAAAATACTGTTAAAATGAATTCAAGAGTGGTATCTAATATATGATAATCATCTATTAGAAAATTATATCTTATTTCAATATGATTCTTCCAATAATGACATACAATTATCTAGTAGATGTCATAATGGCTTTTTTATGGCATTTTTCATCTAAATATCTATATTCAAAGCTATGCACTAGTAATCTAGTTTTCATCCATAATATTTATGAATAGTAACCACATATAGTTTTATATTAAGAATCAACACTAAAAAGATAAATAAAATTTTTTATATAATAATGAAAAAAAACATATTTTCCTTAAATTTGATTGGTTCCAAAAACATGATTTCAATTTAACATAAAAACCTGAACGTTGGTATGTAAATACATACTCAATCAAATGGATATGATTTTATTAGAATTAAAATAATTAATTTTACTCTTTAGGTATTTGATAATTATTTTGATAGAAACCCACTAAGATTCAATGTCTTCTTATTTAAATATGTCATATAAAAATAGAAAAAAAAATATTATTCTAGTTAGAAGTATGGTTCTATAAGAATTAAATCATACATACATAAAGTGATTTTTTCCTGGTTTTCTAGTCTCTTCTAAAACAAGATTGTATTTATTAATCATAAGGGTATTTGGTCTATTTATATTATCATTAATAAAATGTTTTAAAACATATCTAGGGTAATTACTTTGACTATGAATTATCCCCTAATTATTTTCATAAACAAGAAATCCAAAACAAAAAAAATTCTCTAATTAAAATCATCTCAAACACAACTTTCATAAGATCTGAAATGATATAGGAACAATATAGAATTTCAATAGAAATTTTTATATGATGAACACAAATTTGAGATGTTAAAATATCTTTTGATATCATTTATGTAATGTAGTAGTATAGTAATTTAATTTTATAAGTCCATTCTTTAGAAGGAATGAAAAAATAATTTAACAGAAATATCCATCTGAATTATTAAAAATATAAAGGAAATTATAAATATTAAGAGTATAATTTCGAATATAGGGATTTAAAAAATAATTCTCAAAAAAATATCAACATTATACCAATAATCAAAGGGGTATTCTAAATCCATTTTTTATATTTTAAACTCTAGACATTTTACATGACCTTGGAATCTTATGTTGGCATGAAGGAAAGATACTAGTGTAATGGTTTCTTTTTAATTAGTATTTTTTATTACTAATATAAAGTTTTTAATTAGGTATTTTAACTACTTGAAAAAATATCTTCTTTTAATATATTCAATCACTTATTGATAGGATGCCACATAGTTTTTAGTTTTGAATTACTTAGAAATTTTTTTGTGTTCATATCTTGACAAATAGGCCCACTATTCAACCTCGATTCTCAAGGATTCTGTAGAATCAGTTCCGTTATATTGATTTGCAATGTTATAATTTAAGGGGATATTTTTTTATAAATCATGAGGTCTTGGGTAAATATGGTTTTGGATGTTCGTTTATAACTTTCTCAGAAATGTCATTTGAGTCGCACTGATGATCTATTTCTTGAGATAAAAGAGGTGGTTCTTTGGTATGAGATTTGTTTTTTGAAATATCATATATTATTCATACGATCATTAATAATTTTCTTGGACTCATGTTTATATGTTTCATAAAAGTTTACATTCACAAATTTCACTATTGGTTTAGTTTTATAACTGAAAAATTTATATATTATACACTGGTTAGAATAAACATGGAATACTTGATAACCAAAATTTGTGTATTTTTATAATAATTACGTAATTTTATGGGAATAAATTATTTATTTAAATATTTTAGAGTAGTCGATATTTTTATTTCTATTATTCAGTTATTTCTAAGGTGTTTTTTAAAATAGGTAGAATCAATACACTTTTCATTACATTATAATAAATACCGATAATTTAATCCCAAAAGTATATTGAAAATAATATTTTCACTAAACATCCTCTAACATACATCCTATAGTTTTCAATTCCACCTTTCAATGACACCAACTTTTTGTATTTTTGGAGGATAAAATGTTTTTTTATAAATATTTTTGACACAATAATGTAAACTTGATGTTTTCATACCCATTTCTATATTTACTTATTTGGAATAGCTAATAAAGAGCATTTGAGGATTCAATTTACACTGATTATTTTGATGAATTTAATGATAAAGCATAATAACTAATGAGAATATTCAACAGGTTATAATATAGGAATATATTATTCAACAGGTCGTAAAATTTAAATGTAAATTTAACTAATAAGATGATTAAAAAAGGATGGAAACAAGTGAATAATATTCATTTATATATAAATATTACCCTATTAATTCCTTATAGAATAGTCCAAAGTATCTCCTGGATTTTGAGATTTACTTTGTTTATTTTATTTTTTATTGACACTACCTTTGACATAAATAATTAATAAATTCTATTTGAGTCTAAATTTGAATTTTTTAATATCTATAACTATTTCTTTTAATATAATGTTGTTAGTTGGTAACATGTTATTTGATTATAAATGAAAACATTTAACCAAATTGAAATATATTTCCATGTATACATCATTAATGTCTAAGAATATATAATGAAACAACATTATGATATGATTTTATAAAAAATATTGGTCCTAGTGGAGCTTAATATCATTGAGGTGATATTTAGATTTTATAAAATGTAATTTTATAACTATTTTTCACTACCTAAATTTAATTTTTCACAACTTATTAAAATAGTTACAGATAAGGATTTAAATTTTCAATTTAATTTATTTAAATAAATCATAAAAAATCATTTAATTATATTTAAAATATTTAAAATATTGAAATAAATTTTACACAGACTATAAAAACCCACTATCCTAAAATATATATATCTTGGTATAGATAATGAAGTAAATATTTAAAAAAAATAAGAGTTTCTTAAGAAAAAATTGATAATACAAGTGTAATCTATACAGGGGTTACTTTAAAACACTAAATATTCAATAAATAATAAATTATCATAATTGAATAGAATTATAGGTTCACTTTAAAAGTAGACCCTAACCCTTTCCACATGAAAATAAATCCCCCTACCAAGAGAAACTATTATCTTAAAATAATTTTTACGTCGAATTTATGAGTCATAAAATTTTATTTAAGAATACATTTATTTTTATTAATTTTTACTTTGAGGTAAGGTAGATAGATATAAGTCTATCAAAACATGGTATAAATATCATATTCTATTTCTTAAACACTATTTAGGTGAAATTACTTGTTACCTAGGTCATGAAATTTTTTTTTCTTGATTTTCACTATTATAGTTAAATTGTCAATAAAAATGGTGTAATTCGTGTTGATTGTTAGTTCACTATTACCACATAGGTTAAATGGGACTATGTACTTTCTTTTTACTTGTAGCATATGATTACTTATCATGTGCATGAATTCTTGTGAATGTATTTGATTTTTTTAAGATAATATTTTATTTTAAATTGGATTTTATAAACATATATGTTTTCAAAATATTAATTTTCAGAATTGGTTAGCTTAAATAAATTACTAAAAATTAATTTTTTTTCAAAATAACATATAATAAAACTAGTAAAATCATTATTTTACTACATTATATTATGATATTGTTGTGTTTCGTTTATAAGAGAAATTGGTATGTTTTTTGAAGGGATGGAGAATATAAATTTTATATCTATACATTTAATGATTATATAATTTTTATATTAAACGCTTTTGATAAATGATTTAAAATGTTCATTAAAGTCATATTTGAAATTATAGTATATGATTTATGGTTATAGTTTGAGATAACTCATTTTACAATAAAATTTTCATGTATAGCATCATAATGGCTTCAAACCATTGTTTTGGGATCATGGGAATGGCTTGTTTTGGTGTTTTGGGATGGGACCATAAGTATATTACCTTCAAAGGTCTCAAATATAATGTAGTTTTATTTATAGGGGTGATGAAATAATAAATCCTACTACTATGAGCATCATATTTTCTACACATATTAGAAAACTTTTGTCATAAAATTAATTGTATTCCACTGTAATGACATTTATAATATCTCAAACAATTTTATGAATGATATTTTTCTACCTATACTGTGGTTAAATTTTAATTATTAATATCATGTTCTATATAAATACTATATTTGTGCATTTGTCTATTGTGTTTGAGTAATTTAGTGTATTAGTTTTTTTATAGTGTATTATATAATGAAAGGAATTGATATAAATTGGATATATGATGCATTATAAATCGTGGAATGAACATTATGATGGGATTTTATATAACATGATCAATTTGTGGTACATCACCATTTATTTACATTTTTAATCTTATATAATCTTTAGTTTCAGTTTTTAGAGATTATTGATGGTTTTTGGATGTATTATAAGTTTGTTTAAGGGTGCATGATTTGATAATGGTTAGCGTAAACCAATAATATTTGATTGAAAATTGTGTAATATATTATAAGAATTACTATATAGGCTCATGATTGGAATAGATTTTAGTAAAACCATATAACAAACCCTTTGATTTTTGAATTTGTTTATAGAATATTTTTTCATGGTTAGTGAATAGTTTTTATACCATTTAGCCCATGGTGTTGTCCAATATCACTCACATGGTTTTTTAAATCATGAAACCTAATTATTTAATGACATTAATAACATTTAAAATTTGGGTTTTTATCCTAATTTATTCTTAAAAACTCTATTTATTTATCCCATTACCCAAAATCATGATTTCCACAGTTCCACTATGTGATTTTTTGGGATAGTTGTCCTCAAGAAACTGATTTGAATGATTTTTCAGGCATGAGACCTAAGAAATTCTTGGTAAGATCACCATTCTTATTCCTTTTGTATACCTTTTCTTTTCACTTTGAACAATTCTCTATATCATGGATGTTATTTTCATATCTATTGGATTGGATAGGATTTTAAAATTACTATTTTTGATTTGTTTATGTAATGGTAGAGGGAGTCTACATTTACTAGATTGTGTCTTTGTTGTTCATGTTCTTATAGATCCTTTCTATAGTAGGTTTAATCTCTCTTCTCTTCACTTATTCTAGAACATTATGACTTAGTTCTTCTTAAATGATTCATATGGATGAGTAAATTAATCTATGTAAAATTATTTCTAGGAAAACATTTTGGTTTATGAATTGGTAACATTGGATTTTGAATTATTTTGAGAAAACCCCCTTTCTGTTATAGTGTTTTAAATTGTGGTTAAAGTTTAGTACAAGAAAATTGTTTGACAAGATATTTTAAATCGTCAATGGATTTAAATAAATTAATGGGATTGAGACCTTACCATACACATGGAATTAAATTAGTTAATATTATATTGGAATATACATTATTGGGTTCATACATGGGGTTAGTTTCATTAGTTTACCTTAGATTTTTGGTAAGGTGATGAGTTGACTAGTAGGATGGGATTCTTATCATGAGTTAGGAATATTCCTGGTTAAATGAATGAATGTTTTTGGTTGTGTGTGATGTTTAATTGGGTATTATAAGCGATTATAATTAATGTTTTGTCTATTCAAATTAATTTTATTTATTTGGTAAACTTAATAGTTTTTTTGTCTTGTTTGTTTTACATATATAAATAATAATGAACTAACTTGTTCTTATCCAATTGGTGTGAGTTGGGAAGTCTTATGTAGATTTTCTCATGAGTTGTATACTCGACCTCCAAACATCAATTGAGGATGTTATATATATATATATTATTATTTATAACATAAGTACTGCAAATTCTATTATTTCTCTAGTGGATTATAATGACTCTACATTTCAGAAACTGTGGCTAGATCATGTAGATGTTCTTATGGAGTGGTTAGAGTGATTCCACATTGGTGACACAACGTTATGATATCTATTAGGTTTTTTTTGGATGTACCGTTTCACTTATTTATACTACTCTGATATTTTTGTTTATTTATATATATTTTTTTATTATTTGTTACCCTTCATGCATCGTATCATTTTTTTTGTTTATACAATTTTATTGAATTTTTTTATTTTTTTAAATATATAATCATCATAAAATGATTTATTAATCCCTTTTTATTTATTTCCAGCCTTTGGTGTCTAGTGAATATCACATATGGTTAGAGGCATGTCAGATCTATCCAAGTCAATGGTTAGGGTTGGTATGTTATAAATAGTATTTGTATGTTTGTTCTATTAGTTTAGAATTTTGAAAATGATATATGAAGTATCAAAAAATGAAATGTATAGAATAAAATTATGTAGCTAATTTTTTTTTTACCTTTCAGTTACCATTGTAGTCCTGGTACCTATTTTTTTGGAAACCTGTAGATGTATTATCACCACATCATCATGGGTTTAGCTGATGAGTGTAGAATATCTTTCATTAGTAAGAAGAACTCACACTATGAATTCATTTCCCATATTTTTTTAAGATTCGTGGAAAATTTTAATAATTGTTACTTTTTGGATGATTTTAAGGATATTAAGACATCACTATAATAGTCAAGTGGTAAGTAAATGGTTCTTTTATTCAGAATATACTGAATTGTCATCGGTTAAGAGACAGAGAAAACTACTACAAGAAGACATATAGAATGTTGTTTCACCGAAACCATACATTAACCTAAATCTTGTACAAATAATTTTACAGGAATTTAAATCTACTAATTAATGAAATTGAAATAATGAACCCCAACATTTGTATCATTCATTACAGTTTCAAAAGCATAATCCACTAATCATTTAATTTTACTTAGAACCTAAAAAATGCATAAGTTTTCCTTAGCAGAATAAACCAGATATTAAATTTCCTTAAAATACTGACTAATATAAAGTTTAATCATGTTGTGTATGTATAGGAGGATCATGTATTCCAATAGAGTTATTTAGTCATCCAAGATAAATTCAACCATGAACTAACATGGAATGAGTTAAATGAATTGTTCCATAAAAAAATTATACCAGTATAGATTCAAAACAGTACAAATTATGGATATCATCTGTATTAAGTAGGATAATATATTTATGATATGATATACATATATTTTTATAAAAATACTTCGTTTTCCTCTTGAAGTGGTTGTTAGCGAGTCCCTGTATGGAATGCCCCACACCCGCACTCTTAAGTCTGGTGCAATAAAAACATACATTATATACTATCTTTGATACCAACTATAGATTCCCAAACATAACTATCTATATTTATGTGAATTAATGATAATAATATATAACATATAATCACATGCCATTTTAGTTGTGTAACTTTAGATAATTTGGACTAAACATAAACTAAAAAACATATTTCTTTCTCAATTGATGGATATTTTTTCACTATATAAGAAACTATTGAATCTATCATATCTCTTCAACATCTCCCATAAATTCTCTGCACCAAATATCCTATTAGACATATCCTATGTAGTAAATTTATTTTTATCCTGTCAAAATGGAAACATCGGAAGGAGTGATCTCAGATGATATATAAGGGAAAACATACAACTAAAGAAATCATGGAATAAAAATGGAATAAATATGATGAAAATAATAAATAATTTTAATAACTTCATAGTAAATTGAAACTGAGATCATAATATATTGATGGATAGTAATGAAAAGAAAGATATTACATGAGTAATAATAATTTTTTTCATTAGTGAAGAAGTTCATAATGATTGAAAATTAATTCCACACCATAATCCAATACATCACGATCTAACTGTCAATGAAATATCTTTTTCAAGGAAGGAATACGCCAACATACCCAAACATGTTCATATAATGAGACATGTCAATGCGTCGAAAATATATATAATATTAGGCCCCACCTATCATTTGTTTATGTACAATTAATTTATCATATGAGAAAATTAATAAACAATTAAAATTCAATTTTTATAATGATCAAATATTTTATAATAACAATATATGAAACACCAATACTTTTTTCTATTTAAATAAAAGGGATAACATGATCATAAATCATCTAGAGAAATAATTTGGATGCTTAACCAAAACATAGTAATTATAAAAATAATCATCCATGTTGGAATAACAACATAAAGAACATTGATACTTTTCCCTATATTAATAAAATGGATAACATGATCATAACTCATCTGAAGAATGAATGTGGACAATTACACAACACATAGTCAATTTATAGATAATCATCCATATTAGAATAAAAATATATGGAATTCTAATAATTTTCACAATAACCATATAATATCTTTATTTCTAGGTGAACAAAATCTAATATGAATAATGTAAAATGTGATGTTCACACTGTATAGAGAAAGGGATATGTGATTAATCCAATAATGAAATAATATTATTATAAGACTTTAAAATAAATAGGGTGTATTATCTCAAAATAACATTACCCAATAAGTGGGAAATATTTTTCAAAGGGATTATATGGTGGGAATGCATATCTTTTTAAAATAATGACTGAATCTCACATAATAAAGTAAAATAGTATAATTTACTTAACTTATATGAAATAAGTTCAAGAGAATTATCATACCCCAATGAACAGAAAATGTGTCACCAAAAATCATTACCAATGTGGATATAACTAAATAAATAGACACTTTAATAAGGGATCATTATTTGGATAGAGAATCCCATGATATAAAAACTATATGACAAAAATATATCCATTGGAACTGAATAAACCATTCAAAAATATATAGTTCACAAAATGTATTATGTCTCAAAGAATCATAATTGAGATCAGTAAAACCCTTAGGCCTTTAGAAACATCAGAATAAAAACACATTGAAAGAGTTGTGTTGTAAATTTACATCAAATAACATGATAAAAAAGATAACTCCTGATATGATATCTTAAATAGGAATTATGTTCACCATATAGATTAAATTGTGTTCATAATACCGAATATGTCTCAAAGAGAGTAATCTGAGATGAAAACCCCATACCTTGTATTTCTTCTTACTCAATCATTCTATAAAATATGGTATAATGAAAATCACTATCTAAATATCTTATCTGAAAACCTTATTAAAAAACATAATTCCATTTTTATAATATTGTAAAACCATATATTAAAAATATACAAACCACTTATTGTTTATTTCCAATATCAGGTGTTGGAACACTTAGTTTCCTCTATCTTATAAACTTCAAAAATGTGGGATTTATTCTCAATAAGATGTTTAAATTTTATCATTCCCATATCATTAAAGAAAGAATAATCATTATTTCTGAATTATTACTTGGTTCTCATATTCATTAGGTGACATATATTACTACTTCTTGAAAACATTGAAATTTCTATGAACTATTTTTGATCGAGTTTAAGAATAAAACGATGATGTATCAGTAAATATTTCAAATATTAACAATTCATTTGAACAATAATAAAATATTCTAAAATATATTTTTATAACATGGAATTATAGTTTTTTGAAATCACCTAATCATTTATAACATAATCATTATGACATCATTCTCATAGGTGGTAAAACCCACCCAAAAAATAACGTATTATAATGATTTAATGAGTATGGTAATGTCTTTATATAATGATAATATAATATTCTAAGAAGATAAAACAAGTCATAATTATCATATACACTCATTGAACCAATTATTTTAACCTTCCAAGATGTGTGATGATGGAAAATGAAATTTATTGATCATGGAGGTGGTAGTACGCACATGCACACAATTAAAAATCTCATTTCACAATGAATGGATGGACGAATGGTATTGTAGATGCAGAAAAAGTATATAACTCCTAAAGGAGGTTCCGAAATGATGAAGCGAAGTCATATTTGGACTCAGAGGCCCGGTCTGGAGGGCCTGGAAGTGGTGCATGAAATTAAATGGTACTCGCACAGAAAAATGTTGTTCGCGCAAAGGACTCTCGGGATTCGCGAAAAAGAACAGGTGCGGTGCGCAATTTTGCACGCCCGGTACCACGCGGTGAGGCCTTTCGTGCTGAGCGCTCCGGGCACAGAAGATTTCGCGCGCTGCCCGGATTCCATGATGGTGGAATGCCTATAAATAGAAGGCGACCCCTATCATTTTGGGGTTGTGGAATTCGAACCAGCTCCCGTGCACGCAAATCGTACTTTTGCGCACGCAATGTGACTTCCAGGTAATAACCCTTTTCGCACAACCTTTCCCCGGGTTTCGCCTTTATGCACAATCCCACTAGCTTAAGTGAATTTTCCAACTCCTCAGGGTTCCTCCTTTACGCGCAATCCCTTCCCATTGCACGCAATCCCCTCCAATTGCATTCAATCCCTTCCGAATTGCGTGCAATACCTTCGTTATGTTTTTCCATACCTTAGGGATCGGCCATTTCCCCCACTCGCAATCCAAGACCATTGCACGCAATCCCCCTAGCCGTGCACAATCCCTCTGCCCCACTTGCACACCATCCTGGTGTTTTTCATGCAAACCTTCTCTTTGTGCGCAAAACCCAAAGACCCCTCACCTTTACGCCCCCTGGGTGCCTCCCTGCATAGGCGCCCAATTTCCTCCATACCGGGCATGCACGCCATGCGTTTTTTTCCCGTACGGCCTTCCAAGCTCGTACGAAGTAAACTCAAGGTCCCTTGGGTGGTGTTTCCCATTGTGTTGCTTTGCCTCATGCTTCTTCGCATAGGCACGCTAACAACTATTGCTTCTTCGCATAGCCACGCTAATGTGGACCCCTCAATGGTTCGCCCTGCGGCCCCTCTTCACCAAGGCCTTGCCAATGCCTTCCCTCCCACAAGGGGTAGAGGGTGTTGGGAATGTAATCCCTAGGGGTGCGGAGCGAACCCACCTCATTCGACCTGTAGGACGTTAAACTGCCAAGCACCTCGTCCTCAACACATGACGTTAAACTGTGATTCAACCTCGTTCCTCGCACGCAGGGTCCCCCCCGGCTCGGACATTCTTTACATCACTCGTATCTATGGGAATGGAATCTTCCTCCCATGGAATGATATCCTACTTTTGGAGTGGTGATGGTCCACGGGGGAAGGGCTACCTCAGAGCGTAAGTCCCTAGCCTCTCATGCGGAAGGTTACACCCATGCACCTCCATACTTCCCTGCTGCCAAGGCCAGGGGAGGGTGTGATAGGGAATGAGGCATCTCCTTTGTTCGGTCCCAAATCCCCTCCCTCTGTGATTTGTCGCACCACGGGCCTCCATCCTGGAGTAAGCCCCCGAACTAAGTGCTGCTAACCACGCGTAAGCCCCTGTTTCCTCTTTGGGCCACTCAACGCGTAAGCCCCTTTCCGCTTCTCATGGACGCACCCTTCTCGACATGATCATCTGGTCCCTGCTGCCTCTTGTTTCTCACACCGAGAATGAATCATGTTGGCTTAGAGCGAGCATCGACCATGACATCCTCGATGGGCTGCCTCAGAGCGTAAGCCCCATCCCAGTGAACTATGGGGACTTTGATCCGTGTTAAATCATGGTACGTAGGTAGCCTCCATGACGTTCAATCCCACCACCCAGTCATTCTAACTTCTTCACGTCGGTTCGCCAACACTTTGGGCCGCCTCAGAGAGTAATCCCCAAATTGCATGTCCATCATTACGTTAAACTGTATACCCGTCCATCATGACGTTAAACTGTCTGCCTCATCCCACATGATGTTAAACTGCATGCCCTCGTCCCGCATGATGATATACTGTATGCCCCGAACTACATGGACTTTGATCCGTGCTAACGCATGGTACGTATGAAGCCTCCACGAGATTCAATCTCATCACTCAGTTTTTCTGACTCCTCTCCATCATTTCACAACCACCATTATGGGCTGCCTTAGAGCGTAAGCCCCATATCCACCATCACAGGCCACCTCAGAGCGTAATCCCCATATCTAACACCCACATCTCATCCCTAACTCTCCCTCGAGCGCACGTGCCTTGGGAAGCTCATGCCCTAGCTCAGAGGTCTTACTTCCTCTAGTCTTCAATCCATGCATTCATTCTCACGGGTCGCCTCTTCAGGTGTCCCACTATATCACCGAACTACGTGGACATTGATTCCCTGCCATGGGGATACGTAGGAATCCTCCATGAGGTCCAAGCCCCTCTTCACTCCATCACCCATCTTGATCCTTACCTGGGTCGCGACATCCCAGTGGGATCATGCCACCTCATTCGACTCCATAGTATCCGGGAAGCTGCCCACGTGCTGGCCCCAATATCAATGTTCCCCCGAGGGGGTCCTTCAATCTGATCCACTCTCAGTGTTCCGATCATTCCGATCTGTCTCCTCAAGACGTTAAACTCGCGGAATACCCCGTGTTAAACATGGGAAGTTGGGGAAACCCTTAGATGGAACACAATTCCCCATTTTTGATGTGGGATTCCTCAAGCTTACGCGCCCTTGAGAAGCCCTATAATAAGAGACAGAAGGCGGACATGCCAATCCCCCGGCTTCAAGACATGCCAACGACACTCCAGCGTAACCATTCTCCTCACCGAAGGTTGCTGCCCCGACCAGACCCCTTGGAGCGTCTCGACAGAAGCAGCATAATTAACTGGCATCCATGAAGATATGGATCCAGGAACAAGATTCATGAAACCGTCTTAAATCTATGACGGATACTCGGACTAGGTTACGAGCTTCGAGGAGGAATCCATGGAAGGAAGAACTGACATCCCATCATCCCGGTTTCGATCAAGGAGCAGACATCCCTGAACAAGGAACGGATGCTGCCAGCCTTTGGAAAGCAGGAATGCGGGGCCAAAATCTGCGCGTCCTCCCCCTGTGTGACGAATGCGCGCCTACCCTGGCGAAAAGCATCGGAAACAATAAATGGTGAACCCAACGTGAATCTCTTCTCCTCAATATCAGGACCTGTAGCGTTTGGGGTGTCGGAAGATTAGCATGTCATCAGGTCCGGGAACCCAGCCCCAGGACGCGAAACCCACCAGGGGTTGGGGCAGTCAGGACGTTGAGCACTCCATTCTGCGACGTCGTCAGTGTGGATCCCTCCTACCGACCACGAGAGACGAAATGTCGTTGGGATATTGGTTGTTGATTTATTTTCCTATTAGTTTTAATGGTTTCATCTCCCTGCTTCCAGGAATTAGATTGCTGCATCCAAAGCTCGATAGCCACCTGCCCACTGGTGTAGGGGCAGGGGCAGTACCGACGCGGCCACCCCATGTGGTCCAGCCTTTTCCAAAGTTGATCTAACTGCCGCAAATGTCAGGCCCTCACGCCCCCTATCCCCATCAGAGATCATCCAACAAAGGGTGATCAATGACCTGGTTCGTAGGTACGAGGAGGAAGGGGTCATCCCGACCAGGGATATGGCCCATTTGGATCTAGAGGCAGTTGTGCGTCACCACCGTCACCACTCCCAGGGGCCGCGCCGGGATCCACCACTCCCCACTCCGACGTTCAACCGTTTCAGCAGTTTTTCCCCAGAATGCCTCGACACCTCCCTTCCTTATGCTGATGAGGTGGGAGATGTTCGGGTTCGCCCGATCGGGAACCACTCCAAGGATTCATGGCAAGGGCTCCCGCCAGGCCGTGTCGACGCCACCGCCCTACTCCCCGGGCTGAAGAGCAGGAAATCCATGTGCCCACACCACCGGCTACAACCCATTTGACCTAACACCAGTGTCAGGCACGAGCAGAAGAGGATGCCTACCCTGGGGCACCAATGTCAGCAACCACTGTGGCCCTAGCCACTGCTGACTCATGTCATCAGACCCCTGCATACGTTGAGCAGGGGCAATTACATGTCCTACCCCGATCGATGCCCCGACCACCCCACATGCAGGTTGGGTTGACTCTCTCGGTCACTGGCACAGGCAATGGCCGCTGCGGACCAATTCGCGGTAGTGCCATCCACCATGAAGGCCTACTTCGTGCCACCATTCTAGAATGTAAAAGGATTCCCCATTATAGCTACGCTTCATGTGGGGTTTTCTCCAGCGCTCACTGCACTGGGTACGGGGTCACTTCCCCTATCGCTAGCCGGGAGTACGGAGCCGTTGCATATCCGGTCACTCGCCCACATGGAGGTCCTCCTCATGTCCCTTTCAAAATCTGCCTCAGCGCTCCTCGCACCACGGCCCTCGGTCCTCTTGGTCCCAGCACTATTGCGGCCAAAGGACTCCATGACGGAAATTAGCCTCGCCCTGAGGAGCCACCCAGGGGAAGGAAGGCAGGACGTCGTCGCCACAAGAGAAACGCCAGGGAAGGCTGGATGGAAATCAGACCAGTCCATTTCTCAGACTCTGAGGTGGAGTATGACTCGGCGATGGAGCCCTCCCCCTGGTCTTATGAGTTAAGGGCATGGATAGGGATGTGGCGCGTCAGTCTCGTACTCCCTAAATGTGATATCCATATGATCCCCGCCTCCCTCCGAATGTATATTTATTAGCCACTAAATGAGGCTATTATTCATTGTTAATATATATAATATTCATGGGATTTATTATTCATAAACACCATTTTAGTGCATTTTACACTTTGAACATCATTTCACATTATGATTGTAATACCTTCTTAAAATGCACTATTATGTGGTACATTTTTTAACATCATTTAAAGTACCCAATGATTCATATGATTTTAAGGAATATAATTATACATATTTTAAGAAATTGATCTAAACTTAAATATGAACATGTTTGATTTAGGGATCAATGGAGAATTCATGGAAGAAGATGGGGATATTTTGTGATGAAAGGAAACAATTCTGGAGAAGTCAGATTGGACACCAGCCCACTGATGAGACTGTTGGACCAACATTACAAACCCAATGATGCCAAAATTTGGTCGTAGGCTAGAAGACATATATAGGAACAAGTAATTTTTCAGGATCCAGTGATAATTAGGCTTCCATTGTGGTCTTTTTGGTGGCCCAAGTTAGAGATAAAATTATGTGCCCGATTCTGTGGCCCAGAAAAGCAGAACACTAATCTAATCATATCTCTGAATATACAACTCCAAATGGGGATATTTTGAACATCATTTTACATTATTATTGTAATACCTTCTTAAAATGCACTATTATGTGGTACATTTTTGAACATCATTTAAAGTACCCAATGATTCTTCTAATTTTAAGGAATCTAATTATACATATTTTAATTTGATAGTTTGGGAAATTGATCTACACTTAAATAATAACATGTTTGATTCAGGGATCAATTGAGAATTCATGGAAGAATATAGGTATATTTTGTGACGAAAGGAAACAATTATGGAGAAGTCAGATTGGACACCATCCCACTGATGAGACTGTGGGACCCACATTACAAACCCAATGAAGCCAAAATTTGGTGGGAGGATATAAGAAATATATAGAAACAAATAATTCTTCATGATCTAGTGCTAATTAGGCCTCCATTATGGTCATTTAGGCGGCCCAAGGTAGAGATAAAATTATGGGCCATATTCTGCGGCCCAGAAAAATAGAACACTAATCTAATCATATCTACAAATAGACAACTCCATATGGGATGAAAGTTTACAGGAGGTTAGGAGACATCCGGGGATCCATTTTCTTCTTCTATGGAACACTATGATTCTGCTATATAAAGGGTCTTCCAAGTGCGTCTATTCGGTGGATGAAAGCTGGCTGCTACCTCCGGTCAACTGTGGAAACGTCAAAGTCCCACAAGCTTTCCACCACCCTATGCCTTCCACAATCAAGTGGGATGCTATGTACTGTTGGAGGCTCGACCCAAGTCTTCCAAAATGAATATGTAAAGTAGTGGTGGTGGAGTATTTTGATCTTCTTGGATGCATTATTCAATTGTAATGTTATGTTGTGATTTTGTTGTCTCAAGTTTGTCTTTCACATGTCAGTTGTTCAATTCACTTTAGTTTCTTAATAAAAGTTCTTCTTCTCCTCTTATTCTATTTTTCATCATTTCACTTTGATACCGTTGGATCAAGGTGTGAATTTATTCACACCAAACCTTGTAAAATTAGCACACAACGGTGGAGTGATCGTTATTTTATTGAGTTTTTTTTACTTCTCCATTTCTTCCCTCATGAGTATACTTTCCGCCTCCATTGAAACCATATAATCAATGGAGGGATAACCCACTTATGGGTTAATCCAAGAGAGTAGCAAGGGGATGGATTGGATGTTATTTATCACCCCATTAATTTATAATCACTTCTTTAATTGAGATTTTTATTTGATGATTTTTAAACTCCATCGTCCTTGTTGAATTTAAGGCCACACAATTCAAGTGCTAATATGAATTTTTACCTTGAAGGGATCAAAATATTTATCCTTAATGTTTATAGGTGATTAGTATTATGGTTTTTTGGTATTAAATCAGTAAGTGACGAAGTTTTTTGATCTACTTAAATAAACTCAACTCAAATATAAAAAATTGAAATAATTGAAAAGGGAATATGTCCATCCACCCCATGTGATAACCTAGGATAAACTCATTCTTTTAATTTGAATTCACTTAAGTCTCTTAGAGTTCCTTTAAACCCATCTAAAACAAACCCAATTTGGCCACTTTATAGCCAAAAATAGTCCATAGAATGTACGTGTCTATAGGTTTCTTCTTAGGTCTCTGAGGATTCGACAGCCCAAGCTATACTACAAGGACCGTCCTACATTCTTCTCTTGGGTAAATTTGAGCGTGAATCAAATTTTGGCGCCATTTTCGGGGACCCAATTAATTCATCTAAACACCCATTCTATTCTCTCCCATTTCTTCTTTTCTCATCCTAATTCTCTTATCTTTTCCCTTTCTCATTTTTTTTTATTTTGGCGCATGTCCGCCTACACTCGCTATCAATCAAACTATCTTGTTAGGGTCGATAGTCCTGGGGTTGGGGAGTCAAGTACACCAATGGGAACTATTTCCATTAAATCCTAATATTCCTAATACTCCAGAGTCCCAAATTGATCCCATTTCAATGGAAGGTCTTCAAAGAAACCAACTCATAAACCCAGGTGTAAACCAAAATGGAAACCAAAATGAGGTAGCCCCAAACTTGGGGAATGCATTTGATCAAACCATGAATGACTACCTCACACCTTCTTCGACCAATGCCCCCTCATGCATTAGAAACACTTCTCTAGGAGATTCCAACTACATCTTTAAACCCCATGTCCTAAACCACCTTCCCACATTCCATGGAATGGTGTCCGAGATGCCCTACCTTCACATTAATGAGTTCAATGACATTGTAGAAACCATGTGTCCCCCACATCAACTAGAATCATCTAAGATGAGGTTATTTCCTTTTATTTAAAGGATCGAGCTAAAAATTGGCTAAACAATTTGAGACCATCATCCATAAACTCTTGGTACCAACTACAAAGATAATTCTAAAAAAAATACTTTCCCCACCACAAAACAATTCTACTTAAAAAGTGTATCCAAAACTTTTTTGAAAAAGAGGGAGAGTCATTCTATGAAACATGGTAGAGGTTCAAAGACACTCTAAACAGGGTTCCACACCATGGTTTTTCTATTCCTGAACAAGTGAGAATTTTCTATTAAGGGTTGGGTCCGGGGAATAAACAATTCATTGACATGATGTGTAATGGAACCTTTAAAAACAAAGCCCCAAATGATGCTTATGAGTATCTAGAAATCCCTTCTGAACAAAACCAAACATGGGGATCTTCAACTTATTCAGAAAAGCCACAAATAACTACTAAAATTCATACACATAGAGAAGAAGAAAGTCTCAGGGCTAAACTTGCAACACTCTCTAGGAAGGTTGAAGAAATAGACCTTAGGAAAGTCCATGAAATTCAAACTGTAGACCATGTTTGCACAATTTGTGATAAACATGACCATAATACAGAAAACTTCCCAACCATTCCATCCATCAAGGATTTTCTTTTAAGAGGACCCCCAGCAGATGTAAATTCTTTGAACTTTCAAAATATTTAATACCAAAACAACTTCCACCCAAGGTATAATGACCACCCAGGCTTCCGCTGGAAAGATAACCAAAAACCTAGCCAACCACAGGGACAAAATCATTACCCCCATTAGAAATACCAAACCCATAACCAGTTACAAACCCAACCTATCCAATACCAACAACCACTGGTCCATTTTCAACAAACTATACCACCTCAAAAATATCCCCCTGGGATAAACCAATCTTCTCAAGCACTAACCCAAACTATTCCAAAAATCCTACTAGAACAACTGTGAAAACAAATTGAAAGGATTAACTCAGAAGTCTCTTCCCTTAAACAAGAACTTCAAACAATCAAAACTGGAAAGGCACCCATGCCTACTCCGGTGGTTCCATCCTCAACTTCAAGGGGAGATTCAAGTTGTACTCAAACAAATCATGAACAACTAAAGGTTGTGACTGTTTTATGAAGTGGGAAATAAATTGAGAAACCTGAACAACTAATTCAAAACTCATCTGAAGATTAAAATTTAGATGAAAATTCAAATGAACCACAAGATCAAACTGAGGAAACTGATAACATTGTCAAGGAAACAACTCTTCAACAAACAACCCCACAACATGGACCATTTCCACAATGCATGAGGGGGAAAACCAAGCCTCAATTAAGTGAAACATTAAGAGAAATATTCTCAAAAGTCAAGTTGAACATTCCCCTTCTCGATGCAATCCAAACCATAACTGCCTACTCAAAGTACCTTAAGGAATTGTGCACTTTTAAAGGAAACTTTTCACATAAAAACCAAGTCCTTTTGGCTGCTAATGTGAGTACCATCATTCAAGGGGCCATTCCTCCTAAGTTGAAAGACCCGGGTTTCCCTTACATCAACATTGAACTAGGAGAGAGAAAAGTTGTCAAGGCATTGTGTGACCTATGTGCTAGTGTCAATCTCATCCCTTATGCCATGTACTACTAGTTAGGACTAGAAGAACTCCAACCCACATCTGTCACACTTCAACTTGCTGATCGTAGCATTAGGGTTTCAAAGGGTGTCTTAAAGGTTGTTTTGGTAAAGGTTGAAAACTTCATCTACCCTGCTGACTTCATTTTCCTTGACAACCATCCAAACATAGGAAATAAGGAACAAACCCTAATCATCCTTATTCGTGAAATAAGGAACAAACCCCAATCATACTTTTTCGTCCCTGTAACTCCCCGAGCTTCTATGGTACGCTTCTCTTTGAATAATGCAATAGCGTGTGTTGTACGCAACATCGAGTTCTAACACACACCACAACCAATCAAACTAGCCGTTATGAATAGTAATACCTACTTTTTAAAATTATATATATTTTATATTTCAAAATGGACTTCATTTTTGGATTCGGAATATTGAATTTATCCTAAGGTAAAATTTTGGTACTTTTAGAATAACTTTAATATTTTGATGAATAGTGAAAATTACTAAATTTTTATTAAAAACAACATTTTTAATCAAAATAATTTATATTGATAAATTATGAATTTGAGTGGTTTTAAAGTATATTTAGAATATATTTTTACCATTTATTACAGTTTTGGTCATTGGACATAATTTCACAATTAAACTGAACATAAACAAGTATCAATCTTTTGATAGTTATTATGTCTTAAAAACACGCTTATTGTTTTGACAGCGGGAATTAATATTAAATTAATTTCTTCCACTTATATGTTTTGAATTTGGAAAAATGGATTCCATATTTGGAATCAGGATGTTCAAATTGTGTAAATAGGTAACTTTTACTTTTAGACATTTTGAATAATTACTTCGGTAAATATTTTATTTACCATGGTTAAAGGGTAAATCCGGTAAATAAGGGTTAAAAAATAATATTATAATAATAATAAATTACCCTAAAAAGTTTCCTAACCTTACTGGTTGATACATGTTAGACCATAGGCATCTTTGGGTCGATTTTGGGACCCCATGGTGCCACTTGTAAGTGATAGGGACACTTTATTTTAATTAAGTTTAAAATGAATACAAAAATGACACAAGCATATATCTTTTAGAAAAACAATTTTTACATAAGGTTATATATGTTTGATTTTCGACTGTAAATATTCATTGGAAAGATAAAAAGATTTCTACATAATGATATTTTATTTATAATTTTTAGTCATTATATAATTTAATTTATTTATGACACAATGATGATGCAGTAATTACCATAATAGTGAAAAATTAAAATAATTGATATTATAAATACCCAAATAAATATAATTTCAGACTTTTTATGAATTACACTAATTTTTTAGGATAATATTACATATTATTATAGATTTAATTGACTTTTTTCAAAGTAATCATTCTGTTATGAGTTTCAAAAAAGTCAACTATTGAATAGTGTCAAAATTGACATAAAAGAGTTTTTAAAACAAATATTATATTATTAATTGATATTAAATTCATAAAAATCTAAGGTTTGGACAAGAGACTTATATAATGATAGGTGTATCATTAATGGACCACTTTTGGGTCACGTGAATTTATATGGTAAGTTTATTAACTATATAATATAAAAATACAAAGAGACATTGTAAAAGTGAAACTAATTAACTAAGAGTTAATACTTAAAGATAAGGTTAATATAATGACCCAAACCTGTCTAAATTCTATTGGTTGAGTGTTTTTCGACCCATACCCACCTTAACCTTTAAATAATAAACTTTTTAGCCATTAGAAACTGCATATGAATTTAATATAAATTAATATTTCTAGCTTTTCCAAAGGTACCCCTCACCCATCTTATAAAAGGGCACTCGCCCTTCCCATTAACTTACACCTTCAAAGCCTTTTGGTTCGGCCAAACTCTGCCCAAATACTCTCTCATATTCCCTAACTTAATCCTAGAGGCCTTACTTTAGTTAGAAATCCAGCCTAAGAGTCCTTTTGATCAAATCAAAAGGAAGAACCCGAAGAAGAGGTAATGATTTCACCACCCTTTTCCAAGTTCCTTTCTTCTTCCACTTCTTCTTCCTTTGTTATTACCATTCTAAAATAATAAATCCAGTATCATATATATACTGTTATTTTATTATAAATATGGTACAACCATATTCAGTATTCTATCCATCCTTTGAATAACATGTCACCATACGTGCGTACATACGGCTTACCGTCTCCATGTCGTGGTGTAATTGTTATTCAATAAATTATTATTTGGATGGGTATAATAATGATGTGTAATTCAAGTAAATAATAAATGTAAAATGATAATTATTCTGTATATATGATATAACATCTAATTATATATTATTTTAATATCAAAAGAATGATATTGTTACTCGTGCGTACGTATGGACTACCGTCTCCACGAACGCGATGAGATTCATTCTCCATCGTATCCATTCAAGTATAATTCTAATTTGATGATTAATAATAGTGTCTAATGATTTGATATCATTATGTATATGATTAAGATAAAACCTATCCATTACAAACATGGCTTACGTAACAAAACATATAAAAGAAAATGAGTAAGTTAACACCCGAAACAACGATAATACTAAGATATTATTAACAAATCAATGTTAAAAAATCATATATGATATCATATTAATGTATATGATTCTTGTATAATTTAATAACAATTATTTCACCATTATACAAGAGGTTAACCTACCCCAAACAAGGAAAAGTACAAGGTAAGAGATTATTTCACAATCTCTTCATTATCCGAGGTTCTTTATACGTAATAATCTACTGGGATCTCTTTATCATCCACATCCATGTTTCTTAAAAATGTATTTCAAAACATTTTTACTATTTAAAAGAATATGGGTTAAAGTAATTTATACCCTTTTTTTACTTTTTATAAGAGTTTTATAAAGGAATCTTTCGGTCATTTTCCAAACAAGGTGATTTTTAACCTTTTCGACAGAATTAAGGTAAGAATGTTTTTTTAACTTATACGGCGGGTGCGGCTATTTTATGCCGTTATAAAATCGTCAAAGCTTCCCTTAGAAGCTTATAATAATATTTTCAAAGGATATGTTTTATTTTATAAATAAATGACTCTTAAATGATTTCAAAATATACATAGATATTTCTCTAAAAAGAGTTTTGATTTCATCTATGTCAACATCATTTGATGGATTTCACGCTTATTTGAAGTTGATTTATTATGATACAAAACTTCTATATTGTATTGAAGATTTTGTGAGATTTTTGATTGTAGATGTGCTATTTTTATACCATTCATGGTTTATGGTGGAATTATTTACATTTCTTATGATAGTTTTAATAAAAATGTTTATGTTATTTTTAAACCTTTTCATATGGGAATGCATTGGACTTAATATGTGACGGGTGGAGCCTGATATAGCTCCTCGGTGCATCGGTAGGTCTCATGAGACAAACTAGTGTCTTGGCATAAGGCTTTGGCACAAACTTGTTTGTAGTCTTGGCACGAGGCCTTGGATATGTGGTTATGATAGTCTGGCATTATGCATTCCATCGTTATGAAAGTGGTTATTGATATTTCATGTGATTATTCGATTAGTAGAATATCCATGTGAATAAGTAAATGGCATTATTTCATTTTATTTTTTCCATACTATGTTAAAGTTCATGTTTAAAAGGATTTTGTTTTAAGTTATACATTTCCATAAATGTTTATTCTTATTTATAAATGTTTCCGTTATATTGTTATCCTTACTGGGCATTTGAGCTCACCCCTTTTCTGTGTTTTATTTTTCCTAGGATGTGAAGAAGTAATTTATGAATGACCTACAGGGGTAGTATGTGGGGATATGCGTGTGGAATATGGAGACTATGTTGTTGTAGTAGTTTTTCACTTTATGATGTAATGTAATAATTTATGAATATATATCTAGTGTTTCCAAGGCTACTAAACCAATCTGTCTTTCGAGATTTGATCTTTCTTGTGATCATGCCAATGTTATGTAATAATGCACCGACTCTGGGTAAATGGGGTTGGGGCATTACAGTTGGTATCAGAGGAAGTTTAGTACAAACCTTGGAAGTTAGATTTAGATAAACTCTGATTAGAGCACGTAGACCTAAGATGAACTTTGAGGATTAGTATAGAAGAACTTCCTATAATTTTGGTATTGTAGAGATTTTGTGAGTTTTCCGAGCAATACATCCCTGTCTGGATATGAACAGGTAGAGGCGGCTCTGGAACAGATGTACCTAGGGGTAAAACCCGAAAACACCGCTTTGAGCTATACTCGAGCAGGAACTGGTGCACGACAACGGGCCTTGCTGCACTCTTGGTTACGACACTCCCAGGGGATATACTTAGGATAACTCTCATTTTCATTAAAAATAATTATGAAGGGTTTATGAGTATATAATTTCTCAAAGAAAACATTTTTATGATTATGGATTATATCCATAAATAGTTCAATTTATGTTAAGTCTTTTATAATTATGGGATTATGTATTTTGATTCATAAAATGATCTAGTTTATGCAATCGTTTAGAAATGGCGCCTAGTTGAAGAAATGGAAACTGTATCAATTCACGCACTCCATATAGGGATTTCCCTCCTGCTCAAGATAATTATAGTGGAGTTGGTGATGCAACTGGTGTCGATCAGCTAATCACCATACTAGGACAACTTGCTCAGGTTATGAATAATAACCTTACCCGTATGGAGCACCCTGATCCGCAGCGTGGAGGATCAATGTTAGATCAATTCATGAGGCAACAACCACCAACATTCAATTGGAGTACAAATCCCTTAGTAGCTGAGCAAAGGATAAATTCCCTAGAGAAAATATTTCAGGCTTTAGGGAGTAGTGAAAGGGAAAACGTTATTATGGCAGTTTACCAACTCACTGGAGATGCTGATCAAAGGTGGTCATTGATTCAAAATACCAAGGAAGATGATGAAGTATCAAATATGGAATGGAGGGAGTTCAAAGATCTGTTTTTAGAAAAATACTTTCCTCGCGACCATCGAACAAATATGGAAAGGCAATTTCTGAGTCTGAAACAAAAGGAGGATGAGGATGTCATAAAGTTTGAGGCTAACTTTACAAGGTTAGAAAGGTATGCTGGAGATTATATACGTAACCCAAGAAGTAAGATTTGTCATTTCTTTGATGGGTTAAAACCATTTCTCCGTTGGGCATTAGTCTCACAATCCTTCTCGTCGTACGAAGACATTGTCTCATGTGCTATCAAGACCGAAAAGGAATTCTCTAAGTCTTATGACTTTAAAGCAAATCAAGATAAGAAGAGACCTGCTAATCAATCTGGGAATGGAAATAAGGGGAATAAGGGAAAGGTTTAATATCAATCCTGTGGTAAATATGGTAAGAAACACCTCGGTACTTGCTTGAAGGGAAAGGGATTATATTACAAGTGTGGTGAAAAAGGCCACCAAGCTCGTGATTGCAAGGGGAAGAAGGAAGCGAACAATTTTTAGTGCTACAATTTTAGGGAGATGGGGCATTATGAAAATGAATGTCATATGCGTTAGGAGAACTTACCTCAGAAAAGTCCAAGAGATCAAGGCCAAGCTTATGCTATCACTACTACTGAGGTAGAAGCTCAGAAAGACGTGGTGGCAGGTAATTTAATGGTTTTCTCAAGTTTAGCAAATGCATTATTTGATTCTGGATCATCGCATTGTTTCATATCTTACCAGTTTTCTAAGAAAATTAGATATTTCCAATTTGATTTAAAAAGGGAGTTGTCAGTTAATACTCCTAAGGGAAGTATCATTGCAACAATGTTTTGTGAATCAGCCCCCATTATAGCACATAAATGTTCTTTATCTGCTGATCTCATCGTCATACCAATGATTGAGTTTGATATAATCCTCGGTATGGTCTGGCTTTCGGACTATGATGTAAATATTTATTGTAAGAATAAAGAGGTTACGATTCTTGATGATGATGATAAGGAACACCTTATCTTTAGAGCAGAGTCGTCACCACCTAATTCTTATCTAGATCCACCCCCAGTAGCTCAACTAAATTCAATTATTGGGGAGGAAGAGAATGAAAGGACTATGGGTGAGGAAATTAATGTTCAAATAGAGGATTTAACTGTTGTGAAAGAATATGTAAATTTATTTCTGGAAGATTTACCTGGACATCCTCCAGAATGAGAAGTTGATTTTTCCATTGATTTAATTCCTGGATCAAGGCCTATATCGAAGACCCCTTATAGAATGGCCACTATAGAATTAGTTGAACTAAAGAAACAACTAGAGGAACTGAGTAATAAGGTATTTATTCTCCCTAGTGTTTCTCCATGGGGAGCCCCTGTTCTTTTTGTTAAAAAGTAAGATGGATCTATGAGGTTATGTATCGACTACAGGGAGATCAATGCTGTAACAGTAAAGAAAATGTATCCCCTACCTCGCATTGATGATTTATTTGACCAACTGCATGGAGCTCAATAATTTTCAAAGATTGACCTTAGATCTGGATACCATCAGTTGTGTGTGAAGAAGGAAGACATTCCGAAGACAGCATTTCGAACCAGGTACGGGCATTACGAGTTTACAGTAATGCCTTTTGGATTGACTAATGAACCCTCTGTATTCATGGATCTGATGAATAGAGTTTTCAAGGAGTATCTCGATGAATTTTTGGTGGTATTTAATGATGATATCATGGTATACTCCAAAAGCTACGAAGATCAAGAAAATCACTTGCGCATTATCTTGAAGACTCTGAGAAGACATGAATTATATGGGAAGTTTAGCAAGTGTGAATTCTGGCTTCAGGAGATTTCTTTTCATGGCCATATTGTCTCTAAAGATGGAATCTTTGTTGATCCTTATAAGACCAAGGAAATCCAAGAATGGCCAGCACATACGAGTATAACTGAGGTACGTAGTTTTATTGGTTTAGCAGGTTATTATCGACGTTTCGTCCAGAATTTTGTCCGATTGGAAAACCCATTAACGAAGCTCACACTTAAAGGGGTTAAATTTTTTTGTACAAAAGAGTGTGCTGAATGTTTCGAAGAAATTAAGAGAATATTAGTCAATGCTCCTATATTGACTCTACCATCGGGGAATGATGGGTTTGTTATTTATAGCGATGCATCGAAGAAAGGACTTGGTTGTGTCCTTATGCAGAATGATAGGGTTATTACCTATGCATCACGACAGTTGAAAATTCATGAACAAAACAATCCTACTCATGATCTCGAGTTAGCAGCTGTGATCTTTGCTTTGAAGATATAGATGCAATACCTCTATGGTAAAAATGTCAGATTTATACTGATCACAAGAGTTTGAAGTATATTTTCTCACAAAAATAACTCAACATGAGGCAAAGGAGATGTCTTGAATTACTCAAGGATTATGATTGTATGATACATTACCACCCCGGGAAAGAAAACAAGGTGGAAGATGCTTTGAGCAGAAAAGATCATGGAGTTTTGAACAATATGAGAATTAAAAGGGATCCAATTTTCATGGATCTAGTGAATATGGACACAGTAATTACCAGGGAAGGTGAAACATCAATGCCTTTTCAAATGGTTGCCAAACCATCTTTACTAGAAAGGATTAAGAGTTCTCAGACTGATGATGAAGAGTTTCAAAAGAAGATTAAAGTTGTGAATGATGGGAGATTGAAAGACTTTGTGTATGAATATGGAATTTTGAAATTCGGGAAGAGACTTTGTATTCTCGATATACCTGATCTAAAAAGGGAATTACTGGATGATGCTCATAGTTCCAATTTCTCTATACACCATGGGAGCACCAAAATGTATAGAGATTTGAAAGAACATTTTTGGTGGGACAACATGAAGAAGGAGATTGTTGATTTTGTGTCAAGATGTATGGTTTTTCAACAAGTGAAAGCTGGAAGGCAACAAACCGGAGGAGTCATGCAACCTCTTCCCATACCGGAGTGGAAATGGGAAAATATTACGATGGACTTTTTCATGGGGCTACCAAAGACTCCTAGAAGGAATGATGCAATATGGGTTATTGTTGATCGTCTTACCAAGTCAGCACATTTTCTTGCTATAAGAGAAGATTTACCACTGGAACGTTTAGAAAGACTATATATTAATGAAGTTGTGAGACTTCATGGAGTACCCCTATCGATTGTTTCTGATAGTGATCCCCGTTTTACTTCAAGATTCTGGAAGAGTCTTCAGAAATCCCTGGATACTGAACTTCATTTGAGCACTGCCTACCACCCTCAGACAGATGGACAATCATAACGGACTATTCAAACCTTAGAAGACATGTTGAGATCTTTCTCACTTGACTTTCAGTGTATGTGGGATCAATATTTACCTTTGGTAGAATTTTCCTATAACAATAGCTTCCATTCGAGTATTCATATGTCACCATATGAAGCGTTATATGGAAAGAGATGTCACACACCAACCTGTTGGGATGACATTGGTGAAAGAAAACTGGTAGGTCCAGAACTGGTAGAGGAAACAATAGAAAAGGTGAAGGTAATCCAAAATCACATCAAATCAGCTCAAAGTAGGCAGAAGAGCTATGCCAATAATTGAAGGAAGGATTTATAATTTCACGTCGGTGATCATGTTTTCCTGAAGGTATCTCCCTGGAAAGGAGTCATACGTTTTGGTAAGAAAGGTAAATTAAGTCCCAGGTACATCGGACCTTTCGAAATTCTAGAACAAATTGGGGCTGTAGCTTACCGATTGGCAATGTCTCCAAGTCTCTCCAAAGTTCACGATGTGTTCCACGTATCTCTATTGAGGAAATACACGCCTGACCCAACTCATGTACTCACCTATGAGGAATTAGAACTGGAACCCGATCTGTCTTGTTGTGAAGAGCCCTTCATGATTCTTTATATGAGAGAACAAGTACTGAGAAACCAGACGACGCATCTGGTAAAAGTTTTGTGGAGAAACCATAAGATGGAAGAGGCTACGTGGGAACCCGAGGAACTTATGATGAAGAACCACCCGAGTATTTTAATACAGTAGTATTCTAGAAATTTCAAGGACGAAATGATTTGAAGGAGGGTAGAATGTAACACCCCATGCATCTACGATACGCTTCTCTTTGAATAATGCAATAGCGTGTGTTGTACGCAACATCGAGTTCTAACACACACTACAACCGATCAAACTAGCCATTATGAATAGTAATACCTACTTTTTGAAATTATATATATTTTATATTTCAAAATAGACTTCATTTTTTGATTTGGAATATCTATTTTAGCCTAAGGTGAAATTTTGGTACTTTTCGGATAACTTTAATATTTTGATGAATAGTGAATATTACTAAATTTTAATTAAAAACAACTTTTTTAATCGAAATAATTTATATTGATAAATTATGAATTTGATTGGTTAAAAAGTATATTTAGAATATATTTTTACCATTTAATACAATGTTGGTCATTGGACATAATTTCGCAATTAAACCGATCATAAACAAGTATCAATCTTTTGATAGTTATTATATCTTAAAAACACGCTTTTTGTTTTGACAACGGGAATTAATTTTAAATTAATTTCTGCCACTTCGGTGTTTTAAATTTGGAAAAATGTATTCCATATTTGGAATCAGGATTTTCAAATTGTGTAAATAGGTAACTTTTATTTTTAGACATTTTGAATAATTACTTCGGTAAATATTTTATTTACCATGGTTAAAGGGTAAATCCGGTAAATAAGGGTTAAAAATAATATTATAATAATAACAAATTACCCTAAAACGTGTCCTAACCTTATTGGTTGATACATGTTAGACCATAGGCATCTTTGGGTCGATTTTGGGACCCCATGGTGCCACTTGTAAGTGATAGGGACACTTTATTTTAATTAAGTTTAAAATGAAGACAAAAATGACACAAGCATATATCTTTTAGAAACACAATTTTTACATAGGGTTATATATGTTTTATTTTCGACATTAAATATTCATTAGAAAGATACAATGATTTCATACATAATGATATTTTATTTATAATTTTTAGACATTAAATAATTTAATTTATTTATGACACAATGATGATGCAGTAATTACCATAATAGTGAAAAATTAAAATAATTGATATTAAAATACCCAAATAAATATAATTTCAGACTTTTTATGAATTACAATAATTCTATAGGATAATATTTCATATTAGTATTGATTTAATTGAATTTTTTTGAAGTAATAATTCTGTAATGAGTTTCACAAAAATCAACTATTGAATAGTGTCAAAATTGACATAAAAGAGTTTTTAAAACAAATATTATATTATTAATTGATATTAAATACCTAAAAATCTAAGGATCTGCCAAGATACTTATATCATGATATGTGTATCATTAATGGACCACTTGGGGGTCTCTTGGATGTATATGGTAAGTTTATTAACCATATAATATAAAAATACAAAGAGACATTGTAAAAGTGAAACTAATTAACTAAGAGTTAATACTTAAAGATAAGGTTAATATAATGACCCAAACCTGTCTAAATTATATTGGTTGAGTGTTTTGCGACCCATCCCCACCTTAAACTTTAAATAATCAACTTTGGAGCCATTAGAAACCGAATATGAATTTATTATAAATTAATATTTCTAGCTTTTCCAAAGGTGCCCCTCACCCCTCTTATAAAAGGGCACTCCCCCTTCTCATTAACTAACGCCTTCAAAGCCTTTTGGTTCGGCCATCCTCTGCCCAAATACTATATAAAATTCCTTAAATTCATCCTAGAGGCCTTCTTTTATTCATAAGTCCATCCTAAGAGTCCTTTTGATCAAATCAAAAGGAAGAACCCGAAGAAGAGGTAATGATTTCACCACCCTTTTCCAAGTTCCTTTCTTCTTCCACTTCTTCTTCCTTTGTTATTACCATACTAAAATAATAACTCCAGTATCATATATATACTATGATGTTATTATAAATATGGTACAACCATATTCATTATTCTATCCATCCTTTGAATAACATGTCATCATGCGTGCGTACGTACGGCTTACCGTCTCCATGTCGTGGTGTAATTGTTATTCAATAAATTATTATTTGGATGGGTATAATAATGATTTGTAATTCATTTAAAAAATAAATGTAACATGATAATTATTCTCTATATATGATATACCATCCAATTATATATTATTTTAATATCAAAACAATGATATTGTCTCTTGTGCATACGTACGGACTACCGTCTCCACGAACGCGATGAGATTCATTCTCCATCGTATCCATTCAAGTATAATTCTCATTTGATTATTAGTAATAGTATCTAAGGACTTGATATAATTATGTATATGATTAAGATACAACCTATCAATTAAAAACATGGCATACGTAACAAAACATATAAAAGAAAATGAGTAAGTTAACACCTGAAACAACGATAATACTAAGATATTATTAACAAATCAATGTTAAAAGATCATATATGATATCATATTAATGTATATGATTCTTGTATAATTTAATAACAATTATTTCACCATTATACAGGAGGTTAACCTACCCCAACCAAGGAAAAGTACAAGGTAAGGGTTTATTTCGCAATCTCTTCATTATCCGAGGTTGTTTATACGTAATAATCTACTGGGATCTCTTTATCATCCACATCCATGTTTCTTAAAAATGTATTTCAAAACATTTTCACTATTTAAAAGAATATGGGTTAAAGTCATTTATACCCTTGTTTGACTTTTTATAAGAGTTTTATAAAGGAATATTTTCGTCATTTTCCAAACAAGGTGCTTTTTAACCTTTTCGACATAATTAAGGTAACAATGTTTTTTTAACTTATACGACTGGTGCAGCTATTTTCCGCTGTTATAAAATCATCATATCTTTCCTTACAAGCTTATAAGAATATTTTCAAAGGAAATTTTTTATTTTATAAATAAATGACTCTTAAATTATTTCAAAATAGAAGAAGATATTTCTCTAAAAAGAGTATTGATTTCATCTATGTCAACATCCTTTGATGGATTTTACGCTTATTTAAAGTTGATTTTTTATGATACAAAACTTCTATATTGTATTGAAGATTTTGTGATATGTTTGACTGTGGATGTTCTATTTTTATAAAATTCATGGTTTATGGTGGAAGTATTTACATTTCGTATGCTAGTTTTAATACGAATGTTTATGTTATGTTTAAACCTTTTCATATGGGAATGCATTGGACTTAATATGTAACGGGTGGAGCCCGCAATAGCTCCTTGGTGCATCGGTAGGTCTCATGAGACAAACTAGTGTCTTGGAACAAGGCCTAGGCAAAAATGTATTTGTAGTCTTGGTACGAGGCCTTGGCTATGTGGTTATGATAGTCTGGCATTATGCATTCCATCATTATGAAAGTGGTTATTGATATTGCATGTGATTATTCTATTAGTAGAATATCCATGTGAATAAGTAAATGGAATTATTTCTTTTTATTTTTTCCATACTATGATGATGTTCATGTTTAAAAGGATTTTGTTTTAATTTATACATTTCCATAAATGTTTATTCTTATTTATGAAAGTTTCCACTATATTGTTATCCTTACTGGGCATTTGAGCTCACCTCTTTTCTATGTATTATTTTTCCCAGGATGTGAAGAAGTAATTTATGAATGACCTACAGGGATAGTATGTGGGGATATGAGTGTGGAATATGGAGACTATGTTGTTGTTGTAGTTTTTCACTTTATGATGTAATGTAAAACTTTATGAATATATCTAGTGTTTCCAAGGCAACTAAACCAATCGGTCTTTTGAGATTTGATCTTTCTTGTGATCATGACAATGTTATGTAATAATGCACTGACTCTGGGTAACTGGGGTCAGGGCGTTACAGTCCCTTCCTTGTAACAATCAACTCTATTATCCGAGTCTGAAATGGGAACACGACCATCACCTTTGGGAACATGAGTATAGACTTGAACATCTATAATGCAAGCTCACAAATAGGGGATGACGAGGACATTCATGAAGTAAACATGATAGGAAGCATTGATAATGAATCCATGGAAAATCAAGGAATATTTGATGAATGTTTGAGTCAGGATGAGATTGATTTCCTTTGTTCATATAAAGGAAGTTTATCTCCTTGTCTTGAACCATTTTCAAATTGATCTTATGATGAAGTCTTAGGTCCCACAATCAGTGAAACCTTTCAAGAAACCACTTTCATGGAGACCACTCCAAATTCCTTCCCGAAATCTGATCAAGCCAATCTAGTAGCTGAAAATTCTACATTTGGGGAATCAATCCTATTTGAAACTCTAAAAAAAGAAATTGAACTTGATCCAATGTCCCAATCTTCTATAGAAATTCCGAACCAACCTGATCTTGAATTGAAGGAACTTCCCGCTACACTCAAGTATTCTTTCCTAGGGGACAATCAATCACATCTTATTGTCATTTCTTCTTCTCTTGAATCCAATATTGAGGGGATGCTTCTAGATGTCCTTAGTAAACATAATAAAGTCATCGGTTGGACCCTATCTGATATTCTTTGGATTATCCCACTTATTGGGATTCATAAGATTGTTCTGGAATCTGATTCAAAGCCATGTCATCAACCTCAACGGTGAATAAATCCTAATCTCCTGGAGGTAGTAAATAATGAAATTATGAAATTGTTAAAAGCTGGTATCATATATCCCATAGCTGAGAGTGAATGGGTGAGCCCAATCCATGTGGATCCAAAAAAGGATGGAATCACAATGATAACCAATGAGGATGGAGAGATTCTTCCAACAAGGGTGTGTAGTGGATGGAGGGTCTTCATTGACTATAGGAAGCTAAAATAATTCACCAAAAAGGACCATTTCCCTTACCATTCATTGACCAAGTCCTTGAGAGAGTGGCAGGTCATGCCTTCTACAATTTCTTATATGGGTAATCAGGGTATAATCAAATTGATGTCTCCCTAGAGGATCAAGGGAATAATACATTCACCTGTCCATTTGGCACCTTTGCCTTCAAATTCATGCCCTTTGGTTTATGCAATGCCCCTGGAACCTTCCAGTGGTGCATGATGGGAATATTCTCAGATATGGTAGGGGATTTTCTTGAGGTCTTCATGGATGACTTCTCTGTGTTTGGGGATACATTTGAGGGATTTCTGCAGACTGTGGAGAGAGTCTTGTCAAGATGTGAAGAAAAGAATTTGGTCCTAAACTGGGAAAAATGTCATTTCATGGTTAAAGAGGGACTAGTTCTAGGCCATCCGGTCTCAGGTAGGGGGATTGAAGTTGATAAAGCCAAGGTTGGCATCAGTCGTCACCTTCCATCACCCAAAACTATCAAGTAATTGAGGTCTTTCTTAAGACATGATGGTTTCAAAGAAGATTCATCAAGGAAATTAGTTCAATCTCTCTTCCCCTTTGTACTCTACTAGTAATGGATACTCCATTTGTTTGGACAGAAAGTTGTGATGATTCATTCTCAACCCTCAAATCCTTTCTCATCTATCCTCCCTTTATGAAATATCAAAATTGGAAACTTACTTTGGAACTTATGTGTGATGCCAGTGAATTTGCTGTAGGAGCTGTGTTAGGACAACGTTGTGATAAAACTCTTTATGTCACTGTTTATGCAAGAAAATCCTTAAATGATGCCCAAATCAACTACACCACCACTGAAAGGGAGTTACTTGCTATTGTGTTTGCCTTAGAGAAGTTTAGGTCATACATCTTAGGATCCCCCATCACTGTGTTCACTGACCATTCTGCACTAAAATACCTCTTCCAAAAACAATATGCAAAGTCTAGACTGATTAGGTGGGTCCTTCTCTTACAAGAATTTGATCTCACAATCAAGGATAAAATGGGCGTTGAAAATTTTGTAGCTGATCACCTCTCTAGGATGTAATTCAAAGACAACTCAAATCACCATCTTGTGTCAGTTTCATTTCCTGATGAACACCTATACTCTATGAGTGACTGCCCTTGGTATGCCGACATAGCCAATTTCTTAGTTACAGGAGTCATTCCAAAATTATTTGGGACTCAAGCTCGATGGAAATTCCTTTCTGATGTTAGACACTATGTGTTTGATGATCCATACCTCTATAAGTTCTGCCCTGACCAAGTCATTAAGATGTGTGTTCTAGAATCTGAACAAGAGTCCATCCTTAAATTTTGTCATAGTGAGGCATGTGGAGTTCACTTTTCCACTAAGAAAACATCTTCTAAGATTCTTCAATGTGGTCTCTTCTAACCCACCCTCTTAAGGGACTCCTATACATTTTTTCAAAGTTTTCTTAGGTGTCAATAAGTAGGGTCCATCACAAAAAGGAATCAAATGACACTCACTCCCATCTTAGTGGTTGAAATCTATGACTTCTGGGGAATTGATTTCATAGGTCCCTTCCTAAACTATAGGTGATATCTTTAAATTCTCTTAGCTATCAATTATTTCTCTAAATGGGTTGAGGCTATTCCTACAAAATCTAATGATCATCAAACTGTGATTAGATTTCTCAAGGAAAACATCTTCTCTAGATTTGGAATTCCTAGGGCTATCATTAGTGATCATGGAACTCATTTTTTCAATCGTCCATTCTCATCACTCATGGAAAAATATGGAATTTCTCACAAAGTGTCCACTGCTTACCACCCACAGACCAATAGTCAAGATGAGTTAGCCAATCATGAAATAAAACAAATTCATAAGAAAATTGGCAATCCTTTTAAGAAAGATTGGTCTGAGAAACTCTTGGATTCTATTTTGGAATATCGTACAGCAGACAAAAGCATCCTAGGAATGTCACCATATAGGTTGGTTTATGGGAAATCATGTCATTTACCTATTGAAATTGAGCATAAGGCCTTTTGGGAAATTAAGAAAATGGATTATGACCTCTCATTGGCCGGAACAAAAAGGAAATTATATCTCATTGAACTGGAGGAACTAAGGATAGAGGCTTATGAAAATTCAATAATCAATAATGCTAGAGTTCAAGCCTACCAATCTAGGAATATCAAGGTCAAACATTTTGAACCGGGAAAACTTGTTCTCTTGTGTAGTTCAAAACTTCATTTACACTCGGGGAAGTTAAGGTCTAGATGGTTAGGACCTTTCATAGTGCATCATGTGCACCCCCATGGGGAATTATAGATTCAAGATCCCACAAGTGGTTACATTTTTAAGGTCAATGGTCAATGGTTAAAACCATTCGTTGAATCATTCAATAAACAAAAAATAGAGGTTGAGTTAACTGAGCCAACCTATGAACCAGGAAAAAATTGTTAGATTTAGGATCCATGTCGGGATAACGACATTACAAAAGTGATACATGAGAGGCAACCCATGTTTTTCAAGTTTCCTATCATTTTTTGTTTTAATAAACTTTGTATTTTAAATATAATTAATTATTCATTTTGATATTTAATAAAAAAAATTAGACTATTGACATGTTCTTATTTTATGAGTATGGATGGGTATGAAAGGGGAGCATTGTATTCATCCGTGTCACATGGTGTTATCCCAGAGTAATACCATACTCAGAAATTTAAAAGAATACAATGTATCATTAGTTTGATTTAAAAAAAACAAAAAAAACAAAAAAAATAGGGAAAACCATAAAAATAATGATACTTGGAATTAAATAAGTCATTGTGTTGTTTGTTTTTTCTAGTTTGTTCTTATTTGTATGGTTCGGTGACTATTTTGGGTGATACATGTTCAATCAAGGAGGTGCCTACATCACCTAAGAGATGAAAGGACTAATTGGGAGCTACAAGAATTTCAACTTCAACCACCAGGTGACTTTATTCTATGATCCTCATTTTCAATTTCATTTTTGAACTTTCATTCTCTACCTCTAACCCCTTTTTAATTTTCTTTTTTTAAACACTGGGGATAGTGTTATTTTATGTTGGGGGGGAGATAAAATGAAAAATGATTTTGTGTCAAAAAATGAATGTTTTGAAGAAGAAAAAATGTGTAAATGGAAGGAAAAATTACTTCAACTTTTAACATGGTAATACACATTGCACACTTTGAAACTGAATATCAAATAATTTTTCATGCCCTGATTCTGATATTAATACTTTTATAATTTCATGAGCATATATTTTCGAAATTGTGGCTGTCTAATGTGATATTTCATCGTTTATATTTTCATCAAAAAAAGATCACAATGCACGTCCATTTGATAGTGGGGTATTAGTTTAAGTTCATGGGGTCCCCCAAATAAATAGCATAAGTTTGGTTATAATTTTAGTTTTAATATGAGTATTCAAAAAAATAAAAAATCAATGAATTTTCACGTAGATCAATTAAATGACTTAATGACTGGCTTTCGGCACTTGGGGATCGTGACTCCATAGTTGTTTGGCCCAGAGTTAGTAATTTTATCTCTATTTTTGGTAATTTGAATTTGTTTTTGACTGAGTTAACATGAGATGATGCCCAAGTATGTGGGTTTAACTTGGTTCCCTAAGGTCATTGAGCCTGGGAGTCATCGGCAAAGTCTCGTTACCGGGGTTGACTCTTTTGAGTGCAATTTCAATTACCATGGAAAAATTGCAAAACAAAAACAAAAACAAAAAAACAAAAAATAGATATAATAAAAAAAATGAATAATAATCTTAATATTGAAATGTGATTCCACCTATCGCTTCCGTAATTTCCCCCTTGAATAAAGATAAACCACCATGTCTATTGTGATACACAACACATCCTCATACTTAATTGACATTGGATGAAATATGGAAATGAATTCGAACAAAGGAATGGGCTTGGGATTGGGATATTCTTATGAAACTATCTTTTATTAAAATATTTTCATGGGTTTCATGATTGTTTGGTATAAGGGTTTTTGGTGATCATTGTGTATTAAAATGTTTTTGGAAAAGGGAATTCAAATTTCATTTTTGATGAGATATATTTTTCTCGGGACTAGCAAAACTCAAGTTGGGGGTGTGATTAGCCACTAAATTAGTATAATATTAATTATTAATATATATAATATTCTTGTTATTTATTATTAATAAACATCATTTTAGTGCATTTTACACTTTGAACATCATTTCACATTATGATTGTAATACCTTCTTAAAATGTACTATTATGTGGTACATTTTTTAACATCATTTAAAGTACCCAATGATTCATCTGAATTTAAAGAATATAATTATACATATTATAATTTGATATTTTGGGAAATTTATCTAAACTTAAATATGAACATGTTTTATTCAGGTATTAATGGAGAATTCATGGAAGAGTATGGGGATATTTTGTGATTAAAGGAAACAATTATGGAGAAGTCAGATTGGATACCATCCCACTGATGAGACAGTGGGACCCATATTACGAACCCAATGAAGCCCAAATTTGGTGGGAGGCTATAATAAATAGAGAGGAACAAATAAGTCTTCAGGATACAGTGCTAATTAGGGGTCCATTGTGGTCATTTAGGCGACCCATGTTAGAGATAAAATTTTGGGCCAGATTCTACAGCCCAGAAAAACAGAACACTAATCTAATAATATCTTTGAATATACAACTCCAAATAGTGAAACATTTTACAGGAGGTTAGGAGATATCTGGGGCTCCATTTTCTTCCTCTATGGACCACTCTGATTCTATCAACTAGAAGGTCTTCCAAGAACGTATGTTTGGTTGATGAAAGCTGGCTTCCACCTCGGGTCAAATGTTGAAAAGTTCAAGTTTCACATGATTTACACCACCCTAGGCCTACCATAATCAAATGGGATGCTTTTTACTATTGGAGGCTCGACCCAGGGCTTCAAAAATTCCTATTTAAAGCAGTGTTGGTGGAGTAGTTTGATCATCTTGGATTCTTTGTTCAATTGTAATGTTATGCTGCGATTTTGTTGTCTCGTGTTTTTCTTTCACATGTAAGTTGTTAAATTCAATTCAATTTCTCAACAAAAGTTCTTCTTAAACTTTTATTCTATTATTAATCATATCACTTTGATACCATTGGATCAAGGTATGAATTTATTCACACCAATCCTTGTGAAATTATCACAAAACGGTGGAGTGATCGTTATTTTATTATTTTTTTAATTCTCTGTTTCTTCCCGCATGAGTCTACTTTACGCTTCCATTGAAACCATAGAAAAAATGGAGGGCTAACCCACTTATGGATTGATCCAAGGGAGTAGAAAGGGACTGGATTGGATGTTATTTATCACCCCTTTAATTTCTAATCGCTTCTTTAATTGATATTTTTATTTGATGATTTTTAAACTCCATCATCCTTGTTGAATTAAAGGAAACACAATTCAAGTGCTAATACGAAACTTTACCTTGAAGTGCTCAAAAAGTTGATCCTTCAAGTGTATAGGTGATTAGTATTATGTTGTGTTGGTATTAAATTAGTAAGTGATGATGTTTTTTGATCTCCTTATATAAACTCAACTCAAATATAAGAAATTGAAATAATTGAAAAGGTAATACGCCCATCCAATCCAAGTGATAACCTAGGATAAACTCAATATTTAAAATTGAATTCACTTAATTCTCTTATAGTTCCTTTAAAACCATCTAAAACCAACCCATGTTGGCCACTTCATAGCCAAAAACAGTCCATAAAATGTACGTGTCTATAGGTTTCTTCTTAGGTCTCTGAGGATTTGACAACCCAATCTAAACTACAAGGACCGTCCTACCTTCTTCTATTGGGTAAATTTGAGCGTGAATCATATATCTAGGAGGACGAGGACTTGGCGTACCCCCAGAGATCAAACCTGCAGTTACCGTTGGCCTCTCCGGAAGCACCTTCCACGTCGGTCAGAGAGGGTGGAGAACTTTTCGGAGGACCGACGGAAGAGTTGTGACATGACACACTATCGGCAAGCACTGACACTGTGACAGGAGGCCTGTTCACCAGACCATCCTATCATGATGTGGTAGCCAGGACACTTCATCCCTTGGAGGACGACTTAGGATTCAGCGTCTAATCATCCTACTCGCCGTATTTTCAGCCGGCCAGCCCACCGGCCCAGCGGCCTACCTCGGCACCACTGCCAGTTCCCCGGGCATTCTCGGTTGATGAGCAGGGTCAGTAAGGGCCAGATCCCGAACCTGAGTCATGGAGCTTCTGGAACCTCCTCGCAGCAAGACACTTCCCTGAGAATTTTTGGATGGTCACAGGATCAGATTTTGATATACCAAAATCGTTCCCCCCGGGAGAGTTTGAATGTTTCCGCCAGACTCTTCGGGCGAATCACTCCCGTTTTTTCCATCAACAAGTGCCTTATCCCAGGATTCAATCACACCTCGAGGATATCAGTGAGTAGTTTCATTGTGTCTATTTGGCCATGCTCCCTATGGTTTGGCACCCTGAGTCACTTGTCCACCATAGGGCCCTCCAACAACAATGTGTCCAGAGTTTTCAAGTACTCTGAAAAGTTATCGACGAAGCCACCCCCAACATGCATGTCCGTGGATGGGGGTAGTAGGCTACCCTTCTTTTCAGTGCAATTCACCGACATCCCAACTCACTGAGCGGCTCTGAGGGAATGTCGCCAAGGGTAGTGGTGGTCAACATGGCCAACCTTTCGGGAGAGGGAAACGGTGTGGAACTCCTCGACATGGACTCACCCCCAGAGGACAAGCTGCTAAAGGATACATCAGGGAGAATTACTCGCCAGCAGAGGAACCTCCTGGGCCTCCCCACGCCCATTGAAGCATTAACACTGAGCTGAAACGTCAGAAAGGGTAAAGAGCATGTCAGGGCTATCATGCACGTCGACCTATCTTCCTCAGTACAGAAGTCAGAGGATGATCCCGAGTAGACCACGCTCCGCCAACATCTTGTTGAGCAGAAGAGGTTGGTCAGTGAGCTTCTGGCTGAACGCATTGCAGAGCGGCGACCTGACTATGGTGATCCTAGATTGGGATGGCAGGGGCAGGAACAACTACCCCTCGACGGGATTCTCCCAGGCAACCGCGATCATGTCGTGTTCGCCAACAGAGGAGACTCTGGGGCTCATGGAAAGAGGGCGCGAGACATTTCGCCGAACCCTTTTGAGCCGCGTGATCACCCAAGGGACCCCGCTCGGGTTCCTCCCACTGCCCCACGAGTCGCTCCGCCAGCCGCCCCGCGAGCTGCTGAGATTTACTACCTGATTGAAGTGCCCGAAAATGCACTTGTAGTTAGGGATCCCCGTCAGGACAGGAACCTGCATCTAGAAGATCTGATGGCGGCACTCATCGCCCGCTTAAAGGCTCTGGAAACTCGACAGGTGGCAATCCCACCGGATGGAAATCCATACCCAGCATGGTTGTATGACACGCCAGCCCCACCGGGATTTGGGAACCCCACTTTCTCCCCCTTTAACGGGACCGGAGACCCGCCACAGCACCTGGCCCACTTCAACTCGAGGTGCGGGCCTATGTTAGGAACTCCGGCGCAGCAGGAGGCCGCCAAGATCTGTTGCTTCATTCAAACACTAGAAGGAACAACATTTTTCTGGTACATCCAGCTCCCTATCAGATCTGTGACTAGGTGGGAGGACCCTCACAGGCAATTCCTCTACCAGTTCAGTTCCACAACACGGAAGACGAACATCGCAGACCTCTTCAGGTGCAAACAAAGGCCCGACGAGCGAGTCGCGGACTTCATCGCCCGGTGGAAGGGGCTCACATACTCCCTTGACATGCCACTAACTCAAGAGAAATTACTGACAATGTGTGTAGGGAACATCAAGGTGGAGATGGTTCCTTCTCTGATCAATCATAATTACCCCGGAGGGTTCCGAGACTTCTCAGACAAGGCTCAGTGCCTCGAAGAAGCCCTGCAACAGGCCAGTCAGGCACGCCTGCTGCCTCCTGTAATCCCTGCATGGAGAGATTCTAGAGTTGAGTCCGCTACTGTGGCCCAGATAGAGGCCCCCAGGCAGCTAGAGTTTCTACCTGTAAGGCTAGCTCTGCAGCCCCATAGGGGTCTACCCCCACAGGCACAGCCTCCGGCCCAACAGCGACCGCCTCAAAATCGGCAGGTGCCTCCGCGTATTGCACCGCCACCACCTAGGCGAGATAACCAGGTTCCGCCTCCTCGGAATTCTCCTCCGGCCCCTCGTTAGGGCCAGCCTCCAAAATCCCCCTTTCCAGACAGAAGGAATTGTACATACTCGTTCGGCGAGGCTCAAGTCCCTGGTTATTTTTGTAGTGCTTTGGAGTAGAGAATCGTGCGGCTGCCTAAGTGCCGGAAGCCAGAAGAGGCACATCTCACTGATCACCCTAACTACTGCCCTTATCCCCGGACCCTAGGGCACACCATACAGTGATGCTATGCATTCAAAGACTGGCTCAAAGACAAGATTGACAGCAATGTAGTCAGGTTGGGCCCAGCCCTGGCGCAAGTGGCAGGTGTCTTTGTGAGATCAGATGTTAGTAGTGGTGATGAGGATGAGTGGCAGCAGGTTTCCAACCATGGGTCGCAGAAGTATAATGACTGGATGGCTTGCAAGGCGGTCGCTCGTGCCCATGGCATCATCTGTGCCCTCCTAAATCAGCCAGAGCCCTCAGAAGCTCTGGTTCCTATTTCGATATCGTCGTCCTAGCCTGCCTCTTCCCAGAAGAGAAAACAACGACGACGCAAGAAGAAAGAGCGTGCCCTTCCAATGTCGTCGTCATCCCGCACTCTTGGAGATTTCATGCCCCTGGAAATGGGGATCCCTCCGAGACTCCACCTGGTAATGAATGATTTCTCGAGTGATAGCCAGGGGTACGCTTCAGTTAACACCGTAGAGTTGGTAAATCTATTTTTGACTCCCAATGATGAGGAACGTCAGGTGGACCTTCCCAATGTCCCCAACCATCACCAACGTCAGCGGAGCCGCGACAATGTGAATCGTCGAGGCATGGCAGTTGGCACCTCCAACCAGGCCGTGCATGTCACTGAGACCAGGTAGTAGGCCCAATACATAGCTCAGCACACGCGGACCCTTCATCCGGTGTCGACAGGTTCGCCTCTATAACGACCCACACTTTACATACATTGTTAATACTTCAAAATTGAATCACACTTATTACAACATATGACAAAACCACAAAGGACCGTATAGGTATAGTGTCTTTAGAAACTGGGAAACATAAACAACTGGTTCATAAATCTTCTACAGTGTCTCCCATTTATTTCATCATATCTAGGGTCCCTTTTAGCATATTCTACTTAATATCCATCTTCCTGGCCTGGGGAAAAGAAAACATAAAAGGGTGAGCTCAAATGCTCAGCAAGGGCAAATAAAGGAAATAAAAATCATATCATATCTTTTTGAAAATTAAAACCTGCAAAAGAGATCATAATATCTTAACATGGAATAAATCATAGAAGTGAAAATGAGATCCCCATAATCATAACATAAAACTTGAATCTTTGTGGCATGCACACATAATCATGGAAAATCATTTCTTGTTAGTCATGACTCATTGCCAAGACTATCTTAGTGGACAAAGTCCCTTTCTGAACCGAGTTCACTCCTCGTTTCAGTCCTGTATCACTGAACCGAAATAACCTTCCGTTCCAGCCATGTCTATCTCATGAGATATAAAATCATTACCCAATGCATTGGAGGGAGATATAGGTCCCACCCGTCTTATAATGAATCCTTTCTTATGTGTGCCACATAATCATAAAACATACATCATCGCATAACACATATAACAAAAATGGGATTCTTGAAACATCATGACATCATAAATCAATTCATATATGATAAAGGAATTCATAAACATAATTCCATCACAACATAGTCAAACCAATGTAAAAATATGGATAGAAACAGAACCCTTTATTATCTTAGATGGAAAATAATTTTGATAAAACACTTGAATTGAATTCTTGAGGAAAATATCCTTTCTTCTTCAAAAACATTTTTCCTTTCATAACATGTCATACAACTTTAAAATAAAAGAAGTTGATTAAAAATAAACTTGAAAACTTGTAAAGGAAGCTTCTTTGAAGTAATGTTTTAAAAATCCATTCATGCCGTATAAGTTAAAAAACATTCTTCGTACTTTTGTCGGAAAAGTCAAAAAGTACCTCGTACGGAAAAACGACAAAAGATTCCTTTCATATTATTTACTAAAAACTCACCTAAGGGTAAAATTGGATTTAAACTATTTCAAGTGGATGGAAAAAATATTACATATTGAGGGAACATGGATGTGGATGATAAAATACACCCCAGTAAATAATTACGAATAAACAATCTCGGATAAAAATGAGATTGTGATATTTCCCTTACCTTAGGTCCGATTTGCTTTGTTCGTGTCCGAAGCTCCTGTATAATGGTTTAAATAATGTTATTGACTTATTCCAGAATCATACATATTGATATGAGATCATATATGGTCATATTATTAGCTTCTTGTTAGTAATATTTCATTGTTACTTGTTACTCGGGTCTTTATAACTTTTTGTTCTTATGCGTGTTTTGTCGAATAAATTCTTATTCTTATCTTTAGGTTATAGATAATTCATTTCCAGAATGGTATTAGTGTAGTATATACCATATTCATTCATTCAATTCATTTATATAATCATTATGAAATTAAGATCATGTAGAACGAGTCGCATCACATCGTGGAGACGGTATTCCGTACGTACGCACGAGTGATGATATCGTTCCTATGATCGTGGAATTGTATTGGAGTATATATATATATTATTTCAGTATCAATATTACTTAATAATAATCATATATAGTTACTGATTACACCATTATACCCATCCTTGTAAGGTGATGGTGGAAAATAGATTACACCACGGCGTGGAGACGGTATTCCGTACGTACGCACGCGCGGTGATTTCATATTTCCGTAGGATGGATAGAAGGTGAATTAGGGTTGTTTCATATTTATAATAACATATCAGTATGTAAGTAATACTGATGTTATTACTTTATCATGAAACAACTAAAGAAGAAGAAGTTGAAGAAGAAATAAATTGAAAAGATCGGTAATGGATATTACCTCTTCTTTGGAACGCCTTTTTGAATCCTCCACTTAAGGAACTAAGATTGGTCTTTGGAGAAGACCAGGACCTCTAGGATTATTCTAGGGAAGTGGAGAAGGGAAAATGTCAGGGGTTGGCCGAGCTTGAGTGCTCAAATTGGTGTGAGGAGGAGGGGGAGGAGGTGCCCTTTTATAAGGGAGGAGAGGGGCACCTTAGGAATATCTCAAAATATTATTTTATATTAAAGTCAAAATCGGTTTATAATGGTTCCAAAGGGTCTTATTTCGAAGCTAAAGTGGGGATGGGTCGAAATACTATAAACCAATAAGATTTAGACAAGTTTAGGGTATTATTTTAACCTTATCAATTAGATTTAACTCTAAGTTAATTAATTTAACTTTTACCGTGTCTTTTTGTTTTCTTTCACTATATGGTTAATACACTTACTATAACATGCCAAACGAACCCCAAATTGTTTATTATTAATATATATATCCTTATCTAAGTCATTTGGCCGAACCTTAGATTTTTAGGAATAAAATAACAATTAATAATATAATATTTGATTTAAAAACTATTTTGTGTCAATTTTGACACTATTTGATATATGATTTTTGTGAAAGTCATAACAGAATTATATGTTCGAACCAAGTTGATTAAATCAACATTAATATATCATAGTAACCTAGAAAATTAGTGGAATTCATAAAAAGTCTCAAATTACATTTATTTTGGTGTTTATAACATCAATTATGTCAATATTTCATTAATAAGATAATTACTGCATCATCATTGTGTCATAAATAAATTAAATTATTTAATGTCTAAAAATTACAAATAAAATACCCTTATGTAGGAAATCTTTTTAGCTTTATAATGAATATTTATAGTCGAATTTATCTTATGTATAACCCCATATTAAAAATAATTTACTTATTAAACTTTGATTTTAACTATTTTAACCCTTCTTTAAATAAATTAATAATAAATGTCCTAATCTAATCCAAGTGGGCCTAAATGGTCATATTTTATTCCTAAGTTTGTTTTTGGTCGAATTACACTTGTCCAATAGAATTAGGACATGTGTTAGGGTAATATTGATATCATATTTACCCATAGTTACCCTATTTACTATTAACCGCGGTAAAAATAGTAAAAAGTTACTATTCACCAAAAAATTATTTTCATCTCATTGAACCACATTTTAGTCCTTGATATTAACCGTGTCTCTCGGATTTTTGAAATTCCATTCACAGAAGCGGTAAAATTAAGTTTTATGCAAAATTCAGTTTTTAACCTACCACTTAGTGGTTTCACTATTCATCAAAAATTGAAAGTTTTCAGAAAAATACCAAAATTTCACCCTAGGCTAATTTCGATATTCTGAGTCCAAAAATGAAGTCCATTTTGAAAAATAAAATCTATAAAATTTCAAAAAGTGGTTATTACTATTCATAACGGCTAGTTTTAATAGCATATTTTTGTTTAGTAAAACTCGGTATTGCGTACGACGCAAGCTATCGAGGAAGGTCGCGATTGCGTGTAAAGCAAGCCAAGAAAGTGTTGTGTAGAAAAAGATTCCTTTGATGATTTATATAACATAAAAGTCTCGGGTGTTACATTCTACCCCCCTTAAAAAGAATTTCACCCTCGAAATTCATCACTTTGCAACAAACAGATGAGGATACTTCTCCCTCATCATATCCTCAAGCTCCCATGTAGCTTCTTCAAGTTGGTGGTTTCTCCATAAAACTTTCACCAAGCGAGTGGTCTTGTTTCGTAGGACTTTTTCGCTACGATCCAGAATCTCTATCGGCTGTTCTTCATAAGAAAGATCTTGCTCCAGCGGTACAACTTCTGAGCTGAGTACATGTGAAGGATCTGGTATGTACTTTCTCAGGAGAGATACATGGAACACATCGTGAACTTGAGAGAGATTCGGTGGAAGCGCCAATCGGTAAGCTACCTTCCCAACACGATCCAGTATTTCGAAAGGACCGATATATCTAGGGCTCAACTTCCCCTTCTTTCCAAATCTCCTAACCCTCTTCCAGGGAGATATTCGTAAGAACACTTTATCACCCACTTCAAACTATTGTTCTTTTCTCTGGTTGTCGGCATAACTTTTCTGTCGACTCTGAGCTGCTCTTATGTGTTGTTGAATAGATCTGACCTTTTCTGCCATTTCATCAACGAGATCAGGCCTAATAGCTTTCTTTTCCCAACTTATTCCCAGCAAGTTGGAGTCCTGCATTTCTTTCCATAGAGAGCTTCATAAGGAGCCATCTGAATACTGGAGTGAAAGCTATTATTATAAGAAAATTCCACCAAAGGTAGGTGTTGATCCCAACCTCCTTTGAAATCCATAGAGCAAGCTCTCAACATATCTTCAAGGGTTTGAATTGTTCTCTCAGACTGACCGTCTGTCTGGGGATGATAAGCAGTGCTGAAACTCAACTCTGTATCCAGAGTATGCTGAAGACTTCGCCAGAACTTCGAGGTAAATCTCGGATCCCGATCAGATATAATAGAAAGTGGTACTCAATGCAATCTTACCACTTCCTTTACATATATCCTGGCAAGCTGATCTAGAGAGAAATCCTCTCTAATAGCAATGAAGTGTGCAGACTTTGTAAGACGATCAACTATGACCCAGATAGCATTATTGCCTTTGGATGTTTTAGGAAGTCCTGTGACAAAGTCCATAGTGATGTTTTCCCATTTCCATTCGGGTATGGGTAATGGTTGTAACATCCCCTTAGACTTCTGTCTCTCAGCTTTAACTTGTTGACAAACCAAGCATCGAGAGACATATTCAGCAACATCTCTTTTCATGCCATCCCACCAGAAGTACTCTTTCAGGTCCCTATACATCTGCGTGCTTCCAGGATGAATAGAGAATGAAGAACTATGAGCCTCATCCAGCAGCTCTTTCTTTAATTCGGGGATGGGAGGAACACAAACCCGATTCCTGAACTTTATTATCCCATCACAATCAAGGTTGAATTCAGGAACATTTCTCACCTTCTTTTGTAACTCGACATCTTCTTTCTGTGCCTCTTTAATCTTCACATGTATAGATGGTTGAAAATTCATTTGAGAAAGATAAGATTTTTCCCCTTCCATTATAATTCCAAGATCCATCCTTTGTAAATCCATAAATATTGGATCTTTTGTGATCCTCATCATGGATAAACTAGCCTGGTCTTGTCGACTTAATGCATCTGCCACCTTGTTTGCTTTCCCAGGGTGGTAATGGATTGAGCAGTCATAATCCTTAATCAGCTCCAACCATCTTCTTTGGCGCATATTCAGCTCCTTTTGTGTGAAAATATACTTTAAACTTTTATGATCAGTATAAATATCACACCTTTCACCATAAAGGTAATGCCTCCAAATCTTTAATGCAAAGATTACCGCAGCCAACTCCAAATCATGTGTTGGGTAATTTTGCTCATGGATTTTCAACTGTCGTGAGGCATAAGCTATCACCATATCATTTTGCATAAGAACACACCCCAATCCCTTCTTGGATGCATCACTGTAGATCACAAACCTTTCTCCACTACAAGGCAGTGTGAGCACAGGTGCACTGGATAACCTTCTTTTCAACTCCTTGAAATTCTCTTCACATTCCTCTGTCCAGACAAACTTTACTCCTTTCCGAGTCAACTTGGTGAGTGGATTAGATAATCGTGAAAAATCTTTTACAAAACGTCGATAATATCCAACCAAACCAAGAAAACTTTGGATCTCAGTTACTGTTGTTGGTCTTGACCATCTTTCGATAACCTCTGTTTTTGCTGGATCCACAGATATCCCCTCTTTTGAGATTATATGACCCAAAAATGCAACTTTTTGAAGCCAAAATTCACACTTGGTAAATTTGGCATAAAGCTTCTCCTTTCTCAGGGTCTTCAATATAATTCTCAAGTGATCTTCATGCTATTCCTTGCTCTTTGAATAGACAAGAATATCGTCTATAAATACTACCACAAATTGATCAAGATAGTCTCTAAAGACTCTATTCATTAGATCCATGAAGATAGTAGGGGCATTAGTAAGACCAAATGGTATCACTATAAATTCATAGTGTCCATACCTTGTACGGAAAGCCGTCTTTGGTATATCCTCCCTTTTGACCCTTAATTGATGATACCCTGAACGAAGATCAATCTTGGAAAAGTATTGAGCTCCGCGTAGTTGGTCAAATAAGTCATCAATGCATAGGAGAGGATATTTGTTCTTGATAGTGATCTTGTTAAGTTCTCGATAATCAATGCAAAGTCTCATTGATCCATCTTTCTTCTTAACAAATAGAACAGGTGCTCCCCAAGGTGACGCACTAGGGCGTATGAATCCCTTATCAAGATTCTCTTGGAGTTGCTTCTTCAATTCCTGCAACTCAATTGGGGCCATTCTATAAGGTGTCTTTGAAATAGGCAAAGCACCCGGTATGAGTTCTATTGAAAACTCAACTTCACGATTTGGTGGAAGACCCGGCAATTCCTCCGGAAAGACATCATCAAACTCCCGTACAATGGGCATATTCTTAATCGTGAGTTTCTCACCAACCATTTGAGATAAATAACCTTCATTTAGTGGAATCAATACCCATAAAATGGAAGAAATTTCCACTGGAAGGTTATGTTCATCCTTGCATTGATAGACGATCGTAGATTGATCTGGAATATGAAATGTGACTTCCCTTCTTTGGAAATCGATATGAGCTTCATGTAGAGAAAGCCAATCCATGCCAAGAATCACATCAAATTCCACTAAAGGAAGGATCACAAGATTTGCAGGAAGCACTTTCCCACAAACTTCGATCGGAGAAGAATTATAAACTTTTGATGCGATTGATGTGCCATTAGGTGTTGTCACAGCTAACTCAACATCTAATTGTTGAGGTAATAAGGTGATACCCTTAGAAAAGTCTTCAGAAATAAAAGAGTGGGTGGATCCAGAATCAAATAAAACATTTGCTACTTTAGAGTGGATGGTAAGTGTACCTTTCACCACATCGTTATCGTACTCCACATCGCTGATAGAAATTGCATGTGACTTTCCTTTGTCTTTAGCCTTAAGATTTTGTTGACGTCGACCATCATCATCAACCCTTGGATTTGGGCATTGATTGGCATAATGCCCCATCTCCTTGCACTTGAAACATTGAAGTGTAGTAGGTTCATTCTGTGTATCCCTTCCTTTGTTTGCGTCATTAGACATCTTCTTCCCATTATCACGGCATTCAAATGCCCGATGACCTTCTTTTCTACATTTAAAACATTTACTTGTCCCTTTAAGACAACTCCCTCCATGTTTCTTTCCACACTTTGAGCATAAGGAAAAGCTCATCTTCTTTTCCGTGTGCTCTTTAGATTTTTCTTTGAATTCCATCTTCCTCTTCTTATCAAACCCATGTGACTGATGGGTTACTCCAATCTCCATCTCGACTTTGAGAGCACATCGAACGATTTCCTCGTAGCTATTGAAGTCCCTTATGGCTAACGCCCTTCGAAGACTTGGTTTTAAGCCACTAAAGAATCGATCGATCTTACTCTCAGGTTGGATAATAATACCAGAAGCGTACCTTGCAAGTCTTGTAAAATTTGCTTCATAGGTACCAACAGATTCATCATCCCTTTGCTTCAGTTCAAGAAACTCTTTCTCCATCTTTGTTCGGAGAATACGAGGGAAGTACTTATTGAAAAATAAGTTCTTGAACTCGTCCCATTCCATAGACTCAATTTCATCCCTTTGCCTCGTATTCTTAACAAGATTCCACCATTGATCAGCATCTCCTTCCAAACGATACACTGCTAGGATGACTTTATCATGCTCAGAACATTGAAGAACTGAAAATATCTTTTCAGTAGTACTAATCCACTGTTCAGCAACTAATGGATCAGTAGACCCGCTGAAAGAAGGTGGACGCTGCCTCATGAAGGATTCAACAGAATGTTGCTCCCTCCTTTGCTCGTTTGGAAATCCTGCATGATTCATAGCTTGAGAAAGTTGTGTGAGCATGGCTACAAGATTTTGCATTCCATCTCCCATATCGTTTGTTTGCTCAGGGGGACAATCATTGCATTGCCCATCGCATTCCGCATTAACACGGTTCCTTCGGGTTCCAGCCATTGACTAAAACCAAGGAGAATAGTGTGAGCAACACTAATTATAATAGGAAACCACATAATTCAAGAATAAAATTTTCATGCTTAAGGTCTTATCCTAGGTTATTCAAGGCCATTTCTAAAACACTATGATTGTGTTCTATGCTTAGACTTATCCTTAGGGTTCTTACTAAGGCTTTCACATCCTAGTTTCCAAAGGATGACTATACCTTTCCTCTGATACCAACTATAACGACCCACACTTTACATACATTGTTAATACTTCAAAATAGAATCACACTTATTACAACATATGACAAAACCACAAAGGACCGTATAGGTATAGTGTCTTTAGAAACTGGGAAACATAAACAACTGGTTCATAAATCTTCTACAGTGTCTCCCATTTATTTCATCATATCTAGGGTCCCTTTTAGCATATTCTACTTAATATCCATCTTCCTGGCCTGGGGAAAAGAAAACATAAAAGGGTGAGCTCAAATGCTCAGCAAGGGCAAATAAAGGAAATAAAAATCATATCATATCTTTTTGAAAATTAAAACCTGCAAAAGAGATCATAATATCTTAACATGGAATAAATCATAGAAGTGAAAATGAGATCCCCATAATCATAACATAAAACTTGAATCTTTGTGGCATGCACACATAATCATGGAAAATCATTTCTTGTTAGTCATGACTCATTGCCAAGACTATCTTAGTGGACAAAGTCCCTTTCTGAACCGAGTTCACTCCTCGTTTCAGTCCTGTATCACTGAACCGAAATAACCTTCCGTTCCAGCCATGTCTATCTCATGAGATATAAAATCATTACCCAATGCATTGGAGGGAGATATAGGTCCCACCCGTCTTATAATGAATCCTTTCTTATGTGTGCCACATAATCATAAAACATACATCATCGCATAACACATATAACAAAAATGGGATTCTTGAAACATCATGACATCATAAATCAATTCATATATGATAAAGGAATTCATAAACATAATTCCATCACAACATAGTCAAACCAATGTAAAAATATGGATAGAAACAGAACCCTTTATTATCTTAGATGGAAAATAATTTTGATAAAACACTTGAATTGAATTCTTGAGGAAAATATCCTTTCTTCTTCAAAAAAAATTTTCCGTTCATAACATGTCATACAACTTTAAAATAAAAGAAGTTGATTAAAAATAAACTTGAAAACTTGTAAAGGAAGCTTCTTTGAAGTAATTTTTTAAAAATCCATTCATGCCGTATAAGTTAAAAAAAACATTCTTCGTACTTTTGTCGGAAAAGTCAAAAAGTACCTCGTACGGAAAAACGACAAAAGATTCCTTTCATATTCTTTACTAAAAACTCACCTAAGGGTAAAATTGGATTTAAACTATTTCAAGTGGATGGAAACAATATTACATATTGAGGGAACATGGATGTGGATGATAAAATACACCCCAGTAAATACTTACGAATAAACAATCTCGGATAAAAATGAGATTGTGATATTTCCCTTACCTTAGGTCCGATTTGCTTTGTTCGTGTCCGAAGCTCCTGTATAATGGTTTAAATAATGTTATTGACTTATTCCAGAATCATACATATTGATATGAGATCATATATGGTCATATTATTAGCTTCTTGTTAGTAATATTTCATTGTTACTTGTTACTCGGGTCTTTATAACTTTTTGTTCTTATGCGTGTTTTGTCGAATAAATTCTTATTCTTATCTATAGGTTATAGATAATTCATTTCCAGAATGGTATTAGTGTAGTATATACCATATTCATTCATTCAATTCATTTATATAATCATTATGAAATGAAGATCATGTAGAACGAGTCGCATCACATCGTGGAGACGGTATTCCGTACGTACGCACGAGTGATGATATCGTTCCTATGATCGTGGAATTGTATTGGAGTATATATATATATATTATTTCAGTATCAATATTACTTAATAATAATCATATATAGTTACTGATTACACCATTATACCCATCCTTGTAAGGTGATGGTGGAAAACAGATTACACCACGGCGTGGAGACGGTATTCCGTACGTACGCACGCGCGGTGATTTCATATTTCCGTAGGATGGATAGAAGGTGAATTAGGGTTGTTTCATATTTATAATAACATATCAGTATGTAAGTAATACTGATGTTATTACTTTATCATGAAACAACTAAAGAAGAAGAAGTTGAAGAACAAAGAAATTGAAAAGATCGGTAATGGATATTACCTCTTCTTTGGAACGCCTTTTTGAATCCTGCACTTAAGGAACTAAGATTGGTCTTTGGAGAAGACCAGGACCTCTAGGATTATTCTAGGGAAGTGGAGAAGGTAAAATGGCAGGGGTTGGCCGAGCTTGAGTGCTCAAATTGGTGTGAGGAGGAGGGGGAGGAGGTGCCCTTTTATAAGGGAGGAGAGGGGCACCTTAGGAATATCTCAAAATATTATTTTATATTAAAGTCAAAATCGGTTTATAATGGTTCCAAAGGGTCTTATTTCGAAGCTAAAGTGGGGATGGGTCGAAATACTATAAACCAATAAGATTTAGACAAGTTTAGGGTATTATTTTAACCTTATCAATAAGATTTAACTCTAAGTTAATTAATTTAACTTTTACCGTGTCTTTTTGTTTTCTTTCACTATATGGTTAATACACTTACTATAACATGCCAAACGAACCCCAAATTGTTTATTATTAATATATATATCCTTATCTAAGTCATTTGGCCGAACCTTAGATTTTTAGGAATAAAATAACAATTAATAATATAATATTTCATTTAAAAACTATTTTGTGTCAATTTTGACACTATTTGATATATGATTTTTGTGAAAGTCATAACAGAATTATATGTTCGAACCAAGTAGATTAAATCAACATTAATATATCATAGTAACCTAGAAAATTAGTGGAATTCATAAAAAGTCTCAAATTACATTTATTTTGGTGTTTATAACATCAATTATGTCAATATTTCATTAATAAGATAATTACTGCATCATCATTGTGTCATAAATAAATTAAATTATTTAATGTCTAAAAATTACAAATAAAATACCCTTATGTAGGAAATCTTTTTAGCTTTATAATGAATATTTATAGTCGAATTTATCTTATGTATAACCCCATATTAAAAATAATTTACTTATTAAACTTTGATTTTAACTATTTTAACCCTTCTTTAAATAAATTAATAATAAATGTCCTAATCTAATCCAAGTGGGCCTAAATGGTCATATTTTATTCCTAAGTTTGTTTTTCGTCGAATTACACTTGTCCAATAGAATTAGGACATGTGTTAGGGTAATATTGATATCATATTTACCCATAGTTACCCTATTTACTATTAACCGCGGTAAAAATAGTAAAAAGTTACTATTCACCAAAAAATTATTTTCATCTCATTGAACCACATTTTAGTCCTTGATATTAACCGTGTCTCTCGGATTTTTGAAATTCCATTCACAGAAGCGGTAAAATTAAGTTTTATGCAAAATTCAGTTTTTAACCTACCACTTAGTGGTTTCACTATTCCTCAAAAATTGAAAGTTTTCAGAAAAATACCAAAATTTCACCCTAGGCTAATTTCGATATTCTGAGTCCAAAAATGAAGTCCATTTTGAAAAATAAAATTTATAAAATTTCAAAAAGTGTTTATTACTATTCATAACGGCTAGTTTTAATAGCATATTTTTGTTTGGTAAAACTCGGTATTGCGTACGACGCAAGCTATCGAGGAAGGTCGCGATTGCGTGTAAAGCAAGCCAAGCAAGTGTTGTGTAGAAAAAGATTCCTTTGATGATTTATATAACATAAAAGTCTCGGGTGTTACAGCCTCTACCACCGTTTGTGTTGCTGGATCAGGCAGAACCACCTCGGTCGTGCCACGACTAGCTCTGCCCTGCCACCAGCCGACCCTAGCCTTCCAGTCCTAATATCCGGGCCTCGACTAGTGAACATCGAGACATGCCTAGTACCAGTCAGTCACCAGTCCATCCGGAAGAGACCATCATGCCTCCAATCGAAGAGCGGCCTCCTGTAAGCAGAATCTCACGTTTGTCCTGAAAGTATGATGTCCTAAAGCACTTCGTCATCATTCCAGCAAGGCTTTCTATCCTTGAGGCTCTTCGCCTGTCATTTGAAATGCGTGAGGAACTCAAAGAGGCCCTAAGGATCCCCCTCCAGTTTGAGATGGAGGTAGCGGCTGTAGAAGCCTTCCACATCGAGGCAATTGAGAACTCCGAGTGTCGAGCATTTATCTCATTCTCTGGTGAAGATGAAGACCCTCCCATACAAGGGCATATTTTCCCACTACACATCACCGTCCAGTTCAATGGCGTAGAATTTTGACACTGCCTTGTCGACATGGGTTTTGCGATTAACCTAATCCCAACTGGGACACTTTGAAAGTTGGGGTTGTCCGAGGATGATTTAACTCCCTCCGACCTCAGGATCTAGGGGTATAAAAGGACCGAGCAAACTCCAGTCGGCAATATTCTCTTGAAGACCCAGTTCGGCGGCCTAATTACCAGCACTGAATTCATGGTTTTCTTTCAGGACACCTCCTACAATGCGTTGATGGGAAGGCTGTGGATCCACCTTCACAAAGTGGTCCCCTCATCGTATCACTAATGCCTCATATACTCCCTTAATGGTCGAGTAGGCATTCTCCAAGGAGATGCATCTCTTTTTGCCTCTTGTGAAGCCCGTTATCTAGACGCCGACTATTACAAGAGCAAGGATAAGCAGATTCTGGAAGGTGAGGTCGAGACCGCCACTGTCAGAAGTGATCCCCGTGCGGGTTTGGATGATGCTTATGTCTTCTCAATCCATCGGTTGGAGGCCACGACCCCCGACAAGGGGCAGTACTTTGTGGTATCGGGTACAAGAGGAAGGCATATTCCCAGGTCCAAGCGGTGGCGGGAGATCACCTCATACTCCTACACAAACGAGGCTCAGGTGATCCCTGACCCTTTTACCCCTATACGGTATCGGGACGTCACGATCATGGAAATGGAGGTACGTTATACCTATCTCTTCTGTCGGGCCGGCATCGACCGGCTCATGCCGACGCACCACTACTGCTTTGATGTCATAAAGTGTGGCCCCTTGGGCCGAAGACCAGATGGGATTGGATCAACTGCCTTTGTCGCCATGGTCTCTGTAGTGCATGAGTTTCCTGATATAATGACCACTTCCACCCAAGCTGGCACCAGCTTCCCATCAGGGTCTGGTAGCCCTAAAGCTGCTCCTCCCGTGGATGATCCCTCCACAAGTGGAGAGGAGGACATCAGAGATGCGTACCCCGCCTTTGAGGAGGGCGTCTCCAACACGGTTGATGAGTTAGTGCTGGTGAACCTCGATAGCGAGGAGGACCCAAGTCCCACATTGGTCAGCACCGTTATGCCCCCCGAGGAGCAGCAACGGTATGTAGAATTCCTCAGACAGCATCGTGATGTGTTTGCCTGGAGTTACGATGAGATGCCACGATTAGATCCCCAGGTAGTCGTCCACCGCCTTGGCCTTCCGGCAAACCATCACGGGTTCAAGTAGCATCCCAGAAAGATGCACCCTTCTCACGGTTCCATGGTTACTGCCGAAGTTGACAATATTATTAAATCTAACTTCGTCAAGGAAGCTCAGTACCCCCGGTGGCTAGCCATCATCGTGCCTGTCAAGAAGAAGAACGGACGGATCAGGGTCTGTATCGACTTCTGTGATCTCAATCGCCACTGTTTGAAGGATGATTCTCCCCTTCCAGTGACAGAGTTGTTGATCGATGCCATGGATGGGTTCCAAGCCCTATACTTCATGGATGGGTATTCTGGGTACAACCGGATCCGGATGGCACCCGAGGATGAAGAGTTCACTGCCTTCAGGAACCCCCAAGGTACTTTCTGTTACCAGGTTATGCCCTTTCGCCTGAAGAATGCGAGCACCACCTATCAACAGTCCATGCATCGCATATTCAAGACGATTATTGGGACACTGGTGGAGTGCTACGTGGATTATCTGGTGGTTAAATCTCAATAGCGCCTGGACCATCTCAAAGACCTTGAGAAAGTGTTCTGCTTCCTCCGTTCTCACCACCTGAAGATGAAACTGTTGAAGTGTGCCTTCAGGGTCACCTTTGGGAAGTTTTTTGGCTTTGTTGTCAGATACCGAGGCATTAAGATCGACCCGGAGAAGATCAAGGCCATCAGCCAGATGCCTCCCCTGAGTAATATTCGAGAGCTCAGAGGCCTCCAAGGCCACTTAGCCTATGTACGCCGATTCATTGCGAATCTGGCAGGAAAGTGTAAGCCCTTTTCTAGACTCATGAAGAAAGGATCCACCTATGAATGGGATGAACAGTGTCAGACCGCCTTTAGGAAATCAACCAGTATATTCTCTAACCTCAGGTCATGATGCCACCCTTCTCCGGGAAGCCGCAGGTCCTTTATGTGACCACCCTGGAATGGTCCCTCGGTTCACTTATCGCCCTGAAGAACAAATAGGGAATAGAGAACAACCTCTACTACCTCAGTCGAATGCTCCTCGATAAAGAAATTAGATATTCTCCCATCGAGAAGAGATATCTAGCGCTCGTATTTTCTGTACAGAAATTACGGCACTACTTGCAGCACCACGAGGTACAGCTGGTCTCTTGGGTAGACCCATTGAAATATATACTGATCCGGCCAATGTTGACTAGCCAACTAGTGCGTTGGGCGGTGATCCTTCAGCAGTTCGACATCAGGTTCGTACCTTAGAAGCCTATCAAACGATAGGCATTGGCAGACTTCTTAGCTACTCATCCAAGCTCCGCGGATCAACCACTAGATCTAGGCTCTCCTGATGAGGTAATCCTCTCAGTTGATCATGTCATCCCATGCTGGCAGATGCACTTTGATGGTGCCTCCCGGAGCCCCACCAGTAGAAGGCTCAACGATCCTAGGCACAATAGAGTAGGCCTGGGGTGTCATCTTCATCACCCTGGAGCAAGTTGTTCTGTCGTATTCGTTCCTGTTGTCAGAAGCCTACACCAACAATGAGGCAGAATATCATGCCCTCATGACTGGCCTCAAGATGGCTCTCGAGATTGACATGCCCCATTTTCATGTGATTGGGGACTCTGAGATGGTCATCAAGAAGGTCAATGGTGACTATGTTGTCAGAAAGCCAGAACTCGTGCCATTGTTGGAGTGCACCCTCCATCTAATGGCTCGGTTCCCTTCTCGGCCGGAGGTCGTTCATATTCCACAGTCACAGAATGGTCGAACAGATGCTTTGGCCAGCCTAGCTGCGTCGCTTGCATTGCCCGAATAGGATGACCTAATTATCCACATGGTGCACCAGAGAGTCATTGCTCTCGCTACCATGGAGGATGATCGCGGCCCGCGGGCGAACCATCTTACCACTAGTGCCCCTACGTCGGGGGCCCCGGGTACTTCAGATACAGTGATCGAAGTAGTTCCTGATTAGAGGACGCCCTTTGTTGAATACCTCCGATGTAGTAATATTCCTTCAGACCGAACCGAGCGCGAGCGAATCCGATGTCACGCACTACAGTTTACCCTTCAAAGAGGTCCCAGCCTTGAGTAGATCCTTTGCAGGCGCGGATTTGATGGTGTTCTCTTCCGTTGCCTTCAAGGAGTCGAGATCCCTTAGGTCATGCAAGAGGTTCATTCTGGTTCCTGTGGTGCCCATCAGTCCAGGTCGAAGTTGTCTCACCAAATTCAGAGGTTGGGGTACTTTTGTCCCTCCATGATCTATAACTGCATCGAGTTTTCCAAGAGGTGTCATGCATTCCAAGTTCACGCTAACTTTTTGCATCGTCCACCGGAGCCTCTCCATACTACCAAGTATTATTGGCCCTTTGTAGTCTGGGGATTGGATGTCGTAGGACCTTACCCACTGGAGATGGCTCGCCAATGCCAGTTCATTCTGACCACTACAGATTTCTTTTCCAAGTGGGTAGAGGCAATTATTCTCAAGGAAGTCAAAGCCTGTTCTATCGCTGAATTCATGAAATCCAACATCATCTATCGATTTGGAGTACCTCACGCTATCCTCACAGATAAAAGAACCAACCTTCGAGAAGCCGAGCGGAAGAAATTGTACGCCAAGTACAACATTCGCTCTAACCATACCTCCCGCTATCACGCGCAGGCGAATGGACAGATCGAGGCATTTAACAAAACCCTCTCTAATATTCTTCAAAAAATGGTTGTTCAGAATAAGAAAAGTTGTCCGGAAAAGCTCCCCAACGCCCTCTGGTCTTATCGGACAACGACTAGTAATTCCACCCAGGTGACCCTGTATTCCCTGGTGTATGGAGCTGAGGCCGTCCTGCCCATCAAGATTCAGTTTCCCTCATTTCACATGGATGTTTACGACCAGAAAGCACCATATAGAGTTGTTGAAATCTATTTAGCTAAATTGGAAGTGCTGGATGAGAATAGGCTTCGCGCTTTGCATAACCTGGAAAGGCATCAGAGCAGGATGGCTCAAGATTTCAACAAGAAGGTTCACCTCCGCTCTTTCCTGCAAGGCAATCTGGTATTGGCCCTCAGGGCGCTAATGATTCCCGATAGTAAATCACCCAAGTTGGAACCCAATTGGGAGGGCCATTCCTCATCCATAAGGTCTATCCCAATGGTGCGTATTCTCTAGTGACTATGGACGGTAAGCATGTAACTCCTCCCACCAACTCCAAGTTCCTCAACCAGTACTTTGCTTGAGGTCTGTGGGTTCTGCATGACCCTAAAATGCATTTTGTTTTAGATTTGGGCCCCAAAGGCCCCCCATGACCTTAAACTGGAGAGCGGTCCCCCATGACCTTAAACTGGATAGTGGCCCCCATGACCATAAACTGGATAGCGGTCCCCCATGACCTTAAACTGGATAGTGGTCCCCCATGACCGTAAACTGGATAGCGGTCCCCCATGACCTTAAACTGGATTGCGGTCCCCCATGACCTTAAACTGGATTGTGGTCCAGCATGACCTTAAACTATATTTGAATCTGCATCTGGGACCCTTTGGTCTGAGTTATAAGACCTTAAACTAGGATCCTTGCAGTCCAACATGACCTTAAACTGCATGCACATCCTCAATGTAAGACGTTAAACTGCACGTTGGTCAGGCCCTCCTGACCGAGGCCCAGCCTCAGGCCCCTTGACCTTCTTGGGCCCATAGCCCAGTCCTTACCCAGAGTGTGAGGTGTAGTGTAAGACTATGTCCTCATTCACCATGGGTTACCCGCCGCGCCGTACACATTCTTGGATGAAATTCCCCTTATCATCCTACATGACGTTAAACTATGCTTCTATAACTACATGCGGCTTGATTCCCATCCTTATGGGATACGTAGGACCGCCTGAACGTCTAGGTTTCAGGTCCATCCCCATATCTTAAGATATCCCACAATCTCCTGGTCACCTCGGCCTCTTGTCCTGTCCCTCCCCTAGGGTGATATACATAGGTGTGGTACAGGGTTTTTGGCACTATGCCCCCTTCTCCCGGAAATCCTCCATCTTTTGGCCGCTCTCAAACTGAGCCCTTCGACCCTTACCAGTGGTTCGCTAATGTTCTTAGAGTACTCTGGTCTAGGACCTAGAGTGTCAGATTTGACTTAGGAATGTTTTTTGTCCACTTGTCAAGCTTTGTGCTCCCTTTCATTTGAGCCCCCATTATCTTTCACACCCAGAGGGACCCCCATGAATGGCTTGGAGACAACACCTAAGAGCTCTCCTACCATCACGGGCGAACACCCTCGAGGGTTTTAGACAACAAATTGATACAAATCTTGCGTTACTAACATGGTCAGCGGTCGATGCTCATTTGTTTGTCCCCATTTTAGGCTAATGCGGCAGGATGCTATGTTGCGAACATGGTCAGCAGTAGTCCTCAGTCGTCACGCTGGCTCCTTCGGGCCCTGAATGTTGGTTGCATGATTCACATTATGTTCCACCCCATCGTTTCAAGGTGGAATCTCGACACTCCTTGCACTAAACTTCAGTGCACCCCCACACGTCAGACAGACAAAGCTGTGTAACGGCGTCTCTTGGGGATCCCTTGATCCGAGAACCAAGGTTATATGCTTTGGTTTTCTCTAAGGATCATGCACAACTTGACCCTCATCCCCATGGGAAATGAGGAGTAACCTAGACATTGCGTTTCATGCCCAACTCAACTGGAAGCTAGTGTCTCCTGCCCCCTGATTGATGGACCCTCATCGGCTCCTTGGCCCGAGGCTCCTATCCCAAAATCGCCTTATTGCATCGTGCATGTTCCCTCAGGTCCAAGCCATATGACCTTAAACTATGATGGTTGGTCCTACCACATGACCATAACTGTGTTGATATCTTCTTGGCCGCGCGATGAAAAATGGCACTACATTGTGATGACTTCCCCATAGGGGACATCACGTTGGGTATCGGTCCATTACCATACCATTTGTCAATGCCTGTGATGGCTTGATTATTATGGCGAATCCAGGAATTTCTAACCTAGGATGGTCGTTCCACAAAAGAAAAACCATTCACCATCAAGGAAAAACAAGATATATCAAATACCGCTTCTTTTGGTGCGAGGGATAGACCCGCACACCTCTTTCGTCCTTTGTGTAGGCGCCATGTCGTGTCATGCCACCCCTCAAGAACTACGTATGGCCTGATTCTTATTCTTATGAGATACTTAGGAGTGCCTGGGTACTTCCCAGTAGGCCCAGCCTAACTTTCGTGTTCGTTCCCTCGGCCTAAACATTTTCTTAAGGATCACATGGTAAGAAATACTATGTCCTCATTCACGATGGGTTTCTTCAGTCACTTTACTATGCGTCTCCTGCCCTTCTTACTGATACCAGGTCCGAGATCTAAGACCATAAAACTAAGATCTCCTAAGAACTATGTCTGGCTTGATTCCCATCCTAATGGGATACGTAGGAATGCCCAGACCTCATATCCTTGGGTCCAGCTCGAGTTCAGCTAGTTCTTCTCTTCGGTCCCGCCTTTGGGACCCCAACTGCGGGACTGTGTGGCATAGTGCGAGATTATGTCCTCATTCATGTCAGGTTTGCAATAGCTGCACCACGTGCACCCCGTTATAAGGATTATCCCTCCTATGTCATGCCCCCCATGACATTAAAAGGCGCCATCAAGAACTACGTGTTGCTTGATTCTCATCCTTATGAGATATGTAGGAATTCTTGGACATTTCGTCTTGGGTCCAGCCCCAGGGATTACCAAATCCCGTCCCTCCTTACTGTTGGCCCCTTGGCCTGACTTCTTGGGGATTGGTGTAATTGCGACATCTACCCCGGATAAGTTCGGGATTCCCCATAGTGATGGTGGGAAGCAATAGTTCTCTCACTAGATAGGTCCTATCCGAAAATTGGAATGATCCGTGACCAGATTGATGCGTCCACCTAATGCGCCTCCGCCATGGTGGCGCAATTTTGGGAGTGTTGGACTTTGATCGAACAATCCACCACTCCACATTCTATGCTTTTCATGCCCCTTTAATTGGATCTTCATCCTCATTCATGTTTGATGGGACCCCCTAACAGTATGGATGATAGACTTTGGTGTGCCTGCTGCAACAATATGGATGATAGACCTTTGGTCTGCCTATTGTAGCAATATGGATGATAGAAGTATGGTCCGCCTGCTATCCTGGGCCAACGTCCCGAAAGGCTGGTCATGTTTGATGGGACCCCTAACAGTATGGATGATAGACTTTAGTCCACCTATTGTAGCAATATTGATGATAGAACTACAGTCCGCCTGCTGTCTTGGGCCAACGGTTCGAAAGACTAATCGACGATATTTGAGTTAGGCCCCATGTTGCGAACATGGTCATCGGTCATCCCTCATTTATTATCCCCATTTCAGGCCAATGCGATATAAATGCTACGTTTCCTCCACGGTTAACAGTTATCCTCCATCTTCTCACCCCTATAGTTTTCCGAATTCAGGTAATGTGATTCACCTTTTTCAACTCCCTATGTTCGGATGGATTTCAATGCCCTTGGAATTTCCCCGCTCGTATGTCAGAACACATTGAGAAGATGGTATATCAATCGGTCTGAGGTCCTCTCCTCAGAAATCCAGGCCCGATTTCGGATGCCTGAAGAGTGGTTAATTCCCCACAGTTGGATGAAATGATAACAGGAGCATCCTTTATTTCTCACGTTGGGTGCAACCCACATGATCTTAGGGGTGAGTTGTTATTCATTTTAGAATTATGTTGAGCATATTAAACCAATGGAATTCATAAATAGATTGGTCCATATATTGGATCAAAATATTGATCAGTGGAAGCAAAAAGTTCCTGAGATGGCCAAAACAGAGCCCTTAGGGATCTGCGTGCTGGATTGATCTTTCCGACGCTGCTAACCTTTGGCTGGTAGCCTCCAAGACTACTTCTCTCTCTTTGAAGACTCTCTCTTCATTGGCAGCCACAGAGCATAGCTCGCCAAACCTATCTCATGTCTGTGCCCGCTCGGTTTGATGTACGGTTATCTGGTGAATCGCCTCCACCAATTTTTCTTGGGCGTCAGCCAGTTGGTCCGCCAGTTTCTTCATGTGCTTGGAGCATGTTGCAATGAAGACCTCCTTCTCTGCCGTCTGCCCTTCGAGGTGCCGGACCTCCTACTCCGCCCTTAGAAATGCTTGGGTGCTCGCCAATCTTTCCTGACACTGGGCAATGTTGGTGCGTCGGCTGTTCTCGCTTATCTTCTCAGCCATGTAATAACGGATCGTCAGATGAAGGCGTTGAGCATCTGCCCCTCCGGTGCACATGAAGCGCAGCCAGGTATGGAGTGATCCCATCCGCCTTATCCAATCCGACTGGGCCTGCCTAAGAAAGAGGTGGATACACGTCCACCCTTTGCACCGTATCATCTCTCTCTCCTAGGCTGCTTCTGAGTCTGAATTGTTTATCTCCTCAGGATCAGCAGGCCTATACGCAGGAAAGGCAGCCAGCAGGTCGGAAGCAGGATCTGTTTTAGGGATGTCTTCATGAGGAATAGGATCCTCGACGTCCGAGCAATATTCATCTTTCGCCACGATAGCGATGGTGCCTTTGTAAACTTCCGGCCTCGCCCCAATGATAGCGCCGCTGATGTCTGCTGCCCCCTTCTCACCAATTGTTGGGGCCGACTCAGTGCGAGAAGTATGTTCTGGACGAGGTGGTATGCCCGCCGCTGGTTCTCTCACGGATGACCCAGGCTCAGCAGCCTGACGAGCCTCCAATGTCGAGATCACTGCATAAAGTGTACCTTGATTAGTTGGGATCTTTGATAGCAAGTGCCAGTAGTGAATCATGGGACTTATAGGAACCCAGAGCTTCGGCCTCCAGTGTTCTAGCTGCTATAGGAGCTGTTGTAACAGGAGACCCCTCAGTGCTTGTTAGTTCAATGATGTGCATCAGAGCCACATCCTGTCACACCGGCGCCTCTCCTCCCTCCTCTATCGGGGATGCCTGATCAACACCTATGTGCTCCAGAGTGAGATAGAGAGATGGGTTAGAAATTTCAGAAGAGAATGGATGAAGAATGAAGATGAATAAAGATAGAGACAGACCTCGAGTGTCTCAGTTATTTCAAGATCAGAGACGATGATCTCACCGCTCTCCTGCAAGTTCCCTTGGTAGACCGCCCCCTGCGACCCTTCCCCTTCGGGTTTTCCTTCTTATTCACCTTCTCATTCACCTTCTCCTTCGCCTTTCTCTTCTACTTTTTCCTCCTCTCCCTCCGAATCATCATCACTATCAGCTTCTCCCGGAGGTATCACTTCCGGATCATTTTCTTGGTCGAGAGTCACTTTCACTAGGAAAGTTGGCTCCGAACGCAGACCTCGTTGGCGTGCATATGTGTCCATGGTCGTTAGGTATGCATTCCGTCGATGTAATTTTACTCTGTCGGTAACTCGAATGAGCCCGAACTTTGGTGGCTGGATCCCGCCCTTTATTATCTTCTGCCAGATGGCTTCAACGCTCATTGATTGCCACAGGGTCATCCAGGTTGACCATAATTCCAAGAAAATTTCATCTTGGGAAGGTTCGAGTAGGTATCTTATCTGCTTCCTGGGCAGTTCTCTGGCCACCTTGTGTGATGCCCCTCCGCGCAACGAGGTCGCAGCGACACCATGCAATGTCCCCGCTGCTGAGGTCCTGGCCTGTGCAGGCCTCGCTGCTTGGAGCAGCCCTGGTTCTCCCCTTCTAACACCACCTTGAATCCCCTGTCGCCCAGTTTCCACGCGGGTAGTCGTGAGTCACTGAACTTTTCTGCGTAAAATCCCCTAAGGGTACGCAATGGTCCAGTGCTCGGCATACTCGGTTGCTAGGCTAGCATCGACCCCAGTGGGAGGAAGGGTAATTACATCACCAGAGCCGAAAGTGGTAAACATCAACCACATCTGGCACAGGACGCAGAGATTCTTCTCCTCCCAGATAGGTGTAAATACCTTCTTCGGCATTCGTTGGAGGCACCTGAATTTCCTGGCGAATCGGGATGGCACGTAAGGCTCGCAAATCACCTTCCAGTCGATTTGAGCCACGAGAACCCCGCCTCGGATGCTCTGAAAATAATCCTGCTGCTCCAGTGAGCCTCACCCATTGTCCACTATCTGGAAGACCATGGTGGGGAATGGGATGAAGTTGAAATTGGTGTGGTTACTGATTAGGATCCTTATGCCCTCCTCAATGAGCGTCATTGGCACCACCCTGGCGATGTTCAGCAGAGACGGTTGCAGGCGCCCGGAGGACGGATGGCATTTGGGAAAGTATACCCGCTGAGATGAGCAGCCACCCATCCATGAAAGATCTGGAAGGGGCCATATACCCTTCGAGGTGACCCCACTCATGAGATGCGTCCCAGAATGGTATACAGCTTGGCCAGTATGGGGACCCCTAAATTGAACCTTTTGTTGGCGGCCATGGTGCCCGCCATCACCAGTGTTGCTAGACAGATGCCCATCCTCGTGTCCTGCACCGACAAGAGCCACCCGCTCAGGAAGGCAGCGAGGAACCCGGCGTACCGGACGTTTAGGTCTCGGGTCTCGATGACGTGGTATCCCCATCATTGGTAGTGCCCCATCTCCAGGACAGTCCAGTATGACCCATTCCTTCTCCTCTGGGCCGTGGTTGGGCACCGTTTTCCCCCGTCCTGGAATCTTGACTATCAGTTCCTTCTCTAGGAACTGGCTGAACCAATCCTTATAGGCAATGTCCTTCTGGAAGTCCGTGACCTTCAGCCTCTCTTTGGCCAGGTCCAGCAGGTGCCACGTCAGCATGGGGGTCCGTGACCTGTCTTCCCAAGTGTTATTTTAGGAACGAACTCGTTGTATTTCTAGCCCTCCAGTGGGATACCTCTGATGTAGTGAATGTCCCAGAGGCTGATTCCAACTTCCCCATGGTGAAGGTGGAATGTGTTGGAATCAGGGGACCACCGGGTGAATAGCTTCGGCCCGAGCTTAGGTTGACAGTGGAAGTAGAACTGCGACATCCATACCACCTTGAACAGGCCAATATACCGTAGCTCGGCCCCAAACTGGTCCCAAGTATGGTGAACCCAGAACTCCTAGGCCCAATCGCAGGTAAACTTTCCCCCGGACTGCAGGTCCCAATCTTTCAGCCATCCCTTAGTGTCATCCGTGATGCTCTGACGGAATGTGCTTGCGTAGAGGGCTGGAGAATTATCTGCGGCAGGCTGATCCCCGGTAATGGTCCTGGTCCTCGGGTTCAGGACATATACGTCCATGTGCATGGTTTCCCTGGTAGGATGGCCATTTTTTGTGATGTTTTTGCGTGGAAGCTCTCCCTCCCTGTTCACCCATGACAATGGTGTGTCCACCTCAAAGCCCGGTAGGGGAACCTCCTCTAGGATGCCGAAGTTCTAGAGTGGGAGGTTTTTAGATAGAGGATACTCCTTCTGGGTGGGGGTCAGCAGGTTGAACAAGGTTAGGTTGTTGGAAATGACCACCTTGGCGCCATAAACCTCCTCATTCACTGCCATTTCATCTCTACGAGCGGCGGCTCCCCCCTCATCAACATGGTTTGCATCCATTCCGAATTTTCTTGAGAGTTGCACGAAATCAGGATAAGGTCCGCGGAATTAGAGAGACTTGCGTGAAATCTAGGAGTTGGGCGTGCAAACAGCACACTAGGCATGGAATACCCCGATTTGGCGCGTAAATGCGGCAGAAATTTGGATGGAATTACGTGCTGCCAAAGTATTTTTTGCGCATAGCCACGGAATAAATTTTGCGCACGAGAGCGTTGAGCCTATCATGCGGAAAAGCTTGAGTACGGAACTTGGGACCCAATGCCCCTTTTTATAGGTGAGGCTAGGGTTCTGCACCACGCGTAAAGAAAATTCCACGCCGATGCGGAGTTTTGTGTGCCCCGTTGGATTTTTGCGCGCAAAGTGCCCAGGAGATCCACCACTTCGGCGTTTCAGCATTTCCCTCAGAATATGATCATTGCGACCTCTCACTGATCCAATTCCAAGGGGGGGAATTTGTAGATGCTGAAAAAGTATGTAAATCCTAAAGGAGGTTCCGAAATCACAAAGAGAAGTCATATTTGGACTCAGAGGCCCGGTCCAGAGGGCTCAGAAGTGGTGCGTGAAATTAAACGGTACTCGGGTGGAAAAATGTTGTTCGCGCGAAGGACTCCCGGGATTCGTGAAAAAGAACCTATGCGGCGCACAATTTTGCATGCCCCGTACCGCGCGGTGAGGTCTTTCACGCCGAGAGCTCCGGGAGCAAAAGATTTCACGCACCGCCCGGAATCCGTGATGGGGGAATGCCTATAAATAGAAGGCGACACCAACAGTTTTGGGGTTGCGGAATTCGGACCAGCTCCCATGCGTGCAAATAGGACTTCCGCGTGCACAATATGACTTCCAGGTAAAAACCCTTTTCGTGCAACCTTGCCCCGGGGTTTTCCTTTGCGCGCAGTCCCACCGGCTTAAGTGAATTTTCCAACTTCTCAGGGTTCCTCCTTTGCACGAAATCCCTTCCCATTGCATAAAATCCCCTCCAATTGCGCATAATCCCTTTCAAATTGCACACAATCCCTTCGTTAGGTTTTTCCATACCTTAGGGATCGGCCATTTCCCCCACGCACAATCCAAGCCCTTTGCGCGAAATCCCCCTAACTGTGCGCAGTCCCTCTGCCCCACTTGTGCGCCATCCTGGTGTTTTGCACGCAAACCTTCTCTTTGCGCACAAAACACCAGGACCCTCACCTTTACACCCCCCGGGTACCTCCCTGCATAGGTGCCCGATGTCCTCCATACCGGGCATGTACGCCATGCGTTGTTTTCTCGTATATCTTTCTAGGCTCGTATGAAGTAACCTCAAGGTCCCTTGGGCAGTGTTTCCTGTTGTGTTGCTTTGCCTCATTCTTCTTCGCATAGGCACGCTAATGGATATTGCTTCTTTGCATAGCCACACTAATGTGGACCCCTCGATGGTTCGCCATGCGGCCCCCCTTCACCATGCCTTGCTGATGCCTTCCCTCTCACAAGGGGTAGAGGGTGTTGGGAATGTAAGCCCTAGTGGTGTGGAGAGAACCCACATCAACTGAGGTGCAGGACATTAAACTGCCAAGCACCTCGTCCTCAACACATGACGTTAAACTGTGATCTGACCCCGTGCCTTGCACGCAGGGTCCCCCCGACTCAGACATTCTTTACACTGCTCGTCTCCACGGTAATGGAATATTCCTCACATGGAATGATATCCTCCTTTTCGAGTGACGTTTGTCCACGGGGGAAGGGATACCTCAGAGCGTAAGCCCCTAGCCTCTCCTGTGGAAGGTTGCACCCATGCACCTCTGTACTTCCCCACCGCCAAGGCCAGAGGAGGGTGTGATAGGGAACGGGGCATCTCCGTTGTTCGGTCCAAAATCCCTCTCCCTCTGTGCTTGGTCGCACCACGGGCCTCCATCTTGGAGTAAGCCCCGGCACTAAGGGCTACTAACCACGTGTAAGCCCCTGTTTCCTCTTTGCGCTGCTCAACGTGTAAGTCCCTCTCCACTTCTCACGGACGCACCCTTCGCGACATGGTCGTCTGGTCCCTTCTGCCTCTTGTTTCTCACACCGAGCATGACTCATGTGGGATTAGAGCGAGAATCGACCATGACATCCTCAATGGGCTGCCTGAGAGCATAAGCCCCATCCCAGCGAACTACAGGGACTTTGATCCGTGCTGAAGCATGGTACGTAGGTAGCCTCCATGAGGTTCAATCCCACCACCCGATCGTTCCGACTTCTTCACGTTGGTTCGCCAACACTTTGGGCCTACTCAGAGCGTAAGCCCAAAATTGCCCGTCCAACATGACATTAAACTGTATGCCCATCCAGCATGATGTTAAACTGTCTTCCTCATACGGCAAGATGTTAAACTGCATGCCCACATCCCGCATGACGATAAATTGTATGTCCCGAACTACGTGGACTTTGATTCGTGCTAACACATGGTAATAGGAAGCCTCTATGAGGTTCAATCCCATCGATCAGTTGTTCTGAACCCTCTGCGTCAGTTCACAACCACCATTATGGGATGCCTCAGAGCGTAAGCCCCATATCCAACACCCACGTCTCATCCTAACCTCTCCCTCGATCCCACGTGCCTTGGGAAGCTCATTCCCTAGCCCAAAGCTCTTACTTCCTCAAGGATCCAATCCATGCATTCATTCTCACGGGTCGCCTCTTTAGGTGTCACACCATATCACCGAACTACGCGAACATTGATTCCCTTCCATGGGGATATGTAGGAAGCCTCCATGAGGTTCAATCCCCTCTTCACTCCATCACCCATCCTGATCCTTACCTAGGCCTCCACATCCCGGTGGGATCATGCCACCTCATTCCACTCCATAGTATCTGGGAAGCCGCCCACGTGTTCGCCCCAATATCGGTGTTCTCCCAAGGGGGTCCTCAATCTGATCTACTCTCAGTGTTTCGATCAGTCTGATCTGTCTCGGTAAGACGTTAAACTCGCGGCATACCCCATGTTAAACATGGAAAGCTGAGGAAAACTTCATATGGCACACAATTCCCCGCGTTTGATGTGGGATGCCTCGGGCCTCTACGCCCTCGAGAAGCCCTATAGTAAGGGACAGAAGGCGGACATGCCAATCCCCTAGCATCAAGACATGCCAGCGAAAATCCATCATAACCATTCTCCTCACCGAAGGTTGCTGCCCCAACCGGACCCCTCGGAGCATATCGACGGAATCAGCATAATAAACCGGCGTCCATGAAGATATGGCCCCAAGAATGAGATTCATGAACCCGTCTTAAATCTATGAGGGAGACCCGAACTTGGTGACAAGCTCTGAGGAGGAATCCACAGAAGGAAGAACCGACATCACATCATCCCAGTTTCGATCAATGAGAAGATGTCCCTGAACAAGGAACGGATGACGCCTGCCTTTGGAAAGCAGGAATGCGGGGGTACAAGCTGCGCGTCCTCCCCCTACATGACGGATGCGTGCGCCCCCCGATGGAAAGCGTTGGAAACAATTATATTGAAAAACGATCATTTAGAAATTCAATTTATTACATATAAATCGTATGTATTCATAAAATCGATTCATTATACTATACATGAGTGGCGATGAGGAAAAATGAGCCACAACATGTCATGGAGGTATTAGTCTTCATGTATACACTATTGACATTTTTGTATTTCATAGTTTATGTATGAAAATAATAGATTTTATTTAATAAATATAATGAAATTTATGTTTAATAACTATAATTATTTAATTATATTCCTAATTTTAAATAAGGTTAGTATATTAAATTTTAAGAAGGAAACACAAATAAGATGTTGGTATTCACATTGGGGACTCGAATTTTCTCTATCAATTATCCTTTTAAATGAAGGCCTTATTCTAACTAATAGTGAATATAGGATTTTTTATACTGGAGAGGATTCTAGGAGAATACATGTTTTAAATTTTAATGAATAAATTTTAATAGATCTCTCTTATTTAAGGGGAGGAATATCAGCTTTTTATATGTGAGGAGGAGGGCATTTTTTCAAGCACTCTTAATATTTTCAATAATGTGACGTTACCATTCCAAGATTAATGGCTCAAAATAGAAAAAATAATAGGGGAAGGTTTTTCTATGTTAAAAATCAACTCAAACACTCATTTTAGAAATAACTTGATTGTTTTATGTCTTTTTTCATTTAACCTTTTTAACATTTACCCCCAATATTCTGTTACCATGGTAAATAATTTTTTTACCATAGTAGTTGTTATTAATAAAAAAAATAAACCCTTTAAATAATTTTGACCAAATGATTTTAAAATTTGGAAATTATTTTATCAAAAAAAAATTCTATTTTTCTAAATTTCATTTTTATGATTAGTGCACAGAACTCATAAAAAAATTTAGAAAAAAATTGGTTTTTTAAGAATAACATTAATGTGTAGGATGTAGATATTAAAATTATCAATTCCCATGATATATTTTGTTTTCTTAATAAAATATATGGTATAATTATTTCATTTAATTACAAAACATAATCTCACCGTGAAAATACATGATTTTGGTAAAAGATCAAAATTAATTTTTTTAATTAAACTGACATTTAAATTTAGTTCTAAAAATGTTTGTCATGTGAAAGATAAGATCAAATAATATATTAAAATTCATAATTTTTTTCCCTAAATAAAAATTTCAATTCCTATATGGTTTTCCTAAACTTTTATGATGTGATTACATAATGATAAAATCTATAAATTTATCATTTTCAAAACACCCTTATATTTTTTTGACTAAAAAACAATATTTTTGACAAATACCTCTATATTTCATTTAAAATAATATTTTTTTTTCTAAATAATTATTTTTTCCCATATTTTCAATTTTGAATTCTAAACCATAATGAAATATCCTCTTTATTTGATAATAACATTTTCAAATGTGAAGTGTTATTATTCCTATTTAATATCATTTACCTTCTAAACTAGTGTCAACTAATTATTAATATAAAAAATAATTAATCATCATTAATAATTTGATTCTTGAAATAGAAATTTTGGTGGAATCAAAAGGATGGTTTTATAAAAATAATTTTCTAAACAAAAGGATATTATTTTCCATTTTAGGTAAAAATATTGTATTTCAATCATATTAAAATATGACTTTTTTTCATTGAACATATATTTCATAAATAAAATACTCTAATAAATAATATAAAATTAAATATTAACCTAATTCATTTATACATAGTATTACATAATTTTTAACATTAAAATCCATTAATTACAACCAAAATAATGTGAGGCTTAGTTTCATTAGAATACTAGGTTTATAATACATCAAAAAAACACAACATCCTTATTTTTTTATTTTCCTTTGTGAGATCCTAAATCAATTCTATATCCTCAATCTATATATCATATCACATGGAATAAATAAAATAAATGGATGAGATAGAAATCTCAATAATGGAATAAACAAGATAAAAAAACATAACATGTGAGTCAAAGATAAAACATGATATCATAAAATAGAAGGAATACAAGTAATCACATGGACGAATAGCATAATAATCATGGTATCATATGATCATAGTAATATTATAAATTTTGAAGAAAAAAAAAGAAATAAACATGAGTCAAAAATAAATATCAATAAAATACCACATTGTGGAAAAATTCCCATTAAAGATTATGTTTACTCCCTAATCTCAAACATGTCTCCTCGTGAGACAAAATCTTTACCCATTTCATTGGAGTTATATCTAAGATAACTCAACATAACATGGTCATAATATATTTTTAAATATAAATGATATCAATCATAAGGAATAACATAAGAATTAACCATGTAAATAAAATGTGTTTCACAATGTTTCTTCGTATCATAATCAATTTAAATTTCATAATGAAGGTATTTTACAAATAATCATCAGGCATGTATTACCATTTCAAAGTAAGGGATAATAATCTTGGTATATATGTCTTAGGAATATATACATCATTTAGAAGTATTACATAACAATAGAGGTTTTTGTTGTATATGAATTTAAATAATTTTAAAAATATTAAAAAAATTAATATTGAGAATAACCTTTCCACTTTTGAAAAATTAAAATTCATAAAATTTTAAGGAAATAAATTTCTTTTAAAATAACAAAAGAATATTGAAAATTAATATTCAAGTAAAATAATTTAAATTATTACGGAAAATACCATTCACTTTGTACACATTAAAACAAATATTCCTTTTACAATTTTGGTAAAAACTCATGAAGTATCTCTCTTGGAAGATGTTAGGAAGATTCATCTTAAAAAATTTTCTAAAAATTTAAAAATGATAAAAATTAGAATAAAATAATAATAAAATATGAAAAAAAAATTAAACACTTTAAATAAAACATACACATGGAAGATAAATGGTTTTTTGACTGAAGGCCGAAATATAGTTAACTTCCCTTAAAAACAATTCTAAATAAAAAATTGAGTAAAATGTTACTATTACATGAAAATTTCATGAATAAGCATATTAGAATAAAATTTTAGTGTCTTATTAGGAAATGGTTAAATAATTCCCCAAAATGAAAATTCAAGAATAAATAATCTCAATTAAAATGAGATTGAAATATAGACCATTATCACTTTCATAATTTTTGAATAATGACCACCATGAAAGAAAGAAATTATTTTTATCTTAAATTAACATTAATTATGAATTATTCACAATATAATATATAATTGGGTGGTGAATACACCATATAAAAGTAACTAAGTTCATAAAACTACATGTGTCTCAAAGAAAGAAATTTTGTGATGATACTATTACCTCAAGATTGAATCATCACGTGTGCTCCTCATCTTCCTGAATAAAAAAAATATTTTAATTATTTACTTTCTTAATAATAATTATCAATTTTTTTATTACTTTTATTTATTTATTATCATTATATGTGCAATTACTTAATAATTTAATTTCACATTACAGGTTTTCATAATATTCCGCTCATATGTCCAAAATCGCTTCGATAAGTTGACTAAATTTAAAGATATTAATAATTCATAATTTATAGAACAATAATTACATAATTATAGTTTTTATACATCAATTAAAATTTTATAACCAATCCCGATGGATGGTTATAAAAAATTAACAATGTCCCAATCATTGAGACGGTTATTCGTATGTACGCATGATTTATACTTCCATTTTTCAATGATCTTGATGGAACGAATGTGAGTTTTATTTTCTCCTTAAATAATTAAAATTATATAACAAATGTCATATTATTTATTTAAAAACACTTAAATATACCATCCTTTTTATTTAGTAATAAAATGTATCACAACACTTCATGATGAGATAGTCCATCATACACATCAATAATGTTTTCATTTATTCAATGGATGGTAAGATAAGAAATTAAAAGATAATTTTATTTTAAATAATTATTAATATTTCATTAATATCATATGTAAAAATAAAATTATTCTTTATTACCTTCCTTGTAAATCATATGTGAATAATAAATCATATCACCTCATGAGGTGGTTTCCTACTGTACAAAAGACTGATGTTATCATATTACCAATAGAATGGAAAGTAATACTTTTTATGTCATATTCTAATTTAATAAGTTTAATTGTGTCATAGATGTGGTAGTCTTATACACGCACGATCAAAGGTTTTGTTTCCCATTTGATGTAGGAGGAGATAGTTGTTGGTAATAACCATAACATAAAAAATATCAGTATAGTAGATATAACTAAGTAATTGTATAATCACTTTTTAATAATATTTTAATGAAATTGAATATAAAATAAAAAAAATGATTGGTGAAGGACATTACCTCTTCTTCGGATAACTTATTTAGGTTTTAACAAAAAGAATTCCTAGGTTGTATTTGTGACAAAAAATGATTCTATGATGGTATGTATAATTAATGAAGTTATTTTATTAGCTATTTTTTGAAATAATTAGTTTATTAAGTGTAAAGAGAATATCAGAGGGGTGGCTTTTATAAGTGGGGAAGAGGATAGACTTTGAATTTTTGAAAATAAAGATTTAAACCCACATTTTTATCATTCTACAAGGAACTAATATGAAACATTTTATAAAATTATAAGATACAAGGTATCAATATTACCATAAAATAGTAATTTGTAAAAAAATTCATTTTTAACCCAGATCTTTTTTGTTTAACCCCATGGTAAACCAGATTTTACCTTAACCACTGTGATAAATTTTTACTATTTTCACTATTAATTAGGGAAGAAATTATGTTAAACTTATTTTATAATATATATTATGTGATTCCAATTACAGAATCCATTTTATTAAATTCAACTCATTTAATTTTAAGAATTTAATTTATAATTAAACCTGTAGATTTCTCGAAAATATGCTTTTTCAAGAAATGAAATTTGCAATCCTAAGATGATATTATAATAACTATATGGCCAGTAATAATAATTAAATTAATGTTTATCCATATTGTTATATATAATATATATATTTAATTGAAAATTTTACTTATTCAGTGTTATTTTAATTAATTAAAATGGAGAATCATTATGCACTTTAATACAGTTTTCTGAAAAAATATATTTTTAACCCTAAGAATTAAATTATACTAAGATCAATTATAAAGATGATTTAAATGTAATTAATTAGATTTAATTTAACTAAAAAATAATTTTGTTAATTTAAATCAAATAAAATTTATAATGTAACTTATTTTATTAAAAAAATGATAATTGTAACTATGCATTTTTCACTATTTAATGAAAATTTTATATTTTCCACATAAAATCCACAAGTTTCAGCATAAGTTAAATTTTATATTCTGGTTAAAAAATCAATTCCATTTTATAAAATTTTTTTATATGTGGAATGATATAGTATTATTATTTTCTCAAAGAAATAAATAAAAAACATTTTTTGATGAAAATGTATCTTTCATAAATAAAATTACTTTCCATAAATTTTATTGATTAGTGAATTAGAATTTATAAATAAATTTATATTGAGTAGAAAATTTATATAAATTTTATAAATTATTTAATATTATTCATACCCAACAATTTAATAGCTAGATTAAAATGATCATATTCTAATAATAATATTTTAATATTATGTTGTAGTTTATTTAATAAGAGTGTTTGATGTTTAATAAGATATCAAACATAATATTATTTTAAAATATCTAGGTGTTACATTATACAGAATTAAATAAATTGTTTCCTCACAACTTGAAATTTTTCTTAGAAGTTAAGGTTTTTACATTTGAAATTTTCATTGTGAAAAAACCCACATAAAAATGGTTTATAAAATATTCTCTTAAAATGGGAAGGGGAAACACGAAATTAATTACACAAATATGTTTCCATATAAATTAAAATTGGTGGATAGTGAGGATACATATATTGAATAAAAGAATAAATAATTATGCAGAGTGGTATTGATCATTGATCCTAAGAAATTAAATTATCATGAGAAAGTCAATATCCACAAAACCAAAAATCTATAATGAATTAAGAAACCAATACTCAACAGATATAAAGGTAAGAGGATAACCATTTTTTTCATGTAACATCCCTATATTTGAGTGATTCTACTACTATTAAGATAATGAACACCAAAATATACACTTAACAAATATATTTTTATTTCATAAACACAATTTCATTCTTTTATTATTCTTCGATCACTTTCTACTTCACCTATTTCTATAATGAATGAATATCCAATATAATTTTTTTTACACATGAAGCACTAAAATTAACTTTTAGATGATCACAATATCCATAAATGAGTAAAAATATATTCCTCATATCATTATTAAATCCATAGTGGTTATCAAAAAGTAAGATATAACCCAAAATTAATATGAATTTATTGGTCTCCAAAATTAAAAAATGAAACCAAAGTTTTAACACATATCATTCTTTAAATAAATGACCCTATATCCAAAATAACCTCAATAACCACATCATTAAATAAGGTTTTAACCTAAATTGTTTTGTCATACCCTTTCAAATTATTACTCCAAAAAATGATAGTATTCTTACCAAATAATCCTTTAAATTAAACCAAGAGGTTATATATATATATATATATTCCTAATAAATATTTTCCTAAAATATCATTAATCACCTAAAAATTCTAAAAATAAAAAAAATATTTTATCCTCCAATACATTCCCCAAAATAATCATAACATTTATCCAAAAAATAGTTTAAGTAAAAACAATGCTATATTAATCAGTATAACACGTAGTCTAAAGGTGGGTGTTGCGCCCTTATTAACCTTTGGTTGTGGGTTCAAACCCCATAGCCTTTTCGGATGTGATGGGTCATCTCCCAATTTGTGGGATGACATTTTTCTTAAAAAATGGAAAAAAATTGTGATTATCATGTTCATAAATCCCCATTATCATATAATTTCCTCAAGGATAAAGTTCAAATATTCAGAAATAAATTATCTATTAAATGTCTTTTTAAACCACTAAGGTTTTCTATAAAGTTCACTTCATTCCATAAAATGAACTAATTTTAATTGATTATAATCCCCTCAACATCAATAAAATCTTTAATATTATATTTTACTAATTTTTATGGTTTTGAAAGAGTATATTATAACCATTAAATAACCTTTCTAGTTCATTAGTGCCATTAAAAATATTCATTAAAATCCATAAAGAAAAACTACTGCATAATGACCCTTAAAAGATCCATTATTATTACAACCAAAATACCAGCGATAACAATACTTATAAAAAATAATTATAAGATCCCCATACATAAATAATTTACCTAAATTTTTTTTATAACATAGTTACTTCCTTGGTATAGGAGATAACCCATAGTTTAGGTAATTTAATCAGATAATTCCCTAGTTCCCCAAAAATAGTGCATCAAATTACATTCAAATTTGTTACACTGTTATGTTTATTACCATATAGAAATCATCTTCCTATTAAGTCTAAAAAGTTGCATCAATCTTGACACATTGATTACTTGGTACCTAACAATGGGACTTACTGTGCACCTTGTTTGAAATAATAAAGGGATATTCTTTGGAAATTCACAAACTATTCAATGTTAGGCCCATTTTAAGGTACTAAATACAAGGTTTGGGCCAGATCACTTCTATAACCAAGATCACTTATTTTAAAATGATTAGGGTCAACTCACTACTTTCCCTAGTGTCACTCACTAACTCTATTTTGATGGATCACTACCAGTGAAAAGGATCTCCTTCTTCCACATTTTTTCACTTGTTTGGAAAGGATCCACATATAGTTTATAGAAATTTAGGTCCCTTCATTATCAATAAAAAATGCATCTTCAATTTTAGTAGACTACACTATACAAGTTCCAATTTTTCGTGTACTTTTATTTTAAGGAAATTTATTTTATGAACAACCTTTTTCACTCTGTGAACTTTCTTTCATCTTCCACAAACTACCTTGAATCCTCCACAAACATCCTGGCACTGTGTGGAATGAGTGGTTTTCAAACCACCCCTAATTCATGGACGAATAATCCCTTGCGGAACACTACTTATATATAGGACATTTTCCATTGTGATCTACCTAGCTCTGTGAACCCTTTACAAAAACTACTTCATCCTTATTTGAATATTTACTCATGAAATTCTTCTCGATCAATAAATACTTCCCCTTCACAGAATTTTTCCTTGCAAACTAATTTAGACTTCCCTGATTTCTTCCAATATATATGATCTTTTCTTATAAAATTTTCTCCAGTTAATGATTTTATTATGGGTATTTATATAGGAAAATATATTTTCAAAACTCGCTAATCCAAATTTCCCAAAACATCAATGTGGTAAAACCTTCACTACGAATTGATATGTAGTCCGCATAATGAATTATTCCTTTTTGGTGGTTGATGTCATCAAAAAATGAAAAAACCCTTTATGGATACTTAAATTACTACCTCTAAAGTGAAAATGACAAACATACAATAAAATATGATTCTCCCATTAACTTAAAGATCCCCATGAATTGATTTCACTCCACATTCTACATAGCGCACTTTGAGTTCTACATAGCGTTTCTTTGAGAAAAACATAAATTATAAGGAACATGATTAATCACATAGAATAATAACATAAAGAACATAGTATCATAAGATAATGGTAATATAGAAAATTTAAAGGAAGTATGAAACATGACATAAAAAGAGTCAAACCTAACTTCCTGGACGATATCACATGGTGGAAAATGTCCCATAATAGATTAGTTTTAATCCCTAATCCCATACATGACACCTCATGAGACTAATGATTTACCCAACTCATTTGAGTGTTGACTTAGAAAAACCATCATAACAAGTTCATGATATGTTTTTTCGACATAAAGAAAATAGAACCTAAGGAATAATATAAGAATTTCCCATAGAATAAAAATGGGTTGGATAATATTACATCAAATCATAATAAAATAAAATTTCATAATGAAGGCATGTGAGAAATGATCATAAGGATGTATTAACCAATAAATGGAATGGAGAATTATTTAATTAATATAAATTATTTTAAAATATTAAAAATATTATTGATGAAAATAATCATCCCACTTTGGAAATAACTTTTGAAAAAATAAAATTCATAAAACATTTTTTAAACCCCTTTATCTAAAAATAATCATATAATATTATATTGGAATCTTCAAGGAAAATAATGGACACGATTGTGTAAAATACTATTCATATTGTGCATCAAAAAAAAAATATCCCTTTTACATTTCTACTAAAAATTTAAGAAGTTCCTCATTAAGAAAAAGACTACAAGATTCCAATTTAACCGTTTTGGAAAAAAATAAGGGTTAAAATAACAATAAATATTCATATAATAATATCAAAAACATTTTAAAGTCGATTTTGATAGAAGAGAGAAATAAAGTCAACTTTCTTTAAAAAAAATTCAAAATATTTTTGAGTACCAAAGAAAGAAAAATAGTAAAATTTATTGAAAATTTCATGAATAATAAATGGAGAATAAAATGGAATGGGTTTACTATGAAATTATCAGATAATTTACAATTCTGAAAAATCAATCATAAATAACCCTGATTAAAATAAGATTAAAACATAAACCCTTACCGCTTTGATAATTTTTGAATCATAACCCTAATGAATGATGGAAATGAATTTTAAATTAAAATGTCAAGAATTATGAAGGAATAATGATATAATACTCTAAGTGGTAGTATATAAACCATATAAAATAAATCATGCTCATAAAAGAACATGTGTCCTAAATAAGGATGTTTTGAGTGGAAACCCTTACCTCAAACTCAAATCGTCAAACACATTCCATAGATTCATGTATAATAAACTAATATTTATTATTTAATTTTTAATATTATTTTTTAATTTTATTATTTAATTTATTGATATATTTTTATTTTAATTATTTATTTTAATCTATTAATTAGCATTATATGTTCTGTTACTTAATCCTTTTCGTTCATGTCAAGCATTTTGATGATGTTTGGATTATATATCCAAAATAACTTTGGTAGGTTGACAGAAGTCAAAAATATTATTGATTAATAATTTATAGATTAATTATGAACTAATTATAGTAATTATAAATCCGTTATAATTTAAAAAAAAACCATTTAGTATGGTTATGGAAAAATGAACTACATTCCAATGAAGGAGACTGTAATTCATACATACATATGAGTAACGTTTCCATTTTTCAATGATCATGGTGGAAATAAGGTAAGGTTTACAATATCATTAAATAATTATAATTGTATCATAAATATAATATTATTTCTTTAAATACCCTTAAATATTCCATCTGTGTGATTAGTTTATAAAAATGTATCATATCACTTCGTGTGGTGGTAGTCTGTCGTACAAACCAAATATGTTATTGTTTAGTCAATGAATGGTATGGTAAAAAATTATAGTGTATATTTATTTTAAATAATTGTTATTATATCATTAATATCATATATATATATATATATATGTATATATATATATCAAATTAATCATTATTTCCTTCCATGTAAAACATATGTTAAAATATAATCACATCGCTTCATGTGGCGGTAGCCCGCCGTACATGAGTGACATTTTCATATTTTCCATGAAAAGGAAATAAGAAGGAATATGTCATATTATAATTAAATAAGTTAAATTATATCATAAATATGATAAATATATATTTAATAAATAATTATTTCCAGTATTGAGAAGTGGTGATGGAAAATGAATTATGTTGGTTTGTGAAGCAATAATCTATTACACACGATCAATGGTTTCGTTTCCAATTTTATGGAGTAGAATATGGTATTAGTTCATGAACATAAAATAAAATAAAATATGAGTAAATATAATATAATAATTTTATTATATCATCATTTTTAAATAATATTTTAAGTATGTGGAAGAATAAGTAAAATAAAATGATTGGTTAAGGATGTTACCTCTTCATTAGAAAACATCTTTGGGTTTGCACCAAAATCCTTCATAGGTTCACTTTATGATCAGAAAAAGGGTTACATGATGAGTTAATGGATGTAAGTAAGTAATTTTGGTAGTTTTTTTTGTAAAACAATGGGGTTTTTAGTGTAAATATTAGAGGAGAGAGGGTGGCCTTTTATAAGTGGGGGAGGGCACAAACGTGGAATTTTTGAAGAGAAAGAAATACACTCTAATTTGTATAATTAAAAAAGGTTCCATAATTGTCCATTTCTAAAAATTGGAAGATATAAGGTCTAGATATAGCCAAAAAAATTAAATTAGAAAATTTTTGGATCATTTTAAACCTTCTATTGTGTGTTTAGCTCCCCGATAAACCCATTTTTACCTCAACCATGGTAATTATTTTTTCTTGTTTTCACTATTAATTATGGTTAGAAATTATGTTGAACTTATTAGATAATATAAATTATTATAATTGCAAATATATAATATTTTTTTCTAAATTGAAATCATAAAAGTGGCATAATTTAATTTAAAATTAAACCCACTGGCCAATAATAAAACATATTTTCCAGAAATGCATTTTTAAGCATAAAATGGTCTTATAATAAATATATAATAATTTATAAAAATAAATGAATATATATTTATATTTATAGATGTATAATATATACATTTAACTTAAATTACTCCTCATTAGGGTTTATTTTAATTAATTAAAATAGAGAATCTATATGCACTTTAAAATGATTTTTCGAAGAAAAAAAGTGCTTTAAATCATAAGAAAACAATTTTACCAAAATCTAGTATAAATAAGATTTCTATATAATTAACTGTATTTACTATAAAGAAATAATAATTTTTTTAATTTTAAAACAAATTAAAAAGAATAATGGGGATTAATTTATTAAAAATAATTTCTAATTTTAAAAAAATATGCATTTTTCACTATTCAATTAAAAATTAATATTTTCTTAAAAAACCCAAAATATTACCTGAATTTAATACTGATATGTTTATTTAAAAAATTGAGTCAATTTTTTCAAATACTTTTTCTAAAATTACTAAAAAAAACCATATTATTTTCTCAACAAATTAGTAAAAAACATTTTTTTAAAGAAAACATATTTTTAATGAATAAAATGACTTTACTTAAAATTGACTGATTAGTTAATAATAATTTATAAATAAATTAATATATATTAGAAACATTCTATAAATTTCATAATGTAGTAAATCCAATTCGAACCCTTCAATTTAACAAATAAGTTAAAATGATCAAATTTAAATAATAATATTTCAACAATAAGGCATAGTTCATTTAAGCTCAATGTTACATACTGAATATTCTATCAAAAATAGTGTTTTTTTTAAATCATAGGCTATTAAAAATTAAATAAATATTATTTTTAAAATCATACTTAAATATTTATATTTTATTAAAATATATAATAGGTTTATTTAGGTTCTTTGTACTATGAAGCTAAATTTATCAAACACATTTACATGTTCAAAGGTAATAATATATTAAAATTTCAGGGTGTTATGTTATCCACCATTCAATAGATTTCATTCTCACAATTTTAATTATTATACATTAATGATATTTGGTGAGGGTATTCTTAACGTATTCCTCATTTTAGGTATAACCACTAATATGACTTCTACCATAATCTATTAGGCTATATCACGTTACATACCATTATTCAACAACATTGTCCATTCATAAAAACATACACCTAAGTATGCATATACTCAAATCTTATATTCTCTATATCATACATTTCCTAAAAACTTTATAATCTTCAAGTCAATAAAATAAATTGAATTTCTATTTTTCTATAATAATTAACTCAATATTTAACCGTCTAATCGTACTAAAATCTAGCTCATATGATCACACACAAGTAAATATACATAATATAATCCAATAAAAGAGATTATATTTACGAAAAATATAATGAATCAATTATATATCATAATATTACCAATAATATCTAACTTACTTATTCAAAGTCAACCAACCCTTTATTATATCAACATCATGTATATATTAAACCTAAGAGTTACCCATACCCCAATAATGTGTTCTCCAATAGTTAACCTCAAAAATTTAAACCTGACATAAAATCGAATTGAAAATTTATTAATACCATTTAATATATGTTTCCATACCTTTAAATAATAATTACTAAACAATGATCCTTATATATTTCTCATAATTCTCATAAATTTTAGAATATACTAGAATATCACTGATAAATATCACTCGATAATGAGAGTTCAAATAATATAAAAATCTCACTACATTAGGTCATAAAAAGAAAATCATATTTTCAATTATAACATAGTAGTACTAATATGATCAAAAATTTATTTATGGTCCACGCTGTGGTCATAATACATAATTGTATCTAAATACATACCTTTGTTAGCTTCATTTTTGTGATCTTCTTTCATCCAAACATTAAATAGAAATATTTATCCATAATACCAAAGTAAATGATTATATGAATATGAAAAGTCAATAATAATAACTCTTCTCTAATGGAACCTTCATTTCATCCTTTGATACATTTGATTCAACCTATAACTCCAATTATTCAATGATTTTTTATCCATTATAATTTTTTTTGTTTAGTTATCTAACATAATTAGATAAATTCATACTGAAATCCTTTATAATTGTCTATATTTTTTTTATTAACTAGAGTATATCCCCCAAGAGTGCAAAATGTGGTGTGTTATAATATCCTCTCTTAATTCAAGGTATTAGATCTTTTATGTTAGTTAAATTCTCTATTTATATTTAGGTTCATATTTTTTATTGGTGTTTTGGATGTTTATCTTTAGTAAAAATGGTCTGGGGATTTATGGTTGGAGATAGGAATTAACTCTAGGTTGTGTGGTAGCTATAAAACTGCCATCATATGGTTGATTAATTCCAATGGCTAAGCGGCGGGGTTACAAATTGTCCATAGATGTCTAAAGATACCATGAGCTAGTCAGGGAAGTGTCATCTACCTATTATTTCTTCAATAAGATCCTAGGATGTTTTTCCCTTCACACCATCCTCTTGTCGGCCATCCACTTTCTAGATAGTGGTGGCATCAGACCGCTAATGAGTCTCATAGGCTCACCTATGGAGCATGTCTAAGTGTGAATTAAATTCACCCAATGGATTTTTAATTCCAAATATTTCTAACCTTGATTTAAAAAAAAAATTGACACTAAACCACCTATTTTTAAATATATACCTTTTACATTGATTCTTAATCTCTTTCATTCATCTCCCCTTAGCCTTTATATGTGGGATCAATCTAGTGATGCTTGATCTATCTATTTTATCTATATTTACACATAATTCCTATTCTTTCTTGAGATATGTTCATAGATATATGATGCATATACGAATTCCATATGGATATGATTATGATCTCTTCCCTCCATCAAAGATCAATGAAAAATCTAGTAAGTTGACAACATTTCTAGATCAGATCGTGATCTACCTTTGACTACAGACATCTTACGAGTATGTGATTACAGATCTTCTTCCAAGACCATTTATTGATAGAAAATTAATGATAGAACTATAATATAATGTAAATATAAAATGTTCATATTCTATATATAATGTGAAATTTATGATCCACTGATGGATTGTTGGTGTACTCGATATGTCAATGGAATAACCTTGACCGGATCAAGATCTCTCATGAACAGTGGATGTTTTAATGTAAGTTATCATATATCAATCATCTTGATCCTTATTATTCATTAATCTCATATTGAGTTTCTATTATGATGATGTATTGATGGTTGAATAATGTATTTTTGACAAGATCAGATGTTATATACTAGTTTTGACAATGAATTCCAGATACATTATTTAATTAAAAAATGATGTGATAAGTTCCCATCTTCATGTTCTACATTTATTAGAACTAGTTCTATTTATAGACTCTATGTGGAGTTTTATTATATAAATATCCTTCATGGAATGGAATCTACTTGGGGCTATTTTCTAATACTCTTATTTGATGAACTAGAACTTGATATGGGTATCCTTGACATGTGAACTAGTTTTATGTTAGTGTAAAATGTTATTCTGGATTTGATACATTGATTAATATTGGATTACATAATCAATAATAATGTTTGAAATTACATACAATTTTAGGCCCTTGTAAACACTTGTTTCATTGATATGATTTTTATTACCTTAACATGTTGACCATACTTGATAGTGGTCACATGTGTGTGCTTGTTTATCTTCTGAGACTTCTATATGATTTCTGATTCAATGAGTTTGATTATGTACCTTGTTATCCATGTTTTATTTTGATCACACATATTTATATGTTTCTATTTACTCTCATAATGACATTCTAGGTTCTGTTTTTAAATATTATACTCTGTTATATGTGATAACCATGATTTTGGAGGGATTGATTTGGTACTCAGAATATGATGAATTTCATGATTTTGTTATCCATTAGAAGGGGAGTTTTCATGGTATGTGATGATGATTATAATAGAACCAAACTCCAGGTTAAGTCATGATTTCCATGAGGAAAGGCCCATGGAAGCAACATTGGGGATATAATACCCTTGTGGTCCAACCCAAAGAATATACATGAAATGATGTCCTTGAGTCCCAACCATATGACAGAGGTGGTATGTGATGACCTTGTATCCTAATCCAACTTGATACCATTATTTATAATGAAAATTTTAGCATTCCTAATCGATAATTGTGGGGAGTTAAATATTCCACAATAATTTATGTCAGTTTCACCATTTTTAGGAAACATCCAACATGTTTTTCTCATAGATCCAGAAACCCCCAATGCTTCCATTATTCGAGATGTTACAAGAGCCTACCTTATAATGGTTTGTGGTCCTTGGAAAATGGATCCAATATTTCTTAGGGACTCAAATTTTTCAGGAGGATGGGTGGTTGGGATCATCACATCCTTTTTCGGGGTTAATTATTTCCTACTCTAAGAATCCCTTATTGATTTAATAAATATTATTGAATCCTTTATTAAATCATAGATAAAAAACATGTTTTTCGTAAGTTAACAATAAATTATTGTGATGTAATTCATTTAGAATCATCAATATATATCTGAGGTTCTTCATCAATTGATATATCTATATGTATCTAAGGTTCTCCATTGATTGTACCCTTTTTTAAAAGGATTAGAGATTATAATGTCGTTTATTACTATGATAATGGTTTTAAGGACTGTAGTGGGGAGTTCTAGAATTTATCATTGTCTAGAAATATGGGAGTCATTTTTTTATCATTATCATTCCCATGATATGAGATTCCAATAAACCCTTTTTAAAGGAATCAGAACCCACAGAGTACAGTACCACATAGTAGGAAAAATAATTCCTTTTAAGGTCATGTGATGAGTACCAAAACATGAATTTTAATGTCATGTGTAAATAAAATCTATGAAAATGGCTCCAAATAAAGGGATGGTGTGGTAATTACACTAAATAATCCCAAAGGAACTAGAAGGGACATGGCCTCCCAGGTTGGACATGGCCCTACAGGGAATATGACCCATATATTATTAGGTTGGATTTAGGGTTATAGGTTTGGACCTTAGGGAGGATTCATATGTATGTCATCTGGATGGGAATAAAAACCCATGCAGTTCAAAAGGATGAGGCCTATACCTAAAGAGTCCCTTGGAAAGTTTGTCTCATAAGGGATTTTCACCTTTTAAATAGATACATTTCCTTAAGGACTTATACCAAATAAGAGGCCCCATGATGATTCATCGGGAAAGTGTCCCTTTAAAGGTTTTTCTTATATATGATGTGTACCTTTGATATGGATACATGTATTTTAGGACTTAGATTGAATAGTTTTCCCTTGGTGAAGGTGAGATAAAAATCCAAAAAATTATTCTCTACTAAGACGCGTATTTTACCATAATGATGTCATAGTCATCACTAACCTCTAATCCCATGTGACTTATGATAAATGTGAGAATAAATAGGAAGTGGAAGATCTATAAAAACACACAATCTCTTTTTTCCACTGGTGTATAGGGATGGGTCTATGGGATATATAAAATTATTTTATGTTCCCATCTCCTCCCTTGTTTTCATAAGTGGAGTTAGGACAAATTCAACATTATGTATACCTCCCATAATAAAGACTAAAGGATTACTCTATGAGGGATTCAATTTACCCAATTTTAGAGAAGATGAGATCAGGATAATTTTCTATACCTCATCAATGGGAAAGGAAACTATCTCCCCAAACTTTATAAAATTGGAGGTGCCTATAATTTCTACCAAGGTTGGGGTCCTCATTACCACAGGAATCTATGATCAAGAACATTTTAAGGATCCCACTAGTTAGGTAGGATAAATTAAAGTTCTTGATTTTCATGGAAAAGTATAATTTATAGAACAGACTAGTGTTACCTATTCTACAATCACACAAATATTGAGGCTTTGGGATAGGTCTTTTCTTGGTCTCCCTTAGAAAAGGGATCCAAAGGAAGATATTCTCTACCAGGGGTTCATAAAAGAGGTCTCAATGGGTGTATCGTGTAAGGTGAGACATGGGAGGATTGAAGGTGTCACCCAAATTGTGGAACTAGGTGAGATGAATAGGTCTCATGTAATGTAGAACAAGGTGAGAAAAATAGGTATTGTGTAGGCTAGACTTGGGTAGAAAAGAAGTTCTTTGCACAAGGTAGACATATACAAGATAGTGGTGACTAATTGATGATGGTCATCCTGGTCAAAAACAAATATTTGAGGAATTTATCTATGCTCCAATGGTTTCCTTGGGTGTCATTATAAGGGTATGAAATAGGTCATATGTTTGGGAGGATACATTTTTGTTAGCACTTGTTGACTAGGGGAAGTGTCTCCTCATGTTGGTATCTTTTGTTTCACATAATGTAGATTCTCTAATCCCACTATAATCCATAATATCCTGTTATCATTGGTTTTGGTGAGCTACCTAGATGGTTTTGAGGGTATAGGTGAAGGATTAGTGCAATAAGAGCCTTCGAGCTTCTTCTGATGTTTTAGTTGGGCCAAATGAAGAGCCCCTGGGTCTAATTTATAGGTCATTTTGGGACCCTGGGAAAAGAGGTCACACATGCAATTCCATCATGATGGTTCCTCATGAACATGCCTTCTGTGGGTTCAGCTTCTCCTTATGGTCCCATAGGTAAGGCCTACCCGAGACACTTAGCGTATAGAGTGAATTCACATAGTTTGACTGTGAAGAGTTCATTTTTTTCTCCTTTGATACCTTCAATTGTATATTACTTGAGGTATTTTCCTTTGAATCTTCTCAGCCTTATGTGAAAAAAATGAGTTCAAAAAACCCCCTTCTCTATACTAGATCTAAATAAAATAAGAGGGTATGATATTATGGTACAGGAATACAAATGCCAATATTTTAGATCAGTCATGCAATTAGTTTATGCAGGTCAGCCATACTAGTTGTCTGCACAGGTCTACTATGTTAGTAACCAAGAATCTATAAATAGGGTTACCTATCTGAATAATTCTTCCTCTATACTCATCTTTTTCTCCTATCATGAAATTCATTCGCACTATTTTTCCTACATTCAATCATTCACACTCCTTCTATATAACCTCTGTATGAAAACTTAACACCTATGCGAGTTTCATGTGTAAGTCCACTAGAGAAAATGTCCCATGTGATGACATCTGGGCAAGTGGAAAGCACAAGTACACTTGAGAAAGTGGCCAATACAAGGACACTTGAGTGAGTTCTCTATGTGAGGCCACTTCTTTGTCTAATTTTTTAATTTTTTAAGGATAAATCTAGACTAATATATTGAAGATAATGAACCTCGGGATGTTTTCTTTATATATTTCTAATGAAAACTCAAAGGACTTCCAATGAAAAAGTTGGTACTCATGTTTCTTAAATGATTAAAACCACCAGGATGGATTATTATAACATGTTCAACTCCACTCTCTCAAACATAGATAAATACTTGAAGAGGTACCATTGAAGGTTCCCATGAAGTGATTCTATGCCTCTGTATAATCACAAAAACTTGAGTGATGAATTCTTCATGATGTTCTAGAGTTATTTTCTAAATTTATGGTTAGTGTAATACACAAATAATACCACTACCAACATCTCCTACAAGGGTATATTTATCAATGAAGTAACATTTCCTACTGTATGTTTCATGAACCATGACCTATTTTCCCTAAACCTAAATCCACAAACCCATCAATACAAACCTCATTGATACCATTTGATCTTACGTGCTTCCGAGATAGACCAATCACAATGTTTGAACAAGATTATTCTCAATAGATTCTTTGAATGCATGATTGGGTGATAGGGATGAGTATAATAATAGTCTATATTATCCACTAGCTAGTGAAATTAGTGTATATTATTCACTAGATGTGTTTCTAATAGATTTAATATGGGGTGGTTTTCTATAATTTTGGTCATGGCATACCCTTACCATTATATTCATGACCTAAGGATAGATCCCATATTTTTTCATGTTGGTGAATTCTTCTGCATGATAACTATTTTCTCCTTCCTATTTTGTTGAATATTATTGAATTTTTTGAAAATTTATTATTATCTTTTTTGGTATTCTTTGATATTGTCCATTATTTTATTATTTTAGGAACTTTGTTTAGTTATTTATAAAAATTATGGGCATATTATCATTCCTTTTTATTTTATGGAGATGTGATTATTTTTGGGATGATATTTTGGTTGGAATGTATATTATTTGTCTCTCCAATTTATAGGGAACATTAAATGGCGGGGAGACCCATTTTAGGTCCCTATCTTCTTTGGGATTTCATGTATATTGATTATGGATTTTGTTATGATCAAGGATTATATATTTTGTTCGAGAATTAGTTTTATTGATTTTGATGAATTTTTTCATTTTCCAGTGCTCTATTTTTACTAAAACTATTTCATGTTCTCTTCCCTCCCACCTCACATATCTTAATAAAGGATTAGTGGGATGGGAGATTTTAATATCAATATATTTTTTTAGTGGATAAAATGTTCTTTAATATTATATATCATTTGAGTCCACCTACTTAATTTTTCTAGTTTTTCATTAATCTCATGATTACTTGAACTAGTATTGATTTTCCTTACTTTTAAAAAAGTTTAACGAATTTATATGTGTATAATGTCGCATGATGGAGGGAATTGTGACACCCAAAATTCACTATTATATAAAATACTATATAATATTTCAATTAAGATAGTGAATTTTTTTATATTTATATCTATTTTAAAATTACCACATAGATACCACACACATTGTAGTAACCACGTAGGAATATTCCTATGAAAGTGTTTCCCTTAATGAATGATGTGATATTGGTGCATGGTTAATAGTAACTATGTAAAAAACCTTGTGTTTGGGGGTAAACCATGTGGATGACCCTTATGTTGAGATTAAACCATGAAGGGGACTATTACATATGGTGTTCTTAGTTTATTTTAATTTAATGGATTTATCATGACCAAAGTTAACTATGTGAGTTACACATATATATGGGTTTTTACTATGGAACACTGTTAGTGAATTGCTTGAAATAAACCATACCATTTTTCCTAGTAATCATGTGAGTTTATCTTATGTCCTTTTTTTTACCTTAGTAATTTGTGCATGGTTTGATCATGGATTGGAGAACCATGTGGGATAACCATTCAAGTGGTTATATATTCATTCAAGTGGTTTATATATAATAATAATCATCGTAATTTAATTAATCCCTATAAAAACAAGGGAATGAGATATGTACAACCAAGATAATTTCATGGGGGTATGATGTATTGAAGCCTCAGGGAATATACTTAGAAAAAATCCACATCTTTGGGGGAATGGACCCCAAGATAGATAAACATGTAACTGACATGTCATTAGTTGATTTGGAGGCATGTAAGTCTGAAATATTTTTACCATCATGGTATGTATGTATAACATCCACAAAATTTTTGATGAGGCTTTTGAATTTTTGTATGAGATAAGAGACCAACAATAGAATTTGGTGGATACTGCACAAGGAATTGTGAATTATTTTGGATTCAGTTTCAACCACAACATGATTGATATTATTCTGTTGTCAAAGGACAATACCTGCTAGCATCACCCATACTTTGGCTTTAATAGAGTCACCACCTCCAAGGAAAAAAATAAAATACATAATGACTAAACCCATACTATCATGAATAATTCCTCCTCGTCATATTATACAAGCATTGAATGATCCATTTGTGTTTATATTAATCTCTGGTCTATGATAGTTCCAAATTATCCATTTATCTTATTGTTCATGAATGGAGGTGCATATAGAAGATTTAACATTACTCAAAAACCTAAAAGACGAGGAGTCAGTCCAGTATTTTTCTAGCCAGAAGATATTGATGAGTAAAATTTTATATTTGAGAATAATATCTATCTTTGAGTATAAAATATACCCATTTAGTTATTTTTTCTATCCTACTAGATGCACTAACATTATACTACTATAATAAATACTCTCACTTTCATTTCATAGATATTGTTCATTGCACCTTGAAACTAAAGATCAAAGAATGAGCCACCCGAAGGCCCCTACAAATGAAAACAAGTGAACTTGATAAATGAGTTTCGTATATCTTATTCCAACTCCCAATTTAAAAAAAAGTGTACATATGATTCACTTTGGGGTTCACCACAACAAAACATGGAAATAAGGCTAATACCAATTCATTGAACCTATTAATCTATGTGAAGATTGTTATTCTAAAATATCCATATTAGAAAGTTGAATTTTTGGACTAATTTCTTTACACTAAATTAAATCCCCCCAATTTTAATTCTCAGTAGTGATTGAGACCTAATGACAGTGTTGCTTACCAGAGAAAATTAAAAACAAAAAAACTATTAAAAAATCAAACTAGATCATAATAAAGTTATATGATACCAAAAAAAATTCTAATCATCACAAAAGACCTCTTGGGTGAAACTCAGGTACTCCCTAGATTTCTTAAATGAAATATTTACCACTGAACATCCTAGAAAGACCATTTTTGTTCTATAAAAGTCGTCATGCTAAAAATTGATATCTCTTCTACCCATACTCTACTGGTTTTGCCTATGGAGAACCAGGTTATGGGGATGTATAGTTATCCATAAGGAGGATAAGATTCTATTCCGATAATGCATATTATTCCCATAATTTTGTGCCATGATCCTCATCCATATATTTTGGACTTCTTGAACTTTATATGCCATCTTTGTAGGCAAAACATTCATCTCTCTAGAGACACTTCTAACATTTATTCCATTTTCCTTCGATGTTGTCTCTATATATTACTATAACTCCAAATAAAATCTTCCATCATAGGGAGAATCCTAAACGAAATTTGTTATATTTTTCTCTATATTCATCTTCACCACAATTGTAACCTAGAGAGGGGATAAAATGTGCATTGGAATTTAGGATAGAACACTCTTGATAAGGTTGATTCTTCCGCAGAATCACAAAAAATGTTTCTTAAAATTATTAATATGTCTAGTGATTTTATCAACCACCTTTCTAAAGTGGTGGATGTGAGGAATACAAGTACAATTTAGTTCCCCAATATAGTCAATTGAGAAATTTATCCTTTTTATGCCTTGACTTCTATCTTGTGTGGTTTCATGTCTTTCCACACACCTTTTTGATATATATATATATATATATATGTTATTTTTATCTCGATTCACCACTTTCCCACTCTAGTGATAGTACTCCTCCAAATGATGTTAATTACACTAATTGAATGCTTACTGACATTCATAAAAATGATTTTATTATCAGTATACATGAGTTGGGAGATTCCCTATTGATGGTACCTACAGTGATAGAGAAGTATTTGGATTGGTTAACTATGTGTCCAATATATGGGTGATTACTATAATTTTTTGAGTTTCATTATCTACACCTACTCAATTTAACCCCATTTTTCCCTCATATCCACCTCATTCTACATCTTTATCTAGAGATAGATTTTAACAGAGCTTTTATTCTTATTTTCTCTTATATTTAAGCTATTTCATCATGGATTTCAATGGTATTTGGATGGTAACACTAGATTTTCTCCCATTCAAGTTCATCGTGGTTCCTCCATTCATAAACCATATTCTCCATGGTTGTTAAAAATAAATTTTGAGATAATATTTCGTAATGGTTTAGGTTTTATAGTATTTTTATTTTCATTATTCTTCTTAACATACCTTCTATAATTGATAGATATTTTCTTATGATTGATGTTAGTGTTTTGGAAAAATTAAAATAATTTTTAATGTCAATAAATTCTTTATATTCTAATATTCAATTACTATAAATTTATACAAATTGGTGTTTCCTGTTATGGGTGTGTCAAATTTTTTCAATGATTTTTTTATTTATAACAATGGATTCTCAATGATTTCTTATTATTTACATTAAATTAAAAAAATTATTTATGTCATGTATTTGCATAAACTCCTTAGAGGAACTTTTCAAATTAATTTTAATATAAATAAGGTTCATGAAGAAATTTTTATTTCCAAATACTATTACCAACATTTAAATAGGTTTTTGTATAATTAATGAGGCATTTTGATTTATAATAAACCCATAAGGGATGCAATATTTTTTTCAAAGTGATTATCATTGTTTAGAATCAAAATATTTTATATAACTTATTTTTACATTTCATTTTTAATGTCCTAGTTAGAATACCATAAAGTACATTTTCTTAGTTTTCTTAACACCCTAGTTTTTAACCCCTATATATTTTGTATTTTTATTGTACTTTTACCTATGATAGAAGAAATAAAATAATATTTGATTCTTATTAAAATTTGAAATGGTGTATTTCTTGAGAGGGTTTTAGATGAGAGAAAAGGATTATTTGGTATTTTATATTGATCATTTACATGATGATAATATCACTTATTGTTTGGTCACTTATACTTGGCTATGTCATGGGAACACAAGGATACTATGTGAGAGATTTAGGATTAAGATACACTAGCTACGATTATTGTAATAGCTAGTGTCTGCTACTGTAAATCTTGTTTTTTCTAATAGAGTGCCCCGATGTAATTATGATAGTGTTTTGAGAACTTATATAATTTTGGAATAAAAAATATCCAAATAGTTTATTCAACCTAGGTATTTCTATTATAACTAAAAATTATGGCCTAGTGAGTTCCACATGATGATAATTTAAATTTTAATGATATTATATTTTGGATTCGCATTGACAATGAGAATGTACTCAGTGGTAAAGGATCCTTCTTGGCATCCATGATACCCATGATCAAATTCAGTTGGGGTGGAATTTCTAAGTTACTATATAATTAATCAAATATTTATAGTAGTAGAACTATAATATTTATAATTATAGTGGAACTATTCACCAAATTTGGGCTTACAAGCCACGAGGTTGGCCCTTCGGGCTACCCAAGGCCTTTGGGACGCAGGGATATTAGGCCACCACTGAGTAACAGGTGATGTAGACTGACCGTACAGTCAATATATCACATCAGGTAGTATTTTCAACTTAGATTCAGGAAGCATTTCCGGGTGGGTAGTCTGAAAGAGAGATAGGTGAATTGGAACCTATCAACTGGCCCTCTAACCACTTTGGACAAATGGGTGCTCTTCCATGACATTACAAAGTGCATCATGATGTGATGATTCTTGGAAGAGAGATGACGCATCATGTGAATTGTGACAACCAGATAAGAAAATTGATGCATCTTGGTAGGCACCATCACATAGAGACATGTGGGAATTGTTGGGTGGGTATCTTGAAAGATTAATGGGTGTCCTAGAACTGATCATCTAGCCCTATACCAAGAAATGGGTTAAGTAGGGTTTATTTTTGATGAATTCCTGGTAGGTAGTACAATGCAGTTCATTATGGTAAGGGGGAATCATAATGAGAATACTAGGATCATGATGTGAATCTTGGATACTCATATTGATCCTTAGGGTCCTCTCCTTTAGCTTTTAAGCCACAACACATTCCAAAAATAAAATTATAATGGGAATTTTTGTCAGTGGCCTTTGGTTCATGTAATGGTTACCTCTAAAAATAGTTAAAAATAAGTAATATTTCCTTAAAAATGGGGGGTTTATTCTACCTATTTAAAAAAATCATTAGGATCCCCATTACACATATTGTTCTCTCCTTGGATTTCTAGAACCATTTATATTATTTTTATTTACTTATATTCTTTCTCTTTTATATGATAGTGTACTCTGGATTTTTTACTTCTATTATTAAATGTAATTTTGTAAACCATTCATGTTTTTTAGAAAACATTTTTTCTTAATTATTTGAGATAAATAAAAAAATGGTATTTTTTTCTTCATGAACAAGGAACATCTCATTCAAAGTTATAAAGTGTTTTCCTAGAGATGTGGTAGTCACACTTTTGCTTTATAAATAGATTATTTAAAATAAATTTTTCAAAGTAAATATGAAATTTCATTTTTATCACTACAATCAAAAAAAATTATTTTATGATGGGATATTATTTGTTTTTATATGAGGTAATTACCCATGGATTTATAAATTGAGTAATATTTTCCCTTTAGAATGAATTTATGATTATTATTTTCTTTATACCATATATTATGAGAACCTTCGTTCTAAAATATGTTCAAACTATCATTTATAAAATGTTTCATAAAACAAATTGCATAGTCTCTTTGGTGGAATCGTGTTAGGCCTATTTGGCTAACACCGTTAATAGACACCAACTTGGGTTTTTAAGTCTCGTGCTTCTATACAGGTTCATAAATTTTGTTCTAATATTTATGTTTTTAGTTAGTTATACTTATTTATACTATTTATATGGTGAATAACTTAGGGTTACATGGATATTATTGATATTTGGCTCATATTTTTGGTTTGTTTTAGGGTATTTCAATGTTTTCTAATTTTTCAAGGTGTTTTATTTATATTATGTGGTTTTTATTTACATTGGTACTTGTAATGAATTTTTATGATGTTTTATATATACATTAAGGGTATTTTTTAATATTATATTGATTATTATTTATTTGGTTGTTTATTTACATGGGGTCATTTGTTTTATATGCATTGAATTCCAATGTATACCCACACTACGATGGTTTCTTATTTACATTCAATTAATTTATTATTATTTATATTATATGGTGAAACCATTACCTATTATATTAATTTTTATTCATTAGCACTAGTTCGCAACTCATTATGATTATGAATGTGATTCAGGCCTTAATTTGAGCTGAATCAGGTGATATGATAGGTTAAATCAGTGTAGTATGCCTCAATTTTCTACCTTTGTTAAAGATTTTATATTTGTAGGGTGACCTTTACCTTCATGGCCTATAATTATATTTAGTTAAATTGGATATATTATAAGATATAAATCCACATATATCCCATAATTATTGTTAATGTGTCGTTGTTTTCATGGTTTCATGTGAAATTAAATTACTACATAGAAAGACATGTTAATTCAATGTTCTTATGTGTGGAATGAGGTTAATTTACCGTTTACAATAATTCATTTTTCATAAATTATTGATTATATTGATTTCTAATGTTTTATTGATTTCATTTTAAATGTTGTTTTAATAATATATATCGTATGGTGTATAATAAATCATCACAAGTTGGTCATATTTCCCATTTTCATTAAAAACATGAAATAAAAAACAACACAATGATTTTAAGTAAAATATAATGTCATTAGGGATATGAAACTCAATAGTAATCAAAATAGAATGTAGAGTCCTCTATTTATATCAATCATCGTTGGTATCTGATTTTTATCTCTTCCAAACCACATCTAAAGAGCCTATTTAATATATATGTTAGGGTAATCCAAGGGATAATTATATTAGTAGATTATGTATTTCCAATAATTTTCATAGATCACTTTGAGAACTTATCCCACTCATTAAAAGTTAGTGTGAAATTTTTTCTATAAATCATGTATGTGATATCTTCCTTCTCTGTAAATAATAAAAATACTTAATTTGGTTATAATTAAATCAAAACATTTTCTTAGATAGAATATAATTTAGATAATATTTTCCTAATATGATTTTAATCTAAATGATAGAATTTATATTTTCTCATTATTAAACATTATATATAAATGTGTTTTTATGGAAACTCATAGTAATTTATGATAGGTTTTTTAACCCCAACAAATATAAGGATATATTGCAGATACCACTTTGATGATTGAGATTCAACACTTGATGGAAAAAATCTTCCCCAAGGAAATATATTTTCTCTCATGGTTTAGGATATTTAAGGGTTCTTTATAATTTAGGTTTCATAAAATTTTGAATCAATTTATATTAAGGGTGGAAGGTTTAAGAAAATGGATGACTGACTAAAATACATTATTTACATAATTATTAGGTTATAGATTTAGGTGATGCATCACAACGATGGACATAAAAAATGATAAATAAAACAATATGATAATTAATTTAAGATAACAACTCAAACATATCATTTATCTAGGACTACCATTTTAGGAATAAGTATGAAAATTTAAAAAGTTTTCATTTAAATAGGTAAAACTCTAAAAAGCCTTAATTTTAATTTCTAAAACTACCTTAAAATACATAGTCTATTTGTAATATATTGTGAAGATTAATTCATAATCCACTATGAAATAATCATGTTCCATTATTTTTTGTTTATTTAATAGGATAGGTAAAAATTAGGGATCACTATGAGTTTCCTCTTATTCAAGGATCCATATTTAAATTTTAAAAAAACTAAATGAATCATATTTTATAGAAATAATAATAATTAATCATGCCCAATTCATGTTTAATATAATTTATTTTTTTAATTTTAAAAGGATTTTTATGATTTCATTTAAATAAAATATTGTGAAAATGAATTCAAGATTCTTATCTACAATGTGATAACCATTTATTAGAAAATGATATCTTATGTTAATATGACTCTTCCAAGAATGAAATAGAATTATCTAATAGATTTTATCATCACTTTTATTATCACATTTTTCATGTAAATATCTATATTAAAAGCTATCCTCTAGTAATATAGGATATACCCATAATGTTTATGAATAGTAACCACATATATTTATATATTAAGAATAAACACTAAAAAGCTAAATAAAATTTTATTTTTATAGAATAATGAAACAAAATAATGTCCTTCAATTTTTTTTTCTGAAAACATTGATTCCTATTTAACATAAAAACCTAAACATTTGTATGTAAATACATTACTCTATCAAATGGATAGAATTATAACAGAATTAAAATAATTCATTTTCCTCTTTAAGTATTTGATAATTATTTTGGAAGAAACCCATTGAGATTCACTGATTTGTTTATTGAAATATACTATATAAAAATAGGAAAAAAATTATTCTATTTAGAAGTGTGGTTCTATAGAAATTATATCATAACTATATAAAGTGACTAATTTCCTAGTTTTCTAGTCTCTTATAAGTCAAGATTGTAGTTATTAATCATAAGGGAATTTGGTCCATTTATATTATCCATTATAAAATGTTTTAAAACATATATAATGTACTTACATTGATTATGAATAATACCTTGATTATTTTCATAAACATGAAATACAAAACAAAAATAATCTTTTAATTAAAATCATCCCATACACAACTTTCATTAGATCTAAAATGATATAGGACCAATAGAATCTTTAAATACAAAATTTTATATCATGAAAAAAAATTATATATTTAAATATATTTTGATATAGTTTTAATTAATTCAGTAGTATAGTCATTTCATTTTATGAATCCATTCTTTAGAAGGAATGAACAAATAATTTAACAGAAAGATCCATCAACATTATTCCAAATATAAAATAAATTATAAATATTAAGAGTATAATTTGGAATAGAGGGATTTAAAAAAATATTTCTGAAAAAAAATTTATAGATTATATTAATAAATAATGGCTTATTCTAAATCTATTTTTTATAGTTTAAAATATGGATGTTTTACATGACCTTGAAATGTTATGTTGGCCTGAAGGGAAGATACTAGTGTAATGGTTTATTTTTAATTAGTATTTTTTATTACTATTATAAAGTGTATAATTAGGTATTTTAACTAGTTGAAAAAAATTATTTTAATAGAGTTAAGGACTTATTGATAGGATGTTACACAGTTTTTATTTTTGAATTACTCAGAAATGTTTTTGGGTTTATATCATGATAAATATTACCATTATTCAACCTGTATTCTCAAGGATTGTCTATAATCAGTTCCATTATAATGATTTACAAGGTTAGTATTTAAAATTATATTGTTTTATAAATCAAGAGGTCTTGGGTATAGATGGGTTTGGATGTTTATGGACAGATTTCTCAGAAATTTGAATTGAGTCACGCGGATGATATATTTCTTGAGAGAAAAGACGAAGTTCTTTTGTCTGAGTGGTTTTTCTAAATGTCATATATTATTCATATGGTCATTAATTAAGTTCTTGGCCTCATATTTATATGTTTCATAAAGGTTTACATTCACAAATTTCTTTATTGGTTTAGCTCTATAATTGAAAACTCTATATATTATACACTGGTTAGAATAACCATGGAATACTCAATCACCAAAATTTTAGGATTTTTTTAACAATTACCAAATTTTTTGTGAATAAATACTTTATTTAAATATATTATAGTAATAAATATTTGGATTTATATTATTCAACTATTTTTACGATGTTTTTTAAAATATGTAGAATCAATACACTTTTTATTACATTATAATAAATACGGATAACAACATCCCAAAAGTAAATTGAAAAAAACTATTTTCACTAAACTTTCTCTAATATACTTATTATAGTTTTCAATTACACCTTTCTATGATGCCATTTTTGTGGATTTTTTGAGGCTAAGATGTTTTTCTTGTATAAATATTTGTAACACAATAAAATAAACTAGATGTTTTCAAAACCATATATATATTTAATTATTTGGAATAGCTAATAAGGTGAAATTTCAGATTTCATTTACATTGAGTATTTTGATGAAATTAATGAGGAAACAGAATAACTAATGAGAATATTCCATAGGTTATAATATAAGAAGATACCATTTAATAGGTCAAAAAAATAAAAGTAAATTTAACTAATAGGATTATTAAAAAAAGGATGGAAACAAGTGAATAATATTTATTTACATAAAAAATTACTATATTAATTCATTATAGAAAAATCCAAATTATATCTAGGATTTATAGTTTTACTTGGATCAGTATATCTTATATTGATACTACATATGACATCAAAAATAAATCAATTCTATTTAGGTCTAAATTTATATTTCTGACTAGTAATAATTTTTTCTGTTAATATAATGTGGTTAGTTGGTAACATGTCACTCAATTCTAAATGAAAAAATTTAACCAAATTGAAATATATTTTCCTCTATACATAATTAATGTCTAAGAATCTATAATGAACCAAGTTTATGATATTATTTTATACCAAATATATGTCCCAATAGAACTCAATATCATTGAGGTTATATTTAGGTTTTTTAAAATAGAATTTTATAACTATTTTTCACCACTAAAATTTAAATTTGAAGAACCTATTAAAATAGTTTAAGATAAGGATTTAAATTTAAAATTTAATTTATCTAAATAATTCATAAAAAATTGTTTAATTATATTTAAAATATATAAAATATTGAAATAAATTTTTAACACACCATTAAAACCCACTCTTTTAAAAAAATTATATTTTATCATAGAGAATGAAATAACTATTAAAATAATAAGATTTTTTTTAGAAAAAAAATGATAAACAAGTGGAATAAATAAAGTGGTTATATTAAAACACTAAATATTAAATAGCTAATAAATTATCAAAATTGAATAGAATTATAGGTTCACTTTAAACGTAGACCCTAACCCTTTCCATATGAATATAAATCCCCTACCAAGAATAAATATTATGTTAAAATAATTTTTTACATAAAATTTATGAGTTATAAAATTTTATTTGATCATTATTTTATTTTTATTAATTTGTAATCTGAGGCATGATAGATAGATATAAGTCTATAAAAAACATGGTATGGAACTCAGATTCTATTTCTAAAATACTATTTAGGTGAAATTCCATGTTTCTTGGGTCCTGAAATTTATTTTTCCTTTCTTGTTTTTCACTATTATAGTTAAAATATCATTAAAAATAGTGTAATTCTTATTGAATATTGGTTAATTATTATCACATAGGTTAAAGGGGCCTATGTACTTTAATTTTACTTGTAACATGGGATTACATATCATGTGCATGAATGCTTGTGAATGGATTTAATTTGTTTGAAGATAATATTTTATTTGAAAATAGATTTTAGAAACACATATGTTTTCAAATAATTAATTTAAAAAAATGTCTTAAATAAATTACTAAAAATTAATTAATTATTTTTTTTTGAAAATATAAAACAATAAAATAGGTAAAATCATTATTTTAGTGCATTATGTTATGATATTTTTTTGCTGTGTTTATGGGAGAAATTGGTGTGTTTTTAGAAGGGATAGAGAATATAAATTATTCAGTTATGTATTTAATGCTTATATAATTTTTATATTAAAAACTTTTGATAAATGATTTTAAATGTTCATTCAAGTTATAATTGAAATTCTAGTAAATGATTTATGGTTATACTGTGTGATAACTCATTTTATAATAAACTTGTCATGTATATACTTATAATGGCTTCAAACCATTGTTTTGGGATCGTGGGGAAGGCAAGTAATGATTATTTGGGATGGGACCATAAGTATATTACCTTCATATGTCTCAAATATAATGTATTTTTATTTATATGGGTGATGAATTAAGAAATCCTACTACTATGAGCATACTATTTTCTACTCCTATTAGAACACTTGTGCCATAAAATTTATTGTTAACCTATAAAATGATGTTTTTAACTTTTCAAACAATATTATGACTGATATTTTTCTACCTATACTAGGGTCAAATTTTAATTATTAATATCATGTCCTATAAAAATACTATATTTGAGAATTCATCTATTGTGTTTGAGTAATTTAGTGCATTAGTTATTTTTCATTGTGTATTATACAATGAAATGATTTGATATAGATTGAATATATGATACATTATAAATCTTGGAATGAATATGATGATGGGATTTTATGTAACATGATCATTTTGTGGGACATCACCATTTTTTTACATTTTTAATATTATATAATGTTTAGGTTAAGTTTTCAGATATTATTGATAGTTTTTGGATGTATTATAATTTTTTAAGGGTGCATTGTTTGGGAATTGTTATCATAAACCGAGAAGATTTGATTGAAAATTGTGTAATATATTGCATGAATTAATGTGTAGGCACAAGATTAGAATAGATTATGGAAAAAACCAAGTAAAAAACCTTGTGATTTGTGAATTTTTTGTATAAATTATTTTTTCATGGTTACTGAATAGTTTTCTAAACTATTTAGCACATGGTGATATCCAATATCAATCACATGGTTTGTTAAATAATGAAACCTAATCATATGATGACATTAATAACATTTAAAATTTTGTTTTTATCCTAATTATTCTTAAAAACTCTATGTATTTCTCCCATTACCCAAAATCATGATTTTCACAGTTCCACTATGCAATTTTTTTATGATTCATGTCCTCGAGAAACTGATTTGAATGATTCTTCAAGCATCAGACCAAGGAAATTGACGGTAAGAGCCGCAATCTTGTTCCTTTTATAGATCTTTTCTTTTCCTTTAGAATAGTTCCCTAGATCATGATTTTTATTTTCAAATCAATTGGATTGGTAAGGTTTTGAAAATTACTATTTGGGATTTTTTTTATGTAATGGGAGAGGGATTATAGATTTTGTAGATTTTGTCTTAGTTCTTGATGTTCTTAGAGATACTTTCTGAGGTAGGTTTCATCTCTCTTCTCTTCACTTATCCTAGAACATGAGGACTTAGTTCTTCTTAAATGATTCATCAGGATGGGTTAAGTAAGCTATGTAAAATTCTTTCTAGGATAAGATTTTGGTTTATGAATTGGTAGCATTTTATTTTTAATTATTTTTTATAATATTCCCTATTCTATTACAAGTTTTTAAATTTCCGTTTTAGTGTAGCACTTGAAAATTGTTTGATAAAATGTTTTAAAATGGTACTTGATTTGAATAAATTAATGGGTTTGAGACCTTACCATGCACATGGAATTACATTATTTTATATTAAATATGAATATACATTATTGGGTTTAGACATGGGGTTAGTTTAACCATGTTACCTTATATTCTCGTCAAGGTGATGATTTGACTTGTAGGATGTGATTCTTCACATGAGTTAAAAATATTCCTGGTTATATACATGAATGTTTTTGGTTGTGTGTGATTTTTAATTGGTATTCTAAGTGATTATAATTATTTTTTTTGGCAATTTAAATTAATTTTATTTATTTGGTAAACTTATTGGGTTTTTATCTTGTTTGTTTTACATGTATAAATAATTATAAACTAACTTGTTCTTGTCCAATTAGTTTGTGTTTGGAAGTCTTATGTGGATTTCCTAATGGGTTCTATACTCAAACCCTAATTATGAAATGAGGATGATATATATATATATATTTTTCTCTATAACATAAGTATAGAAAAATTCTATTATTTGTCTAGTGTATCATAATGAATCTATAAACTTGAAAGGGTGGTTAGATATTATATATGTTCTTATGGATAGGATGGAGTGATTCCACATTGTTGTTACAACATTATGATATATTTTATGTTTTTTTTGGATTTCTTGTTCCACCTACTTATTCTATATTGATATTTTTTATTTATATTTTTTTTATTATTATTATTTTCCCTTCATGCATCATATATTTTTTTTACTATTTTCTTGAAATTTTTCTTTTTTAAAATGTAGAATCATCAAACAGTGATTTGGTAATCCCTTTGTATTTATTTCCCATTGTTGGTGTCTAGTGGATATCACCTATGGTTAGTGGCATGTTGGCTCTTTCCATGTCAATGGTTAGGGTTGAGATGTTACAAATGGTATTTTTATGTCTAGTATGTTAGTTGATAATGTTTAAAATGATATATGAAGTATCAAAAAATAAAATGTATAGAATAAATATATGTATCTAAATTCTTTATTTTTACATTTTAGATACAATTGAAATCCTAGTAGAAATTTTTTCTTGTAATCCTATAGATGTATTATCACCACATCATCAAGGTTTTATCTTATGAGTGTAAAATATATTGAATTAGTAAAAATAACTCCTAGTAGAACTTCATTTACCATATTATGTTTTATGATTCTTGGAAAATGGTTATAATTAATAATTTTTTAATGATTTCAATGATCTTAAGACTTTAGTTTACTAGTAATGTGGTAACTAAAGAGTTCTTTTTTTCAGAATATATAGTAATTCCATCAGTTAGAAGACTGAGAAAACTACTAAAAAAGAAATTTAGAATGCATTTTCACCTAAACCATATGTTAAACTATATATTGTACAATTAATTTTACAGGAATTTAATTCTTCTGATTAATAAAATTAAAATAATTAACCCTAACATTTGTATCACTATTTACAGTCTCAAAAACATAATCCACTAATCATTTATGTTTACTTAGAACCTAAAAATGTATATATTTGTCTTGGTAGAATTAACAAGATATTCCCTTAATACCTTGAATATTATAAAGGTTAAACATTTTCTGTATATATAAAAGAATCATGTATACCAATAGTGGTATTTATTCATCCAAGATAAATTCAACCTTGTACTTACATGGAATGTGTTAAATGAATTGTTGAATTAAAAATTACACCGGCGTAGATTCAAAATAGTCAAAATTGATGATTTCCTCAGTCTTAAGTATGATAATATATCAATGAGATGATATATATCTATGTTTATAAAAATATTTCATTTTCGTCTGGATATGGCTGGTAGTGAGTCCCTGTATGTCATGCCCCAAACCCGTACTCCTAAGTGTAGTGCAATAAACACATACATTATATACTATCTTTGATACCAACAGTAGATTCCAAAACATAACTATCCATTTTTAAGTTAATTAATGATAATAATATATCACATACATTCCCGTGACATTTTAGTTTTATATCTTTAAAGAATTTGGACTAAACATATACTAAAAACATATTTCTTTCTCAATTGAAGGATATTTTTTCACTATATAAGAAACTACCTAATCTATAATATCTCTTCAATATCTCCTAGAAATTTTCCACATCAAATATTCTATTATAAATATCCTATGTAATACTTTTATTTTTAGCCTGTGGAAATGGAAACATAATGAGTTATCTCGAATTCTATGTAAGGGAAAATATACAACTAAGAAAATAAAAGAATAAAAATTTCATAAATATTATTACAATAATAAATAATTTGAATAATGTCATAGTCAACTGAAATTGAGAGTATAATATATCGATGGATAGTAATGAAAATAAATAGATTACATGGGTAATAATAATTGTTTCCTTAGTGAAGAAGTTCATAATGTTGGAAGATTAATTACATATCATAATCGAATACATCATGATATTACTGTCAAGGAAATATCTTTTCCTAGGAATGCATACACCAAAATACCCAAACATGTTCATCTAATGAGACCTGGTGATGCATTGAGAATCTATATGATTATAAAACCCATATATCACTTGTTTAACTAAAATTCATTCAACATATGAGAAAAATAATAAACAATTAAAATTCAATTTTTTCAATTCTCTCCAATTTTATAATAATGATATATTAAACACCAATATTATTTCCAATGTCAATAAAAGGGATAACATGATCATAAATCATCTAGAGAAATAATTTGGATGCTTAAACAAGACATAAAAAATAAACAAAAAATCATCCATGTTGGAATAATAACATATGGAACACTAATACTTTTCCCCATGTTAATAAAATGGATAAAAAGATCATAACTCATCTGAAGAAAGAAAGTGGATGGTCACACAATAAAAAGTAAAGTTACAGGTAATCATCTATATTATAATAAAAATATATGTAATTCTAATACTTTTCATAATATCCCTATAATATTATTCTTTATAAGTGAAAATATATAATATGAATTATGTAAAATGTGATGTTCACACATTATAAATATTGGGGTATATGAGTAAGTCAATAATGGAATAATATTATCATAATACTTTAAAAGAAAAAGGTGTATAGTTTCAAAAGAACATTACCCAATAAGTGAGAAATATTTTTCAAATGGATTATGTTGTTGGAATGTATATCTCCATAAAATAATGATTGAATCCCACATAATAAAATAAAATAGTATAATTTACATAACTTATAATAAATAAGTTAAAGAGAATGATGATACTCCAATGAAAAGGAAATGAGTCACCAAAATTCATTACCAATTGGGAAATAATTAAACAAATAGATTATTTAATAAGGGATAATTATTTGTCTAGTAAATCCCATGAAATAAAAAGTATATAATAAAAATAACTCTATGGTAAGTGAATAAACCATACAAAAAAACATAGTTCACAAAATGTATTATATCTCAAATAATCATAATTGAGACCAATAAAACACTTAGTCCTTTAGAAACATTAGAATAAAAACATTTTAAAAGATATGGCTTGTAAATTAATTTCAAATAACTTGATAAAATGATAACTCATGATATGAGACCATAAATATGAATTATATTCACCATATAGAAGAAATTATGTTCATAATACCAAATGTGTCTCAAAGAGAGGAATTTGAGATGAAAACCCCATACCTTGTATTCCTTCTTACTCAATAGTTCTCTAAACTATGGTATAATGAACATAAATATATAAAAAATTATCTCAATACCTTATTACAAAAATAATTGTATTTTAATAATTATTTTAAAACCATATATTACAAATATACAAATCAGTTATCATTTATTTTCAATATCATGTGTTAGAAAACTTTGTTTCCTCTATCATATAAACATAAAAAGATGTGATTTATTCTCACTAATGAAGTTCAAATTTTATCATTACCACATCATTTAAAAATAATTATTATTATTATTTAATTATTACTTAGTTATCATATTCATTATGTGAAATACATTACTACAGCTTATATACATTGAAATCATGATGAATTAGTTTTCAACATTTTTAACAATAAAAAATTAATGTATTAGTAAATCTTTAAAATATTAATAATTCATTTGAAAAATAATGAAATACTCTTAAATATATTATTATTACATGTAATTACCATTTTATGACATCACATAATCATTTATGACATAAACATTATAACATCATTCTCGTATATGGTAAAACCAACCCAAACAATAATTTATTATAATGATTTCATGAGTAAGGTAATGTCTTTATATAATGATAATATGATATTTTCATAAGATATAAAATCATAATTATAATATATAATAATTTAACCCATTATTATAACCATCCAATATGGGTGATGATGAAAAATGAAATTTATTGATCATGGAGGCGGTAGTATGCACATGCACACAATTAATAATCTCATTTCTCAATAAATTGATGGAAGAATGGTGTATTGAAAAAAGATCATTTAATAATTCAATTTATTACATAGAAATCATATTTATTCATTAAATCAAGTCTTTATACTATACATGAGAGGCGATTATGAAAAATGAGCCACATCATGTCATGGAGGTATTAGTATTTATGTATACACAATTGACGTTTTGGTATTTCTTAGTTGATGGAATGAAAATAATACATTTTATTTAATAAATACAATTAAATTTATGTATAATAATTATAATTATTTCATTATATTGCTATTTTTAAATTAGGTTTTTATAGTAAATTTTTAGAAGGAAACACAAAGAATAAGTTGATATTCACATCAGAGACTAGAATCTTATTTATCAATTATCCATTTAAATGAAGACCCTATTTTAACTACTAGTTAACAAAGGATTTATTATGTTTGAAAGGATTATAAGAGAATAAATGTTTAGTATTTTAATGAATACATTCTAATGGATTTTTATTATTGAAGTGGAGGAATTTTTCCTTCTTATATGTGAGGAGGGCTTTTTTTCAAGCACTCTTAATATTTTTATTAATGCGATGTTACTATTCCAAGTTTAATGGATTAAAAATAGAAAACAATAGAAGGTGAAGGTGTTTTTGTGTTAAAAATCACCTCAAACACTCATTTTGGATTCAACTTGATTGTTTTATGTTTTTTTTCCTTTAACCTTTTTAAAATTTACCTCTAATATTATTTTACCATGGTAAATAATTTTTAACCATAGTAATTGTTATTAATGAAAAAATTAACAATGAACCCTTTATATAATATTAACCTAATAATTTTAAAATTTTGAAATTATTTTATCAAGTAAAATTTATATTTTTATAAATGATATTTTTATGATTAGCGTCGATAACTCATAAAAACACTTTTTGAAAAACAAATGGTTTCTAATAATAATATTAATGTGTATGATGTAGATTTTAAAATTATAAATTCCCATGATGTATTTTGTTTTATTAATATAATATATCGTATGATTATTTTATTTAATTACAAAACATAATCTTAACTTGAAAGTACTTGACTTCTAGAAATGACAAAAATTTGTTTTTTTAATTAAGATAACGTTTAAATTTATTTATAAACATGTTAGACATGTGAAATATAAGAACAAATAATATATTAAAATTAATAATTTTTCCCCTAAATGAAAATTTCAATGTCTAAAAGTTTTTTCAAACTTTATGATGTTCTTACATAAAGATAAAATCTATAAAATTGTAATTTTTTAAAAACACTTATTTTTTTACTAAAATCAATATTTTTGAAAAAAACCTCTATATTTAATCTTAAGATAATATTTTTTTTCTAAATAAATATTTTTCACCATATTTTTAAATTTGAATTCTAAAACATAATGAAACCCCATTTTTATTTGATAGTGAAATTTTCAAATATGAACTGTTATTATTCCTATTTCATATCATTTACCATCAAAATTGGTGTCAACTAATTATTAATATAAAAAAAAATATTATCATTAATAATATTATTATTGAAATAGAAATTTTCATCGAATCAAAAGGCTGGTTTAAGAAAAATAATTTTCTAAACAAAAGGATACTATTATCCATTTTAGGTAATATAATTGTATTTAATTCATATTAAAAGAAGACTTTATTTTTGTTAAACATATATTTCATAAATCAATTAATCTAATTCATTACAAAAAATTCTATATGGACCTAATACTTTTACACATATTATTTCATAAGTTTTAACATAAACATCCATTAATTACATCTAAAAGACTATGAGGGTTAGTTTCCTTAGAAGACAGGGTTTATAATACATCAAAGAAAACTAAAACCCAGAATCTATATTTTTTTTCATTTTCCTTAGTGAGATCCTAAATCAATTTTAGCTTCTAAATCCTTATATCGCATCATATATAAGATATAAAAGAAATAGGTGAGCTATAAATCTTAGCAATGGAATAAAAAATATAAAGAAACACAACCTGTGAGATAAATATAAAACATTATATCATAAAATAGACGAAACATGATTAATCACATGGAAGAATAACATAATAAACATGGTATTATATGATCTTGGGAATATAGGAAATTTTGAAGAATAAAAAATACATAAACATGAGTCAAAGATAATTATCTATAAAATACCACATGGTGGAAAAAGTCCTATAAAAGATTATGTTTACTCCCTAATCCAATACATGTCGCCTCGTGAGACTAATGATTTACCAAATACATTGGAGTTTTATCTAGGTTCACCCATAATAACATGATCATGATATATTTTTTCTATATAAATGAAATCTATCATAAGTAATAACATAATAATTAACCATGTAAATAAAATATGTTTCACATTCCTACTTCATAGCATAATCAATAGAAATTTCATAATGAAGGTATTTTAGAAATCATCGTAAGGAATGTATTTCCATTTCAAAGGAAGGTAGAATAATCAATGTATATATGTTATAGGAATATATACATCATTTAGATGTATTACCGAACACTGAAGATTTTTTTATTATGAATTTAAATAATTTACAAAAGATTAAAAATATTATTAAGGAAAATAAACTTTCAACTTTGTAAATCACATTTGAAAAATTAAAATTCATAAAATATTAAGGAAATCCCTTTCTTTTAAAATAACAAATTAATATCACAAATGAATCTTCAAGTAAAATAATGGAAATTATGATGGAAAATACCATGCACTCTGTACACATTAAAAAATATATTCCTTTTACAATTTTAATAAAAAGACAATACGTACCTAGATTGTAAGATGACAAGAATATTATATTTAAAAAAATTAAAAAAAAAATTAAAAGGGTTAAAATTAATTTAAAATAATAATAAAATATAAAAAAATTAAAAACTTAAAATAAAACATATACATGGAAGAGAAATGGTTTTCGACCGTAGGCAGAAATATAGTTAACATTCCTTAAAACCAATTCTCAATAATCTTAACTAATAAATAGAGTAAAATGGTACTATTACAGAAAAAATTCATGAATAACCATATTAGAATAAAATTTAAGGTTTTTATTAGGAAATGGTCGAATAATTAACAAAAGTGAAAATTCAAGAATAGATAAACTCAATTAAAATGAGATTGAAACATAAACCCTTATCACTTTCATAATTTTTGAATAACAACCACCATGAATAAAGGAAATTATTTGTAACTTAAATAAACATTAATTATGAATTATTCATGCTATAATATATAATGGGGTTGGATATAGACCATATATAAGTAACTAGGTTCATAAATGAACATGTGTCTCAAAGAAGGAAATTTTGAGATGAAACTATTACCTCAAGACTGAATCATCGCGTGTGTTCATCATCTTCCCGAATAATAAATATATTTTAATTATTTAATTTCCTAACAAAAATTATCAAGATTATTATTCCTTTTATTTATTTATTATCATTCTATGTTCAATTACTTAATCATATAAGTTCACGTCAGATGTTTTCACAATATTCCGCTTATATGTCCAAAATCAATTTACTAAGTTGACTAAATTTAAACATATTATTAATTCATAATTTCCAGAATAACAATTAAAAATTTATTGTTTTTATAAATCAATAAAAATTTTATAACCAATCATGAAGGATGGTTATAAAAAATAATTTATATCACAATCATAGAGACAGTAAGTCATATGTACGCCTGATTAATACATCCATTTTCATTGATCATGATGGAATGAAGGTGAGTTTTATTTTCCCTATAAATAATTATAATTATATAATAAATATCATATTATTTATTTAAATACACTTACATATACCAACCATGTGATGTTTTAATAAAATTTTATCACAAAACTTCATAATGAGATAGTCCATCGTACACATGAACGATGTTGTCATTTATTTAACGGATGGTAAGGTAATAAATTAATATTTTTTTTATTTTAAATAATTATTAATATTTCATTAATATTATATATATATAAAAATTATTCCTTATTACTTTCATTATAAATCATAAGTGAGAACAAATCACATCACCTCATGAGGTGATTATTTACCGTACACAAGAGTGACATTATCATATTACATATGGAATGGAAAGTAATAATTTCTATGTTGTATTATAATTTAATAATTTTAATTACATTATAAATGTTGTAGTCTGTTATACGCATGATCAATATTTTTTCCCATTTGGGGGAGGAGGAGATGGTTTTAGGTAATAACCATAATATAAAAATATCATTATATTAGATATAATTATGTCATTATATAATAATTTTTAAATAATATTGGAATGAATTTTAATAGAAAATAAAAAAATGATTGGTTGAAGACATTACCTCTTATTTTGACAACTTCTTTAGGTTTTAACCAAAATCGTTCCTAGGTTGTATTTATGATAAAAAGGATTATAAGATGGTATGTGGAATTAAGGAAGTTATTTATTTAGGTGTTTTATAAAATAAGAAGTTTATTAAGCGTAAATAGGATATGATAAGGGTGTCCTTTAATAAGTGGGGGAGAGGCCACACTTGGAATTTTTGAAAATGAATATTTACACCCAAATTTTTATCATGCCACAGGGCACTAAAATGAACCATTTTAGAACATTATAAGATATAAGGTATAAATATTACCATAAAATAATAATTCTTAAAAAAATTCATTTTTAACCCTGATCTTTTTAGTTTAACCCCGCGGTAAACCCGTTTTCACCTTAACCAAGGTAACAAATTTTTCTTATTTTCACTATTAATTCTAGAAAAAAATTAAGTTAAACTTATTGTATAATATAAATTATGTGATTCCAAATACATAATCTATTTTTTAAAATTCAAATCATTTAAGTGGTAGTATTTAATTTAAAATTAAACCCGTAGATGTCACAAAAAGGTGGCTTTTCAAGAAATGAATTTTCCAATCCTGAGATGATCTTATAATAACTATATGACCAGTAATAATAGTTAAATTAATTTATATTCATATTTATATATATAATATTAAAATTTAATTTATAATTTTACTAATTAGTTGTTATTTTAATTAACTAAAATGTAGAATCATTATTCACTTTAAAACAATTTTCTGAAAAAAAATATATTTTTAAGCCTAATAATTAACTTATGATAAAATAAATTATAAAGATGATTGAAATGTAATTAATTGGATTTATTTTAACTAAAAAATAATTTTGTTAAATTAAATAAAATAAAATTAGTAATGGAACTTAATTTATTAAAAACAAATGACAATTGTATAAAATTCTACATTTTTAACTATACAATGAAAATTTTATATTTTCCAAAAAAAATCCAGAAATTTCACCCTTATTTAATATTTATATGCTAATTTAAAAATATTTTCCATTTTATAAAATATTTTTTCTAAGTGAAATAAGATAATATTTTTATTTTTTCACAAAAATAAGTAAAAAACGTTTTTTTTGAAGAAAATGTGTTTTTGATAAATAAAATGACTTTCCATAAAATTTTAGTGATTAGTTAATAAGAATTTTTAAATAAACTTATATTGATTATATCCTTTATTTTATTTTTAAAAGTATTTAATCTTATTCATACCCAATAATTTAATGTCTCGGTTAAAATGATAATATTTTAATAATTCTAATATTTTAATAATTTGTCGCAGTTTTTTTAATCCCAATTTTGCATGTTAAATATGCAATAAAACATAGTATTATTTTAAAATATCTAGGTGTTACATTATACACCCTTAAAAAAGTGTTTCTTCAAAAATTGAACTTCTTTTTAGAAGTCAAGGGTTTTACTTTTCATAATTTCATTGTGGAAAATGTCACACCATAAAAATGGTTAATAAAATATTTTCTTAAAAATGGGAAGGGGAAACACGAAATTCATTAAATAAATATGATTCGACATAAAATAAAATTGGTGGAAATTGAAGACATAAATATGGAATAAAATAATTAATAATTATGTACAGTGGTATAGATCATTGATCATAAGAAATTAAATGATCGTTAGAAAGTTAACATCCACAAATCCATAAATCTGTGATGAATTAAAAGACTATTACTAAATATATATGAAGGTAATAGGATAAAATTTTTTTCAAGTACCTTTACCTATATTTTAGGGATTATTTTACTATTAATATAATGAACACCAAAAAATAAACTTAACTAACATCTTTTTATTTCATAAACACAATTTTATCCTTTTATTGTTATCTAATCACTCTCTACTTCATCTCTTTTTATATTGAATGAATATCCAGTATGATTTTTTTACACATGAATCACTAAAATTAACTTTTAGATGATCAAAATATCTATAAATGAGTAAAAATATATTCCTCTAATCATTGTTAAAACCAAAGTTATTATCACAAAGTAATATTTTACCCAAAATGAATATGAATATATTGGTCTCAAAAATTCAACAATGAAACCAAAGATTTAACATATATCATATCTTAAATAAATAACCCTATATCCCAAATAACCTCAATAACCTCAACATGAAATAAGGTTTTAACCTAAATATTTTTGCCATAAACTTTCACCTTATAACTCTAAAAAATGATAATATTATTACAAAATAATCCTTTAAATTAAACCAAGAGGTTATATATATAATCCTAATAAAAAGTTTCCTAAAATATCATTAATCACCTCAAAGTCCTAAAAATACGGAAAGATTTGATCCTATAATATGTTTTCCAAAATAAACATAACATTTATCCAAAAAATAATTTAATTAAAAACAATTTTATACTAACCAGTACATAAAATAGACTAAAGGTAGGTGTTTCACCCTTATCAACCTTTGGTTATGGGTTCAAACCTCATATCCCTTTTGGATGCGATGTGTTATCTCTCAGTTTGTGGGATTCCATTTTTCTTAATCTATGGAAAACCTTTTGTGATAATCATGTTAATAACTAACCATTATCCTAAAATTTCCTCATATATAACAAAGACATATTGAAAAATGAATTATCTATTAAATCACTTTTTCAACCAGTAAGTTTTTCTATACAGTTCACTCATTTTCATAAAATCTACTAATTTTAATTCACAATAATTACCTCCAAATTAGTAAAATTTCTAATATTATATTTTCCTAAATTATATGTTTTTTAAAGAGTATACCCATACCAATAAATCACTTTTCTAGTTTATTAGTACCATTGAAAATATTCTTAGAACCCATAAAGAAAAACTATTGCATAGTGACCCTTAAAAGATCCATGATTCTTATAACCAAAATACCACTAATAGAAATACATCTACAAAATAATTATAAGATCCTCATACATAATTACTCTATATAAATGACTTGTATAAAAAAGTTACCTCCTTGGTCTAAGGGCTAACCCATTGTTTAGGGAAATAAATCTGATAATTCCCAAGTTGCCCAAAAATACTACATCAAATTCTTTTTAAATTTATTACTCTGTTCCGTTTATTTCCACATAGAAAACATCTTCCAATTGAGTCCAAATATTTTAATCAATCGTGACACAAGATTTACTTGGTACCTAAAAATGGGCCTTACGGTACACCTTTTTTGAAATCCCAAGGGGATATACTTTTGAAATTCACAAACTATTCAGAGTTAGGCCCATTTCCAGGTACCAAATACAATGTTTAGGCTAGATAACTTCTATGACCAAGCTCAATTAATTTAAAATTTTTAGTTTCAACTCACTACTTTCCAAAGCATCACTCAGTAACTCTATTTCGATGGCTCACTACCAGTTAAAATGATCACCTTCTTCCTCTTCTTTTTCTCAATAATATTGAAAGGATCTACACATAGTTTTGTAAATTTAGGTCCCTTAATTATCAATAAAAAATTCATCCTCAATTGTAGGTAAATACAATGCTCAGGCTCTAATTTTTAATGTACTGTTAGTTTGAGAAAATTTATATCACAAAAAATTTTAGTCCCTTCTCAAACTAACATTTTCACATTATGAACTATCTTTCGTCCTCCACAAACTACCTTTAATCCTCTATAAAATACCTTGTAATTTGTGGAATTAGTTCGTTGAGGACTACCCCTTCTTCATAGACAACTAATCCCTTACATAACACTACTACTATATAGTCTCATTCCCTTTGTGATCTACCTAGATCTGGTAAGACCTTATAAAAACTACTTCTTCCTCCTTGTAATATTCCCTCATGAAATTATTCTTCATTATAAAATAATTCCCCTTCTCAAAATTCTTCCTTGTGAACTTCTTTGTACTTCCCTGATTTCTTCCCCTTAAGATGATTTTTTTCTTTAAAATTCTCTCAACTTAATTATACAATTATGGGTATTTATATTGGAAAATATATTTTAATAAATAATTAATCTAGATTACCCAACACTTCAATGCAGTATATCCTTCACTACGAACTGATATGTTGTCTGCATAACTAATTATTCCTTTGTGGTGGTGGATATCATCCAAAAAAGAAAAAAACCTTTTTGGATCCTTAAATAACTACCTCTAAAGTAAAAATGACAAACATACCATAAAATATGAGACTCCCATGAACATAAAGATCCCTATTAACTGAGGTGACTACATAGTCTCTATAGTGTGCTTTGAGGTCTACATAGTTATTCTTTGAGAAAAACATAAATGATAAGGCACACAATTAATCACATAGAATAATAACATAAATAACATAGTATCATAAGATAATGGTTACATAGAAAATTTATAGTAAGAACAAAAAATGACATAAAAAAGAGTCAAAGCTAAATTCCTTGAAAATATCACATGCTGAACAAATTCCCATAACATATTATGATTACTCTATAATCTCATACATGGAACCTCATGAGACTAAACATTTACCCAATTTATTTGAGTTTTATCTTGTAAAAACCATCATTACAAGTTCAAGATCTGTTTTTTCCACTTAAAAGAAATAGATCTTGAGGAATAACATAATAATTTCCCATAGAAAGAAAATGGGTTTGAAAATCTTACATAAAATCATAATAAAATGAAATTTCATAATGAAAGAATTTATGAAATGATCATAAGGAAATATTAAACCATAAAAAAGAAGGTAGAATAATTTTATTAAAATAATTGCTTTCAAAATATTAAAAATATTATTGAGGAAAATAATCATCCCACTTTGGAAATCACTTTTGAAAAAATAAAAATAAATTTTTTTTTGTAAATCCAATTATTTAAAAAAGATATTGGAATATAATATAGGAATATTCAAAGAAAATAATGAACATTATGGCATAAATTACTATTTATATCATGCATGTTAAAATATATTTCTTTTACATTTCTGGTAAAAAGTTAAGAAGATCCTCATTTATAAAAACACTACAAGATTCCAATTTAACCCTTTTGTAAAAAATGAACAATGGTTTAAATGACTATAAAAATTCATATAATAATATTAAAAACATTTTTTAAAACATTTTAAATAAATCATTTACATTGAAGAGATAGGGTTTTGACAGAAGAGGGAAATAAATTCAATTCTGTTTAAAAACGTTTTCTCAATATTTTTGAGTACCAAAGATGGGAAAATCGTTATATTTATTTAAAATTTCATGAAAAATAATAGGATAATAAAATTTAATGGTTTTACTATGAAATTATTGGACAATATCCAATAATTAAAAATCAATCATAAATAACCCTGATTAAAATGAGATTAAAACATAAACCCTTACTGCTTTGATAATTTGTCATTCACAAAACCCATGAATGATGGAAATGGATTTTAAATAAAAATATCATTAAGTATGAAGTATTAATGGTCTAATATATTACGTGGTATTATATACACCATCTAAACGAAACTAGGTGCATAAAATAACATGTGTCCTAAATAAAGTAGTTTTGAGTGGAAACCCTTACCTAGAACTCAAATCATTAAAAATATTCCTAAGATTCATGGATAATAAAATATTTTTTATTATTTAATTTTTTAAAATTATTTTTTAATTTAATTATTTATTTTAATTTATTAATTATCCCGGTATGTTCTATTACTAAATCATTTTAGTTCATGTCAAACATTTTGATGATGTTTGGACCGTATGTCCAAAATCACTTTGGTAGGTTGACTAAAGTCAAAGAGATTATTGATTAATAATTTAAAGAATAATTATTACATAATAATAATTATAAATCAATTATAAATTTAAAACAAATCTTTAAGTATGGTTATGAAAAATGAACTACATTAAAATGAAAGAGACAGTAAGTCAAAAAAACACATTAGTAACGTTTCTATTTTTCAACGATCATGGTGGAAAGATGGTGAGGATTAAATTATCAATAAATAATAATAATTTTACCATAAATGTAATATTATTTCTTTAAATATCCTTAAATATTCCATCCATGTTATTAGGTAATAAAAATGAATCATATCACTTCATGAGGCGGTAGTCTGTCAAACACACGAACGGTGTTATCATTTATTCAATGAATGGTATGGTATGAAAGTATAGTATATATTTATTTTAAAGAATTATTATTCTATCATTAATATCATAAATATATATATATATATATCAAATTAATCCTTATTTCCTTCTAGGTAAATCATAAGTTAAAAAAGAATCACATCGCTTCGTGACGCGGTAGCCCGCCATACACATGACAGGTGCTATCGTATTATCTATGCAGTGGAAATAAGAATGATTATGTGATATTATAATTACATAAGTACAATTATATCATAAATATAAATTTAATACAACATTATTTCCAGTATTGAGAAGTGGTGATGTAAAATGAATTATGTTGGTTCGCGAGGCAATTGTCTTTCATACACACGATCAATGGTTTCGTTTCCAATTTGATAGAGGATAAGATGGTCTTAGTTAATGAACATAAAATTAAAAAAATATTAGTAAATATAATATAATAAGTATGTTATATCATCATGTTTAAACAATATTTGAATTATGTGTAAGAATAAATAAAATAAATTATTCGTTAAGGATGTTACCTCTTCATTAGAAAACCTTTTTGCGTTTTCACCAAAATCCTTCCTAGGATCACATTATAATAAAACAAAGTATGATATGATGAGTTAAGGGATGTAAGTAAGTTATTTTGGTAGGGTTTTACTAAAAACAAACTACTGTTTTTAGTGTAAAGATGATAAGAGAGAGGGTTCCCTTTTCTATGTGGGGGAGAGGACAAACATGGAATTTTTTAAATGAATGAAATACACTCACATTTAAATCATTAAAAAAAGGTTCCAAAATTTTCCATTTTCAAACCTTGTAATATATAAGGTCTAAATATAGATAAAAATTTAAATTATACAAGTTTTTGATCATTTTTAACCGTTATATTGTTTTTCTAGCTCCCTGATAAACCCATTTTTACCTTAACCATGGTGATAATTTTTTTTGTTTTCACAATTCATTATGGTCAGAAATTATGTTGAACTGATTAGATAATATTAATTATTTTAATTAAAATTTTAGAATCATTTTTTTCAAATTGAACTCATATTAGTGGCATAATTTAATTAAAAATTAAACTCGTTGGCCTATAAAAACAATTTCAAGAAACACATTTTTCAAGCATAAGATGATCTTATAATAACAATATGAAAATTTATAATAATTAAATTAATTTTAATTTATATTTATAAATATATAATATATACATATAATTTAAATTATTCTTCATTAAGAGTTATTTTAATTAATTAAAATAAAGAATATATATGCACATTAAAATGGTTTTCATAAGAAAAAAATTATGTTTTTAATCATAAAAATGAAATTATTCCAAAATTTGGTATAAATAAGATTTAAATATGATTAATGGTATTTCATAAAAATAAATAATTATTTTTCAAATTTGAAAAATAACCAAAATAATAATGCAGCTGAATTTATTAAAAATAATTTCCAATTTTAGAAAAATCTGTATTTTCACTATTCGATGAAAAATTAATATTTTCATAAAACCGAAAATATCACCCTAATTTAATAATGATATGTTTATTTACCAAATTAAGTTAATTTTTTCAAATATTTTTTCTAAAATTGGAAAAAATTATATTATTTTCTCAAAAAATAATTAAAAATCATTTTTTAAAGAAAATATATTTTCGATGAATAAAATGAATTTACTTAAAATTGAGACATTAGTTAATAATAATTTATAAATAAATTAATATATAGTAGAAACATTATAGAAATTTCATAATGTAGTAAATCCAATTCATACCCACCAATTTAACAACTAACTTAAAATAATAAAAATTAAATAATAATATTTTAATAATATGGAATGGTTCGTTTAAACTCAGTGTTATGTACTAAAGATTATATCGAATATAGTGTTGTTTTAAAATCATAGGGTCTTAAAAATTAAATGAATAGGATTTTTCAAATCATAATAAATAATTATATTTTATTGAAAAATAGCATGGGTTTATTTAGGTTCTTTGTTCCATGAGGGGAAAGCTTTCAAACACGTTGACTTGTTCAAAGGTAATCATATATTGAAATTTCAAGGTGTTACATTATCTTCCCATCAATAAATTTCATCCTCACAATTTTAATTATTATTCATTGAAGAAATTGGGTGAGGATATTCTTAACATATTCATCATTTGAGGTATAACCACTAATATGACATTTACCATACTCTCTTAGGGTATATAAAGTTACTTACCTTTCTTTAACAACATTATCCATTCATAAAAACATATACCTAAGTATGTATATACTCTCATAATATATTCTCTATATCATACATTTCCTAAAAACATTGTAATATTCCAGTAAATAAAATAAATCTAATTTATATTTTTCTCTAATAATAAACTCAATATTTAACCCTTTAATGGTATTAAACACTAGTTCATATGATCACACACAAGTCATTATACATATCATAATCCAAAAAAAAAAGATTATATTTACCAAAAATATAATGAATCAATTGCCTATCATAACGTTACCAATAATATCTAACTTACTTATTTGAAGTTAACCCACACTTTATTATATCAGCATCATGTGTATATTAAACCTAAGAGTTATCCATACCCCAATCATGTGTTCTCCAATAGTTTTCCAGAAAAATTTAAACCTGACATAAAATCACATTTAAATGTTATTAATACTATTAAATATATGTTTCCATGCCTTTAAAGTAAGATTACTAAATAATGATCCTTAATACATTTCACATAATGCTCTTAAATTTTAGAATATACTATAATATCACTGATAAATATAACTCACTAATGATAGTTTAAATAAAATAAAAATCTCACTACTTTAGGCTATAATAAGAAAATCAGATTTTCCATTATACCATAGCTGTACTGATATTCTCCAAAAAAAATTATATGGTCCACTCATTGGTCATAAGACATTATTGTTTCTAAATACATGCCATTATCATTTTAATTTTTTTTATATTCTTTCAACCAAATATTAAAACCCAAAATATTTATCCATAATACCAGGCTAAATGATCATATGAATATGAAAACTGAATCATAACAACTATTATCTAATGGAACAATAATTTTATACTTTAAGACATTAGATTCAACCTATAACTCCCATTATTCAATCATTGGATATCCATTATAACTTTTCTATTTATTTATATTACATAATTAGATAAAATTATACAAAAATCCTTTATAATAGTTTATAAAGACAACTTGATTAACTATAGTATATCCTACAAGAGTTCCAAACGTGGTGTGTTATAACATCCTCACATAATTCAAGGAATGGGATGTTTTATGTTTATTAAATTATATATTTATATTTAGGTTCATCTTTTTTATTAGTGTTTTGGAGGTTTTTTTAGTAAAAAGGATCTAGGAATTTATGGTTGGAGATAGGACTTAACTATAGGTTGTGTAGTAACTATAAATCTGCCATTAGATGGTTGATGGATTCCAACAGCGAGGTGGTGGGGTTAGAACTTTTCTATAGAAGTCTAAAGATATCATTATCTTGCTGGTGGGGTTTTACATACCTATTATTGCAACGATAAGATCCTAGGTTGTTTTTCCTTTCACATCAACCTATTGGCGGCTAACCACTGGCTAGTTGGTGGTGTCATCTGCCCTCTAATGAGGCCCATGGGATCACTGATGGAACCTGGATGAGTGTGCATTAAATTCACCCTATGGATTTTTATTTCTAATTTTTTTAACTTTGATTAATACCAAAAATTGACCCCAAACCACCTATTCTTAAATAGATACCTTTTCCATTGATTCTTGATCTCTCTCATTCATCCCCACTTATCCTTTGGATTCTGGATCAATCTAGTGATGCCTGATCTATGTGTTTTCTCAATATTTCTATATAATTCCTTTTCCTTCTTGAGATATATACATGGACCTATGATTTATATATGAATTACATATGGATATTACTATTATTTATTCCCTCTTTCAAAGATCAATGAAAAATTCAGTGAGTTCGAAAACATTTTTAGATCAGATCGTGATCTACCTTCGATTGCATACATCTTACGAGTATATGATTATGGATCTTCTTCCAAGACCACTTATTTATGTTAAATTAATGATAAAACGTTAATATATTGGAAATATAAAATTTCTTCTTCTATATATAATGTGAAATTTATGATTCACTGATGTGTTGATGGTACACTTCATATGTCAATAAAATACCCTTGACTGGACCAAGATCTCTCATGAATGGTGAATCTTTTTAGTCAATTTATCATATATCAATCATCTTGAGAACTTATTATTCATGAATTTCATATTGTGTTACTATTATAATTATGTATTTATGGTTGAATACTGTATTTTTAAAATATCATATGTTCTCTACAAGTTTTGACAAGGAATCCAGGATACATTCATTAATTGAAAAATGATACGATAAGTTTCCATCCTCATATTCTACATGTATCAGAACAATTTCTATTTATAAACTCTATGAGGAGTGTCATTATAGAAATATTCTTTATGGAATGGAATATCATTGGGTCTCTTTTCTAATACACTTTTTTGTTGAACTAGAACCTGATATGGGTATCCTTGACGTGTGAACTAGTTTTATGTTAGTGTACAATGTGATTCAAATACTTGATATATTGATTAATATTGGATTAAATAATCAATAAGAATATGGTTGGAAATTCTATACTATTTTAGGCCCTTATAAACACTTGTTTCCTTAATATTATTTTTGTTGTCTTAACTTATTGACCATGCTTGATAGTGATCACATGTGGGTGCATGTTTATCTTGTGAGACTTCTATATGATTTATGATTCTATGAGTATGCTTATGTACTTTTTTATCCATGTTTTATTATGATAAAATGTATTTATATGTTTCTACTAACTCTCATAATGATGTTCTAGGTTCTGGTTTTAAATTCTATACCATGTTATGTGTGATTATGATGCTTTTGGAGGGATTGATGTGGTACTCAAAATAGGTTGACTATCGTAATATTTTTATCAATTAGAGTGGGAGTTTTCAGGGTTTGTGATGATGATTATAATAGAACCAAACTCTAGGTTAGGTAATGAAGGTCTTGAGGTAATTCCCATGGAAACAACATTGGGTTTATGATTCCCTTATGGCCTAACCCAAGGACTAGATAGGATACGATATCCTTGATTCCCAACCATATGACAGAGGTGGGATGGGACGACCTGGTACCCTAATCTGACTAGATACCTTAATTTATAATGAAAATTTCAGCATTCCAAATGTCTAATTTAGGGGGTCAAATATTCCACAATAATTTATTTTTGGATTCACCATTTTTAGGTAACTTCCAACAGGTTTTTCTCATGGAGCTAGAAACTCCCAATAGTTCCCTTATTCGAGATGTTTCAAGAACCTACCATCTAAAGGTATGTGGTTGCTGGGAAATGGATCCAATAATTATTAGGGACTTAAATTGTTCAAGAGGATGGGTGGTTGGGATCATCACATTTTTTTGGGGGTGAATTACTTCATACTCTAAGAATATATTATTGATTTAATAAATATTCATGAATCTTTTATTTAATCATAGAAATAAAATAGGTCGTTCATATGTTAACAATAAATTATTGTGAATTAATGGATTTATAATCATCAATATGTATCTAAGGTTCCTAGTCAATGGATATATCTATATGTATCTAAGGTTCTCCATTGATGGTACCCTTTTGTAATAGGATTAGAGATTCTTATATCAATTATTATTACGATAATGGTTTTAAGGCATGTAGTGGGGAGATCTAAAATTTATCATTATCTAGGAATATGGGAGTTGTTTTTTTATCATGATCATGACCATCATATGATATTCTAAGGAATCCTTGTTAAAGGAATCAGAACCCATAGATTACAATTCCACATAATAGAAAAAATCATTCCTTTTATGGTCATGTGATGAGAACCAAACCTTGTAGTTTAATGTCACGTGGAAAGGACATCCTGTAAAATGTTCATAATAAACGGATGGTGTTGTCATTACACTAAAGAATACCAAAGGATCTGGAAGGGAAATAGCCTCCCAAGTTGGACATGAACATACAGGGAATGTGGCCTATAGAATATTAGGTTGAATTTAGGGTTTTAGTTTTGGAACTTAGGGATGCTTCTTATGTATGTAATTTGGATGGGAATCAAAACCCACGTAGTTCAAAAGGATGAGGCATACACCTAAACATTCCCATTGAAGGTTTGTATCATAAGGGATGTGTCCCTTTTAAATAGATACATTTCCTTTAGTACTTATACCAAATAGTATGCCACGTGTTGATTCATCAAGAAAGTGTCCCTTTGAATGTTTTTCTTATAGAGGACAAATTAGTTTAAGTTGAATGTATGGATTTTAGTACATATATTTAATAGGTGTCACTTGGTTAAGGTGAGAGGAAAATCGAAAAAATGATTCTCTATGGAGACATGTCTTTTACCATGATGATGTCATGATCATCAGTAACCTCTAAGCCCATGTGACTCATGATCAATGTGAGAAAAAATAGGAAGTGGAAGATCTATAAAACCACAAAATATACTTTTCCACTAGTGGATGGGGATGGGTATATGGGATATATAAAGTTATTTTATGTGCCCATATACTCCCTTGTTTTCATAACTCGAGTCAAAACATATGCACCCCTATGGATACGTCCCATAATAAAGAATATAGATTACTCCATGATGGATGCCCTTTTCCCAATTTTAGAGAAGGTGAGAGGAATATAAGGCACTAGACCTCATCAAAGGTAAAGTAAAGTGGCTCCCCTCACATTCTAAAATGGGGAGGTCCTAATAATTTGCACCATGGTTGGGGTCCCCATTAAAATAATAATGTATAATCGATAACATTCTAAGGATCCGAACAATTAGTTATGATAAATTAAAGACCTTCATTTCCCTAGTAATGTATAATTGATAGTACACACTGGTGTTCTGTATTCTTTAATAACACAAATATGGAGGCTTTGGTACCAGTCTTGTCTTGGTCCCCCTTAGAAATGGGATCCAATTGAAGATATTCCCTACCAGGTGTATAAAATATGTCTCAAAGGATGTATCACTCAAGTTGAGACATTGGAGGGTTGAAGGTGGTCAGAACAATGTGGAACTAGGTGAGATGAAGAGGTCTCATGTAGGGTAGAACTCAGTGAGAAAATAGGAATTGTGTGATGTAGACTTGGGTAGACATGAAGTGCTTTGCACTAGGTAGACATGCGTAATCTAGAGGTAACCAGTTGATGATGGTCAACCTGGTAAAAAACACATAGTCTAGGATTTTATCTAGGCTCCAATGGTTTCCCCAGGTGTCATTAGAAGGGTATCAAGAAGGTCACAAATTTGGGAGGAGAAATTTGTGTTATTACTTATCGACTAGGGGAAGTATATCCTCATGTAGATATTTTGTGTTTCAAACACTGTAGGAACTCTAATCCAACTATAACCCATAATATCCACTTCTTTAGGGTTTTGGAGAGCTACCGGGATGGTTTTGAGGGCCTGGGTGAAGGATTAGTGCAAGCAGATACTTTGAACATCTTCTTATGTTTTAGTCATATCAAATGCGGATCCCATAGGTCTAATGTTTAAGTAATTTTGGGAACCTAGGAAAATAGGTCACACATGAAATTCCATCATGAAGTTTCCTCATGAATGTGCCTTGTGTGGGTGTGGATTCTCTTTATGGGCCCATAGGTAAGGCCTACATGAGACACTTGGCGTACAGGGTGAATGCACATAGGTTGATCTGGGAGAGTTCCTTATTTCTCCTTGGATCCCTTCACTTATTTATTACTTGAGGTATTTTCCTTTGAAACTTAGTATCCTTATATGAAAAAAACAGTTTCAACAAAAACCCCTTCTCTGGAATGGATATAATTAGATGAGGAGGGTCTTATCCTAAGGTATAGGAAAACAGATGTCAATTTTTTATATCAGTCATGCAATTTGATCATGCAGGCCGACCATACTGGTTGTTAGCACATGTCTACTATGTAGGTAACCAGGAATCTATAAATATGGTTACCTATCTGAATAATTCTTTTCTCTTATCATCTTTTTCTCCTACCAGGAAATTCATTCACACTATTTTTCCTCTGTTCATAGATTCACACTCCTCCTTCTGTATAGCCTCTGTATGAAAATTGAACACCTAAGAGAGTTTCATGTGCAAGTCCAGTAGAGAGAGTGTCCTGTGTGAGGACATTTGAGAAAGGGTAAAGCATGTTGACACTTGGAAAAGTGTACAATATAAGGCCACTTGAGTGATTGTTCTATGTGAGGCCACTTCTTTGTCAAAATTTATTCTTTTTTAAGGATAACTCTAGACTAACATATTTAAGATAATGACCCTTGTGATGTTTTTTTATATATATTTCTAATTAAAACTCAAAGGAATTCCAATGAACAAGTTGGTACTTAGTTTTCTGAAATGCTTCACACCACAAGGATGGATTATTATAACATGTTCAACTCTACTCTCTCATACATAGAAACATACTTTAAGAGGTAACATATGAGGTAACCATGAAGTGATTATATTACTCTATATAATCACAAAATTTTGACTGATGCATTCATCTTGACATTCTAGAGTTATTTTTTGATGTTCTGGTTTGTGAAATACACATATAATACCACAACCAATATATCCTTCAAGGGAATATTTATCAATGAAGGAACATTTCCTACTATATGTGTAAGTAAAAACATCATATTTCCCCTGAATATAAATCCTCACACCTATCAATAGAAACCTCACTACTACCAATTGATCTTGCATGCTTCCAATATAGACCAATCACAAGGTTGTAAGGAGGATATTGACTTCTGTTCTAGAGGTTGATTCATGGTTGGATGGATGTTGGTGTACTGGGTGTTCGAAACCTACACATAATTTGATATTGAGCATTAAAATGTTGTCATTTATGAGCTTATTTTGGTGGCTTATACATATGTCTACAAGAACCCAGAATCCATCCATGAACTATTAATTAGATAGAGCACTTAGAAAAATAAATTCCATATGATGTATAGATAACATGATATGAGTTTATGGGATGTCTAAATGATATCGAGAGCACCCTTTCTTGGAGACATGTATGATGAATACATCCTCTTGAAATAAACATGGTATGATGATGGAAGAACACAAGATTCATCTCATCAGATGTCAAAGTTTGATTGGAATATCAAGAAGAAATACACACACCCAAGGGGAAACATCCATTATGAAGCATGGATAAAGGCTATCCTTGAGTAAAAATGAGGTTTTCATGCCTCCTAGCATCTAATAGGATTCCCTTAATTGGAGAATTTAAGAATTCAAAGAAAATTATAGCCTACCTTAGATAAGGACCAATATAACTAGTGGGGATAGAAGGTCAATTAAACATCCTACTAATATCCACTTGGACGGCTTCTTAACGATGTGATTTATTGTCTATCTACCGTTGGTCTTCAAATATAGTGGATATCGATGTTTGGGGACTTTTTTCATAGATGCCAAACTAGTGAAATGGAAACACATTGGGTTGATTGTCCATATTCTAGAGAATATGTACCATTTTTTACTACACATGTATAGCGGGAAGGCCCTATAATAAATTTTAGGTATAATTAAAGTGTTTTAGGGGTAGATTATATCACACCTTAGCTTCTATTTTGTGCTTAGTGAATTTCAACTTCCTAAAGGTTGGTTACTGCCATTAATTTTAGTTGTTTCTGGTATCTATCATTTTAATCTAAAATATGGTAAATCTATAAATAATCTAAATATAATGGCAGAGTTTAACTTCTTCCCATTTAGTGATATTCCTATTATAATTTTAATTTAAAATGGCCAACGTGATTATGATCTGAGGTCATACATGATTGAATTAAAAGATAGTGTATTAGTAACCCTTATTAATAGCATGATCATATAGGGGCCTATGTTCCATATCGATTTGCCTACTATTTCAAGTGTCTACATTACCCAATTTTCTCCACCCACATGTTTGGTTTGAGAAACTGAAAATAGTGTCCTGATAATTTTGGATCCTCATTTCCTAGGAGTTATCTCAATCATTTATCAAGCAACATCTTCTAGGTGAATCCATCAATCTAAACTTTGATTATTCCAACGCTTAAATTTGTTCCAACACTCAAGGGATGTAAACAGTAAGCATCCCTCGATTTGAGGTCATGATGACTACTAGGCATGGTAAGTGTAATATAAATGTTTTCCTGGGTGTGATGATGTAAAATATAAAAATTATTCAAAAAATCTATTATAAATTCCATAGATAAAGAGAGAGTTCAAAACACCACATCCTTTATGCCACAGTGGTCTTGTCTTCATTTCCAAGAGGTGACCCAAGCTCTAGTTTCACAGTCTCCTAGAGTAGAGAGGCCTAAAAAATCTCAAAGTGAAAGGATGGTTGGTATTCCTCTTGGAAATTTGTGGAAAATTTATATTATGATTATCCTCTAATAGTTTAATCCTAGAAACTCATAACCCATGAAATTAGATATTATGGGGTATCTCTCTAAGTTGGTTTACAAATCCCATAGGTTATGGATATCCAATTACTTCTTCATCATCACCATGATTACATTTTAACTGAGTTAGGGAAATATATTCATGATAGAGAGATGATGATATATTCCAAAAATGATCAAATTCTAAAAAAACGTTTTTAGAATACACGAACAACCAAGGTGATTTAAAAGGGGTGTCTCATAAAGAAATCGATGAATGGAAGTAATTAATTTACATTAGTGAGTTATATCTCTATTTTACCTTCTCCTTTACATACCTAATCTATCATAATTTATTTTGAGGGGATATAACTTGTAGTTTAGAACATATGAAGGGGTACCAAGGTTAGTGGTTGAGTCTTCAAAATATGGACCCACGGGAACCCCCATCGGAGTGGGGGTGACACTCTTGAGTCCTCACATCTATCCTCAAGTGGGGGGATGATGGATAAAGAGATGGAAGGAGAGTCTTCTCAACTTCCACCTCCATTTCCTATAAATTTGAGGACCAACATGGGCCCCTCTCCTTCTTAGTGGAAGAAAGGAAATAGGGGAAATATGTTTCTCATGCATATGTTTCGTAGTAATTATTTCGATAATCATTTGACATCATGACTTGTATGATACACATCATTAGATATCACTTTCCATTAAATTAATTTATTCATAACTATATTTTAAATCCATCACATACACTAGATTACCCTACAAAAACAACCATCATCCATATCGCTATTCAAGAATGGGTTGATAGGGATCTTGGATGGTCCAATGAAGGTGTTAGTAGTGATCCTAAATCTGAAGGGATCAAAGAATTGTTCCTGAAAAGAATCTGGAGGATGGAATCAGTGGAGGAGACAATTAGGGTCCAAATAAACATGGCTCAGATACCCATAATGGTGAGGATACCATGAGATGTGAGTCCTTATATAATCAACTACTTTAATTTGAGGATATTTTGAAATTTTTTAATATTTCTACCTATATGGAGGAGTTCTAGGACATTGATAGGGAATATTATGGATGTGAGAATACTCATTATTATGTTTTCAGACATTTTCATCCTCCTTACATCTGATGACTTACACCAGAGATTGACTTGTGTATATATTTTAATAGAAAACATGGCCAAGGTGATCCATTACCAAGGAATCAAAGTACATCCTTCTTTATTGTGGGCGTAACAATAGCAAGGGCCCCAAAGTCAGAGATTCTCAAGATCCCTACATCTCGATTTTGAAGAAATCTCAGGTTGTTGTTCATTTTCAAGATATCTATACTCAAATATTTAAGACTGGTGATGTTAAGGAGGCATCAATCCCAATAGTTGATCCACTAATTGTTGAATGTTATTAATTACTCTAGTTGTTTCCCTAAACATTCTATCTATTATCCCCTGATGTTAATGATGCACCCCTTCTGTTACCCATTTCCATAACCTTCTTCGACTAAGCCTAAGTGAGGATCCTCTATACCAATTCATCCAATAGTAGAAGTCAAAGATGATACAGATTTTAAGGGAGTGGAATTGGGTGCCTCATTGAGTGCCTTAATCCCAGAGTACATCTCTCCATCTAAATAGACTGAGTCAAACTTGGATGCACAATATTATTTTCATGCCACAAACTATTTCATCTAGTGAGAAATCTGGAATATAATTTCAGAGATCCCTCTCAATTATATACTATCTCAAATTTATCGACTTCTAAACATGTTTTCTATTTTGGGTTATGGAAGGTTTGATTTTCGAAAGATCCACCATTCCATGAAGTCGAAAATACATAAACATGAAGAGGATCAAAGATCATGGTAGGATAAGGCACAACTAGTGGGTCAATTTAAAAATATCAATGTTGATGTATCATATATAAATCTCATCAATTCTAAGGAATTGGAGGATAATCAGTGTTTCATTGATGATAAATCTCTCCAAATGGTATACCTTGAAGAATAATTAGATGTTGTGAAGTAATATATGTTCAAACTCCATCAACCCTTAAAGTGGGATTTGACATAAATAAGAGATACTATTATTATAGATAAGGAGAAAATTCATTACACTGAAGAGGCTATCACCACACAACTAATTTGGTTTCATCAAACTAAGATAATGCTTGAGCCACAATCTAACAGATCAAATAGTATGTCAGGGAACACTAGTAAAACATTTTGGAGTGACTCTAGGATGTGGAAGCTCCATTTAATTTTAATACATGAATTAAAGGTATTTTTATGGTTCCATGATCATTTTTCTTTGTGTTACTATCCTTATTGCAACCATATGATAACACTAAAAATACCTAATTTGATTAAATGACCTTGTGTCAATGACTTATAACTACAATGATAGGAACGATAGAGTTCCCTAATTTTTTCCTAGTTCATTAGAATTATAAAACATAGTTAGACTATTTATAGAGTCATATGATAGATCCTAAGAAATTTGTGTCTTTTATTTCATCGCCCTAATTTTTACCTAATTTAAATATGGAGAAGACATAGCAAGAAATACTTGGATTTTACTTAGGACTCTCTTTGTGGGTTATCAAACTAGAAAAATTTATGCCTTATACTTTTCATTTCTCAATTTTTCCTATATCATGAAGATTTCATATTTAGTGAGCTGATACTCGACTCTTATCATGTGTTGCCTTTTTTGTTTTTTAGCCTAGTGAGTACTATGCCTCTTTTCATGGGAATTTTAGAGTCTTTCAAGTTGGCCTAATGTAACTAGTGTTTTAGATCAAACACCTTTTACAATGAGTTATGTGATGATGATCCAAACAGGTCATTCTATCCGACAATGTTCTAAAATTCTTCAGATACATAAGAGGGGTTTTATGTCCTGATTTTAGGATTTTTAAATCTAAAACATGATATGAGACAATTATTTCAGGATCGAACATGGAACATGTTCCAAAGAATTTTCCATTGAAACATTCTTCTGTATTGTGGAGATGTGAGAGGTTTCTCATATGGATTGTGGTTCCTCTAGTTTCCATGCCTTTTAGTGGTGACTTTTTCAAATCCAACCTATGCCATATTAATGAACAATCAAAACAATAGAGTCCCAATGTGTCAAACATTCTATTAACGATGTATAATAATTTTATGAAGATCCAGATTTCTCAAGACCATGGAGGGTGATTTGTGAAAAAAAATGTGTATAACAATGAAGGGAACATATGTGTTAGAACTATCCATGAATAAGATACTACTCCTACACAAATTTTGTATTTGTGTAAAGTATGGGGAATTCTATTTTGACTATAAACATGAAAAGGAGGGGTATCGAGATAAATATAGAGACTTCTTCCAAGATTGGGGTTCTATCCATGAAGGGGCTAACACAAATGTGTTGGATACCACAGTATTTAGTCCTAAAATGGATAATCATTGAATCACTAAATGTCTCTATGGAATGAACCTCCTCCATAGTGAGGGTTGAATCATGATATAGTTTAATGTTGTGTGACTAGGATGTGTAACATATAGTTTATCATCTTAGAGAATTGATGTTGAGGGCTATAATTTATTTTGTCTACAGATTTGATCAAAAGATCAGTAATTTTCCATTTTTTGGTGATCAGTCTAAAAAATTTCTATCACCATTAGTCATGATGAGGGAAAAAATTATACTATAATCTGGGGGATTATGGATCTAAGAAGTGATATGGGACAAGTAATCCAGGAGTGACCATGGATCATCTTTGAAAAGTAGGTTCTGACATGATGTTTTTGGGGGTTATAGAGAAAGGAAGGGTTTCTATTGAGGAATAATATTCCTTTAGTTAATAGTCTATTTGGTTGTAACTTATGAAAATCCATTTTGGGGTGTATTAGTGCATAGTTAGAAAACAATATCCTTTGATTTATAGGCCTTTTGGGGAAATTTTCTTCAAAACCAAACTGGGGTGTATTAATGAAAAGTAAAAAAAATGTGACCTTAGGTATCTAAAATTATATTTCTGATAGATAGGGAAATATAATAAAGGTTTGGATTTCCCGAGATATTGATTTTTGTTTTCTTAAGTAAATTTATAGAGTATGGAAGTTGCATTTCTTGTCAAAATCACCTAATTATGAGGATAAATGTTTCATACATAGGTTTAAATAGTACATAGGGTGGTTTTATATATATATTGTAGTTGGGCCCAAGAAAAATGATCTTGTAATCACTATGTATCTCTTCAAAGTGAAATTCAATCCACCCATAGTTATATAAAATATTCCAAAAACTGATCGAATTATTATGTGGAGATGAGGAATTTTTTTCTTTGAATACGAGATCATGATTTGGGTGAGAACCTATACTAGACCCTCTAATGCAAATCTATCTCATATATAGGATAATGAGAGCCTTTTATATTTTGGATAGTCCAGGATGATGGATCTAGGAATCACTATGTTTCTAAATAAAGAAAGGATCAAGCTACATGTAGTTCTTGGATTTATTTCATACAAGAGATTTTGATCATGTAGTTTAACATCACTGTGTAAGGACATTTGTATTGAACATGAAGTTCTTGCATCTAGGACCAGGATAATCCTTACATGAACTAATACTCCTTGAACATGTGGTGAATCCTTTACCAAAACTCCTAATCAAACATGACCTATGCTTGGTGTGAGAAACAATGAGTATAAAATGTTTCATCCCCCACAAAAATGTGATTAGAAGAATGGACGATTATGGGAAATTTTATCATGTGGTGGCTAGACCAGGATATAGGATATGGGAATCTCTGCATATATCATTGTAATGAGAATCAATTCATACATAGTTCTGTGAAACCATGTATTTTAACATCGTTTGGTAGGATTAAGGTTACCCTATGTGAAAAAAGAGGTCATGAATCCCCATAAATGCTAATCGTCTTATGAGAGGTATCCCATATTTTTGATATGAGCCTTCTTTAGTTGGTTTCCCAAGTCGTGATATGTTCAAAACATAGGGTGATTCTATATTTTAACATCATGTGATGAAGATGTATCATGCATTTTAACGTCATATGACTCTAATGATATGGGTTTCTTTCATTTTTAGGTTATACAGCTTGGATCATGCATCATGGAAATGATAAGTGATATATGGTTTAAAAGTATAAGGATGTTATAAAAAACATTGAATGTGAAGAAGGAAATTATAAACCATGTTCTTGGGTTTATCTAATCATTATAAGTGGTATGGGATAATAATTTATGGAATAACCATAGACCATGTTCAAAAAGTGGGTTCCAACATGATGTTGTTAGGGATTACAGAGATAGAAGAGGTTTCTCTTGAGAAAAAGGTGCTTCTATTTGATAGGAATTTTGGGGATGACTTATGAAAATCCAAACGAGGGAATATCAATACATAGTCAATCAGTGGAGTCCTATGATTGATAGGCCTTTTGTACGGGATTTATGAAAATCCAAACAATGGTGTATCAATGCATTGTCAAAAAAAGGTGTCCTTAGTTATTGGATATTATATTAATGATGGTTGAGGAAAGTATATGGAGTTACTAATTTTACCATGAAAAGGAGTATTATGTGTCAAAATAATGTTTCCATACACAATGGAGGCATTTTTACTGGCATTGTCCATGGAGTGTGAAGTCCCCTACGTAGGTATTTATTTACATGTAGAAGAGGGTGAATTTTATTTACTCTATAGTGAGGCCCCAAACATATGGTTTGGGAATCACTAGAAATATCACTGAGATTATAATAAAGCCACACATAGTTCTAGAATTGAGGTGTGGTTGGAGACCAGCACCAAGGATCGTGATCCACTCAAACTGAGATCGAAATGTTATATAGTTTTACATCATGCAACTAGGATGTGAACTATGTAGTTTTTCTCATGTGTAAAGTATTTTATCCTATTGTTTATTGTATTGTGAATAAAATGTTAATATGTGTAGTTTAGTGTCTTACCACTCAAACCATGGTGTCTTTTAGTTTTGGGTAACACATCTAAGACTATATCTCATGCCTTTTAAGTTAATATGATAAAGACCAGTAGGTGTTCCTTTTAATTTCTTGCTTCTAGGACAAAATTTCATGTAGTTTAACATCATGTGACAAGGATGAAATTTTGATCAGATTAACATCATGTGGTAAGTAAAATTTCATATAGTTTAGTGTCATGCGATAAGGATGTTTATTTTGGATTACATGAAGTATTTATTAATAAATATTGAATTGTTATGGGTCATATGAATCACTATATCCATCGAGATCAAGGGATAAAATCCATTAGAGTGGACCTTTTGAATAGAATAAGTCCCCCCCCAAATAGGATCAATATTTGGAGGTTTCCTTTCTAGTATCATTGGGGTCTATATGAACATTACCACTTATCCATTGAAGAATGGGAGAAGATTAAATTTCTTATTAAGGGTAAGTGATATCCAATTTTGATAGCCCTCCAAGTAATGAAAGGTATTAAATATTTTCTCATCAAGTAATTATAATTTTTGCATCCATTTTATAGACTTCTCATATGTAGATGGTTGATTTCAGATGGCAACATGAAGCATGGGAAATTATACCTTGATGTAAAGGAATTATTTTTTCACGTATATAAGTGAATATAGGGTTGCTTGTGTGGTAGTCTGGGTTGTAGTTTGGTAGGGAAAAAATAAATAAAAGTACTTTTAAGGACATGATTTTTTACATTTATACATAATATTATAGATTATGTTTGATAGGGTCTTATTAAAGTCGTGTATCTATCCAGTATTTGTTGTATGATTGCAAGATGAATTTTCATATTTGATATTATACTCTTGATATAGCTTCTCCAAATCATCAGAATAAAAATTAGTTCCATTTTTCATCAATATCATATAAAGGGCACCAAATCTAGTAATCATAATGTATTTCATGTAAGTAACAATTCCTTTTTCCCTAACTTCATTGATGGGTACTACTTTATCCCATTTGGAGAATAATTCGGTAGCAATGAGGATGTATTTGTAATTCTTAGACATTATTGGAGGATACATCCAAACAAAATCCATTACCCATACAAAAAATGACCATGAGTATTTGGTTTTGTGTATGAACATTTAGGGTTGATGGATGGCGTTGGAATGAACATGGAATGAATAGTATTTTTTTGTGAATTTCATACAATCCAACAACATTCATGTCCAGTAGTATCCAAGTCTTAATATTTGATGGTAAATCTTAAACGTAGACTAGTGGGAACCATAGGCTCTTTTATGTTCTTCTTTAAGGAATGAAACAGTATATTCTCTATCAATGTACCTGAGAAAGACTCTATTAAATCCTTGTTTATATAGGAATTTTTGGTGATTTGGTCCATCATAAAGAGTGATGTTGGTTGATCATAATCATGTCTTATATTTTATAGATTTTTCCAACATGAGCACACCATTTTTAAGGTAATCCATAATAGGAATCATACAACCAGTTTAGTACCATATAGTTTCGGGATGGAGTTAACCTGATTGATTTATTCCAGGACAACATACGAAATAGGTGACACCATTCAACGATGCACAATACTGATGATAGTATCGTTATGGTCTTCATTTACAAATGTTGTAGATTTATTTTCCAGTTAATCTTCCATGGAATTCTGTGATCATGGTATGTGAGTTAATGTCATATCTGAAGGAAATTATTCCATTATTCTTCAAACACAGATAAGTAGGGGGATTACCTCTTACTTTCTGATAGCATAATCCTCATTTATCTACTTGATTACCAACTCTATATTTCTTTTATCCTTTTATTGGTCTATTAGAATTTTATGTTATAGATCTAGGCCTATGATGAGAGCATGGAATTTTACCTCATTGTTTGTATGACCTTATGCTAATAGGAAGGGATAAGATAATATTACCCTTGTTAGAGGGATGATTATAACTCTCAATTTGACCTTTTTGAGATTAGTTTATTACATTCTATTCCGTATTGGGATTCTGGATGAACCATTAAAAGTAATTTCTCATTTCTAGATCCATATTTAATAAATAATATCTCTTCATCGAGTAATTTGATATTTGATGATGCTTTTTTCTATAGACATATGTTTTGTAGAACCGTTTTCCAAAGCATGAAATTTTACCACTTTCTATGGAATGAACTGAATGTAACACTATTTATAGATAACCTACCATTATTGAAAAAATTCAATAAACATAGGATGAATGAGGATGTATTTGAGTGGTTTTTTTCAAGAGACCAAATGGACCTCCTGGTGTTGGAGGTACTACCTTAGATTTTGAACTGCAAATATTAATTCCAGATAGCTCCTCTTGATATCTAAATAATAACTATTGGTATCGATCATAGTTCTAATGATATGATGTGGGTCTTTTTATTCTTGGTGTTTTTATTTTGGGTAAGGATAGAACCCATTAATATTTTAGGGTTTGTCACATAAAAATGAGTGGTTTCCTTTCAACAGGAAACGTAAACACTAGTAGACTAAAATTATATTTCTTGAGACTGTAAAATTAATACTGATAATCATTAGTCCACTAATATGTGACCCCCTTATTCATCATCCTAGTTAATAAAAAATAATTACTTATGATGTTTTCTATAAATTTAAAAATTTAAGAAAGGTTCCCCTGTAATACCATAAACTCAATGAGGTTTCAAGGATGTGGCATAGTAAGGAGATCCTTTTCTTCCAAAGATAGACTTCAATGCCATGATGGAATCAAACAATGTAGAAAAACATTCTTGAGGTAAATCTAAAATCTCATTTCGAGAGGTTAAACTTTTGGTTATGATATATTAGTTTATTAAATATAGTCTCAAGATTATCCAGGTGGCTAGAATAGTGTTGAATAATTAAAAACCAGATCCTTTATTTTTTATTCAACAGACGATCCCAAAAAAGGGTATAAATATGGTATGCATGGAATGTTGGTATGTAGTTGCAACACTCTTCAATTAAAACAACATCACCCAATAGAAATACCATCATTGGGGGACCAAAATAAAGTTGATTATTTATCATCTAGGGCCATTTCTATTATATTATATTCTTAATAGTCATCCATTAAGGAGAGGTCTTGATAGTCAGTCCTTGAAATGATTAGAAGTTATATGATCAAAACTAGGAAATCATATTTTTAATAGTGTTGGTTGAGATCTCTAAAGTCAATTAATACACCTATTTTCCTATTATTATTATTTACTGGGATTATATTGGATATCAATTTTAGATAATTTACTTTCTAAATGAAATTTGATTTGATAATATTGTCAACTTTATCCTCAATTTTGGTTTCATGAGTTAGACGCATCCTTCTGGACAACTATTTGTAACCTTGGTGGTTATCGGGAAGGCCCATATAGTGAGTTACCACCTCTAAATTAAGGCCAAAAATTTCATTGTAATTCTAGGAAAACACATACCAATGTTACTATATTAATGAGTTATATACCTAATGTTCTTCGGAAAACATGGTCATGCTGATATAAGTGGTTCAAGGGTCATACTTTGAACCCAAATTTAATTTTCTAAGTTCATCAGTGGTGGTAGAGAAACCTTATTCAAATGCAGGAGGGGAATACCTGAGGTTCTCTTCCTATTACTCTTAATCTTCCTCTTCCTCTTACTTTCCTACCTCATTATTGGTGAGAGTAGGTGATGAAGAAAAATTATTAGAGTTAGGATATGAGTCAACATTTTGACATTCAGAAGATAAATAAAATTCTTCCAACCTGACTAAAGATGTGGGGTTTCACTGATGTTTTGAAGTGGATACAAGGGATAGAGTAGGATTATCTTAACTATCCCATAGTGACATGATAGTGTTTTTCGAATCTTCTAATGGGGATAGGTTTTGTTGAAGCTCAGGGGATTGAATGAGGTCACCTTCACATGAGATCATGTAATTATTTAAAGGGATAATGACCATTTTAGTGTTGTTGGGATCAATTTTCATGATTGATATCATGAAGTTTAGTGAATACGTAAAGGAGTTTGGGATCATGTATTTGATGTGATTTATTGGAAGCACATATTCTTCACTAAGCTATTTGAATAGATTTTTGGGTCATTTCTAGACTATTCGATGTAGTGAATCGAGTGACAACATCAGTTATGGTTTTTTTCTCCTCCCTATGATAGAATCCTATATCAATATATTGTGATTCATAGTATTTGAATAGGGATTTATCACAATACAACATCCCAATTTTACCATTAATGAAATATTTTAGGTGTTGGTTGTATGATAATGGGAATGATGTATTCTGATAAAACCAAGGCCTTCCTAAAAATATTGAAATCTATATCCTCCTAACAAACAAAAATTATTAGTCAGATGCGAGGTATCTAAACTGATTCTTAAGATTGATTATATTAAAATAATTTCTATAAATTTTTCCATAACCTTGTAGTATTATAGTGGAAGGGTAAAAGCTGAATTTCATATAACCCAATTAGTGAAGTGCTCAAACTGGAATAAAGTTGACACTTGATCCATTATCAATGAAATCCCACTGGATAACAACATTATTTATCTTGAAGGTAACATACAAGGGTCTAATGTGTCCTTTTATGATAGAATGTTTTTCCTACTCCATTAATGAGATGATTATGTGTAATTCTACCGGATAAATATCTTTGTGGAACACCTTACTAGTAGAAACCTTAGATTCAAAGTCATGTTTTCTCAAAAAAGATTCTATAATCACTTCTTTGAGGTCTTTTGATAAACTGAGAGTATCCATGATTTTTAACTTGGCAGACACCAGGATCAATTACTTTCTAATGTTATACTTATTTTATAATTTACTACGCTTATCATCATTGGGCTTCCCTCTTATGATCTCTTTTGAAACTGAAACACTTGACATGGGTAGATCATCCCTTGAAATAGGATTTGAAGGTGATCATTTCCTCAGTGGGTTGGGTTGAACTATTCTACCTACTTGCCTAGGTCAATAAGATAATCTTACCCTCTCAAGTCAATATTCTAGGAAAATCATGTCGATGTGGTCACAAAAATATGTTTGCGGTCTTATGTGGTCCTTTGTCCCTCTAAAGGGATTTTGCAAGAGTTTTAGGAGAATAGACAGTCCTAGCAGGTACATGTACGGAATATTGAGTTCTTCCAAGACTATTTCATCCCCTACATCCTTGACTATTATAGACTCTTACTATAGTTCCCCAATTAGGTGTGGGGAAATTGATTTCATGTCCTTATTACTCGTCAAATATGGGATTAATTAATTAAATGACATTAATGAAATGGAAGATTATTTCATCATCATATGAGTACTCTGTTTGGAGATCCAACTCATACAGTACCATTTAGTGGGATATTTCCTACATCCTCAAAGATAGAGGCATAAAATATAAGATAGTGTGGGACAGTTTTAAAATCCATACAATATTCTCTTCATGTAATTTATTTTTTCTTCTCTGGTTGTACATATTCTTAGAGGATCAGTTCTTGGAGGATTGTGGAATTGAAGAGGTTGGTTGTTCCACAGAAGTATAAATAGGTGTTATAGTTGGTTTATTAAAATATGATTTGAGGATAGTATAAGTTTGATTTATTTTCTTCTTAATCTTCCAATAATTAAGCTATTCTGTACCTTTTCTAGAAACTTCTTTCCATTCACCTTCTCCTTCTGGGGTAGAAGTCGAAACACATGCCTCTTGCGCTGGTGGTTCTCCCAGCTTCACCTACCTAGATTCAACCTAATTTTTTAGGATTTATTTGAAAACAAATCATTCTTGTGTATTTTTCCCCGATATCTAGTAAAACGTTAAATAGTTTGGTAGATCATAGAAACCAACCTGATCGGGCCTCTTAGGCTTTTCTTACATGAGAACTTTTTTCTCCAATGTCATTATGAAGTAGTCGGGGACTTAATAATCTCATAATGAATGGAATATTTTATTTATCTCTTTAAATTAGTTTCTCATCTTCTCTCTTTTCTCATCCTAATGATATGGGCATTATTGTTGATGCTCAAGAGTGGGTGTCACATGATATGTTGTGGGATTTAGATTTGGATATGGTGTAGGGGATGTCTTAAACATTATAACAACAACCTCTACATTCCATTTTATCTTCCCTTGAGCTGATGGAATTATGTAGGATTTGGTCTTGGTTCAAAAATTTTAATCATCCAATCTTTGAGATGTTATAGAAAGGTCCTAAAACCAACTTGTATATTTCATAAGGATAAGATGTGTGCACAAATTTTCCTAAAGATTATCTATATAAAGGGGAAACAAATATTTTTGGGGAAAGTATATGTTGGAATATTAGGTCAACCCCTTCCACCCAGTAATAAAATATGATATCCTCTCATTCTATCATTTTTTTGAATTTGAGAGGTTTAGGGATAATTTATTCTATAGTGTTGAGCTGAATTGAAATTGAAACTATTGAAAAAGTTCTTCCTATCCTATGATCGATTGAATTGGAAAATTTGTGTACCGTACAAATTTTGGACCCTATAATGTTTTCATGAAGCACCCAAGTTTCACTACTTCTTATTGTGTAGGGGTCCCCATAATGGGATCACAATGGGACATGAGATGTATCAAATAATGATCTAGGTCCCCAACTCCATTTTAAATTGGAAATATAGTGTTCTCAATGTTTGGTGGGGGAGGGGTCAGATCCAACCATTCGGGGTAAGTATCTCTTTCCAATTGTATAGGTGACATCATTTCTCCATATATTTCAATCCATATAAAAATGAGTCAATAGTATTGATAATCCATTAAGGGTTGTTTGTCTTAATAGGTTCTTGAACTTGTGCATCAATTGGTATGTCTATCTATGGTGGCTTTATCTGTACCCATGGTGGGTAACTGATAGGGGGTAGCTTACAAATATGTGTCTGGCATAGCTTTGTTTGTGTACCCAACATAAGTAAATGATAATCCCTTGCTTCAATGGGGTCCATATATATTGGTTGTTGGTACCACATGTTGAGTAGGTTCTCTAAATCTATTTCATATACTATGATGATACATTGTTGTTGAGGTATGTCATCTAGGATAGTGAGGTAAGGCTCTACTTGTAGAAAATATCTGGTAATGATGTTACCTCAGAGTAGTTCTGTATTGATTTTTCTCAGCTCCTTCATCTCTTCCTCTTATCGATAAAATCTCTCCACATGCATGAGGTGTTCAACCTCTTTGGTTTGTGGGTGAGGTACCACTGAACTGATACCTTTTTATTTAGAATAGTCTCTCCAAGGAGGTAGTAGTGGAGCAACTGAGGGGGTCCCCAAATTCATAGAAATCCTCTGGTTTCATGTATTCACACCTTATTCCATCATTTTGGTGTGGACCATATTAAGTATTGAAACTTCCTCCTCGTATTCCTCTATATCAGCCCCATGTTCTATAGTGTCTATAGTGATGGTGTTAATGATTTTCACAAATGTGTAGAACATTTCAGGCATTTCATCAGCCTTCTTGAGTGATTCCTTTGGTTTATTCCATGAGGCATCATCCTCATTTTTACTAGTCCTCATGGAATTATTTGACGAACGGTGATCCGAAGGGAATCTACAAAAAATTTCACAATGTGTGTTTCTAGAGTGGAATTCTGGTCATATGATAGGATGATCTAAGAGTATTTTTTATATGGTAATCCCCATATGCAGAAAAATACTAACTTTCATTGAATATTTTGAGGTCAAAAACCCATCCTTATAGGATAGTACTACTCCCTTTCTGTTCTCACAAAATTTGAGCTTGGTTTGTTGGAATCAAAGGTTGTGTTAAAAAATACCACATCCCCCTGAGGTGGTGTTTATCCTAGCTTTTAATGGGGTTTTCTTCTATAGATACTCTCTTGAGTTTATATATATTGGTTCAAGCATGTTCAGGGTGCATTATATGATTTTCACTTGAGCCACCAATTTCTAAAGGTGTTAGCGATACCTGGAAGTTCAATTCCCTACAGAGGGATTACTAATCAATATTTTCAGATGCTTGATGTAGGAGTCTTTCTATGGATCACCCTATTCTGGACCTACATCATTAGAAGTCATTCAGAGATGGTTTTTCATATGTATACCATCTATTGTGAATAGAGCCCATTTCTTGAAGTCGGCCTGAGGCTATGACATTACAGTATGACACCATCAATGGTATTTTCATATCAAGAAGTGAGGTGAATTGTAACACCCTATTTGTTTCCCTACCCTATGATATAAACATTGTATGAGGGATTATTGGTTAGATTACACAACACTTTTAATGCATTGATACATGATTTTTAAGGGAACTTCTTATTTTTTCCCAATTTTGGGTGTCGTGTATACAGGAAATCCTCCAAGTCAAATTGATGGTGTATCACTTATATTACCTTAACGTGGCTTGAGTATTAATCATAAGGAAATACATTTTTTAGGTGATGAATAGTGGCCCATATATTCAGATAGATAATGTGAACACAATCTTCTAAAAATGCCTCTTGAATTCTATATCAAGAAGGGGATAAAATTCCATAACATAACTGGTTGATCTTCTTTAGCTAACTGTATCTACATTATAAATAAGTCTTGTTCTTATTTTTCAAGATCTTCTTCAACCTGATCTAATGAATATAGACATTTCCATAATGATTTATTATAATATGTTGGATTGTTTGGGATTTCCTCTATCATATTGGTAGACAAGACATATAAGGGTGGTACTGAGAATGGTTGTTTCCTTGGGATATCATTCAATTGAGAACAGATTTCACTTTTTAATGATGATTCTTCATCCATGACTTGCCTTTTATTCCTATGTTCCTTGTGATATGAGGGTTTTCCCATAGTTAATTTTGAAAGGGGGGGGGACCTCCTTGAGAAATAAAGTTTCACTGTGGGTAGGACCTTCACAATGAATTACACCATGGGAAGGATTAACATCCTGTGTTGATGTCTATCTACATTGATAATTTCTATAGTATAAGACCTTGAGGGTACCTTCAATTAAGATGATATTAAGGGGAGTACTTCATCATTGTTTAATCTTCTATCCATGGGTAGGGTCGATGCGGTCCTCATAAAGAGATGGGATCTCGTGATCAATCTAATTTGGGTCTTGAAGTATTCCATAATTTTTTTATGCCCAGGGAGGACCTCTGGAACTTCAAGTAGAAAATTTTCATGGAGGACCTTTACGACTACAACTACAATTTCTGTAATTTGGTAAGGGTTGAGTAGGATACTGATCCACCATCGATAAATATCTCATGAATTAAAAAACTCCACTATTTTGTAGAATGATATCATAGATTGAAACTTCATTTTCCAATTGCATTTCATGAGAATTCATTTTGGATTCAATCTTATGGGTAACTGGGGATACTTCATATCGGTGTAAGATTTTGTATATGGAATATTGTTTGATTATCTCAATTGTTTTTTTGGAGCATTCAGACATAATTTTATAATTCATGCAGGGATATGTTCTTTCTCTAGATTTTCCACTAGGATAGACTGATGACATCCAGCTATAATGGGGGTACGTGCTCGATATGGTTGTCTAATTATCATGGGGTTTGTCCTAAAAACCTCATGGATGGTGGTAGTGATATGTGTTTGATCCAGAGTGACCCCTGTATTGTGTTGATGAGTCACCCCAATTGTGTGTATGGAGTTGTATGTATTCACCTCAACCACTTCCACTATAGTTATTATATCATGTCTAGTTTGTAGGTTGTGGATATGAATTTATGTCTTCCCTTTCACCGCTGTCAGGATATGTTGGGTGATGTCAGTGGATCGAATAGGGATATATTCATATTTCATGTTTGAATCAGGGATATAGTAATGCTTCTACCCTCCATTTCCTATCAGTATATATTGAAAATAATCAGGTCTATGGGGATATATATGAGTCTTCCCCTATTTTCAGTTAGAATCTACTGGCTGGTTTCTTTGGATACATCCACACTGTGTTGGAAGTCTTGAAAGATAAGGGCAGGTGTTTCCACCTACTTGTGATTTTCATCCATATTTAGTCGGTGTGCTTTTTTGAATGCTACGAAATTATGCTAGAAAGCTTGGTATGTGTGGAAAAATGTGTGTGCCTACTCATGATTTTAACCATATTGGGTTGGTGGGATTATCCATAGAAAACAGAGTTAGGTTCATGTTCCCTGTTAATTGGTAACTACCCACAACAGGTTATCCTGAGTGGCAGGGTCTGATGAACCTCAATTGGACTCCTAAGGTAAATAATCTCATCATGGCCTGGGTTTTTTTCTATGTGTTGTTGGTGGTGGTGTCTTTTAGAAGGATCCCTTTAGTGGGTCCCCTATTTCATTTGGATGATTCCATTAGTTAATTCTTTATTTGACTCCCTAAGATAAGGGATGATCTTTTTTATACGTTCTAGAGATATTATCCTAAAATGGTTTGATATGGAAATTGGAATCTTCAACTTCTTAGGCCCAACCATCACTGAGTATATTGTTGATGGGGCATCATGTACAAGATGGAATCCATGGTTAGGATGGTTCCACATAGGTGTAATTTCCAAACTAGTGTGTTTGAAACGAAGTGTTGAAGACGCTGGGTTAGTGATGGTTTCTTCTATTTTGATAAGGACCCAACTTATGCAGTAGTTTAATCATATTTCTACTTGAACTAGTAAGATTCCATTTAGATCTAAAGGTAATTTTGGTCAAAAGTTCATGAATATATGTGACCAAAAAAACAAAAAAATCCCATCAAAGAGTAATCTTAATAAATGATCACATGAAAAGTTTATTTTTTTGGAAATGTGTTTTTCATCATTCATTTTGCGTGTGAAAGAGGGCTTTCATGTGGATGGAACAATCATCTTTGTTAAGGATTCATGTTGGGTTCACCATTTTTTTAGAAGAAAATTATGTCTTTCACAATGGATAGTTATGGTGGGTTTGATGTTGCAAAATTATTTATGTTGGGTTTTATCATTTCTATGATGATTCCAATAGGTCACTTTCATGGAGTAAGAAACACCCAATGGTTCCCTTATTTGGGATGTTTTACAAACCTTCATTCCAAAGGTAGTTGGTCCTCATGAAATGGCTCCACCAAAACATTGGGACACACATTCTTTAATATGATGGTATTTAGGGATCATTATACCTTTTTGGGAGAAATTATTTCCTACTCTAAGACTCCCTTGTAGATTTAATAAATATTTTTGAATCCTTTATTAAACCTATAATATAACATGGGTCACCCTATGTTAACAATCAATTATTATCATGTATTAGTTTTAGAATCATATATAGGTATTCAAGGTTCTTCATCGATGGAGATATCTAAATGTATTTTAGGTTCTTCATTGATTGAGATATCTCTATGTATTTGAGGTTACCCGTTGATGGAACCCTTTTGTAAACATATTAGATATTATTATGTCATTTATTATTACAATGCTGGTATTAATCCTAAAAGTTGGGAACTGTATAATTTATCATCATCTTGTATGTGGTAGTTGTCTTGATTTCAGGATTGAGCCCCTAAGATGGGTTTCCTACATATTGTTGTGAAAGGAATCAGAACCCACATAGTTTAGTGCCACCTAACATGACACATCTTGTTAGGTCAGAATAATACCAATATACACAAGAGGGGGTTGAATTGTGTCTTTTTGAAAATCTCTACATATTCTGGATTTTAAATCTATTTTAAATTTATGTAGATATGTAGCATTCTATTCTTTGATAAGTATGATCAGTGGATAAATATAATGAATTAATACAACAATTTTATAGTGGTTTAGAGCATAAAGATCCCCTTGTCCACTCCACCAACAATCTCTCAGAGATCTTAGTGAATTTCCCAGAAAATTTCTTCTTATCACAAGACCTTCAATTCCACGACTGAGTATAGGCAGTTTACACCTTTAAAACAAGGATAAAAAAAGATCCTTCTTGTTCTTTTATAGGCAGCTGGTTATCCACATCTTTGTACAAAAAGCTGAAACTTTGTCCACGACTGAGTCTGAGTAGTTGAAAACTCCTATAAAGAAAAAGAGTTTTATTTTTTGATGGTTTGGGTTAAACACCAATGTTTTTGTAGTAGAAACTGATAAGATATGGATCTTGATCTTCATAAAGGAAATTATTCATTAAATAATGACTATGAAGAAATCTTGGTTTCTAATGATTTGAAATAAAAGTAGCAACAAAAAGCTATATTTTGAGGCAGAAAAAATATATTTTCAAAGTGTATAATCTTTCAAAAATAAAAAAGCTAATCATTCATTATATAATAAATATAAAATATATTCCCAAGAATAAGTTCATATGTGTATATATTTAAAATGAAATGGTGATAGAATATATAGAGTAGAAAACTTTCATCGATATTCTAGATCCAATAAAATCACATGAGAGAATGCAGATATTAAAATAATAAGTAATCAGGGGAGACATAACTTCCATTAATAATATGAGTGATTTACATTGATGAATCTAGTTCTTTTAATTGATCAAAATGAGAAATTGAATCAGCCATAAATGTGATTCTATTGGATCTTTATTTTTTTCAAGACCATTAGATAAATATAGGATAAAATCATGATTTTAAATTTCTGATGTTGAATATTCAAATGTAGGATTCCTTCATAAAATGGAAATATACCAAATATAGGGTTCAGCTATGTAGATTTCACTCTCTGAATGTAAGGATGACAATATAAGGTTGATCATAAAATTAAGTTTTATGAATCATATGTTTGTTTCCAAAAATGTATGCTTCCTTAATTATGTTGGGTTCTTTAACCATATTTTCCTTTCTTGAAAATGTAAGGCTCCATCAAAATTAAATGTTATTTAAACATAATTTGTTCATAACATAGGTTTTATTATACATAAATACTGTTCTGAATGTAGGTTTAATTCTTTAACCCATGTTTACCAATATAGGGTATGAACATTGTTTCCAAAAAACATAAAAACATGTTCCAAATGCAAAGACAAATATTCCTTATAGATTAATAAATTTAATATAATTCCATAATAAATATTATATTGAATATTATTTTCCAAAAATACACATAAACTAATATCATCAATAAAACAAAAAAGTTTATGTTTGAGCTTCCAAATCAATAAGATTTATTGAGTATTTTTTAAACAATACATTCCCTACAGTATCTTCTTTATTGATGATCATAAACCCCATAAAATAATTTACAGAAAAAAATATAGTATTTTTTAATCACTAAAGAAATAATATTTTATAGAAAATAGTTGTTTCTTTAAAGATAAATTTTATAAAAGCAATATTTCAATTTCACGGAACTATTTTGATTAAAAAATATTTGAATGTTGTATTTACCCAATTTTATCATCCTTTTTCTGATATGAAAAAGATTGTATAAGAAAAAGGATTAAAAAACTCATAATTTTTAATATAATAATAAATGAATGTTATAATTTAATGGTTTGTAAAATGGGACATTAGTTCTGGAAGTTGAGATAAATATATAATAAAATATATAATTAAGCAAATAATATAAAAAGATCATTGTATGTTGTATTATAAAAATTGTACAAATATATGAGGGTATTTTATTTGAGATAAAAGGATTAAAGAAAAATTCTGGTAGATGGTGAAAGGTTTTGATCAAGAGTGATTTTTAGTTCAGGTGAATCTTGAGTAGCCTAAAAAACATCTTTCAACTCTATTATTTAACCTTGTAACCTTTCTAAAAGATTGTATAACAACTACCTTATCGACATTATTGAATATTCACTTTCTTTAAAATTTTAAATAAAATTGACTATCAAAAATTCATGAAGATTATCCTCTATCTGTAGAAGATGAGATAGTTTATAACTGAACTTATTAACCAAATTCATGATGTCATGTTCAGTTTATGTGAGTTTCTAAATAAGACCATTTTAATTATCCAACAGAATTGAAAAAGGAGCACTATTTCACTGAAATAATTGAAGTCGCTCATTCATATTAACCATTATTTATGTGATAGCTTGAAATATTAAAATAAGAAATGGATATTTTGGAGGTGTAAAGGTAGTAGATCTAGACTGATTGATGCTTTCCTTTATCGATTCCAATTGACTACTCAAATACCTTTTTAAATATGCACAATCTATTTTAGAAACAGATTCCTATTTCAGTTTAGTAAAACTAATCTAACATCTCTCTCTTAACAGCATCAAAATAAATTTTTGAAATATAATTTTCTATGAATTCTTAAAGATGAGTCTGAAAAGAAACTAATTCCAATCTTGAAGAAGAATAATTTTTCAATTCTTCTAATGATTTTTTGGTAGCTTCCAGTTATTTTCAAAGACTTGAGTTCTCCTCTTGTACCTAGTTAAACTTAATTACATGATCTTCAATCTTATTATTTAGAGAATCAGTTGTTCCTTCATTGAGATTATTTGAATGATGATCTTATCACCCAATAGCTAGATATTTATATAAATATTTTTTATTTGGAAAAGACATACCATCAAGTAATTTTTCTCTTTCTCCAGAGATAGATGTAGTTTTTTCTATGGAATGGACCATGGTAGAGAAATTCATAATTTCAATGATTTTTATGGTCTTAGTTATTTATTTTTTAGGTTTATCTTCTTCTTGAGTAGTTTATTTATAATGATCTGGTTGAGTAACAACCTAGTGTTCTTTATCTTGACTTTCGGATTTTTGATATGTATCATGATATGGTTCTTCCAAATGCACCGAATGAGTCGCATCTATAACTCCAAAATTTTGATCCTCATGATAGGGTTATTCTTTGATCATTGGTATTAGGATAAGTTCCTCAAATTTTTATTCTTTTGAACCTTTCTCCACAAGATCTGTAGTTCTGTAACTAAGCTTCATTTTAGAAGACTGAGTAACACCTTATATTACGTATTCTCTAACTTCTTGATTTTTTAATCAAACTGAACCTACGGAATTGTAGTTTCCTTTCTCCCCCTAAGAAGAAGATGCATATTTTTTGGTCATCTGCACCAATAGGCAGTATTTTACCTTTTAATGTACTCTAAAAGAAACCAAATTTTCTTAAAGTACCAGCATTCAAAACATTGCTATAGTGACATCTAGCTCGAGATTCAAAATGAGAAATCAAATTTTTTCTGAATAGAATAAGAGAAAGGATTTTGTCATAAGAATAGAACAATATCCTTTCCAATAAATAGAAACATTAACTTAGTAGAACAAATCAAGTAAATTATACGTGACATCACTGATAAATAGAACATAATATGGATGTCTAGATACAAAATATTTTCCATCTCAGTAACCCTTGGAGCGATAGCAGTGTGAATAAACATTACCAAAACTTTATGGTCTGCCTCAATATATTTTACAAACATTTTCCTTATATTTTTTGAACCAAAAAGAAATGACATTATATCTTTTGATTTGTGATATTGATGTCCAATTGATTAAAGATCAAAATTGAATACACCTTCATGATGGAATTTTAAAAAATGAGCAATTTCTACTAAAAAGATCAAAAAATCCTTATCATCCACTCGAGAATATATCTAATCCTATGAATCATTGAAACTAAAATGAAAATTTATATAAAACGTCATTAGTTCTATCTCATAAAGAAAATATATATTTTTCTAATTAAATATAAATTTCAAAACATGAAATTCAAGATCTTTCTTGAGCATAAGATTCATCTCATATATCCATTCAAAATCTACAAATTTTCCTTGAAGAATATTCTTGAAGGGGACATGATGAAACTTTGGATTGATTGGTTTACCTTCATATGTTTGATTGGTCATTGACATTTCTATGAATATGAAGGATGATGGTTTTCATATTATAGGTTCTGGAAGAAAGGAGAGGGATTTGTTAGATAAAATGGTTTTAGAACAAGGGGTAACAAAATATGAATGTTTTTCTGGTGGATGGTGATGAGGTCTAGTTTCTCATGCCAATTATGTAGGTTTATAATTAAATTTTTAAAAAAATATTCTTTTAAAACCCACAAATGAAAAAAAAATATTTAAAAAAATAAATGAAATAATAAATTGATTGTAAAATTAACACCTTAAAATAAATTATATTGAAATGAATAAAAATAAAAAAAAATCATTGAAATAAATTTATAAACACTTTTTAAAAATTTAATAAACCTAAATACCCCTTAATAAAATCAAAACATATATTAGGAAGCAGTTTAGTGAAAATATCAGGTAATTGATGTTTGGTATTTACAAATTCTAAAGATATATCCTTCTTAAGAACATGGTCCCTTAGAAAATGATTCATTATATCAATATTCTGAGCCTTATAATTACTTAGAGGATTTTTTTTTGAAATATTTATTGCACTAATATTATCACATAAAATAGTAATATTATTAAAATTTAGTCCAAATCCAGGAAGAATTTGTTTCATCCATAACAGTTGCACACAAAAACTCCAGCAAACACATATTCTGCATCAGCTATTGATAGAGAAAATGAGTGTCATTTCTTACATGATCATGATACTAAAGATTTTTCAAAAATTTGATAGTTTACTGAGCTATTTTTTCTATCTAATCTAAAACCACCAAAATAATTATTTGAATATGAAATTAAATTAAATTTATATGTTTTGGGGTAAATTAAAGATTTAAAAATAGTTTCTTTTAAATATCTAAAAAATTAACAGTAGTAAGATAGGATTATTTTTGATTTGATTAAAATCTATCACATAGACATATATATAACATTATGTCTTGTATTTTAAGAGAATGATATAATAAACTAAAAATCATACTTCTATATAACTTGTTATCAACTGATTTTCTAGCTTCATCAAATAATTTTTTCTATTAGTACAATGGGAGTTGTATAAGTTTTACTATATTCAAGTAAAAACTTTTTCAATAAAATAATAATATATTTACTTTTATTTAAAACATTTCCATAATCTTTTTGATAAATCTGAAATCCTAAAATGAAACTCAATTCTCCCATAATACTCATTTCAAATTTATTTTTGTATTAAATTTGAGAAATAATTACAAATATTTTAATTATTTGAAACGAAAATTACCTCATCAACATAAATTTTTACTAATAAAATTTTAGAACAAACTATTTTCTTAAAAAAGAGTTGGATCTAAAAATCCTACTGAAAATACATTTTCTAACAAAAAAGAGCTTAATCGTTCATACTAAGATATAGGTGCATATTTAGGTCCATAAAGAGATTTGGTAATTTTAAAAATAGGTTTTGGTTTATGTGGATTTTCAAAACTAGGTTGTTGTTCAACATAAACATCCTCTATTAAATAACCATTTAAAATGGTAGATTTAAAATTCATCTCATATAATTTAATATTAATATGAGATGCATAAGATAAAATGATTATAATGGTATATAATCTAGATAAATTTGAAAACAATTCATCATAATCTATACCTTATTAATAATTATATACATTATCTACAAATATAGATTTGTTTCTGTTTATGATCCATTTATCATCCTGTTTATTTATAAGGATCCATTGAGTTCCTATTATTGGATAATCTAATGGTCTTTCCAATTAATCCCTAACTTCATTTCTTTTTAATTGGTTTAGTTCTTCTTGCATGGCTAAAAAAAACTCTCATCTCCCAGAGCTTCTTTGAAAGGCATAGGTTCTAACTGAGATAGAAAGGAATATAATTTAACTAGGTTTCCAACATATCTTCTTGTTCTAATTCCTATGTCTAGATCTCCTATAACAGTTTCTAAAGGATGGTTTATTAGGATTATAGACATTCTAGGTAAAACACTTTTAGGTTCTTCCGTTTCATGTTCTTATGAACTATATCAGTTTTTATTTAAATAATATTCCTAATCAAACATAGGTTCATCAAGTCTCATGTTTTCAAAAGAGTCATTATTTTCATATATTTGATCTTTATTTTTATTAAAATATTCAATTTCATCAAAATTCGCATGAACCGATTCCTTAAAAATCCTTTAATCTTATTAAACACTCTATAGGATTTCGATGTAGCAGAATTACCTAGTAATATTCCTTCATCATTTTTTAGATCAAATTTACCAAGGATGTCCTTAGTAATCAGGATATATACCTTGCATCAAAAAACATTAATGTATTATACATTAGGATTAATATTATTCTAGTGTTAATAGTATGTATTTTTAATAATTGGTCTTACTAAAACTATATTCATGATATAGAAAGTTGTTCTTATATATTCTTCCCAGAGATAGGTAGGAATATTCTATTCATTAAACACAACCCTTGACATTTCTTGAATAGTTTTGTTTATTATTTCAATACTTCCATTTTGTTGAGGTGTTATTATTGAGGAGAATGTGTTTTTAATACTCGATTTGATCAAAAAAATTAAATTCCAGATCCTAAAATTCTCCACCATGATAACATATAAATTAAATTAATTTAAAATCTTTTATAGTTTGAAATTTTTCTCAAAATATTTCAAAAATAGTGAATACTTCACTTTTTAGTTTTAGAAAATAAACCCAAGTAAATTTTTAAAAATCATCAATTGAAACATAAACATAAAATTTACCAGCCAAATTTTCTACTCTTGATGGTCTAAACGAATACATATGGATAATTTTTAATATTTTAGATCTAGAAATTTTGTTAATGGATTGAAAAGATGACTTTTTTTGTTTATCGGTTTGACATGCATCACATAGTCTATAATTTTCAAACTTAATACTAGGAAAATCATAAACTAATTAGTTCTTAGATAATTTATTTAAATAATATATATTGAAATGTCCAATTATTATATGATAGATCCATGAATCATTTTTCTTAGTATTTAAATAGTTAACCTTTTGTTTACACAAGGAATTAAGATCCAAAGTATAAACATTATCATTTCTAGGTGCTCTAAATTTAAGAATATTATCCTTAAAAACTGATCTTGAATTGTTAGAAAAATTAATATAATATCCATCATCACAGATTTAAGAGATAAATTTCAGGTTCTATTTTAGCCCTTGTAAAATAGTACTTTGTTGATTGAGGTAGTCTTTGGATCTCCAACAATTCCAACTCCAATGATATTTATTTTTCCATTTTCACCAAAAGTGACTAGAACACCATTCATTTGAGTTAATGTATTGAAATTTGATGAGTATCTACTCAGGCGTATGAAGAATCCACTATACATATACCATATATATTTTCTATTCATGGGTCCTTTTCTTGAAAAAGAAATTAAACATGTGTTTGCTTTTATATCCATATTTTCGTTGGCCTAGTAGTGTCAGAAAGAAATGATTTGGGAATCCATATCTGCTTTTTTTCTAAAATTAGTATCATCAACTTTAGTCATATTTTTAGAAAAAAAAACTTTTTAATAAAACTAAATTGATTATTTCTCAAATAATTTTTTCTAGTGAAATAAACTTTTATTCCACAATAATAGCTGGTATCATTTTTTTAATTGGGCACAAAATAATTTTTATATACTTTATATTTTCACCCTTTCTTCATATTCCAAAATTTCCTCTTTTAATAAAATTCTTTCCAAGAATCTCATTTAGATAATTTTATCCTTTTGTAAAAATACTTGCATCACTTTTATAAGATTCTACTTCATCCTTTAAATTCTTTAATCCTTTTTTCAAGATCAATATAGTTTGTCATAGATGAATTGAATTTTTCAATTAGATCATTATGTTTCTTTAGAATAATGTCTATTTAAACTAAAACAGCATTATGAATATTTATTAATGATTTATGTTTGTTTATTAAAGAATCTTATTTTTCTTCTATCATGGAACAGTAAGCATCCAATTTATGATTTGAATATATATCATAGTTAGAGGAAGAATAATATTAAAATTTCACATCGTATTCTTCCATAAACATAAATCACATTTTTTCTTTATGATTTTGTTTCTCTTTTTCTAATTCATAATTAGAAGACCTATTAGAGTCTTTATATACACTCTACGTTTCTTTCGTGGATATTTTTCCTTTATGCACATAATCTTAATTCTTCTAGTATTTATTTTTTATCCTCATTCTTTCGTCATTAAATTGGGGAAAATCAGGTCTAATGTGACCCAATTTTTTTTCATTCGTAGCATCTTACATCTCCTAGTACATTTTTATCATTCTTAAAGTGTTTTATGAAGCATATTTTCTTCTTTTAGAGTTTGATAAATTATCTGTCCAACTGAGCCTATTCCATTTTAGAGTACGTTGAATATGTTTTTGTTTCTTTTGAATTCTTGTTTTGATTTTATTGCATGCTTCTGATAAGTCACTTTACGGGAAGTATTTTCCATTTTCACTAACTTTTGATCTTCTCCTTCATCTTTCATTTATACTTTATGTGCCTTCAGTGTTTTAATTAGTTCATTCAAAATAAAATCATTTATAGGTTATGATTGTTGAATTAATAAAAATAATCCAATCCCTCTAGAGGGATGTTATGTAAGAACTTTTAGCACTTTATTAGATTGACTGATGGGATCTCCCTGGACAGTAATATTTCTGATAACCTCTAGTATTCATCCATTCATTTGTGTGATTATTTCACCATAAAACATTATTAAGGTGTTAAAATTTATTTTTTAATTATCATACCTCATCTATATGATGTTATCTATTTTTTCATAAGGAACAACTATTGTTTACCACATCTCATTGGTAGTAGAGAATTGTGATACTCGATTAAATTCATCAAGTATAAGTCCACAAATAATAGCATTCATTTCCTTTAAGTTGATTTCATATTCATCTTCAGTTGTATAATCCCATGTTTCTAGCTTCTCAGGAATTTCATATAGAGTGATGATATATAAATAAACATTGAATCCCAGATTCTTCAGATAGATAATCATTCTTAATTTCCAGTATCCATAGTTTTCACCTTTAAAATAAGGATCACTAACCATATACATACCTTCCTTTGAATCTACAATTTCCATATAATTTTTATATTCCATATTCATTCAATATTTCTATATATTTATAAAAAAACCTCACCATTGATACAAATTGTTAGTTAGAAATAAAACAAATATACACAAGAGGCGATTTAGTTGTGTATTTTCAAAAATTTATACAAATTATGTATTCTAAATATCTTTATGATTTATATAGATATGCAGTGTTCTATTCTTTGATAAGTACGATTACTAGATAACCATAATGAATGAAAAAAATAATTTTATAGTGGTTCGAGGGTCAAAGATCCCCTATTCCACTCCACCAATGCTCTCTCTGTGAGCTTGGTGAATTTCACTAGAAAGGTACTCTTATCACAAGACCTTAAAATCAAAAAATGAGTGTAGGAAGGTGACACCTTTAAAATAAGGCCAAAAATAGATCCTTTTAGTTCTTTTATGGGGAAATATTTATCCACAATTTAGTATAAGTATATGACAATTTATCCACGATTGTGTCCGAGCAGTCAGAAGCTCTGATAAATTAAAAGAGTTTGATTTTTTGATGGTTTGGGTTGAACATCATTGTTTTAGAAGAAGAAAATGATATTGGATGGATCATACTCTTTAGAAATGAAATTATTCAAGAAATAATGACTCTAAGACAATCTTGGATGAAAATTATCTTCAATAAAAGTAATAATAAAAAGTAGCAGTTCGAGGTAGAAGAATTATATCTTTAATGTGTAGCCTATTTTGAAAATAATAGAGTCAATAACACATTGAAATATCACTATAAAAGTTATTCCCAAGAATACGGTCATATGTGTATATAACTCAAAATAAATTATGATGGAAATATAGAGAAGATAGTTTTCTTCTGTATTCTAGATCCAAGAAAATTATCAGAAAGAATGCATATATTAAAATATTAAATAATCAAGGGTTATGTAACTTCCCTTAATAATATGACTGATTTCCTCTGATGAATATGGTTCTTTTAATTGATCTAAATAAACCTTTGAATTGGTTGTAAATAATATTTTATAAGATCTTTAATTCTATCAAAACCATTACAAAAATCATGGATAAAATCATGTATTTAAATTTTTGATGTTGAATAGTGAAACATAGGGTTCCTTCATAAAAAGAAAAAATACAAAATGTGCGGTTCAACTTTATATATTTCATTATTCGAACATAGGTTTGACAACATAAGGTTGATCATAAAATTAGGTTTTATGAACCATATGTATGTTTCATAAAACATATAGTTCCTTACTTATATAGTGTTCCTTAACCATAATTTCTTTTCTTACAAACATAAGTTTTCATCCAAACATAAGGTTATCTCACCATAATTTTTGGATAACATAGGTTTGATGACCCATAAAAACTATTCTAAATGTATGGTTCATTCCATACACTATGTTTACCAATGTATGGTTTGATCAGTGTTTCCAAAAAACATAAAAACATGTTTTAAATGATTTGATGAATATTAATTATGAATTAATAACATGAATATAATTATAGAAAAAATATTATAATGAATATTAATTTCCTGAAATATACTTAAAGTATTATCACTTGTAAAACTAACAAGGATATTTTGATAACAAAAATCAATAGTATTTAAAGAGTATTATTGAGATAATACATGCCCAACACATCATACCTTTTAAGGTAATGTAATTAGGACCCAACTGTGTGATTTAATGTCATCCAACAAGTACTTCTAGGAGACGGGTTACTAATCAAGGTCTAGTGTGGGACTTATTCCAAAGTAGCCCAAAAGACCTAGAAGGGATTTTTCATCCCATCTTAGACATGAACCTATTGGTAATATGGCCTGGAGAAGATTATGGTGAATTCAGGGTGTTGGGTTCACACCTCATGGAGACTTCCTACATATCGCATCTGGAAAAGATTCATACCCCATGTAGATAGAAAGGATTTTTCTTATGCCTATGGATTTTATTTGAGGGTTTTTCTTGCATGGGATGTGGCTCTTTGACATGGATGCATGGGTTTGAGGACTTAAACCAAATTGGAGTCCCTACGTTTCTTAATTGGTAATGTGGTCCTTTTGTTTTTTTTCTCACAAGGGATGTGGAACTATTAGATGGGTTCATAGATTTGATAACATACACCGAATAGTAGGAACTTGGTGAAGGTTAGATGAAAATATGGAAAAGGATTCTCTAACAAGACATGTATTTGACCGTACATATTTTATTATCATCACTAACATTTAAGCCCACATGATTCACGATCATTATGAGAAACAAGAGGAATTAAAATATTAATAAAACCACATAATACATTTATTCCAATGGAGGATGAGGTTAGGGATACTAGTGAGAGAATTTTATTTGATGTGCCGATGTTCTCTCAGGTTTTAATAACTATGGTCGGTACTTATTCACCTTTACAGATATGGCCTGAAATAAAGACTATGTGTTCAATCCATGAGGGATTTCACTTTCCCAATTTCAGAGAATCTAAAAGGAGGATAAGTAACTATCCATAATCAATGGGAATGGAAAATGGCTCCCCTCACTATCTGAAATGGGGAGGTCCCTATCATTTCCACAAAATGTGGTGTCTCAGTGACCATGGTAATATATAATCAATAACATTTCAAGGATCCCACATATTAGGTAGGATAAATTCATGACCTCCATTACTAATGGAATTTATAATCGAGAGGACACACTTGTGTTCTATATGATTTTATCATAGATATCCAGAGTCTTTGGGAGAGGTCTTGGATAAGTCCCCCATGGTCAAGGGGTCCAAAAGAAGAGATTCCCTTCCATGGGTGGTATAAAAGAGGTCTCATATCGTGGATTTGAGGGTAAGACTTGGGTGAGTTGAAGGTGGTTCACACAAGATGGACCTGGGAGTGCTGAAGAGGTCTTGTGCAGGGTAGACCTGGGTGAGATTAATTGGTCATATGTAGGGTAGACTTGGGTGTATAGGAGGTTATTTTCACAAGGTGGACCTATGTGAGCTAGAGGAGACTTCATGAAAATGGAAAACCTAGGAAACAACATCTAGGAAAGGTGTTTATCTAGGATTCAATGGTTTCCTCAGATGTCTCTTAAAGGGTCTTTCATAGGTCCCAAGTTTGGGAGGAGACCTTCACATGAGTACTTTTTGACTAAAGGAAGTATATCCTAATGTAGGTATCTTGTGTTTCACACACTGAATGAAATCTAATCCTTGTATTCCAAATTATTATATATTCTATTAGGTTCTTGAGAGATACCTTGATGGCTTTGAGGGACTATAAAAATCATTAGGGTGATAATAGCTTTAAAAATTATTTTGATCTTCTATTCGTGTCAAATGAAGAACCCTAGGTTCCTATTTTTAGGAAATTTTGGGACACTATGTAAAGTACGTCACTCGCGTAGGTCCATCATGCAGGTTCCTTGTGTATTTACCTCGCACAGGTGTGGATTCTCCTTCTAGATTATCCTCATATGCCTTCTGTGAGCCTCTTGGTGTGCAGGATTGGTTCATGTAGGTTTTATTAGTAGAGTTACTTGATTCCCATTAGTTCCCATCACCTCTTTATTAGTTGAGTAATTTCCCATTCAATCATATCACCATCAAATGAAGAAAATGAGTGTCAAAAAACTTTAAACTATTGATATAAATGTTCACCAGCCATATGTCTATCTCTTCATCACTTAGAAAATCCATATGTTAATCATTCTCGCAAAGAAGTTAGGTCGGTATGGTCGTGCCTCGTGGTGGATTAGTTATCACATGAGTCCAAGAAATCTGATTTTCTATGATTTCATCCATATTTATTATTATCGTGAGATAAAAATGTAATATTTACACACACATGTTAAGGATGTATTGGTGGTGTCATAATTTATTTTATTACTCATTACTTTCATGGGAATATTGATGTGCATGTAGACTTCTTGATTAGAAATTTAGGTAAGTGAAATTGTCCCACACAAGATATCTAATTGAATAGAATGGAGATGGTATTGTTACCAGGAAGTAATCTGGAGGATTTCCACAGTGATTTTCATATTTATCTATTTGTAACATTATAATCTAGTTTAGAATTTAATTTGGGAGCCTATTCTATTTATATGTATGAAATGGGTGAATTTTTTTAATTTCATAAATATTTTTTTCTTCCACCTTAATACTCTAACTTCTTTTATATTTGTTTATTTTATGGTGTATGGATATGATTATTTAGGATATAGTCTCACAACTAATGGAATTCAAACCCTCCACCCTAGTTAAAATCCTATTTCATATAGGGAGATGTACATGAGGTCTTTTAGATCTTTGAATCATACATAATGGTTCATGTTGGGGATATATAATCCCACGTTTTTATTATATTACTTTTCATTACATTGTACAAACAAAGGATCATTTAAAGTTTAGTTTATTGGAAGGAAGGTACATAATACATGAAAACATGAAAACATTCTTCTAGTACACTTGAAAGGATTCATAATAGGTTCATACTAAGTTCAATTATTGTATCTCATAAACTATGGATATACATCGGATAAAAGGGTGAGAATAAGGCCTAGTAATGAATACCAAGGGAAACAGTTTACAAGTGATCATGATACTTATCAATAAAAACATGAAGAATTTCATAAAGGAATGAAAAATATGAATATAATAAGAATAAAAAATGAATCATATATTGGAAATGTGGATACAACATTTACTTGATACAATAATAATAATAATATCACCAAGTTTTAACACTGAGGTGTCATAAAAATTACAAAGGTTATTCACAAAGGTATCGTAAAAAATGTCATCTCTAGAGATTAAATTATTTACCCAATGCATTGGAGTACTATTAGGACGAACCCTTAATATGTCATAATTAATTTTGTCTACATATATCATAATAAATATTTCATAAATAACTTATGTAGACTAAAAAATGGGTTTCATATCAAAATCATGGTGTTTTGGAAAGTGCTTAAAAACATGATCCTTTTGTCATTTTAAACCCATAAAAATGAAGGGGGACTTCATTTATGTTAATACCAGAATAAAATAGAAAATTTTATCATATATGTTAATAAACTTATCTAATAAATATGTTTTAGTATTAATAATATAAAATTAAATAATTTATTGATAAAAAGAGATAAATTTTGGAAAAAAAACTACACCATAATGGGAAAGAAACATGGTTTTAGAAAACATTAAAAAGAAAGGAGAATAGGGTATCCCATTAATAAAATTCTCTTAATATAGTATAGTGATATCATAAAATGGAAACAAGAATATATTATGTAAATTTTGAAGACATACCACATAAAAAAAGGACTTGAATGGAAAAGAGAAGTTGAGATTTCCTTTACCATGAAGAGTGAATCCTAAAACTCAAAGATTGGGACCTTGGGGGCTTGAGGACACTTTGGGAGGACTCATTGGGAGGTAATAATATTAGATATTCGTTTGGGGTGAATTTATAATTAAATTAAACGAATAAATGGATGGGTATTTATAGAAAAAGAGAGTGATTTTTTAATTAATTTCCCTAGACACCTCAGTAGTGGTATATGCAAAATCATGGGCTTGCCCATGGTATTTTAACATGCTATTGGACACAAGGGAAACCTATTAAATTATTTTAATCTAAAATAGTCTGTAATAATTTAATATTAATCATTATGTCATTATTACATAGTTATGATTTCATTCAACATACCGAAAAACTAATACTATATTTGTATTTTTCAAGAAAAACAACAATATTTTATAAAATCCTCATAAATTCACCCTAATGTATTGTAGATGTTATGATTTCAAAAATGAAATTTATTTTATCATAATAAAACTATAAATATGATAAATCTATATTATAAAAATAAAAATAATTATTTATTAAAAATAATAGCAGACAAAAAATTCAGAGTAAAATAAATATTAAAATTTTCGACACAAGAAAAATAACTATTATATTATCATATCTAATTAAATAAGAGTTTTTTATAATAATATTTAATTATAATAAAATTATTAATGAAAAATTAGATTAATATGATAATTTTTATCTCCCTACAAAGTAAAATTCGTACCTAAAAAAATCAATTTAGAAATTAAATCTAAAATTTTAAGCAAAAAATTATTAAAATGAAAATGACGAAATAATAATTTTATTTAAACAAAGGTATTATATTTTGAGTAACTAGGGGCTTGATACATAACCCCTTATAACACCCTCATATAACCTAATGGTAAGTTGTGTGATGGTGAAATACTCTTAGGGAGGCTCGAATAACATCGCTTGAGTGGTAATCTCTACTAACTTGTACTTCTCCCGTATGTGGTTTCATTAAAGCTTAACATATTAAGCCTCATCTTGGTCTTGGTTAAGATTAAATCCTGGTGATTCTACCTCCTTCCCAAGCTCCAAAAAATGGGCTTCGTATGGGACAACTCTACTGGTTGAGTCTACAAAATCTTATTTCTACATAAATTAACCATCATCATTACTATTTATAATACTAATTATAATGTAAAAATTATTATTAGGAGTATTGTTTCAAATGGTCATGTTGAACAATGGTCATAATTGACCAACAATCATATAATGGTCAAAACCCAATGGTCACATTTCAATTATTCTCTAATCATTATATAGTTTGGTTGAGTATAAAATAAAATAACACACAATTTTAGGAAATAAATATTATTCAAAATGATCAGGTCAATACAGGGAAGTTATAAAATAACATTAGATCAAAAGTTTACTTTTATTCCATTTTTCTTATTATGGGACATGGAAGAAAGGAGATAGGATGTCTAGAACTCTGGTTGGGGATCTTTCATGTTCTCTCCAAGTCATGTGTAATAGACCTCTGAGTTACATTTAATAGGATTTAGTTTATAGTTATATGGGATTCGTGTGTGTTCAAGAATTATGATTAAGAATGTATAATCACAAGTTATATATATACCTATTTTGTGATCTATATTAGTTATTAAATTTAATGACCTGATTATTTTATCTATTTAGGGCATGATTTTCTTCTCTATTGAGTGCTATATATATATATATACTCCCTACTAATGTGATATATCTTTTTTATATTAATTTGGTGAACTTGAGAATTCTATTATTTTATGCATATATATATGATTGTAACTAACATGTAGGTAAAGAGAAACTTGTGTAATACTAAGAAAGGGTTATCTTGGGTTATGGGTAGCCTTCTAGGAGAACCTTTTTGTGATCCCATTGAATATTTTGGATCTTTATTAATGGATCCTTATGATTAAATGTTGATTGGTAATTTAAAAAAAATGTTGCCTCAGAGATGCTTCACTTCTCTTGATATCGAAGATGGACTAGGTCCACCATAGGTTCTATATGAGGATGCACCTGATTAATATCCCACACCTTATCAACCGGTTCAAGAATTATATCCTCCCCAGCCTAGAGTCTTAATGATTTTACATGCCTGTGTAGGAAAAGTACAAAGGGTTATGGTTGACTATGCTTTTGAGTTACCTCTCTACCATCCTCCATCCTTTCAAGAAATTGGAGGATAATATCATATTAATTACTAGTTCGAAATCATTTAGGTAATATTTTTCATGGTCAAGACATGATAGGATTAATGGCTTATTCTAGTAGTATTTATTCTCCAGGTCCTTTCCAAGTGATGATGGGATGTTATGGGTAAAGCATGCATATGTGAGGGATTTTCTTGAAGGCCTTCAAGAACTTATTATTTGGGGAATTATTTCCTAAAATATTGAAATTGGTTCATTCTTAATAATTAATGGATAATCAGTAAGGTACCATGACCATATCCTCATACTCCAGTCATTTTATTGAACTCTTTTTTTTCTTCTCTCTTGGATATAAATGTGGCATATAAGACCATGAGGTTGTAGATCTGTCTTTATCCTTATATTAGGTGGTAGATTAGGTGTTTTTACCTCATCAAATACTAAACGGTTTTTCATAAGTAATTTAATATTAATAATTTCTTGAAGGAGGATCGATAAATTTCTCTTATTCCACCTTTTATTACTCAGGATGGTGGACCTTCAACTTTTGTGAGTGTCTCTTTAGGTAACAAAAAGTGTAATATTGAGGACATGTAGTGGGGTAATGATATGTGGGCGGAGAAGATTTTGGATTCTTTATCCCCTCTAGAGTAGTTCCATAAATATTGAAATGTGGTAAAGTAAAACATTATCCTTGTTTTTGTACAACATCTTAAATATAGTGTTAGAAGCATGAAAATATGGGGAATATATTGAAGCTCTTATTTAGAGAAATAAAGTATAGTTTCCATAGGGATAAAATATAGATGAGATTTACGAACCAAGTATCTATCTAGGGTACTTCAAAGTAGGATCAGATGATGATGCATCAGGTGAGTCAGGAACCATAGGTTCATGGCATGGAGTAGAGGTATGTAACATTTTGAGTTTTTGAGTGGGTTGAAAAATCCCCAAACTATCTAAATTTTTAATTTTGGTTATCAGAAAAACCATTTTATTGATCTTTCAAACTTTATTCCATGATTTATCTTGACCCAAGGACTAGTTTATAGATGGATTTTAAGTATTTTAAAGTTAACTGGGGTTTTGAGTGGGTTTCGGGAGCATCAAAGGCTGAAAACCCAACTTTTCAGGGTGTGTAGCCAGTGGCACAAGGTTTAGAAAAACTGTACAGCCTCCCAAGAGTAAATGTGTGGCCTTCAAGTGAAACCAAAAATGTTTTGAAATAATATTATAATAGGGGGAACATGGACATGTTCGACATATGTAGTTTTTAATAGAGGTCTCGCGCATGGTTTGTGCATGGTTTGGGAAACGTTTGACCTTGACCATGCATGTGTGGTTCCTAATTAGAGGGAGCCACACTATTGGTGCATATTTAACCAAAAAGTATGGCCAAACCATGTGGGTCACATAAAAAGGTGAAATTAGGCTTATATTACTTTTATTTTCCTCTATTTTTCTTTTCCACCTTCCTCTTACTCCCATTTCCACTACACGCAGGCATTATCCTAACTTCTTCATCTGGACACTAATCATCAATCTATTAGTGGATATGGATTCATATCGGTAATACCTATAATCACATATCTTCTATTTTATGTTTCTATCACAATATAGATTGATAAATCTATTCAAGAAATTTTAAACTTTTTTTAGGATGTTCATCAGGAATACCAATTTCATCAAATTCTTCTCGTGTTAGAGGCCGATATCATATGAGTGATATTCTACTAGTACATGGTAGGTGGTTACCATATTTTCTCATTGATTTTACAAGTGTTTCGGGGGAAACATTATATTATTTATGTGGGTCTTCTGGGTGAGACCCAAATTAATTAACTACTAGTATTTAAATTATTGAATTGATCATGTGACATTCTTATGGGAATGAACTTGCTACACAACACTTGGTCAATCTTGGTAAGGGGATTGAAATACCATGGGAATTTTAGGTCAGGCATGTATTTTGAATTAAATTTATTTGTTAAATTTAAATATTTATTTTGAATTGCATGGTTCCATGGTAACATGATGGGAATGGCCCGATGATTAAGGTGGTGTTGACCACATTGACTGATGTGATGTAAGACATTAGGATGGGATTGGACTAAGTTACTTGGGTGATGATGATCATCAGTTAAAGTTTCATTCTCATTATATTGAGACAATGAGGTTTTGAAGATTGGAGAATGACCTAGATGACTTGAGATGGTGATGACCATCGAGATTTAGTGACATGGTCATAGGGGAATGATGTGTTGTATGATGTAGATTGGGATTTTTGTGTGAATTTCAGTCATTGTATATTGGTTGATGCACCATGGTAGTAATTTTCACACATATCATACTCATATTGAGGTGGTTTTGACTACTCATGTGGGTGGATTCCCTTATAGACTATACGGATTAGGTGATGTTATCGATCGTCAATTATGTTTGGGGTTATCACAGTAGAAATCAATGTGGTTGGTGATAGACCATCGGTTGGGGGTTGAGGCTCATCGAGTTTCTTGAGACCAATATGCTATAACTTTAAGGGGTCTTATATCATTATGCCTTGGGACATTAGGCTTCATGCTGACAGTTATAATTATTTGATGAAAAAAATAACTATTCCTTATGATTTAAGGATTTGAGCGAAAAAGAGATTATAATATGGGTTCTAAGGTTCCAGGTACTTATTTTTTGGGTGTGTTAGGTAGGTGTTAGACTACTTGATTATGGGAAACTGGAATCAGTGACATGTTTTAGAGATGGAAGCACAGGGTTCACATGGGATTATTTTCATCATAGGATTCCTTGGTATTTTACACCATGGATCATCATCACTACAGTTATATAAATTTATAAAAATTTTGTATTTCATATACATAACTGTGGGAACATATTTCAAAATTACGAGGGATGGATGAAGTAGGTGATTACTACCTTGTGGATGTTGAGCAAAATGGGTAGAGTGTTATTTGTATATGATGTTCATATATTGATTTAATTTATATTTAGAACACATGTATTTATCATGGATGTAAGACAGGAACAAACTGGTGGTGGAATAATGATATTTATTCTTGCACCCTACTCCGGTTGATCAGGACGCATGTAGAATTTAAGTATGTGAAATCTGGTAATAGATCGGGCTCATGAGATAGACCCTAGTGACTGAGTAAACCATTTTTAATGGGATGTATGTAAACGGGCCTTGTAGATTCATTCATCAACTGGAGTATAATTTTTAGATTTTGGTATGCTTTATATATGCATGTACTGATGGCTGGAAACAGGTGAAATTGACTATTGTTTTGTATGACCTGATATTCTATTGAATAGTTTTTTTAGTTTCGACAAATGGTATTGTCTATTAATGGTGTGTTCTAATTTATTATTCATTATTGTTGTTGTTTGTTTGTGCTCATGCTATTTTTAGTTATTATTCCTACTATTTTATGGTATCTCTTCCACTATGTTATATATAGATAGAAAATTATTATTATCACCAGAAGTTGTTATAGTCTTCGCATATCACTTCTTTACGCCCAATTTAATAGTATTCATCCATTGGTGTATGGGGAGGGGTGCTAACAGCCTAGTAGTAATCTGACTCAGAGCATGGTTTTAAAGTGTCTCCCGATTAGGGAACTATAAGTGGTATCTAAGTGGTATCATAGTATTTTTTTCTCTAGGAGTCGGTAGTAGCGTTAGGATATCTAATAATGGTATGAATTTTTTTCTTTTTAGTTTGTCTTACTAATTGGGTTATGGTAGAATTGAGGCCAGGATGTTGTCAAAATAAGGCAAAGAGCTCGTTTTTGGGTCCCTGTAGCCTCATGAATGGGGGGAAGACCATGTTTTAGGGGTGGTAAATTGATGTTATTATTTTCTCTTTTTCATATGAGTTGATTTATACCTCAACTGGTACACTTGGGTTTGATGTCCATCTTTTAAATGCTTTTGAACCATCACCTACCATGGAAATGGAGGTTTATTTATAAATCTTGATAGGAACATAGGCTCATATGATGTATTATTTTTTAATATCTTCATTGTGATCTAGAATTTCATTAAGAGGCGTTAGGTTTTTTAATGTGTCAACAAATGAATCTAAATAGTTCTTTCTTACTTAGCCTCTCTTTGGTGGAATTCTCTTCATCCGGCATGGGCATGTGGTTCGAATCATATCTTTGTGTGATGGATATGAATGTGATATATGGTCCCAACCTAATGATGGTAGGTAGGGATGATTATTGGGGTGAGTTTTTTAAATATTCAACGAAGAAGTTAAATATTGTAATCCTATATAGATTATTTTGTGTCATTCTATGTAGTTACCTCAGATTATATGTAATATCAGAGCCTATTATAGTAATGAGAGGGGTCGTGAATCTAGAGTGTATTTTATGCCCAGATCTGATGTGGGTAGTAAAGGGGCTATGAGTTCAGTTTACATGGGATACTTCGGCCCTGATATGGGTAGGTAGGGGGTCCTTGATGCCATATGTTTTTTGAAAGGTCTTGCTAGGGGAGTGTAATGGTATTGAAATATGTTGCCTATTACAAATTATCTTTTATGTGATATATATACATACTGTAATGGTTTTAGGATCATTATATTTTTATTCAGCGGGATTCCACCTACATGGGCTTCAGTGGAGCATTACGACGGCATTGATATAGTGTCGCATGAGCATGCATGAGATGAGGCCCCTGAGGATTGGGATGAGTCCCCAGAGAGTCCGGATGATCAAAAGCCATGGGATTAGGCATAGGTACATGATCCGGTACAAGTGATACATCTATAGATAAAAGGATTTTTACCATGGACTTATGAGCATCTTAGTGTGAGTCTGGTTCAGGTCATCCATAGTATTGATAGGGGAGATTAGGGAGTTGAGTCATCTATGGGGTATTTGACTCGCGAGTTCAATTCATAGAACATACCACTATTTCTGGGTGAGTGTGTACCATTGGAAGTATAAAACTAGATTTAGGTGGTTCAAATAATCTTTGACTAGTTGGAGACACCTCTAGGCCGAAGGATGAAGCTAAAAAGGTACATGCTCAGAGGACCAGAAAATCACTAGTTGGATATACTGAAATATGTAGGAAGAGACAAGGGATTGTACTGGAAGGAATTCAAGGATAGGTTCTTTAAGAACTTATTTATGTAGATACTGAGGTTGGATGGAGCCTAGGAGTTCCTGAATCTCCATCAGGGGGATAGGTCTTTCATGGACTATACATTTACTTTCACAGACTTTTAGTAATTTTTACATTCCATGGTGGGCGACGACATCGCTAGGGTACGCCATTTTTTTGAAGGTTTATGGAATAAAATCAGGGTATATGTAAACATATTTAGGTTATCCTTATTCTCAGAGGCGTTGAATAAGGAATTGATATCAGAGGGAAACCTCATAGACCTGTCATATTCAGGTTGGGTGAAATTTTGATGTCATTTTAGTAGGGATACTTTGGGTATCCAGAAAGTGAGGCTGTGAGGAAACTCAGAATATAATCCATGCCAAATATTCCGGAAGACCACTATAGAGTGTAAATCCATATGATTTTTTAATTATTATTTTTAGATTAATTTATTCTTTTGAACTTATTCATTTGACAAATCACTGAATATATATCTTTTTATATGAAATCCCTAAGTTTGTATTTTGTTATACACAAAACCAAATAAATCTTGTACTATAAGAAATAAATAAATTAGCTTGTAGAATACACAATATCACAAACAATGTTGGGTCATCATCTGAACCAACACCCAACCCAGTTTGCGGCACAGCCCAAATGGCATTACCAATCCCCAAAGGATAGAAACAGGTTCTTGTGTATCAATGATAAATAATGGGAATGATTTTACCATATTTCCTTATCATAAACAACCATAAAAATAAATAAACAAAAATAGAAAATACTCAAGAAAACATGGAATAACCAATTTTATAGATTTGAGTTATAACATTTAAACAAAACCCAAAAAGGGACTACAACAAAAAAGGGGAAATTATAACTATCCCAAAAAACCCTATATGATAAGAGGATCATTTCCCTCAAGTCACCACAAAAAACACCTCACAAGGGAGACCTTTAGAAACCCCAAACACCATCTCAAAATTACATTCATTTACCTGTGTCAAACATTACCAAGTCTACTTACACTCAATGGTTTGTGAGGAAAAGCCCAGTAGGATGCCACCCAATAAAATATTCCATGCTATAAACATTATAAGATAATTAAACGTTCAATTTTTATTAAGTAAACACTAGAAAAATTTTATGGAGTCGATTTTTAAAGAAAAAATTCTTTCCTTTGAAATAACCAACCGAGTATATCATTTAATGACCGTAAGTGTGATATAACCATAGATCACTAAGTCATGAGAGAACCCTCTAGGAACTAGTTAAAAATGGGACACTAGGTACATTTTATCTTGGTGAAATGTGGCATAGAAACCACAACTAATAGAATTCTTGTTTATGATCCACTATGAGGGAAAACCCCATGGGCATAGAGGTCTCCAATCATCACAGTGTTTAGTTAGTGTTATAGCGTCAATCCTGCAGACAAAACTGGGATGAACATGTTCTGAATCATCTAGATTACAATTCCTACTCCACCCAACAAGTTACCTAGGCTTCCATTTGTGCTCAAATATGTTCCACATTACACATAAAAAATCATCTTCACATTACTCAAGCTAAACTGAGAAACACACATAATATGACTACACTTTCATAACTAAATTCCTCTTTTGATATAAAATTCACACCAAAAATATTTCAGAACATGATTCAAACCACTTTAACAATTAAATAAACCATTTACACAATTTATAAAACACCCTAAAGAGGAACAACATGGATTTACACAAGAAATACACCCAGTTTCCTATATAAACCACATTTTCAAACCATAGGCACGCCAAATCCATTCAAAAAATCCTTTATCACCACACACATAATCAATAGAACACATCAAAATACTCAATCTAGGATAATAAATTTGTCTAATAATGATTAAGCACAGAATCATCTACCTTTGGTGTAGAAGATTCTAGAATCCAATGCGACACTCCAACCACACCTCAACCGCACCTTCAAGATGCAATATTGAACTCTATACATAAAGATTAATCCCAAAGAAATATTTTATAGAAATAAAATCAGCATCCAAACCAATGGAGAAGAAAACCCCAAAAGAATGAGGGTAAAAACCCTATAATACAGAAGGAATCAAGGATAGAAGACACTTACATGAAGATCCTAAGGTAAATCACACAAAATATCCCACAAAAATAGATCCACAAGGGAGGGGTAAGGAGATAGAGGAATTACTAGGGTGGTAAAACCCAAAGGGAGATATAAAATAGGGGATTTAGGTTTAAAATTAGGGATATAGAAAACATAAAACCCAAATTTTAATAATTTAGATAGGTAGCACGGTAAGTACGCATTGTTTTCTTAACCATGTGAAAATTGTGCTCCCCTTACTGTCAAAGAAGGATATTCTTCACTATTAGCCCATGCTGTTTACAGACTGTGTGTTATCCTTGTGATGATCCTCTATCCAAAAACACCACATGGCTGCATGGTTTACTAGGCAAGGGCATAGGGTTTTACAAACCGTGTGCCAACCATGAACCACCTGATGTTTACCCATTTTTCCTTATTATTATCCCAAAACTCAAAGGAAACCCAATGATAATAAACTTATACTGAAAGTAAATATTAAAATACCTCAAAATAAAATTTCGGTCTTGAAAATTCTCCCCACCATGAAAACTTTATGTCCTCCAAAAGTTAACTCAAAGCTTGATCAGAAAATAAGGACGGGTATTATTGTTCAACCTAGGATTTCCACTCCCAAGTCTCATGCATATCACTACCAGGTTTCCAAAGGTCATGGAATAATGGAATAGAATTCCCACAAAGCACCTTCTCTTGGGAATCCACTATCTTCACTGTCCGTTCATACATGGATAAATCAATATGTATTTCCAATTCTCCCAAATTTAACACATGAGACGGGTCTGGATTATACTTATTCAATTGGGAAATATGAATCACATAATTAATTGATGTCAACTATGAATGTAAAGAAAACATGTATTCCACCTTTCCAACCGACTCGGTGATCTTAAAAGGTCTAACATACCTCAGAGTTATCCTTCCTCTATTTCTGAGTCAACTATGAACCAAATGAGATTCTACTTTCAAGAACACCCAGTCACACATAGAAAACTCAAGATCTTGGTGTATATGATAGACATGAGATTTTTAAAGACTCTATGCTATCAATAACCACTACCTGGTTTTCTTGATTTTCTCAGACGTCACCTGCACATGTCTTGGCCCCAATAGTGATGTCTCACCAACCTCAGCCAAACAAAAAATAGACCAACAAGACCAACCATAGAGCTCCTTGAAAGGAACCATTTGAATCAAGCACTGGTAACTATTATTATATGAAAATTTTACCAAACACAAATGGATATCCCATGATCCTCTGAAATCCAAGACACATTCTGGAAGCATTTCTTCTAGCATATGGTTTTCACACTCCTTCTAACCATCCTTTTGATGATGGTATATCATACTCACCTTGATTTTGAACCCCAATTCCCATTGAATTTCATCCAAGAACTGAGAGGTGAAATAGGGGTCTCTATCAGAAACAATTTCCGATGTCACATGATGGATCCTTACCACCTTCTGAACATATAATATCCCCATCTCATCCACTTTTACTAAATCTTTTGTTAGAATGAAATGGATTGATTTGGTCAAATGATCAACTACCACCCAAATGTTGTTCCTTCCTCGAGGTGTATGAGGAAAGAAAATAATAAAATCCATGGTAATCTTATCCCACTTCCAGATAGAAATAGGTAGTGGTGGAAGAAAACCATAGGTCCTTTTTTTCTATGTTTTCACCTTCTGACATGTATAACACCTCGATAAAAAGTTAGCTACATCCCACATCATTCTTTTCCACCAGAACAACTGATGGACATCATAGTAAATATTTTTAGAACTGGGATGAACATCCCATTGAGACTCATGCCTATAATATATCACCACCTTTCCGAAATTTAATGACACCACAAAGTGTTCCTTGAAACATAAAAAAACCTCTAAATATGATGACCAATTGCGAGGTGTATCCCCACTATGAAGAAACTACTCATATAGTTGTCACAACCCATCCTGAGGTTTTTTACACTAAATCAGCTATAGGAGGGAAGGATCCAACTGAAAACTATATAATAACACACCTCCACTGTGCTCCTTAGTTTCCAAGTGAAGCTTTGTAAAAATCCCCAGTAAGGCCCACTCATCCCTGGACTTCCTCAATTCCTGCACTAAGACTTTTCTACTCAAATAAATAGCCACTACATTAACCTTTCTTAGGGTATAGATGATATCGAAGTCAAACCCCTAAAAATTCACAATCCAACAACATTTCTTCAAGTTAAAATCCTTTTGGGAGAAAATATAGGCTAAGCTTTTGTGATAATAGTAGACCACAAATTTCTCCCAAAAAAGATAATGACGCCACATATTGAGGGAATGCATCACCACTGCTAGCTCCATGTCATGGGTCAAGTAGTTCTTTCTATGTGGTTAGAGTTGGAAATATCCATATACCACCACATGATCATCTTTCATAAGCACAAATCTGAGGCCCATACCTAATGCATTGAAATAATCTAAGTAGCCCTTTCCTGATTCTGTAAGGATCCAAAACTGGTTTTGTAGTCAACCACTAATTAAACTCCTCAAAGGATGCCTAAAACTTAGAGAACCATTTAATATTCACTCCATTCTAGGTGAGGTATGTCACGGAAGAATAAATATGAGATAAAACCCCAAAAAAACTACCTGTAATAACCATAAAATACAAGAAAACTTCTAATTTCAAACACATTATTTGGATACTCCCATGAGATAACTTCACGGTACTTTTCTGGGTCAGCCTAAATCCATTTCTTTGATAATACATGACCCGAAAACTTCACTTCCATGACCTAGAAAGTTCACATTGAAACTTTTTTATAAAGATGATGATCCCAAATAGTTCCCACACGGTCCACAATTGACATTCATTCTCCTCCTCATATTCAGAATGAAATATGATTTCATCCAAAAATACCACAATGAAAGAGTTAACATACTGGTGGAACACCCTATTCCTGAGTTCCACAAAAACTATTGGATAAGTTTTCAATCTGAGAGGCATGACCAAGTACTCGAAGTGCTCGTACCTTCATTGGAAATCTAATTTTAGAATATCCTCCGCTTTTCACCCAGACTTGGTAGTGATTAGAATGCAATTCTATCTTATATAACCACTTTTCCCCTTTTATCTAATCAAACAGGTCATTAATTCGAGGGAAATAATACTTTTTCTTGATGGTTAACCTATTCAGCTTCCGATAATCAATACACAACTGAAGTGATCCATCGACCTTCTTTGAAAACAAGACTAGGGAAGCCCAAGGAGAGATGACCGGGAGAATTAATTCTTTGGATTCCAAATCTTTTAGTGGTATCTTTAATTCCCTCGACTCAGTGAGGTCCATGTGATATGAGGGAAGGGAAACATGTTATGTCTCCAGCACTAAATCAATCAAGAACTCCACATACCTCTCTTAGGGTGAACCTAAAAATTTATTTGGAAATACCTCTGTGAACTCATCCACTACTTGAGCTAATACACCGATAGGAGAACCACTATCATCCTCTAATATGTGTGATGATAATTAAAAAACAAGATCATGCAACTCCATGAGTAGAGGTCCAGCAAGACCTGACCAGGGATCATACTCTCCATGAAAAACATGATTGCTCCTATCAGGTGACATGAAACATACCCCCACCTATAACAATCGATATATGCTTGAAATAAAACCATCCAATCTATGCCAAGGATTGTATCAAAGAGGTCCATATCCAATACTAGGATATCCAATTACAACTCGACCCCTAATAAGGTGAGTTCACAAGATGGGCACCTAAGACCCTAATTCTTATTCTTACCCAATAGTCATACTAACTCCATCTAAAAAGACATAATCATAGTTTTAAAATTAAACAGATTCACAAGAAAAGCAGAGATAAATGAAACAGAATCACCAGTATCACATAAATCAACTATTGTATAATATTCAATTAAAATGGTACATTGAACTCTCAAGGGACCTGCATCTGTTCCCACTAGTGTTTTGTATAAATCATGAAGATTCCTGGTCTCTATATGATTCTAAACATGGCCACTAACCTCTGTCTCCACCCTGAACTAACTCTGACTAGAAGAAGATCTGGTCCAACTACAACAACCACCGAAACAATATCCCACTATCCTAGATGGCTCTAGTTGATCTGACATTCCCCTGGAAGCTAAAGATCCCTCCCCACGCTTTTATGGGCACATTAGAATGAAAAAATGTTGTTAGTGTCCCATAGATCCACATATATGACAAGGTTTGGGAGGGGATGTTCACATAGGATGAGTATTCTCTAACTTCCCACAATAGTGTAACACAATTAATCCTTCATCGGAATCCACATATTAAGACTATGGGGAAGGATGGCTCGAACTACCACTTCCCATTTTCCCTTACACATATCCCTTCTTCTTCATCTTAGATGAACTACTGCTTCCCATCACTGAAATAGCCCCAATGGAACTAGACCTACCTTTGTGGTTGATCCCCACTATGCAATATTGATCAACTTATCCATCATAGGTACTCATATTAAACAAAAAGACGTGGGAATAAATATATGGCTTCAACCCCGTCTCAAACCTTCAAGACATCATCTTCTAATTGGAAACAATTTTGGGTATATACCAAACTAGCTCAACTAAGTGGTTGGCATACTCCATTACTAACTGGTCCCCCTGAGGAAGATACATAAAATACATAGATCTTCATAATCCAAGACCTCCGGGAAATAATAGTCTTTGAAGATAGCCTTTATGTCTTTCCAGTCCATCTGTTCATGCTTCCCTGTTTGGACCATTAAATCCCACCACATCTGAATGGTACCTTCTAGAAAAAATGAAGTGCATTTCACCCTGACTTCATTAGGAGTGTTAATAAATTCAAATAGCTAATCTATATTCTCAATACACTCCTCTGCTTACTAACTCTACATGATACCTTGGAAATAAGGAGGTTTGTTCTTAAGGTACATTTAGTCTATGTCCTTTCTAATACTAGGTTCAACTTCCCTAGATATAGTAGGACTAGGACTCGCTCCCTATCCCAAAGCTGGAATATCCCGGATCACGACTTCAACTAGTCTCTGATCAAGTGTTTATGAATAACACTATCTGACTTCTTCCCATAGTTTCAATAGAATTCTTCTGGAGTTTTGTTACTAAAAAAAGAAACAATCACAATAAAACCCATCAATACAAATAAATCTAACAATTTTCAGCAATTAAAAAATTTAAAAATAAATAAAAATCATCACAATAACGTAACGACCAAACCACTTTACCCCACCTAATGTCCATGTACAATATTTAGGGTGTACATCCCACCTAGAGGAGAAGTAAAACAAAAATCCCAACATTTTAGGGTGACTCGAGGTCTAACACGAGGTGTGTTGGCCCGACACCCCACTCACAACCAGAACAAAAAGTCCCGAAAATCCTCACTCCAATATATATTGAATCATCCTAGATAAATTGACACAAAAATAGTGAACCTCCTTTGATACCATTTTTCATGAACCAATTCGTGTCTTCATCCAAACTGGCACCTGAGACGACTTTTGGCATAGCCCGAAGGGTGTTTCTGATCCCCACGAGCTGGAAAACAGTATATGGGTATCGATGATAAACATGGGACTGATTTTACCCAATTTCATTATCATAACCAACCATAAAAATAAATAAAATAAAACCGAAAATACTAAAAAAAATTGGAACAACCAATTTTTTGGATTTGAGTTATAACATTTGAACAAAACACAAAAAATGGATACAAAAAATGGGGAAATGATAAATATCTCATAAAACATTATATGGAAATTGGAGAATATCCCTTAAGTCACCACAAAAAAACAACTCACAAGGAAGACCTCTAGAAGCCCAAAAGTCCATCTCCAAATACATTTCCTTTACCTATGTCAAACATAACCAAGTCTACTTGTACCCAAAGGTGTAAATGGAGTGTGAGATAAAGGCCAGTAGGATGCCACCCTATAAAATATTCAATTATATAAACATTATAATATAATTAAACATTTATTTTTTATAAAAGAAATACTAGAAACATTCTATGGAAGTAATTTTTAAAGAAAAAAAAATTCCATTGAAATAACCAACCAAGTACACCATAAGCTGATGGTAAGTGAAATATCACCACAGAGGACTAAGTCACCATCGAACTCTCTAGGAACTTGCTAGCAATGAGACACTAGGTAAATAAAATCTTTGTGAAATGTGTCATGGAAACCATGAATAACATTTTTCTAAAGCATGATCCACTTGAAGGGGAAACCCCATGGTCCTAATGGTATCCAATCATCACAATGTTCAGTTAGTATTGTAGCATCAATCCTGGTCGATGAAACATGGATGAACCACTTCTGAATAATCTAATACAATAGCCTTAGTCCTCACACCTAGTTACTCGGGCTTCCCTTTATGCTCAAATATTTTCCACATTACACATAAAACATCATCCTCACATTTCTCAAGATAAACAAATAAACACCCACAATATTCCAACACTTTCACAACCAAAATCCTCTTTTGAAATCAAACGCACCCTGAAACTAATTCAAAAAATGATTTTAGCCAATTTCACAATTAAATAACCCATTTTAACAATTTATAAAACACCCTCAAGTGGAACAACAAGGCCTTACATAATAAATAGACCCAATTTATTATAGAAACACATTTTTCAAACCATATTCATGTCAAATCCATTCAAAAACTCCTTCCATGCCACAAAAATAAATCATAGATCACATAAAAACACTCAATAATGCATAATAAATTATTCTAATAATGTTTAATCAAGGAATCACCCACATTGGGTGTATAATCTTTTAGAATCCGATGTGAAACATTAATATCACCTCATCCACACCTTCAAGAAGCAATATTGACCCCTATATATCAATATTAAACAAAAATCGGCATCCAACCCAATGGAGAATAGAAACCCCATAGAAATAGGGAATAAACCCTAAAATAGAGAAGGAATAAAGGATAGAAGACACATACTTGATGATCGGAGGGAAATCACACCAAATATCCAAAAAAAATCGAGATCCAAGGGATAGGAAAGGAGAGGGAGGAATGCTTAGGGTGAGGAAACCATAAGGGTGGAAAAAATAGTGTATGTAGGGTTAAAATCATGGATATATAAAACATAAATCCAAAATTTTAATGACATGGATAGTTTATATGGTTAGATCACATATTTTTCCAAACTGTACGGTAATCGTGCACCCCTTACTGTCCAAGATGAACATTCTATATGGTTAACTAATTGTACGCTAACTATGTGATGAGCCTCTATCCAAAAACACCACATGGTTACATGGTTACCTGGGAATGAGCGCATGGTTTTATAAACCATGCGTCAACCATACGCCACCTTCTATTTACCCAATTTTCCTTATTTTATACAGAAAAACTCAAAGGAAACCCAAAGTGAAAATGTAGACCGAAAGTAAATAGAAAAATACCTAAAATGATAATCAGAAATGTTACACACAACTCTATATTTGGAAATTATCACACCCAATGATGATTCCCCTTGTTAATTATTGTTACATTCAAGGTTTAGTTTTACCAGACTACAAGATACTATTAATATTATTATTAAAATATTATTATAATTACCACCTAATCATTGTAATGGAATTTATGAATAAGATTAAAAAAATTGTAAAAAATATTATTTAAACATGTATATAAAATTAGTTCTTTGGTTATCAACTACTATAAGTGAATGTAATAAATATTTGAAAACAAAAAATTACATTTATAAGAAAACTATTTTTTTGTTCAAACACAATTTTATCTTCATAAACTATAAAAACCACTTTTTATAAATGTTTTCTAAAAAATATATTTATTATATATTCAATAAATTTTTTAATACTCATCCAATATAATTTTTAGGTATAATATAAGAATAAATATAATTTTCTGAATAAAAATATGTATTCTTCTCAAAGGTAGTCTCACAGCATTTTCATAGAGAACCCATTTTAAATATTATTTTTTATAATTTAATAATTTTTATTTGAAAAAAAAACTTAATTTATAAAATATTAATATAAAAATATATTAGGGTGAATTTTTTATATATTTATGGAAATTTTAACATTTTTTATGAATAGTGAAAATATATTGAATTTTAATTCAAAAACTGATTTTTTGTCTAATTTATTAATAAGGTTAAGATTTATAGATTGGTTTTAAAGTTAAATTAGATCCATTTTACAAAAATTAGTCCTATTTACATAATTGGAATCAATTTCACTTTTAAATGTAATATAAAATATTATCACACTTTTGATCACTTTGACATTAAAAACTCACATTGTAATCTCATCTATGGGATTAAATTTGATCTAATTTTTAACAATTCTTTGACTAGAATCTGAAAAAATGGATTCCATATTTCGAATAATAATATAATTTAATTTAAAACAATTTCAACTTAGTTATTGAGAAAAAAATTAGTGAAATTAATTAAAATTAATTACAGCGATTAAGAGAAAAATCAGATTAACAAGGGACTAAACATTACACTTTAGGCACAAAATGACATAGAAAATTTTTAAAATAAATTGGGTGGATATATTCATACCCTATAATACATTTTATATAATTTGGTTCATTTTTTCATCCACTTTTCATATGAAAACTGTGGTTGGAATTCCCTTCTAAAAAATTTACAAGAATGCCACTCCTCCCCCACTATAAAAAGAAACTCATCCCTCCAACTTATTAACACATATCAAGTCTGTTTTCTCTAAAAAAATATAATAAAATAATAAAAAACCCCTCCATTCATTTTATAATCCTACATTTGGGTAGAAATATAACCAATGAATCCCTTTGCTGCAAACTAAGTGGAGTTACCCAAAGAAGTGGTAACATCTTTCCTCAAGCTCCTTTGATTCATTATCATTCCACACCATCAACTAATCTTATTCAATTATTATATAATAACCTCATTATCCAAAATATAATTACAATTTTTTATTCTCTGGGTACTACCTACACTTCACACACTTCCATCTAATGTGTAACTAACTTTCCATTCTTGGGTACGGTGATCTATCGCCTCACGAAACGATGTTGTTCATTTTTCTTTTACCACCTATCATGGTTCAACATTAGGATGACAACACTATTTTTATATGGTATATATGATGTTATTATGAATTTATGATTATATAGTTATTATATAACACATACATTCATTCTTACCTTTTTTAAAATATGATAATTGTTTTGGGGAAGTGTGCACTACCGCCTCCTTAAAGTGATGTAATCCGTTCATAGTCTACATGAAATGTATTAAGAATGGGTTAAATACAATTTTATGATATATATGAAATAATAATTCTAAAATTATTAATTTATATATTTTTGTACAAATATTTCATTTAATTTCTTCCTTTCAATACGATAATAAAACAAAAACAGCATCCATGCGTATATACGACCTTTCGTATCTATAAATAGTGCATTCAATTTCATACTTCTATATTTTTTAGATTATTATAAATAAATATTTAATAAATATATATGATATTAATATAACTTTTCAGATTATTTAAATAATTAAATCAATATATAAGTAAGATGATCAAGAATAAAAATTCAAAACATATATGAAAAATAAAGCATATATTACCTAAAATGTAACATTAACAAAGATTTGTTAATAAAATGTTAATATAAAGTAACAAAAAAATAATATATGGTATTATATATAATAATATGGTTCCATGTGAGTTCTATAATAAACATATATTTTTTATACATGAGTTTTGAACAATTACAATGAAATTCAAGACATAATGTAAGGGTTTTCTCATCTCATATTTTATATCTATCAGATACATTCCCTGTTCACCAGACATTTATTTTGTGTAGTGTATATACTGCCTAGGAATGTTTTAAATGATTATTATACTTAAATTTATGGGTGTTTACATATCCATTTTATTATCTTACATTCATGGGTTTTATGGTTAAAATGTTATTAAATCAGTAAAGTAATTTTTCTCAATTTTCCTTCATTCAGTCATGTTCCATATTATGCACATATATTTTTCTATGAAATGTATATACTTACCTTTTACATTTTATATCATGAATATACTTATTTTCATGATATTTTGAGCTTCATTTAATGTTATTATATCTATATTATTATGATTCCAAATTACCATAGTGGTAACAGTTTATTACTACAATATCTCATTTATCGAGATTGTTTATGATTATACTTCCATTGATAAAATATTATGATCCATATCTCAATAAAACTAATTAATTGTCTTATTTTATGGTTATCCAGGATATATTCATGTATTATTACCATTTTCCACTCCTTTCTACTTAAGATAATTAAGAAATTGTTTTAGTAAAAATACGAATTTATTTCTCCTTTATGTAGAAATATGTGTTCTTTTAATACCATGTTTTCTAAAAAAATGTTTTCAAAATATTATAATATTATCCTATAATGATTAAATAAAATTTTACCAATGTTTTACTTCTTTAAATAACATTTTTAAAAGTAATCTTGTTGCCATTTTCTGATCAAGGCACATTTCTAAACTTTTAAGGTGCAAAAGGAATATTTGGTATGTATAGAGTTACCCACCATAATTTCTATGAAACATAATTTATAAGTTAAAAAGATTATTTGTTAAAATATTTTTTTCTTAATATATTGAACAAAAATTAATTTAAAGTTTTTTTTAATGAAAAATATGTTCAAAAAAATATGTTTAAAAACCATTTTACATGATTTTTAAAGATTCCTTTATATGTTTTTAAAAGGTTATTTTCCAAAAAATATATTTCAATGATTTCAAGGTTTATTTATAAATTTTCAAGGAAATTTTCTAGAAAATTTTTTTCAAATGATTTGAAACCTTATTTTTATGTCTCAAATTATTTTCAATGAAAATTTTTTAAAGAGGCTTATAAGATTTATTTATGAGTATTCAAGGTGTTTTCAAAGAATAAGGTTTTCAAAATGCTTTATGTTGTAAATATATTTTCTTAAGAGAACAATATATTTTCAACAAGAAATGTTTTAAATGAAATTATAAAGCCTTATTTATAAGAAATATATTTTTTAAATGGCTTTATGAAAAGGATTTTCAAATAAATGCTATTTTAATTAAGAAATGTTCCATGGGATATTTCAAAATCCTTCTCATCTAGCATAACGTAATTTTTTATAGTTTATTAATAATATTCATATTATTTTTTGAATTATTTATGTTTTTATGGAATGATGCTTATGATAACCATTTATATTCAATAGGTTATATGCTTTTGAAACCCACTTCTTTTCATGGGGTATGCTTTAGTGAAATGGTTATGAAACCTATTACATTTATATAGGTTATGATGTGATGGAATGTTAATGATACCCATTTCATTTCATGGGTAATGATATGATAATTTTTTTTATCTATTGTTGCATGCATGTATGATTTAATTATGTTATGGGTGGGACCTATATCTCCCTCCAATGAATTGGTTAAATGATACATGTTTTATGAGCTCAAGACGACACATGGGAGGGCATCCCAAGCCCGAAAAAAATATTTAATCTTAAGACCAAAACATGAGGGTACATGAGAGCACATCCTAATCCCAAAACAAGAGGGTACATGGGAGGGTATCCCATGCCAGAAAAAATATGGTATATGAGAGAGTATCCCATGATCGAAACAAATGGGTACACATGAGGGCATCCCATTCCAGAAATGACATGGTATACGGGAGGGCATCCCAATCCCAAACTGGGTACATGGATGATTATCAAAAGACTAACAAGTTAGGTAGATCATGGTAGGTATCCTTGACATGGGATTTTCTATGATTATGTGTATGACACAATTCCAGGTATTACACCTATGTTATGATTTCATGGCTTATTCCCTTGATTCCCTTTTCATTCATGTCTTATGAACTTCCAATATTTATTCCATGATTCATGTTTTATGATATTTGATATATAGGGTGTGATCTTCTAATGATATGATCATGTTATCATACCCTTATTCTCATTTTATGATTACATATCTCCCTTGCATACCCTAATGAGAATCATATATCATACCTTTGTTATGTTTTTTCCCTAGGTTATGAATAATATTTTTAAGGAGGATTACAAAAAGGTGAATACCTTTAATGTAGATATTTAATATCTTTCACCAAGTTATAATATTTTCTTCCATGTTTCCAGAGTCACAAAAATATTATGGTCCTAAAGAATAATTTTTTTAATGTGATGAATATTCATTTAAAATGATGAAATATTCAGGTATGTTAATCCTAGGTCTCTGTGCGGGGTGAGTCGCCATCATTGTGCATTCGGTTCGGGTAGATAGGACATGTCTGGACTCAATGTGAGCATCCTACAAAGGGTTCATAAGAATGTGGATAGATTGGGAATCTCTAGAGGTTATGTAGGAATCCTTATTGTCTAGTTGGCATCCTAAAACAATGGAAGACTCATAGATATATGGTTGGACCAAGTGTGGTACCAGGAGATGGTAGCTGGGATTCGGCTATATGTAGAGATCGTGGTAGGGATAGTGGGACCCTAAAGTGGGTTTAATATATTTTATTAAGTGTAGATCCATAAGGATGATAAGACTAAGTTAGTTGGGCTTCAGTTCAAGTTCATGTAATGGAGATTTCAAGTGCAGAGAAGACCCATGATCCGACTATGGTTATAGGTATATCGTGGATGTGAATGGGTGTCTTTTTATTTTAGGCTTCGACCAGTTTTGATGCATGAGTTGAGTATGTATTGATTTTAGACTAACTAGGAACTCTTTACTAGGTTGGATTTGAATATTATTCAGGATATATATATATATATATATATATTTGAGGGGCATGGCACTGGGATTTCTATGGGAATTGATAACATATAGGTTATGTATTAGGTGTTGGGGAATTGGTATTTTTATGGGAATGAGTGTGTATATATGATGTGGGTTATAAAGGATGTGTGTAGGAATCTATTCATTGATGCGATGTGGGTTTTTTATGTGGTTCACAGAATCGGGACTTCTTATGATCACCTGTTGATGTGTGGGTACTTTTCTACATCTAATGAGATGCGGGAGCTCATGGGTGTCTTGTGCAACATGGGAATGAGGCGGGAATCTGATGAGATGCATGACTTTATGGGATTCAGATATGATGCGATATCTATTTTATATCCTAATTAGGTGAAAGAGTGGTAGTGTGTAACATGAGGATTTTTGAGTTAAGGGATGGTTGGTGGACCATCATAATGCTTGCTTTGGTGTTGGGAAGCAACCAGGTAGGTGATTCCTATGGTAGGGAGCACCTTTAGAGGATTCGACATGTGACTGACCGGGGTAGACTGGGTGAGTTGAAAGAGATTGGTAAGTTTAGTGTCATCTCTAGCTATGTCTTGATAGATCAGGTATGATCTATGTTAAGGTTGTGATGTTATAACATCCCATGTTTTTTGGCGGGTTGTAAAAGCCCCAAACTATTTAAATTTTTGACTTTAGTGGTCAAACCAACACTTTTCTTGATCATTGGAACTTTATTATGGGAGGTATCTTAACCCAAGGATTTTTATAGATAGTCTTTAGGGTTTAGAATGTTCCTTGGTGTTTTGAGTGGGTTTTGTGTGTGTTGGAGGCCAAAACCCCAACATTTCAGGGTGTAGAGATAGATGAATGTAGTTTGAGAAAACTTTTTGGAGACCCAGGAGTAATAATGTGGACATATAATGGAACTAATCATAGATTACTAACCATTCAGGAGGGGGCATATGGACATGTGAGAGATCCATAGTTTTTATTAGATGGATCACACATGGTTTGTGCACAGTTGGCTCCTAGGTAGAGGGAGTGACATGGTTGGCATATGATCATCCAAACTATATGTCCAAACTATGCAAGTCACTTAAAGGGGTAAAATTAAAACAATTCCCCTAATTAGTTCATTTTCCCCTCCTTACTCTTACTCCCATTTCCACCACACATAGATATATCCTTCTCCATTTTATATTCCTATTAGGCATTGGCCTAACTTCTTTTTTTGGACTCTGATCATAGATCCATTTGTGGATACAGTCTCAGTAAGATATTTAATCTACTAGTTTCTATTTTCATTTTATATTTCCATATAGATAACGAAATCTGTGAAAGTATTTTTACCCTATTTTTAGGTTATTTCTCTAAAATGCCAATTTCTCTTAGTTCATCTTGATTTAGAGGCCAATATAAGAAGAGATAGTGCCTACTAGTACAAGGTAGGTTGTGACTAGGTTTCTTCTTGATTTTGAGAGAGAGTTGGGGGATCCCTCTATATGCTCCAAGTGGGTTGACCGAGTGAGACCCAAATTAATTAACAAGGTATCTCTAAATAATTAAATTGATCTAGTGAGATGACTATGTTAATTCTCTAGCTACACTACACTTGGTCAATCTACGTAAGGGGCTTGGACGAGCTTGGGAGTTTTAGGTATGGTGTGTATTTTAAATTAAATTGATTTATTAATATTAAATTGTTATATTGAATTTCATAGTTCCATTGGAACTTGATGGGAATGGATTAAGGATTTATGTGGTGTTGACCATCTATAATGAGGTGATGTAATTCATTAGGATAGGCTTGGAACAGGTTACTTGGGTGATGATGATCACTAGTTGAGATTAATGGCCATCAGATTGATACAATGATGTTGTCAGGATTTGGGTATGGCCCAAATGACTTTACATGGTGATGAACATTGAGATTAAGTGACATAGTTGTAGGGTGAGAGCTTTTGAATGTTGGGTAATAGGATGTTTGGGTGATTTGTCTTCACCACACACTGGTCAATGTTCTTTTGGATTTGTGTGCACATAGAAAGTTCTCAGATCGAGGTGGTGTTTACCCCTAATATGGGTGGAGGTCCCTGTAGATTGTTCAACGTAGGTGATGGTGTTGACCATAAATTATGTTTGGGGGTGATCACCAAAGAAATCCACATGGATGTTGATGGGCCATTGGTTGAGGGGGTTGAGACCATTGGTTGGGGATGAGGTTCACCGAGTTACTTGAGGTTACTAGGCCAGAACATTGACGGAAAAATATCATCGTGCATCGGGACATCAAGATTCGATCTAATAGTGATTATTATTTGGGGAGATAAATTTTTTTTCCTTAGAATTTAGGTCTTTAAGATAATTGGGGATTCTGAATTGGGGTTTGAGGGACCAAGTACTTATAGTTTGGGAGTGTCAACTAGACGTCAAGCTATTTGATTGTGGGAATGTGGTTCTAGTGACATGTTTTGGAAATGAAACCTGAGGGTTCACCTAGTATGATTTTCTTCAACGGATTCCATGGAATTTATTCCAGGTATCCTCAACACTAAAATTATATATATAGATATATATAAAGGTGTTGCATTCCATGTATATAACTGGGAGAACATGTTCTTACATTACCGGTGATAGTCGAAGATGGTAATCGCAACCCTGTGGTTGTTGAGGCAAGGGTAGTGGTTAATTTTTATATGATGTACTTGTGTTTTTTTATTTTTTTTAAAATAGATAAACTTATCATGGATGTAATATAGTCACACATTATTGGTGGAAAAATGAGATTTATTCTCACACCATACACATGTTGTTCGGGATGCATGTAGAATTTATGTCTTTGTGATCAGGTAAGGGATCGGTATTAGGAGATGGAAATTAGTGATAAAGGAGTAAATTTTTCATGGTATGGATGGAAGGGAAATTTGGAGGTTCATTCATAAACTGGAGTTTACTTCTGATATTTTGGAATGCTTAATATATGTGTGTACTAATGTTTGGCCATGGGTGAACTTGTCTCTTATTTTTGATGACCTGACATGATATGGAATGTTTTCTTTTAGTATTGAAAAATGGTATTATATATAAATGGTATGTCTAGATTTAATTTTCATTCTTGTTGTTTTCTATTTGTGATTATGCTCTTGCGGGTCACTACTCCTCCTATTTTAAGGTCTCTATTACACTTTGTTATATATATGAATACCATTATTATTATCAAAACCATAAGGTATAATATTCCCACTATCACCTCTTTACACCCTCCTAGAGACTCAGCAGACTTTGGTGTATGGGGAGGCATGCTTAAGGCCTAGTAGTACTCTGGATCAGAGTACATTTTTAGGTCACTCCTTGGTTAGGGCTCTACAATGTAGGATGAGTTTATACAATTGATCAGGCTCCATTAGATGGTGGTGAGGAATCTTATACATTTCAATGTATGATGTAGATTACTTCTACTCTCTATTCTACTTTCTTTAGTACCAATGATTCACATTCTTGTATGAATTCATGTGTTAATGTTGTACATGGGTTATTATTCAATATATCTTCTATGTTTTTTTCCATTGACACATAGTAGGAATGAATGATGATTGTATTTATCATTACCCGAAATGTCTTATAGTGGTTTCTTGTAATGAAAATTTGGTGAAATTCATGATTATATATAGGAAGAGATTCTATGTGATTCTTAGAATAGACTGGCTGACAAGTTACCAATCCCATATGTATTACTATAAAATATAGGTATTATTTACATTTCCCAAGGGAGATAAGTTCATGATGATCGATGAGTGGTATTTGGAAGTAGACAAAGAGGTTCCATATAGAAGCTATCTTAGGATGTTTATAGAATAGATTTTAGGCTTGTCTCTTTATAAAAGAGAACTAATAAGCCCCTTATTTTTTCCTCCATTTTGTGGATCTCTATCAAGTTGTATTCCAAAATAACATCATGGGTATTTCCCAGGATTCAGGATTTAAGTTCAAAATAAAAAATCATGTTCACAACCCATTTTGAAACCAACTTATCATATGTATCCATCTGATATGAATGTGATCGACGTATTACTTGATTATTTATAATATATTAGTTTTATCAGTTCAAGGACATCACCATGGGGTGTATATATTGTTTTCTATAAAAAGGAATGTATTAGTATTTGACTCTCAGTAGATTACATAAATTTTAATCATTTGATTATAAATAATATAAAACCATTTCTTAGTATAAATTATCTCTTTGATTGGTTTTTAGGGGACTGGTGGTTCTCCAAGATTGATATCTTATTTTTTAATCACTAGTTGTGGGTTAATGTAGAAGAAATTTTGAAGACAGTGTTTAAAAGTAAGTTTGGGAGATAATTGTATTTGGTGATGCTTTTTGGTCTTATTAATGCACTGATGGCGTTCATGGATATCATGAACAAGATCTTTAATCCATAACTTGACTCATTTTTCATGATGTTCATTGATGATAACCTCATTTAATAATTTTATTTAAAGTACCATGCCATACATATCGAGATAGTATTTAATACACCTTGGGAATATCGACTTTAGGCCAAGCTATTAAAGTGTATCTTTTAGATTTAAATGTTGAAATTATTGGAGATTATTGTTTCTAGGATTGTTATATTAGTCAACCCAGAGAAAGTATAGGTGATAATGTCTGAGATATGTCCTCAAAACTTGTTTGAGATCAGAATATTTCAGGATTTAGAGGGTTACTGTCAAAATTTAATCCCGAAATTTCCCAATTTATCAGCACCCATGACTACACTAATGAAGAAATGGGTGAAGTTTCATTGGATGGACCAATGTGTGGAGTATTTTATTGTGTTTAAGAGTAGTTCGACTATAAAACCTATATTGATTATTTCTAATCTTGTGGTTGGATATTTCATATATTTTGATGCATCAAGAATTGGTTTGGGGGTTGTATTTATGTAGATGGATCAGGTTGTAGATTATGGGTCAATTTAGTTGTGAATTCATGAGAGAAACTATCCTACACATGGCTTGGATCTAGAATTCATGGTCTATACGTCAAAGTATTGGAAACACTATCTCTTTTTTTTGAGAGGATTATTATCTACATAGACCACAAGAGTGTATGTAATATCTTATCGTTGTTGGATCTAAATTTTAGTCATATGTGATGGATAGAGTACCTAGATATTTTCATCTTTGAGATGACCTATACGCTAGGTAAAATTACCTTTATTTCATATACTCTTAGATATAAGACCTGGGTAGATCAAGTGCTTAGTGAATAGTCTTTGGTGGAATAGTAGTTCTTAATGAGATTATTGGATTATTGGAGGATATATGATTTATATGAATAGTGATTCATGGAATTTTCCCTGTTTGTGATCACGTGTTATTTAGTATACTGGGTAATGGATAATCATAAACCCAATCCGGAGTATGTTTTGATGTGGGAAAATCTGGTAGTTCCTGACCTGTGACCTAGGCTCTCATTGGATGATGATGATGCGATCCTATTACATGGGTGATTTGTCATCATTTATACCATCAAGGAATATATTATGATAGTTTTATATTCACCAAAGTGGGTGGTGAATATGGGAGATATGAAGAAGTACCCTGATTTTAGGCAGCAATTCTGGTGTCCAATGATGATGAAGGACCTTGCTGGATTCATTTCTTGATACCTTACCTTATAGAGGGTCAAGGCCATGAAAAATCATAATTTTGGTTTGTTCCAACCACATTTTATTCCCATATCAAAGTGGTATCACATCATAGTATAAATATTTATAGTTTTACCTATGACCTTGAGAATCCATGATACTATTTGGGTGATTGTACATCATATCACTAAGGTGTCTCATTTCTTGCTGATCTAGGAGACCTTTTACCTGGATGATTTGGGGAAGCTATATATCTATGAGATTTTACACTTACATAGAGATCCATTATGTATTGTATATAATATATATTCACATTTTAAATAATGGTTTTGGTAGGTTTTCATATGGACATAATCACTTGATTGAGATTTAGTACATCTTACCATCCCTAGACAAGCGAATAGTTTGAGTGGATGACTCAAGTGTTGGATGATATTATTTGGGGCTATGTTTTGGATTTCTGAGGATTTTTCAGTTACTATCTATCCTTTTTTGAGCTTTAATATAAAAAATATATTTCAATATTTGATTCAGTTGGAACCTTATAAGTTTCTTTATGGTAGACCATGTCATTCATCATTTAGATGAAATGAGTCTGATGAGGTAGTAAGTGTTGGTCCCAATATGGTGCCTCTGAACTCTGAGAGAGTAATACTGATTTAAAATAGGCTGATCACAACTAAGTGTAGATAGAATTATTATAAAAAATTTAGTTATGGACCATTAAAGTTGTAATAGGTGACTGAGTTTTTCTAATATTGAATCCTCAGTTAGGGCATGGAACACTGAGAAAGGGAAGAAATCACTATGATATCTTGGACCCTTCAAGATCATTAAGTGGATTGGGATAGTAGTGTATCATATGGATCTCTATTTTCACTACTAAGTTATGAATTATTTGTTTCATGTGTTCCAACTCTAAAGCTATATTCTTAGTCCTACACATGTCATCAACTATGAGGATATTGAGTTGGAGATTAACACATCATACATAGAACACCTGGTTTGGATTTTAGACCATAGTGAGAATGTTCAATGAAGGAAAATAGTATAATTTTTCTATATTTTATGGCATCATGGATGGATCTAGGAGAGACTTCTGAGTGGGAGTAAAATGTTCAGGCTTAGTGGGCTGAGTTGTTTGAGTGGAACTACTGAAGGTTCTTCCCATGGATGAAAAGTAGTTAGAGGGTGTGAATTATTACATATTTTATTAATTCAGGGTATGGGATGTTTTAGGTTTAACTATTTCTCTAATTATATTATGTTTCAAATCTATTATGGGTGTTTTAGATATTGGTTTTTAGTATAAAGGGTATGATAGTTTATGGTTTGAGAGTGGAGTAGAGTCTAAGTAGTGTAATAGTTGTAAAACTATGTAAGGTATCCAATGGAGTCCACCATAAATCCAGTTGTGTTATAGAAGGTTTGTTAAACCAAGGTGGTTCAGTCTTGTACACTGGATAACTGAGGGTTAACCACTGGCTAGCTAGGGAGGCCCACCTACTTTCTGATGGATCCTAGTGGAGTGTTCATTAAATGAACCCCTTATATTTTTAATTCCACTTGTATCTATACTTGTTTAACACAAAAATATGACAACAAAACTCATATTTAAAACAAATGACTTATCCCTCGACTATTGATCACTCATATTCATATCCCCTTGTCCTTTTTATGTCGGATCAATCTGGTGATGCTAGATCGATATGTTTTTTATTGATCTGCACTAAATTCAACTTCCTCCTTGAATGATGTTCATGGATATATAATAGATATGTTAATTATATGTGTATTTTATGATTATTTATTCACTCATTCATATATCAATGGTGGACCTAGAATTTTGATAATGTATCTGGATCAGATATTTATCTACCATTAACTATGATCATCTTATCGGTTTGTGATTATGGATATTCTTTATGGACCTATTCTTGACAGTAGATTGATAATATAACTATAATCCATTGGGATGATATAAGTTCCCCTTATATATATATAATGTGATATTGATGATCCATTAGTAGATTGATAGTGGTTTTGACAAGTCAGTGACATCCCCTTGACTGAATCTAGATCTCTCATGAACATTGGACATTTTCTAGTTAGTTATCTTAGATTAGTCATATTGAGACATTATTATACTTGTTTATTATCTTGTATCTCTAATATTATGATGGATTAATGGTTTAATGATTTTAATTTACTATACCTGAGTTTTTATTCTAGTTTTTACATCGAATTTATGATATGTTCTTTAATCAGCATCAGTTCTGGTAAATTCAAGACCTCTTCTTTGAAAAAACACAAAACTAGTTCCATTTATAGAATCTATGAGGTATGCAATTATATGACTACCCTCGTGGAATGGAATCTCCTAGATTATGTTTTCAAAACCTCTTCCTTGATGAACTGGAACCCGATATAGGCATACTTTATGTGGGAACTAATTTTTTGTTGGTGTAAAATTTGATTCAGGCTTCAAACCTTTGAAAAATATTGGTGTCCTTAATCAACAAGCTTAAGGTAGAATGTTCATTACCATTTGGGGCCCTTGAATATATTTTTTCCTTAATATGATTCTTTTTTTCAAATAAATTATTGAAATTACTTGATAGTTATCACGTGTGTGTGTGTGTGGGTGTGTGTGTGTGTGTATGCCGCATGTGACACCTATATATGTTGTATGATTCCATGAGTATGCTTACATAGCTTGTTAACCATGTTTGGTTTTTATCGCATGTATTTTTATGTTTCTACTATCTATCATGATGACATGTAATGTTCGTAATTTACATGATCTACCATGTTATGTGTTATTTTTATGATTTTGGATGATTTTTGTGGTACTTGTAATAGTTGGACCATTTTGATAAGGTTAACCATTATAGGGGGAGTGTTCATGACATGCGATGATGATGAAGATTGGCATGTACATAGGGTAGGGGAATTTGGGCCTTGATTTCAGACTCATAATAGTGGAATTGGAGGTACAAATACCTTGTATCCCAATCAAAGACAAAAAAAAGGATACAAATTCCTTGAGGCCTAACCTATGATAGAGGCAATATGTGATGGCCTTGTGGCCTAATCTGACTCAGTAACTTGAGACCACATAAAGATATGTTAATCAACCATGTGGTTACCTCTTGGTCACTTTTAGTATCCTTACATTTATCCTTCTATCATGGATCTAAGGAAGGTACGATTAGGGATCTTGGTGGCTTGGTTAGAATATATTTTCTCAGTATATAATTGTTTATGGTTATTTGAACATTTATTTTTATTGGTTCATACACCTATTATAACTATTAACTCATGTTAAGGGTACATTGTTGGTGTCCTAATAGGTTTTATTACTCACACCCTATATGAGGATCTCAACACACATGTAGAATTCATGATTAGGGATCCATGTAAGGGAAAGGTACATGTAACAGAAAGCTGGTTAATGATCATGGAGATGGTAGTAGTACCAAGATGAACTCTGGATTATTTCTATTGTGTTTATCTTATTAATATTCTTACACATTATACTTTGATTTAGATTTCCACATTGGGTTCCTAGTTTATCTATGTGTGTTCCATGGGTGAAATGTTTTATTTCATTGTGATTATTTATATTCTATCTTGATACTCTAAGTTTTTAATATTTTTTACTCTTATGGTGTATAATTATGATACCCAGGGTATAGTATCCCCATTGTTGGTGTTTGTACACTCACCACTAGTTAAAAGCCTCTTATATATGGGGAAGATCACATGTGGTCTTATGAATCTTTGAAACCTAACCAATGGTATGGGTTGGGGTGGTACATGTAAAATTTGGATGCTATTTGATCCACTAGGTAATGATCGAGTTAATATACAGTTCCTCCCTTTTCATGTTTATTACATCTAGGTACATCTTTTTTAGATCCTATATACACTTGTAGTTTATAGACTAGGATATAACTACTTAGATAATCATACAGTATCTACTTTGCTGAAAAATTGGGATGTTATCATATTCTTAGTGTTCTCACTTAGACATATCCTCAAGATTTTCAGTAATATTCTCATATCCTAATCTATAAATAAAATTTTCTTTATTACCTTAACATAAAATCATATATTATCTCAAATTATTATATATACCACTAAAATTTTGATCAACCATAACCTATAAACCCTTAAATTATCCTCAACAAACTTCCCAATCTCCAATAATATCTAAAACATCATCTGATACCAACTTTGATGCACCGGACCTGTGCTCCCAATACTAATTCCATAAACATATAATTTGTATAATTTATTTTATTTATAATATAGATTTTTGAACATAACTATCCATATTTTTATTATATAATGATAATATATCATCACATAAATTCCCAATACCTTTTAGGATTATAAAAATAGTTAATTTAGACAAATTATAAACTAAAAACCCAATTTATTTCCCAACTGATGGATTTTTATAATATTTAAGAAACTACTTAATCTATAAAAAATCTTCAACATATCCTAAAAAATCTCCAAAATAACTATCCTGTTAGATATATCATGTGTAATAGTTTTCTTCGTAACCTATGGAAATAGAAACATAAGAAGGGGTGAGCTAAAATGCTTAGTAGGGGGAATATACAGTTAAGGAAATCATGACATAAAAAAACTATTATAATAGAATTATATAATTTGAATAAATTCATAATCAATTGAAAATTATTGCATAATATATTCATGGATAGTGATGAAAATAAATAGATCACAAGGATAATAAAAAATGGGTCCTTAGTGATGAAATTCATAATTTCAAACAATTAATTTCATACCATTGGCCGGGACCCCATGATCGTCAACTTCATGATCTTACCATCAAGGAAATATCTTTTTATGGGTAGGAATACACCAACATTCCCAAAAACAATTGTATCATTAGGTATATCTATGTATCAAGGGGGTATATAATCTCCGAACATGACTATCACTTGTTTATTTCCTATGCATTCATTATATAGAAAAATGAATAAACAATTAATTATCCAAATTTTCTATAATCTCTTTATTTTAATAATAACATATGAAACACAAATACTTCTCTCAACGTCAATAAAGTGATAACATAACCATAACCCATTCTTAGAAAGAATATGGATGGTGAAACAATACATTGTTAAATTTTCCATAATCATCCATATTAGAATAACAACATATGGAATGGAAATAATTTTACACATGTTGACAAAATGTTTATCATGATAATAAACCATTTGAATAAAGAAAGAGGTTTTTTAAACCATACAAAGTCAAGTTATGATAAAAATAATTTATTGGAATAATAACATAAGTCTTATCGAACAATTTTCCCATATCAGTAGAATAAAATTAATTCAAGGTGAAATTTATACAAAATAAATTATGTAAAATGTGAAGTTAATTCCATATAGATCAAGGGTAGAAAACTAAGTAAATACGGGAATAATATGATCATAATCAACCTAGAGAAAATTTGGATGGTCTCAAAAGAACATAACCCAATAAGTGAGAAATATTTAACAAAGGGTTTATGTGTAGACTTTATATATTTATAAAAATAAGAGAGAATACTATATATTATAATTAAATGGTATAATTTACCCAACTTTTATGAAATAAATTTAAGGTAATGATCATAATTCATTAAAAAAATTGAGTTACCAAAAAAAAATTGATGGAGAAATAACTAAATCAGAATCCACTTGAATAATAAAAAATGATTTGGATAAAAAATATAATTAAATTTATGGTGTGTGATAAAAATATATCTATGGTAAATGAATAAACCATACAATGAAAACATGGTGCAAAAAATTCATTATGTCTCAAATAATTAAAATGGAGATTAAGAAAACACTTACGACTATAGAAACATTCGAATCAATGCCCACTTAAACAGAAGAATTATAAATTTACATAAAATTATATGATTATAATATAATTAATGATATGATATCTCAAATAGTAAATATATAAATAACATAAATTAAATTAGGTGAATAATACCAAATAAGTATCAAAAAGAAGAATTTGAGATAAAAATTTATTACCTTTTATTATTGATTACTATACAATCTCTAAAATCTTGTATCATGAACATAAATATCCTAATAACTTATATTTTAAACTTAATATAAACATATTACCAATTTTACAATAATTTTATAACCACATATTACGCATATATTAACTTGTGATAGTTTAATATCATTATTGGGTGCTAGAATTATTAGTTTCTCTTTTCATATAAATTTGAAAAATATGGGATTGATTCTCACTAAGAGGTTTCAATTTCATAATTACTTGATAATTAATGATATAATAATACTTATTTAAATTATTACTTAGGTTCCATTTTCATTAGGTTAAATACATTAGGACGAATTTTAAAAATGGAAATCACAATAAACTAATTTTTGACATGTTTAACGATCAAAAGGTGAAAATTTAATAAATATGTTAAATGTTAAAAAAATCCTTAATCATTAAAAATCATATATATAAAATTAATAAATGAAAATGAAAATTATATAATATCCCATAATCATTTATGATATAAACATTATAACATTTTTCATGTTGGTGGTAAAATCAACCTAAACGGTAACATGTTATAATGCTTTGATGAGTAAGGGTGTGTCTTTATATAATGTTAATATTACAGATTAATAAGAACAAAAACATAAAAATTATAATATATAATCATTAAATTTATTATTAGAACTATACAAAATGTTTGGGGATGAAAAATGAAAAAAATAATGGAGGTGGTGGTTTGCATTTTCATATGATTAATGATTTCATTTCTCAACAGATGGAGAGAAATAAAGTTTTTGGAAAATTATCTTTTATAAATTTTATTTGTTCCATAAGAGAAAATTTTTTTCATAAAATTAATTCTTGATAAAATCCTTTATAAGAGGTGATGAAAAACAAACCACATCATGTTGTGGAGGTGATAGTCCGCACATACGCGTGATCACAATTGTGGTTTTTCTTAATGGATAGAATTGAATAAATAATTTTTATTTAATTAATATAATTAAATTTCATTTAAATAATTAAATTTTTTTAATTTCATTTAAGAGTTTATAGTAGGTTATTTTGGTAAAAATAAATAAGTAAACACTAAGGATGTGTAGATACCCAAGTTAGAAACTTGAATTTTATATATCAATTATCTTTTGAGATGAAGTCCTTATACAGAGTAATAGTAATAGTAGAATTTTGGATGTGGGAGAGTGTTATAATTGAATAAATTTTTCATAGTTTTAAGTAGTAATTTTAATTTAAGTTGAGTCTTTAATTGGAGTAATTTTTACATTATTATAAGTGAAGAGAAGGTCACTTTTGCAAGCACCCTTAACATTTTTAATAATGTGATGTTACTATTCCAAGGAAAATGGATCTAAAATGGGATAAATAAGAGGTTAATTTATTTTTTGGTATAATATAACCTCAAACACTCATTTTAGAGACATATTTAGTGTACTAAGCATTTTTTATTTTAACTTTTTTAACTTTTACAGAAATTTAGTTTTACCTTGGTACTTAATTTTTAACCTTAGTAATTAATATTAATAATAAAACTAATAATAATAACTTTTAATAATTTGAACCATATGATTTTAAAATTTGGAAATAATTGTATCAAATAAAATTTATATGGTTTTGAAAAAGTTAATATTAAGATTAGATCATATAGCGCGTAAGAATAGTTTTTATAAAAAAGTATGTTTTTAAGAATAAATTTTATGCGTAACAAATTTTTATTGAAATTATAAATTAAAATTAAATATTTGGTTTAATATAAATAAAATAAAAGTTATTTTGATTTCATGGAAATCCAAAACAAGATCTCACCTTGAAAATACTTCAATCAAAGAAAAGACCAAAAACATTTTTTAATTAAAAAAATATTTAAATTTATTACAAAAAGTGTTAGAAATAGGATTTATAAGATCAAATAATATAATAAAATGAATACTTTTAGTCCATAAATACATATTTTAGTACTTAAATGTTTTTGAAAATTATAGGATATTTTTACATGATGATAAAATCATAAAAATTATTATTCTAGCAAAAAATGTATTTTTTTACCAAAAACAATCTATTTGGAAAGAACCATAAATTTAAATTTAATATAATATTTTTATTATAAATCAAAGATATATTTCCATATTTTTATATTCCCATTATAAAATTTATAAAATCAATTTTTTAATAAAATCATAAAATATAACGAAACCCTATTTTTATTGGAAAATGAAATTTTCAAATATTAATTATTATTATTCATATTTCATATAATTTAACAACTAAATTAGCATTAACCAATTATTTATATCATTAATAATTTATCAAAAATAATTATATGTTTCCAGAAATAGAATTTCATTTTGATTAAAAATTATGTTTAAAAAAAATACATTTCTAATCAAGAAATGAGTTTATTGGTTATTTTAAGTAAACTAATTGAATTTCATTCATAGTATATGTAGACTTAATTTTAATTATACATATATTTTTGGAAATTGTTTACTCCAGTTAATTTTCACCAATTTAAAATATAGTTTGTAAAATTCAAACTTATATATTTATATTTTATCTAAATACATCATGGTTTTGTTTAAGTTTGGTGTCGTGTGTTGAGCAAGAAGTCGAATGTGTTGACCAATTTAAAGTTAATGATGATTCAAAATCATGGGATATTAGATGGATGAAACTTATATTTAAGTATTTATAGTGCCAAGAAATGTTTTATAACATAGTTATTATGAGCCTGACACAGATACCCTTTCAAACTAGTACCCGATCCAAATTAGCACATACCAAAAGGGAATTCCTAATCCCCATGGGCTGGCGACTAGGACCCAGGAATCACAAAAACTATATGGAATGATTTCACCCAACCTTAAGAAACAACATGGAATATATATAGCAGAGTGAAAGGGTGGAGGAGATAAATATATGCTATAACTGAAAGAAGACAGTGGAAAGGGATACAACTCAAGCTATTATAACATCCCAAAGTATACGTATAGAATGAAAGGACCACTAAAACATAAAAATAACTACTCTATGTGAAGGAATGTGAAATATCCCACTATCTCACCACTAGGTACCCAGGCTCAACTGAATGAAACCTTGACGCCTCACTATGGTGCCTTTCCTTTACCTGCATCGAATGACATAAAAAGGTCTACGCACTACTAAAGGGTTGGGTATCTTGTTAGCTAAATAGGATCAGTATGACCCCACCTAGGTGTTCCCTAAAAATTCTTTTTATAACAATATAAATAATTCTTAGCTTTATTGAAAATAAGTCATGATTGAAAAGTTGAATAATTTTTATATCAAAAGCATCGAAAATTTTTAAATTTCACTATTTTCCACAGTACTAATTATTTTTAGGTAATAAATTTTAAAATCATTTCATATACATAAAGTAGTAAAATAATATCCAATAAAATCATATATCATATATCGTATCAAATCTATTACACATCAAACCAAATAACAAGTAATATAACACCCTAAGATGTTGAGAATTTTTTTCAAATTAATTTTTCATTTCAATATTTTTCATTTCACATGACACTATAAATTAATATATATATATATATATATTAAAATAATATGTCAAAAATTACTTTCACACATAATAACAACATGGCTTGTGCTCCAAGAAACACTAACTTGGCGTACGATGCACGCAACACTAAGTTTCTATGAAACATATATATCTCTATATATAATTAAATGAGATAATTATATCCTATCCATTATAAATTGTTATAGTAATATAAATAACTACTTTTAAAATATTTTTTATAATTTTTTTATAAGACATATTGATAATAAAAGATATGATTTTTGGTAAAGTCCTCATTATTTTTAAAAAACATCATTTTCTGAAATGAACTACTTTTACTAATGAAAGTAATTTTAGAAACATTTAGAAATATAATTTTATAAAATAAACTTCATTTTTGAATTCATAACATTGAAATTATATTATGGTTAATTATTTTTATTTTTCTGAGAAACTTCATTTTTTGATGAATAGTGAAAATTACTGCAATTTAGTTAAAAACAACATTTTCATTTGAATAATTATTAATGATATAATAAATTTTATATTTGTTTTAGAGTAAAATTAGATAAATTATACATATATTTCTATAATTAAGTTCATTATAATCAATTTTAATTTCAAATTTAATATAAAAACTTAACAAATAACTGACTGTTTTTCGACTGTAAAAACCTGGTATTTCTCCACGTCTGTGGGATTAGCCTTAATCATAATTTTCCCACTGTTGTTATTATAATTTTTAAAATACACAATTAATTTATTTAATTAATATTATATTTGTGGTATATTAGTACTAACTTATCTTTTTCGCCAAAATGATTAGTAAATGTGATTAAAATTAATTACACTGATTAAGGTATGACTAAGCTTAATAAGGGACTAAACCTTAATATTACAGACCAAAATTACTTGGACACTTGTCCAAAATCCATTGGATGCCAAAATTTTATTATTTCCCCACTGTTTTATAAATATATGTGTTTTTTTATATTATTAAATGAAAGTTCCCAATAAAAAGGGGTAAGTAAGGAAAAAGACAAAAAGTGAACTTTCCTTACCTTTAACATTTATAAAACATTGAGATATGTAAAAAAACATCATATTTAGGTTATATATATCTTTCTAAAATATATATGTGTTATTTTTATCATAATAAATTATCAATAATTTTTAGATAAGTTTTAGGTGCTTAAAATACATAAGAAACATCAATATAATTATTATTTAGTTAATAATTAACTAAAATAAATGATACTATAAATATTAAAAGTGAAGTTAATTTATTGAATTATTTATTTTATTTATTTTTCTAGATTAATATATCATGTTACACACCTTTAAACCCAATATATTTTAATTCCAATGTTATATTTATATTTTAAAATTAACATTAAAAAAAATATGTCAAAATTGACATTATTGTTATTTTAATATAAATGATTCTTATAAAATGAATTAAAATTGAAAAAAAACTATATTATTCCAAGTAACTTGTAAGTGTTAAAATATATTAAATATTTTATATTAATGGAATAATTAAACTTTTATAATTAACATATTCACCCATATTATGTAAATACATTTTTAAGATGATCCGAGTTCAAGATGCATTTTAGTGGGTCACATGAGATTGTTTAAAAATTAATTTTCAAAAAAAAAATGCATTTTTAATTTTATAAATTAGATTTAATGTTAATAATTCAGTGTATCTATATTTTTTAATATATATCACTTTAATTTAGTCTTAATGATTAAATTGGTTATATTAGAAAACTGGATGCCTTGATAAAAAACCAAATTGATAAAATTGGGGAATCTTAGAAATTAAGGAACCATATAATTAAAATGCACATATTTTTGTGTGGGTGAGATTTTTATTGACCATTATTCTACTTTAATCCTCTATTTTTTCATTTTGGAGGAACTTTAGGCAATATAGACCACCCATTATTGAATATCTTTTGGTATTTACAAAATTGTCACTCCCAATCCACTATAAAAAGGCAAGCACACTACCCATTCCTCACACCTCTAAAACCTCTTAATCTTGGAAGATACCTTCCTAAATTTCCTCCCAACAATCATAACTTATACTTTTATGCATCTATTTGTTCATAAACCCTCTCAATAAATCCTTTTGGCACAAATCAAAAGGAGTTACCCGATTAAGAGGTAGTTTCTTCACTCAAGCTCCATTCCTTTATTTTCCTTCTCCATCCCCCTCAAATATCTTTATTCGCTTAATGTGTGAAAAAACCAGTATCATACATATACTAGGATGTTATTTTGAAAATTTTATGGCCTAAACTTACACACACCTCCATCTAATGGATGTTAAACATACTTCTTTTATGTACGATGAACTATTGCCTCACAAAATGATGATTTTTCATTTGTTCTATACCACCAATCATGGTGGACATTTTGATGAAAAATATATTTATATATGTAATATATTATTTTTGTTATTTCTTTAACCTTATTTTTTCCTTTTTTAACACACATATTTTTACCTTCCATTTGGTGTTAATAAATTAATCTCGTTTGAGGAAGTGTGGGATATTTCCCCCTCAAAGTGGTATGATTCGTTCACACACCACATGAAATGTATTAAGGATGGTTATAATAAAATTATATGATATATATAATATATTAATTATTCTGTAATAATTATATATATATATACATATTTCATTTACATACTTTCCTTCAATGCGATAATAAAAATAAAAAAGCGTGTTCATGCGTACGTACTGCGTGTCGTCTCCATGAATAGCATATTCCATTACAAACTTAATTATGTTATAGATTATTATAATATAATTATACTAGATATACCTGATATTTTTATCATTTTCTAAATTCTATAATCATTATATAAGTATAAGGATCAATGATATAACAAATTTAGACACATGCGAAGAACAAATAGAACATTACATGAAGTGAAACCTTACCATTGGATCATTAACATGTGGGTAATATAATGTTATAATAAAAACATATATGGTAACATATATATGAATATTATTCCATAATATACTTATAATAAACTTATATTTTTTTTACAGGAATCATGTATGAATATGGAGAGATTCAAGACACATGGTAAGGGGATTTTGATCTCACTATTATTTTTCGTAAGATAAAAGCTATCTTCGACACTCATTCCTTATGTGTGGTGTATGTAATGAACATGAATTTATTTTATCTATATTGTACTTAAATTTATGGGTATTCACATATCCATTGTATTATCATTATTTCATTGGTTTTAACATTCAAAACTTACCAAATCAGAAAAACATTTTAATCTAAATTTTCCATCTTCGAGGCTCGTGTTTTTTAATGCACATAAAGTATTATTTGAGGAATATATAATTTAGTTTTACTTATTATATCATTAATATAATTAATTTCATGATATCTTAAGCTTTATATAATTTCTTTTCCTTACATGTAGATTATGATCCCAAGATACCAAGTTATAAGAGTTTATTGAGACAATCTCCTTGCTTTTCAAGATTGTTTATAGTTGTTCTTCCTTTGATAAAGTATTATGATCCATCACTCAATAAAATTAATTAGTTTTCTTATCCTCTATTATTTCATGATATACCCATTTATTGGTACCATTTTCCATTCTTTTTTGCATAATATAGTTAATATGGTATTTTTAGGAAAGCCCGAATTTACCCTCTCTTCAGTCGAAAATCTATGTTTTCTAAAAATTGTCACTATGAATATTATAACATTAACCTATAAGATATAAAATATATTTATACCCTTTATGTATTTTACAAATATCTTCAAGAGAATATTCTTATTGTTTTCTAAACAAGGAATCTTTCCACCTTTTTTATCGTTCAAATGGAATGTTCTTTTTACCTTATACGACATGTACAAATTTACCCACCATCATTCAATTGAAGCTTCCTTTTCAATTTTTAAAAGTTTCAACTTTAAGAAAATGTTTTGAAATTTATTTTTCATGAATTTTTTTTTTCAAAATGTAATCAAACTTATTTTATCTATTTTCCAGAAAAATGGTTTTCAAACCATTTTCAATCTTTCTTTAAAAAATTTAATGTGTTTTCAAAGAAAAAGGTTTTTAAACTTTTTTGAAGCTAATTTTTAAAATTTTCAAGGAATTTTTTTTCAAAATGATTTCATGTATTATTTATAGGTTTTCACATTTTTTTCTAAGAAAATTATTTTCAAATGGTTTATGTATTAAAAATAGTTTTTCAAACAAGAAGGTATATTTTATTCAAGAAATATATTTACAGTATATTTTAAAATTATCTTCTATCTAAGATGGTATATATTGATGTTACTCATGCATTTATAAAAAATAATATAATGGTTCCATTAATATCCTTTCTATGAATGAATTATGATTACTGTCATGGTCTTTATGAAACCCATTTCTATTTCATGGGTAATATGTTTATGAAACTCATTTCTCTTTCATGGGTTATATGCTTTTGAAGTATGATTATTTTCACTGGTTATGTTTATGATGAAATGGAAGTTAAAACTATCTATTTCCATAGGTTATGATGTGTTTACATGATTATGGTACCCATTTCATTTAATGGGTTATGATATGTTTATTTATGATCTCGTAAAACATGTATGTATGTTTTAATTATATGATGGGTGGGACCTATATCTCCCTCTAATTCATTGGGTAAATAATTATATCTAATGAGATAAGGGATATAACATGGGTTACTAAATTCAGTAATAAGGGGTTGAAATGGGGGTTTACACAGTTTATTAACAATGGGCTTGAATGAAGGTTACTCAGTTTAGTAATATAGGGTTGGAATAAGGGTTTAATCAGTTTAGTAATATAGGGTTGGAACGAGGGTTTACTCGATTTAGTAATACATGGATAGAACATTGGTTACTCGGTTTAGTAATACATGGATGGAATAAGGGTTATTTAATTCAGTAACATAGGGCTAGAACGAGGGTCACTTGGTTTAGTAATAATGGGATAGAATAGGGGCCACCCAGTTCAGTAAATGGATTTTTCCACTAATAGGTTCTCGGAAGTGATGCCTTGGCTACTATGGACATACATATATATTTATGTGTTTCCATAATTACATGTATTATTCTTATCTAATTCTTTTATGTATTATTTTCTTTATTTCATATGATTCATGTATTATGAACTGTAAATATTTATTCCATGATCTATGTTATGATCATTGATATGTAGGGTATGATATTCTATTTTCAAGATCTCATTATCATACCCTTATACTCATGTTTATTCTTACATGTATCTCTTTTTTACCCTTACTGAGAATTTGATCTCATCTATTTTCATGTTTCCTTTCTCTAGGTTATGAAGAAAGGTTTTATGTAAAAGTACTAAAGGTGGAAATATTTATGGGAGATTTTGAATATATTTCATCTGGATAGAAGATTTTTTTTCATATTTCCAAAGACACTAAACTATTACGGTATTCTAGCATGTATTTTTGTAATGTACTAAATATTCATCTAAAATGATGAAATATCCATTTATGTTATGAATGGGTTTCCATGGCTAGTTTCAAAGGAAGGTTTTAGTCAAGATTTAGAAACTAGGATGAGAAAACATTTTTGAGATCCCTAAGTTTATTCCTAAGGACATGTTTTGGGGTGTCTTTAAGGATAATTATAAGGATGAGTTAACATTATGGAAAATGACCTGGATGGTAAAGGATAGAGTGGGTGGTTTCTAAACAATACATCTTTATTTGGATACTACAACTCTATGTGGATCTATCACAGATATAACTAGGGGTAAAAACTCTGAAAATATGTTCTAGACTTGACTCAGGGTAATCTATTACACGACCATATGCCTTTCTACACACCTAGTTTGAAACTCCTAGGGGATATGATTTGGGAATTCAGAAACATTTCACGAACAACCATGAAGGATTTAGATATACGTTTATGATAAACCTAAAGTGTCATAGATTATAGAAGGTTTAATAATTTATACATCCTACATGTAACTCTTTTCAAGAAAATGTGGTTTTATTCTATGATATGTATTCTTCACACCCTTGTTTTGGTTTTAGTCAGTAGATATAACCAGAAAGAACTGGATTAATGTTGCAAGTGATGGAAGATTTTCTGATGAGCAGTCAAATGGGATGATCGGTGGAGAAAAAGATATCGTGATTATGTTGAATTAGATATCATGGTATATGATTAACAATGTTATATTTAAGGATATTTATAACAGGTCGAATAAGATAAATATGTACTTTCATGGTAAGGATTGTATATTAAAGAAGATTCATCTTTCTTCATTTCATAAAGAAGGGATAAAGAACCTTGAGGAATACCTCAAATGGAGGGGAAGATGTGATTTGTGTAGGGAAAAGGGTCACAGAGTGACATGTTGTCACATAGTTCAATGTCTTATCTGTGGAGAATATGAGCATTACCCAAAACAATTCCCTATGAAAAGGATTTATTTATAAACCAAGTAAGTACCTATTCCATTACAAACATTAAAGTTGAAGGTTTTATGTATTTATGTATTTGGATTCTAGAATTAAGAACAGTAAATTATGTATGTATTGTTATATTTATGTTTTTGATAAGGATTTATAAGAATATGTTGAATGGTCATGATGGACTAAAAAGGTGATTTCATGGAATGGTGATATTTTGATTAAGGTAAGATAATCCTTAATTATTTTATAACACCAAGATAATAGAGTTTGGATAAATAAATAATAGATATGAATATGTAAATTGGATGGTACAGATTTCCCTGGAACTAATTATTGAAAAAAGTTATATGTCATCAATGATGAAATTTACAACTTATTGGATTTAAAGGATGCATCCACTAATCATTTGAATAAGGAATCATGTGTGTTTTCAAAAAGGATTTGTGGTAATTAAGTTTATTACCATGTTTTAAGAGAATATATGATGAGGTTATTCACATGTTTGGAATGTGATAACCAATATCTTTTTTGTGATATATAATGAAATCAATGTTAATAAGATTTCATAATCTTCTTTCTAAAGGATTTAATTTCCATATTTCTTAGGGGTTATGAGGTTAATCATTTATGAAAATTTTATGTTATACTTCAGAATAAGTCAGTAGTACTAAAGTGTTATATTCTATATAAGTATTTATGCATATTAGATAGCTTGTTCAAACTACCATATTTTAATGGTAACTGATGAAAAATGGGATGGCATATCATGGAACTCATTATCCATTAGTACTTTAGGAATGAAAAGGTAACATTTTTATAGAAGGAGGTGAAGTGGATCAATAAAAAATAAAGGGTGATATTTTCTAGAAACAATGAAAGTATATATTTTAATAAAAACTCTAACTTTTCTTGAAACCAATTTTTTTTCCTATACCCACATTTTTAATGAATCATAAGGTCCCTTAGGTCTTTACAGATTTATCTATTTCTAGTTGTCAACTTTCTCCTAACCTTTTTCTCTATCACTCTCCATAAAAACATGATGTTAAGATTCTTATTCCATATCCATGTTTTCACTTTCCACCTATGTTTACCCATGTGGAATCATATTTATATGTTACTTAGGGTGACCGTTTTGGTTCCAAATTTCCATTTTTAAGCGAAGATTTAGCATACATTTTTAAGATGCAGGATTCTATGAATGAAATGTTCAATTATTAAACATTTGATAACCGAGATGTATTTCTATGGTGAGATTCATTTTAAGGGGGGTAAAATGTAACACCCTGAGATTTTGAGTGTTATTTTTTTTCAAATAATTTATCATTTCAATATTTTTAATTTCACATGACACTAAAAATTGTTATATATATATATATATATATTAAAAAATTAAGTCAAACATTAATTTCACACACAATACCAAGTTGTCTTGCGCTCCAAGCAACACCAAATTGGCATATGCACAAAACACTAGGTTTTTATGAAACATGTTTTTATATATATGTAATTAATTAAATTAGATAATTATAAACTAAACATTATAAATATTTATAGTAATATTAATAACTACTTTACATATATTTTTTCTAATTTTTTTATAAAACATATTGATAATAAAGGATATGATTTTTGGTAAAGTCCTTTTTATGTATAAAAATATTGTTTTCTCGAACGAAATGCATCTACAAATGAAAGTAATTATAAAAAATTTATAAATTTAATTTCATACAATACACTTCATTTTTGAATTCCGAACAACAAAATTATCTTAGGGTGAATATTTGGAATTGTTCTAAGAAACATCATTTTTTGATGAATAGTGAAAAATACTGCAATTTAGTTAAAAATAGCATTTTCATTTAAATATTTATTAATTATAAATTAGATTTTATATTTGTTTTATAGTCACATTATATCAATTATAAATATATTTCTACAATTAAGTTAATTATAATAAATTTTACTTTCAAATTGAATTAAAAACTTAAAAAGCATTTGAATGTTTTTCTACTATAAAAACCTGTTATTTTGCCCCATCTGTGGGATTAATATTAATCTTAATTTTACCACTTTTGTGGTTATAATTTTGAAAATATGACATAAATGAATATAATTAGTATAATAATTTTGTTCCAATAATGTAAAATTAATATTTTAAAAAAATTATTAGAACATGTGATTAAAATTAATTACAGTGATTAGGATACGATTAATCTTAATCAGGGAATAGACCATAATATTAAGGACCAAAATGACTTGGACACTTTTCCAAACGCCATTGGTTGAAAAAAAAATCATTTACCCACTTGGTTCTAAATATATGTTTTTTGGGATATTATTAAATGGAAGTTCTCTATAAAAAAGGTTAAGTAAAGAATATACAAAATGAAAACTTTCCTTACCTTTAAAATTTATAAAACATTGAGATATGTAAAAAAATATTATTGTAACATCCCAAGTAAATAAAGAATAAGATATTTTTATACTTATTAATATTTTTTAATTAAATATTAATTTCATTTTAAAAGGTTTTCTATGTTCGATAGCGTACCCGATACGCAACAACGGGTTTCATTGAAATCTTTCGTTGCACACTAATAATATAATATTATTTTTTTAAATGGTAGTTAACTCCTAGCCATTGTATTGGAGGTAATGAACTAAAATAACTACAATATGATTATATATGTATTTATATTTATCCAATAAATGTTAGAGGCTTAAAATGTGAATGAATCTAATTTTAAGCATAATTTACATTAAAAGACTGATTTATCACCTTTTAATGGAGAACCCTTTTTAAATCTATTTTTGGTCACTTTAATACATTCTATATAAACAAATAAAATCATTATTTATAATGGGGACATCAAAATTTACTTTGTGTAAATTTTTGTAATTTTTTCGATAAAGTTCATTTTTTAATGAATAGTGAAAAATATTGTATTTTAATTCAAAACTGCCTTTTAATCTAATTTATTTATATTGTTAGATTATCTTATTAATTGGTTTTAAAATAAATAGAAAGCATATTTTTACCATTTAATACAATTTTGGTCATTGTAATTAATTTCACATTGAAATTGGACATAAACAAGTATCAATCTCTTGATAGTTATTGTTTCTTAAAAACACGCTATTTGTTTTGATAACGGGAATTAATTTTAAAATTAATTAATTCCACTTCTATGTTTTTAATATGGAAAATGGACATCATTTTTCAATTTTTAATATCAAATATATATTAGGCTGAATTTTTGGTATTTTTCTAAAAAACATTAATTTTTCGTGAATAGTGAAACCACTTAATGGTAGTTAAAAAACTGAAATTTTCATTTAAATGAAATTTTACCACTTCTGTGAATTTAATTTAAAAAATTCAACATACATGGTTGTTATCAAGAAGTAAAATTTGGTTCATTAAGATGAAAATAATTTTTGGTGAATAGTAACTTTTGACTTTTATTTACCGTGGTTAAAGGTAAATAAGGTAATTCAAGGTAAAAAAAATAATATAATAATTCAAAATTAAATTAAAACTTGTCCAAACCTTATTGGTTGAGTCATTTAGGGCCATGTACAGCTTTGGATTGATTTTGGGACCCCATTGAGCCACTTGGGAGTGATAATGACAATTTAGATTAATTGATTTAATGTGAAGACAAAATTGGCATTAACAAAAATCTTTAAGTCATTAATTTTTATATGGTGTTATATAATTCATATTTTCGACTATAAATATTATTTGGAAATCTGAAAAGATTTCCTATATCATGGTATTTTTTTAATAATTTTTAGAAATCAAATAAATTAAATTATTAATGACACAATAATGATGCAGTATTTATCTACTTAATAAATGATTTAAATAAATAAGATTATAATGATTAAAAGATTGTCCAAAACATGTCCAATTATGACTGGATGATTTTATTTCGACCATGAAGCATCTTATCATGGAGTATAATGATTTTTCGACCATTATAAACCGAATATCATTATATTATAAAATAATAGTTTCACACTTTCCAAAAGAGTCGCTCCTCCCCCTTGTAAAAGGAGACCACATCTAACCAATTCCTTACACCTCTAAAGCCATTGTACTCATCCAAAATCTGCCCAATTAATCTCCCTAAATCCCTCTACTCCCCCTAGAATCCTTAACTTAGGCAGAAGTCACCTCAAGAAGTCCTTTTCCTTCAACCCAAAGGAGTTACCCAAATTAAAGGTAACGGTTTCTCTTAAATTATTTTCATTTATTTTACTTCTCCAAACCCTAAAATCTTTTTATTTCTTTATTTTGTTACAACACCAGTATCCTCAATATACTATTATGTTGTTATAATAAGTATTCGAACTAAACTTACACACACCTTCATATAATGGATGAAGAACATAATGTTTCTGTGGATAGCAAACTAACGCCTCACGAAACGATGATTGTTCAATTACAGCTTACCACCTCTCATGGTGGCCATTACGATGGAACTGTATTTATATATGATATATATTATGTTTATGATTTCATTATGCTTCTATAATTCCCAATTATATCAATCCTTTATGGTTTCCATAGTGGGTAAATACGATAATCTCATTTGAGAAAGTGCGGACTACCGCCCCCTTAAAGTGATGTGACTCGTTAATGCCTTATGTGGTATGTATAAAGGATAGTGTTAATGATATTATATATGATATTATACTGAAATTATAATATACCTATGTAACATTATGTTTTATTTCCATTAAAATAAGAAATAGAAATGAAAATAGCATTCATGCGTACGTACGGCTTACCATCTCCATAAACGGTGCATTTCATTTCTTACCTCTAAATGTTATGTACTATTATAAATAAATGAATATACTGGATATATATGATATATATGATATCTAAATAATTAATATCTTTCTGGATATAATTGACTATTGACCACATGGACAACTTATAAATATAAGGTGTACATTTTTGACTCTAGTACCAAATATCGACAAAATAAACGTTAATAACATAAATGATTAAATAATGTTTATAACATGGTAATAAGTGATAAAAAAGGAATAATAAACTTGAAAAAGGTTCTTAAGGAAGTATAAATTAACTTTAGTTTATTATTTAAAAAATTAAAGAATAATCAAGTCAAGTCGGTCGCGAGGTAAGGGACTTCGTCTCAATCTCCTTTCATTGAGGCATATTTTGTTCTAATACAAGACTTTCTTTTATACACTGTATAAACACCTTTGACTTTTAATTTAATTCAAAGGTAATATTTTTCTATGAAGCGTTTTACTAAACAACAAAAAATAATCTTTCTTTTAACGTAAGTAGTTACAACAACCTTTTCCGCCGCCGCGTGTATTATTTGATCTTTGGCTTCCTCAACAAGCCATCATGTTTTTAAAAGAAAATAAATACCTTATACTCTTTTACGTATTTTTTCTTATTGAAAATGGATTTGAAAATGGATTTTATATATCAATATATTTAAGTGATATATTGTGATTTAAATGTGGAAATGTTTCCTTTCCTTTATATTTGTTGTATGTGATATGATTTTATAATGGTACTTTGACATTTGAAGGGTGGTTACATGATAAAACAAATGATGGGTGGTGCCATGAATACCAGGATGGGTGGTTACGTTATAACCTCCAATTCATTGGGTATCGAAGTCGGCCGTATGGCTATTCCATTTAGTGATATGTGTGGAAGTTGGCCGTATCGCTATTCCATTTAGTGATATGTGTGGAAGTCGACTGTATGGTTATTCCATTTATGTATGTTTATGTCCCAAGTTACCTTTATATGTTATGTGTTCTTTATATGGGTTTTATGGTAATCTTTTGGTTATAAATGGGTAAGTAATGATCTTTTATTCAGCGAAGAGTATTTACTCCTTCATAAAGGAGAAAAGTATTACTTTTGTTAAAGTATTCATGGTTAACTTGTTATTTTGAAAAACTCAGAGTTTTACTTCTTTGTGTATCCCTTACTGATCTTTTTACGCTCATCCCAAGTTTTTGAAATGTTTTTCACATGACATAATGTGGAATCAGGTCAAGGATGGGATCAAGGAAAAGTCATGCTATCTTAAACATGGAAATATACGTGACTCTTTTTTTTTCAAGAGTTCATGTTTTGTAAAAAAAATAAACTCTAAAGAAGTGTCTACCTTGTAAATCTTTTGAGATGTAATAGTTATTGCCTAACTCTATAAAACTCTAAACCTGAAAAGATAATCAATCTGAATTATTCATTTAATTCAATATTAAGTATGTTTTAAGGTTGGGTCCTTATACTTATTTTCAGTTATATATATCCTTTTTAAATATATATGGGTTATTTTTATCATAATAAATTATAAATAATTTTTAGAGATGGTTTAGGTAGTTAAAATGCTTAAGAAACATCGATATAGTGATTATATAATTAATAATTAAATAATATAATTTATACTATATGTATTAAAATTGAAGTTAATTTATTGAATTATAGTATTTATTTATTTTCTTAGATTAATATATATTGTTAAACACCTATAATCGAAATATATTTTAATTCCAACGCAATATTTATATTTTAAAATTAAAACTAAATAAATAATGTCAAAATTGACATTATTGTTATTTTAATATAAATGAATCTTATAAAATGATTTAAAATTGATAAAAATACCCTATTCTGCAAAGTTAATTGTAAGTTTAAATATATATTTAATATTTTATGTTAATTGAATAATTAATCTTTTATAATTAACATATTGACCCATACTATGTAAATACATTGTTAAGACGGTCTGGGTTCAAGCAACGTTTTACTACGTCACAAGTGATTGTTTTAAAAATAATTTACAAAAAAAATGGGATTCTAATTTTATAAATTATATATAATGTTAATAATTCATAGTATATGTCACTTTAATTTATTCTTAATGGTTAGATTAATTATATTATAAAACTAGATGATTTAATAAAAAACTAAAATGATAAAATTGGGGAATCTTAGATGTTAACTAACAAAATAATTAAAATGCACATATTTTTGTCTGTATGAGGTATTTATCGACCATTATTCTCCTTTAGTCCATTATTTTCCCATTTTTTAGGACATTTATTTAAGGTAGACCACCCATTATTTAATACCTTTTGGTATTTACAAAAGTGCCACTCCCCCTCCAATATAAAAAGAAAAGTCATCTACCCATTCCTCACACCTCTAAAACCACTTAATTTTTGGCATATTTCTTCCCAAATTACCTCCCAAAAATCAGCACTTAGTCCTTAAATACTCCCTTTGGGAAGAAACCCTCTCAAGTTATCCTTTTGTCACAAAACAAAAAGGAGTTACCCGATTAAGAGGTAACATCTTCTCTCAAACTCTTTTCCTTTATTTCCCTTATCCACCCCCTAAGATATCTTTATTCCATTCTTGTGTGAAAACACCAGTATCCTACATATACTAGGATTTTATTATTAAAATTTTATGACCTGCACTTATGAATACCTCCATCTAATGGATGTTAAACAAATTGTTCCTATGTACGGGGAACTAGTGACTCATGAAACAAAGATTGTTCATTTATCCTTTACCACCAATCATTGTAGCCATTATGATGGACACTCTATTTAGGTAAGTAATATATTATATTAATTGTTTATATAAACCTATGTATTAATTTTTTAATACACACCTTTTTACCTTCCATTTGGTGTTAATACTATAATCTCGTTTGAGGAAGTGTGGACTACTGCCCCTTAATGCAGTGTGATTCGTTCACAGACCACATGGATTGTATTAAGGATGGGTTTAAAGAAATTATATTATATATATGATATATTAATTCTACTAGAATAATTATATATATATATACATATTTCATTTATATATGTTCATTCAATACGACAATAAAAACGGAAAACAACATCCATGCGTATTTACGGATTACCGTCTCCATGAATCTCATATTCCATTATGTACTTAATTATGATATAGATTATTATAATATAATTATAATAGATATACCTGATATTTTTATAATTTTATAAATTCAGGAATCATGATATAAGTATAAGGATCAACAATATAAAAAATTAAAACACTTGTGAAGAAAAAAGAGAATATTACACAAGGTAAAACCTTGACATATTATTGTTAACAAGAGGGTAATATAAGGTTATAATCAAACAATATATGGTAATAGATATAAGAATATTATTAATTAAAATATTTATAATAAACATATATTTATTATACATGAATATTGTACCAATATGAAGAGAGTCAAGACACAATGTAAGGGGATTTTTATCTCACTATTATTTTTCGTGAGATATAAGATATGTTCACCACTCATTACTATTGTGTGGTGTATGTACTAAACATGATATTATTTTATATATATTGTAATTAAATTTATGGTTATTTACATATCCATTCTATGAATCTTCTTTCATGGGGTTTAACTTTCAAAAGTAAACAAATCGGTAAAACCGTTTTGTCTCAATTTTCCTTCTTTGAGAGTCCAGATTTGTAATGAACCTAAACTATTATTTGAAGAATATATACTTTAATTTTAAATGTTATATCATGATTATACTTCTATTCATAATATATTAAGATTAATTTAATTTCCATTCCTAACATGGAGAGCATGATCTCAATATATCGAATTATATGAATTTATTGACACAATCTCATTACTTTTCGATATTGTTTATGTTTATGCTTCCTTTGATGAAATATTATGATACATATCTCAATAAAATTCATGACCTTCCTTCTCCTCTGTTATTTCATTATATACTAATTTATTGGTACCATTTTCTACTCTTTGGTATATAAGATATTTAATAAAGTGTTTTTAGGAAGACCCCACTCTACCATCTCTTCAGTCAAAAATCTGTGTTTTATAAAAAGGTTTTCCAAGAATATTATACCATTATCCTATAATAACTAAAAGACATTATTACGCATTTTTTATTTTACCAATCTCTTGAAGGTAATATTCTTGTCGTTTTCTAATCAAGGAATCTTTCCACCCTTTTTACTGTGCAAAAGGAATGTTTTTTACCTTTTATGACATGTATGAATTTACCCATTTTCATTCCTTTGATTCTTCCTTTGCAATTTTAAAAAGTTTCACCTTTAAGAAAATGTTTTTAAAAGTATTTTTCAAGATTTTTTTTCAAAATGTTATCAACCATATTTTATAAGTTTTCTAGAAAATTTTTTGTCAAAAAACTTTCATACTTTATTTATAAGTTTTCAATGTATTTCAAATAAATCGTTTTCAAAAAAAATCAAGATTTATTTAAAGTTATTCAAGTGTTTTTAAATAAAAACGTTTTTAAATTTTTTAAATGTTATTTTAAATTTATTCAAGGAAAATGTTTTTTAAAATCATTTCATGTCTTCTTTATAGGTTTTCAAGGTATTTTCTAATAAAATTATTTTAAAATAGTTTTATGTATTAAAGATACTTTTTAAAATTAGAAAGGATATTTTCCTCAAGAAATGTTTTTAGAGTATATTTAAAAATTAGTTTCTATCTAAGATGAAATCTATTGATGTTACTAATTCCTTTATAGGAAATGATATAATGTTTCCTTTCATATCCTTTATATGAATGAGTTATGATTAATGCCATGGTCTTTATGAAACCCATTTCTCCTTCATGGGTTATATGTTTATGAATCCATTTTCTATTTCAAGGGTTATATTCTTTTGAAACCCACTTTTTTCACGGGTTATGTTTATGATGAAATGATCATGAAACCTATCTTTTTTCACAGGTTTTGATACGTTTACATATTTATGATACGAATTCCCTTTCATGGGTTATGATATGTTTATTTTTGATCTCATGGAACATGTATGTATGATTTCATTATGTAACGGGTGGGACTCATATCTCCCTCCAATGAATATGGTAATGATTTATATGTCATGAGAAAATGCAGGGCCGGAATGAGGTTTAATCAATTCAGTAATAGAGAGATGGAATGAGGGATTACTCAGTTCAGTAATAAAAGAATGGAATGATGGGTACTGAGTACAGTAGTACAGGGCTAGAATAGGGGTTTACTAGGTTCAGTAATACCGAGTTGGAATGAGGGTTTACTTGGTTCAATAAAATAGGGCTGGAACGAGGGTTACTCAGTTCAATAACATAGGGATGTAATGAGGGTTACTCAGTTCAGTAATACATGGCTAGAACGAGGGTCACTCGGTTCAGAAATATTAGGTTGGAACGGGAGTTACCTGATTCAGTTGAGGAAGTTTTGCACAAATATGGCCTTGGAATTGATTCCATGGATACTGTGGAAATCATTATATGCTTATGTTTTTACACAATTCAATGTATTATTCCTATATTACTCTTTCATGGATTAAGCTCTTTATTTCATATGTTTCATGTTTTATGAACTGCCAATCTTTACTCCATGATCGATGTTATGATCTTTGATATACAGGGTATTATCTTATATTTGCAGTATCACGTTCCCATACCCTTATACTCATGTTTATGCTTACATAACTACGGGAAAAATAGATTTTGGTGACTGGATATTTGCGACGGGATTAATTTCTATCGCAAATAGCCCATCCTAGAGGTTATTAGCGATGGGGGATTCTACCCATTGCCAATATTTGGTTATTTGCGACGGTATTTGGGGTCCCGTCGCAAAAAGTTTGGCGCGATTTGTGCGCCAAACCGCGGGAAGGTTATTTGCGATGGTGAAATCCCCCCGTCGCAAATAGTGCGTCGGTCGGAGGGTATTTGCGATGGGACCCTTCGCAAATACCGGGCAGCGGTAAATAGGTTTTTGTGACGGGATGTTGTTCCAACGCAAAAAGTGTGTCGGTAGGTACCTTTTGCGACGGGTACCCGTCACAAATACTCTATTAACTGCCAACTTTAATTAATGCGGGCGTAGGTTTTTGCGATGGGACCCGTCATAAAAAACGCTATTTGCAACGGTTTACCCGTCACAAATAGTCTCGTCGCAACTAATCCAACCTATATAAACCCCCCATCCATTTTTTCAATTCCTCCTCTCTATTCTAACTTCTCTCTCTGTGTGAACTCTATTTTCAGAGTGATAATTTCTGTGAGTTAGTTTTTTCATAACGAAGAAGTTGTGAAGCTCGCTACATCAATAGGAGATCAAGTTTAAAGGTATTTATATTTTATTTTATTTAGCATTTATTTTATTTTTTCACTTTAATTTTAATTATTTTTTATTAGTTGTAATTAAATTAGATTGAAATTGTTTCGTTATAAGTATTTATTTGTAATAATAAGTTGGAATTATTAGTACTAATTTTTAATAATTAGTAATAAATTGGAATAATTACTAATAAATATGAATAATTAGTAATAAATAGGTATAATTAGTAACAAATAGGAACAATTTTTATTAATTATGAATAATTAGTAACAAATAAGAATAATTGGTAACAAATAGGAATAATTAGTAATAAATAGGAACAATTAGTAATAAATAGGAATATTTAGTAACAAATAGGAATAATTAGTAATAAATAATAATAAATAGGGATAAATAGGAATAAAAGGTAATAAATATGAATAATTTGTAATTAATAGTAATAAATAAGAATAATTAGTAATAAATATGAATAAATATGAATAATTAGGAATAATTAGGAATAATTAAGAATAATTAGTAATAATTAAGAATAATTAGTAATAAATATGAATAATTAGTAAAAAATAGGAATAATTAGTAATAAATAGGAATAATTAGTAATAAGTAAGAATAATTAGTAATAAATATGAATAATTAGTAAGAAATAGAAATAATTAGTAATAAATAGGAATAATATTTAATAATTAGTAATAATTAGTAATAAATAGGAATAATTAGTATTAAATAGGAATATTTAGTAATAATTAGGAATAATTAAAAATAATTAGTAATAAATAGTAATAATTAGTAATAAATAGGAATAATTAGTAATAAAGAGGAATAGTTAGTAATAAATTGTGATAAATAGGAATAATTTGTAATAAATATAAATAAATAAAAATAATTTTCTTTATTTTTATTTATTTATTTTTTTTGTTAATATTGAGAATTTTAATATTTCTTTATTATTTTAATAATATTAAGAATATATTTTCATTAATCATAATTTAATTAAATATATTTTTTTAGTATTATATTTTTTAATGTTTTTTTTATTTTACTAATAATAATAATAATAATATTTTAGGAATTTTTTATATTTTTTTGAGAATATTGAGAATTTTTATTTATTTTTTTATTTAATAATATTAATATTACTTTTCCATTAATTATTATTTTATTAAATATTTTTTTTAACTTTGGTTATTATTTGCGACGGGACCTGTTGCAACGGTATCCCGTCGCAAATAGCTTAAATTTATATTCTTTAAATAGTATATGGGACGAGCACTTAGGCCCGTTGAAAAATGTTTATTTATATATAATGTATATAATCGGAGACTTATTTGCGACGGTGAAGTTCCTCGTCACAAATACCATTTTTTGGGACGGGCCCGTTTCAAAAAATGGTATTTGCGACACCGGTTTCTGCAACGGGCTATTTGCGACGAGATACCGTCACAAATAGCCCGTCACAAATTGCACAAATTCCAGTAGTTCATGTCTCCTCTGTTTACCCTTATTGAGCATTTTATCTCACCCCTTTCCATGTTTCCTTTCTCCAAGTTATGAATAAAGTTTTTAAGTAGAAGTACTAAAGTTTTATATCTTAATGGGTGATATTGAAGATCTTTCACCAGGATAGAAGATTTTGTTTCCAATTTACCAAAGACACTAAACTATTATAGTCCTCTGGAATGTATATTTCTAATGTACTGAATATTCATATAAAATGATTAATTATCCATGTATGTTAATCCTAGTTTTCTATATGTAACATCATACCAAGGGTCAATAATGTTCAATCGAGAAAACTACTCATAACACAGTAAATATTAATTTCACAATAAAGTACTTTAAAAAAATTCCTAATTATAATGGAATCACCCCATGAGTTAATCCCCCATAATATCAATATAGTCCCCCTAACAATGGGCCTAGGATATATAAGATTACTCCATGAGTGAACCCCCAATATACATGGACAATGGCACTAAGCTACACCTTCACCTATGTACCCAAGCCTTCCCAGGTCCTACATTTTTAAAATAATTTCATAAAAATTTAGATTTGAAAACCATTTCATAAATCTATTTCATAATGATTAGAAAATAATTTTTCTTTTACCAAAATAAGGGTAAAATCATCTTTTCTCAAAAACTCATTTTTATACACAAAAATCAATCAATCATGCCATTTCATTTTATAAAATAATTTATCAAATATAGATAGATACATCTCATCCAATATACTATAGAGATATAACCACCTACCTTAAACTTGGGTCTCACTTTCCCATAATGGAATCTACTAACTAGGAAGAACAAAAAAATGTGAATGTAGGCCCTAGAATCAGTCCTCGTATCTCAAAATATATTCAAAAAAATCGTTGGTTGAGAAGTTATATCAAAACATACCTTAAAAAATATATATGTCATGACACAACTAACACAAGGGTTAGCCACTAGAGGGAGATCACACAGAAGATTAAGAAATATTCAATATGATTATCCTCAATGATAAACAGATCAAAAAATGAAACCTAAAGATGATACCATGATCATTGAAAATTAAGAAATCAAAGGATTACACACTTTGAGAAACACACCGCAACCACAATGATAATTAATCACTGAAAAAACGATTTGAGAGAAGTTTAGTTATCCAAAATCTCTAGGGAGAGCTCCTAGGTTTAGATCCAGGTTTCCTACGGGCAAATGAATGATAAAATCATTCATACAACAACCAAAAACACAAACTATGAGGATTACTTTTATTTTAATCAATTTTCATGTTGTGTAATCCACAAAACGCATATATTCTAAAAAACCCTTTGCCTCAGGATAAAAATCATGATTTTACCATTATAGGTAATGTAATTTTTTCATAGTGTGTAATCTTTAAACCTTGTATCAGAGTTTATGGAATTTTCCAGGCATCCAATACATGATGTGTAGTCACATTACCTGGGGTTTACACTTCTCATGATGTGTAGGATTTTCATGCTCTGAACTGAGCTCATGATATCTTCATTGTGAACAATACACTGCATGTAAACACTTTACACAATGTTTATTTCTCCCGTAGATAGAAAAAATCCCAATTTTTGTTAAAAATCTCAAACCAACTCTGGTGTTCTATGAACTTGGTGAGAAACCCAAAAATAATTTAACCCATTTATACCTAGACTCCATTAATTCGAATAAATATATATTCCAAAACATTTTTTCATTTTATCCAAAAAAAATTCATCGTCCTTGGGAGTCCCAACATGGCATTAAATTAAGAGGAAAATGGCATGATAGAAGAGAACTAGCAAAAAGTTGTAATAAGATGTTTAAATCTCACCACCAAAATACTTTTTGTCCTTGTGAATTTATGTGGAAGAATGATATACGTAAAATATGTGAGGCTATTATTCCTTCATCAACAAATCATGATCTCAAGTCTTATGAGAATCTGATTTGTGATTCCACAACACTTTTACCAATGGAATCAACTTACTATACAATGATTTTACTTGATATTCAAGTATATAAGCACATAAGCCTCATCCCAGTTGGTGATGACTCCTTAAGTACATCCAGGCGACCCATGATCAAATCCAAGAGTGTTGTAGCAGGTACTGTAGCGAGAACTGTGTAGTAATATAATAGGTACTGTAGTGGGAACTGTATCAGGCATTGTTTGGCACCGTGGCAGTGAGGAATATTCCCTTATTTGGGAATTCGGGCCACCGATTTGGTCCTCGAGTCTTTTAAGGCCTTCGGGCCACCCAGGACTTCGGATCAGTAAGGCCTTTGGGCTACCTCAAGGCCTTCAGGACACCTTTAGTGTAGATAAACACAATACAACCTACAAGGAACAAGCTTCAGAAGGAGGATGAGCAAGGATCTCCCACCAGAGTATAAGATAAATGGATTACAATAATGATAGGGTATGGAAACTTTTATCGGGACAAGCATGTGCATGCACGGGAATGCCTACCCAAACAACCATGCGAATGAGGAGAGTTGATTTAATGATGAAGATGCTGGGGAGGAGCAGTTCCAAGTAGTTAGTCTGGGTTGTATGTAATGTTTGAATCCTATAGGGAATGAATTCCTCTATGGCCTATGGGTTATGTAATAATTACACCTACGTGTCTTGTAAGGGTTACACCTCACCCCTTGAAATGTGGATTATCAAAAATTAATAAAAAAAAATTAAGGACTTAGGGCCATTGGAGGAAGTATATAAACTAGTTTCTATAAAATAGTAGCATATGTGTCTAACTCAATATCTTCCGAACTCAAAATTTGAGAGCAGACAGGATGATATTTCCGGAGCTGTGATATATGGATAACATTATGAATGATTTCAACTGAATAATAAATTATAACAAATAAGAAATATTTAAAAACTGATCACTGACCTCAAATGGATCAACATATCTCAATCCCAAATTTCTATATTTTCCAAGATGACGGTGACCCAACCAATGTGATTCTTTCAAGAAAACCTGGTCACTAACTGAAAACTCTAACATATTATTTCATTCATCCACATTAGATTTATGTCAACTCTGAGTTGTAACCATAAACCAATGTATATCGTTAATCCTTTAAAATGTCTCATTAATGAGACTTGGTCCCACCAAATAGGCCTCTCCCACATCTTCCCAAAAATGAGTCGACCTTCATAGGAAACCATAAATATCCTCAAAGGGAACCATTTTGATCGAATAATGATAATTGTTGTTATAAGAAAACTCAACCAGTCTTAGATGGCCATCCTATGATCCAAGAAAATCCAAGACATAGTCACAGATAATATCCTCTAGGATATGAATAAAATTTTCCATCTGACCATCTGTCTGTATATGTTGATTTTTACTCAATCTAACTGGATATCTAATAATCTCTTGGAGACACCTTCAGAACCTCAATGTATTCCTAGGATCCCTATTTGAAACAATTCTATATGGAAACCCATGTAACCTTGTGATCTCATTCACATACATCTTACCTGGTTCATTAAATTTAGTGGTGTTCCTAACCAGAATGAAGTGAGATGACTTTTTCAACAGATCAATTACCAACCAAATAGAATTCCCCTATTTATAAATCTATGGTAATCCAAAAATAAATCAATGGAAACGTCGTCCCATTTCCAAACTGGCATTATAAGAGGCTAGAGGAAAAATGTTTTTTTTTCAGATTTTCTATCTTTATCAATTGGAACGTTTAATAATGGGACACATAATATTCAATGTCACGCATCATACCCATCCTCTAGAATCACCATCTCATATCCTGACACATCTTTTTAGTTCCTAAATTAATGGACCATAATGAACCATGACATTTGAATAAAACTAATCTCCTTGATACTGACACATGTTTCATTGAATACACGCAGGTGTTGATCAAATTAAAATATTATTTCCCAAACCATACTCTACTACTAAGGCATATCATGTGGTGGTCCAAGGTCGAACCCATGAGGAGATATTGTTTAGAAAAGAAACCCCAAGGAAAAAACCTATTTTAAGGGACTCCTCATGATCCTTCTTTTTGGTTTTTTTTATAATAAAACCCTTTATATTAGGTCGTAAATAAGATTAAATGAATGGATTGGGGTTAATTTCAGGTTATATGCAAATGGGTAATCCTAAATCTAACCTAGGATAGACCTCTGGTGTAGGATTAAAAGTGGTGAAAAAGAAACTAATTGACCTTGTTCCATCCAATTGGATCAACCTAATATAGAAAAGACTCTTTTTTATAGATTAATTGACAACCTAAGTATATGAATATTTGCATCTAGATAGAAAGAATTATTGGCTATTGTTCCTACCCTAATCTTCTCCAACTCAGTCATGGTCATTCAATTTTCACCTATAATGGTCATTAATAATAAAAAATAATGAGATTGAAATGTTTTCTAAAACTGGTTACTATCTATAGGGTTATTCGGTTTTAATCATAGATATTAATTAGATTCAAACCACCCCTACTCTTGACACTTAACACTAGGAGGATTATCTATTCATAGAGGTGATGATCAAAATCAAGGAAATACTAATCATGGTATGTGAGATCATTATACAGTTGAGAAATAAGAAATCCAATATTGAAAAAATTAATAAACAAGATAAGACAATTAAAATCAACGTAAATCCAATTAAAAATTACTTTTCATGATAAAATAATGCATAATAGTGCATGAATTGATGAAGAACAATGAGAGATGTTGTAAAAGATGTGGAAAATGGAAATGGATTCATAATAGATGAAGAATGTAAATTGATTAAGAAAAAATGAAAAAATGATTTATCAAAGTAGGTAATGGAATATATTTAAACTAGTCTAGAATAAAATAGATAAAAATGGGAGAAAATGATATTCTACTGACCATCCTGTGCATGGAGAAGCACCTAATATATAAATAGGCCAAAAGTTACATGATGTGTAATTACTTCACGTTGTATACTAGATTAAGTGACTTATGTACTAACATACTCATGTCGTGTAAGTTGTCTTCATGTAGTTTATATGAGGTCCAAAATTCCATATGAAGAATCATCTTGTATCTTTGACTGGGTGAGCCGTTGAACATTGAAATTCATGGAATCTTTGCATACAGTGTATTTGATTCACTTTTAGTGGGATTATAATATTTGCAATCTGCATGTCATGTAATGAATTTAAATTTAATATTCAAGATTCAAATCTTGTAAAGACTTCACAAGCTAGTATGTAGCTCCGCAGGTATGTTGTGAATGAGTTGAATAGGTCATGTATGATGTACTCATTGTGAAAACCTTGTTTTTTCCATTTTTCATCATTTCTTATTTTGATTTAAAAATTCATAATTCTAATGAAAAAAATAGAACATGGTGATTTATCAAATAAATCATGAATGAAACTTAAATAAATATATCCAATATGTATATATAATTTCATATTAACAAATTATTACACAATTTAACAATTTCATTTCCTCAAGCAATAATCATCTCAATAGGGATTCCAAAGGAAATAATTTTTTAAGAAAGAAACATGCATTACAACCAAGAAAATGAAAACAATTGTAAGCAAAAAAGTCAATCCTCAAAAATAAATCCTTAAAAGAAAATTAGTCATGCCTTATAGTTCAGTTCTTTATCCATATTCTTTATTCTATTAATTATAATTTCATAACTATTCCTTAAATACTATACCCCTTTTTCAATTTACCTCACAATAAATTTCACTCATCACTCAAGGTAAAAATGATAATTAAGTTAAGTTCATACCCTAAATATGTGTTCCTAATCATAATATTTCATTGGTTTTGACATCTTTAGTTCATAAATACAAATACAAAATCAATCATGAGGGATTTAGTAATATAGTTCAATTGTTTCTGAGGCTAAGGGCATATGGGTAGAAAGTAAAAAATCAAGCTCAAAAGGAGGTTAATATCTAAATTATAATTCATGATAAACAAGAATAGTGAAATAAAGTAACTCCTCTAGGATAAGATGTTTCTATGCACCACATATCATGGTGGGTCTATGAGTATGGAAAGTAGGTATCAAGAATGTATTGTGTTCCTTTCTTTTTTTTCAAAAGTTATGTTCATGTCAAATCACACATCCATCACCTAACCACATTTGATCCATAATAGGACTCATGAGTCTAGTAATATTAATTTTTGACCTTCCTAATACACAAACCAATATATTGTTTCCCGTCTATATTTTTTTCTTCTTAAATAAATAGGGTAAGAATAGAAAATTCTAAAAGTAATCATAAACTACATCATCATAATATAGTAAAAATGAAAACGTATATCTCCTCAATAACTGTAAAAAATGTGCCTCATTGATAGAATATAACTCCCACATTTAAATGTCCATCATGTCCTATCCCAATACGTATCAATAATTATCCCACAGATAAGTGGTCCCCTACCTAGGTCTCGCCTATATACTCGAACAGGTCATCAAACTAATTGATTTTTCCACATGCCAACACATGTTGTTTTCAGTGTGATTTTTCCTCACTCACTCACACACTGAGAAACTTCCTAGAAGGTCACCCATACTAATCACTACTCCATGACATGTATGATTAACCATGGAGTTTTAATCAGGTAGTCTCATGAAAATAAAGGTAAACCTTTTTGACATGATCTATATCATTTTAGTCAGTTAACCCTTTATAATTTTGGGTTGTTACATTCACCCAACCCCCACCTTTAGAGCACAAAATCCTCATTGTGGACCCTAAATCTCAACCCAGGAAATGCCATAACACTTAAGGCTAGGTTTCTTCTCTCATACCAATTTAAGAAACTGGGCCCCACTGACAGCATGGACACCCCACCTTTAACATGATCATTGGGTCCTGGACCTACTAGTACCACCAGCTACACCACAAACATGTAGTCCCCAACTGGGGCCCACAAACATGATCGAATAGGTTATCAGACTAGTGATTATCCCTATAGTCCAACACAATTTTCTTCTAGTGTACTTTATCCTAACTAAAACACACCCTGAGAAACTTCTACGATGGTCCCCCATCATAATCGTTGCTCCATGTCAAGCATGCTTAACTATGGAGTTATAATTAGTCGGGCTCATGAAAATAAATGGATACATTATTGACCTGAGTCATTTCATTTTATTCATTTAACCTTTCATAATTACGGAGTGTTACAATGACAAAATTCTATATCCCTCAGCAGTGAAAATTCCTCTACACTTTTTCAAAGGAAAATCATGAATCATACCAAGATCAGGGTAGGAAGGGATAATAGGCCTAAAATAGAACCATCATAAAAAGGTTATTCTTGGATAATATGATAAATATATGTGGAAATATGTACATGTGAATCATAGGAAAAAACAGCTCACCAAATATTGACTCAATGATATTAAAAATATATTTGTTCAATCATAGCCTCAATAACATCTCAATGCAAGTTCGGATAGGTTTTCATATCCCAAGTATATCTTAAGAAATATGATAATAAAATCATATGACAATGTAATTTTAGTATCATATTGGGAATGGGAGTATAAAAAAATTACTTGTAATCACTCAACGTATAAAATCTAGTAATAAGTCAATAAAAAACAATTGAAAGAATCTAGCATCAGAATTAACTTACTCAAGTCCGCAATCATGGTAATTATCCAAATAGTATTAAAACAAGGATTTCAATAATTTTCAACATAAATTTATCTTCTATTTAAATGGTTTCAATTTTATTTCAAGTTAAAAGCTAGTTTTCTGGGAAAAATATCTCCTAGTTAAGTGAAAACAGAAAGTAATCCAAGTGTATCGACAATAAGGATCAAGAAATAATCCCCCCACACATAAAATAAGATAGTGTTTTCACTGTTCTAGATAGAATCATTGGAGATATATAACATAAATTATATAAAAATATAAAATGGAAATTTGAATTGAAATTAGGCAATCGATATCTCCTTGTAGTTAATTTCATGCCATGGAGAAACTTGGTGGATAGTGAGTGGAATTGGGATACCTATATAAATTTTTTTTAAAAAAATATTAAACTCGATAAAACATTTTTCCCGGGGGTTAATAAATTTGGTAGTATAAAAATAAGTAGGTGAATACCATCAAAACCATGATAAATCAACACAGATAAATGAAATAATGGATTATAGTGAATTTTTAGGCCGAATGATGAAAATAAAAAATGATAAAATAACACAAAATTCAGACCCTAAGAACACAACATAAAAGAAAGAAAAAATAATAATATGGGTTGCCTCCCATAAAGCGCAAAAAAAATTGTCTTCATCTAGATGGATAGACAAAAGATTTTTTTGAACTCTAAATAAAGAGAACACCCATCATGAAAATGATCTTGATAAATATTAAGTATCTATCCATTTTCCTTAAAGTTTGGTTCTTCACCTTGTTGAATTTAAATTTTACAATAGATAAACACTTTAAAATTGTAAAGGGACTCGACCATTGGAATTTCAACTTCCTGGGAAATGTATAAATTAGGAATTAAAAGGTACATCTTTGTCCCCTGGTGTGATTATACATCATGTAATGCATTTTCCATTGCATTTCTTAATTTTTTTCATTATCAATGCAATTATTTTCATATATAACCCTTCTGATCTCTTTAATGTCATGAACCAGGTTGGGTCACCATCTAACCTAGCGCCTGACCCAATTCAAGACATGTCCCAAAGGGCATTTTCAATCCCCCCTGGCTAGCACAACTGTTTGTGTATCAAAAACAAATCATGGGAACAATTTACCTGAAATAATAAATAGAAAACCACCAACAAGATAAATAAACTGAAATTGGAAACATACAACCAAACATGCCTTTAAACCATAATCATATTTAAAGTATATAATTCAACCAGAAACACAAAGGGTACTACAACCTAATAGAAAACTAAAACTCAAATACTAACCTCCAACCAACACGACAATCCACATCTCCAAGCTATCAGCACCAACCTGCATAAGAAGTCCATTAAAAACCTGAACCACCATTGTTAAGAATGATGTCGAACCTGGGATACACAAAGAACAAGGTATACATACACCAAATGTTGTATGTAGGGTGTGAGCCAAGAGCCCAGTAGGATGCCACCGAGAGAATATCCCATGCATACCATTTAATGACGAATACATTTTCCCGTTAAAAAATAAAAAGGAAATAAATTCTTGAACAGAATTCAATGAAAAAAATTTTAATGACATGTGTTTTAAATGGAAACAATTTTAAATACAACAACTTAAATTAAAGCACACACGCACACTTACATTTAAGATAACCAAAGTTTTATACCGGTGAGGATAAAGTAAACAAGGAGCACAAAATATGGGAGATGCGTCATAGGTGTTAGCTAGCATGGGTCCCTAGAACTTTTGTCTCGGTGAAACGTGGCTTAGAAACCACGACCCTTGGTAAATGTGGCTTAGAAACCACGACCCTCATCAAATGTGGCTTAGAAACCACAATCCTTAGAAAATGTGGCTTAGAAACCACAAACCTCAGTCATTCGTATGTTAAGTTAGTGTTGTAGTTTTCAATCCTATTAAGTCAAATAGGGCCGAATCCACCCTCGAATCACTATCCCACTTGTGCAGTCCACCTTCCTAGTTACCCATACATCCCTCTTTGTGCTCAAAAAGTTACACATTCACATCACATAAACTTCTAGGTTAAAACACCACTCATGCCAAGATATTATTTACACCATCAATTTAACTTTTAAAATCTAATTTCACATCACATTTCACATTTATGCAGAAAATATAAACAGGGTACATACATAGAACCACCATTTTCACAACCAAATTCCTTTTTTAAATATTACGCACACCAAAACCTTGTCCAAAAAAGTTTCACACAATTGATCTAAATTGATAAACCCTTTGAAATTTTTCTTAAAACAATTATAAAAGAGTATCACTGGGTTTAAACATTAAAACACACTCAAAATACCCATTTGGAAATAAGTTCTCACGAAAATATTTTTAAAACATAATCGGCATCACTTACACCATCAATTAAATCACTTGGGATTTTAAAGAAAACACCTTTACAATTATACAACCACCAAGAAAATTTATTAAACCATTTCAAAAATGTATCACACGACTTTAAGAAAAAAACACACTAAAAACCACTTTTATGACAAAACAAATCTTGATGCCACACCAAAACACACACTGCAACTCTTTCACATTCAAAAAAAATAAATGAACAATTTCTAAATCACTGATAAATAGCTCAATGTAGGTTTTCAGAATAAAACAAATTAACATAACATAAACACTCTACTAAAAAATAAAATGCACAAAAAAACTCATTCAATATCACATTAGAAGCATGAGAACTAATTAAAAAATGTGATAAATTAATTAAATTAACAATCTACTTCCCAAGTCAATAATTGTACCCGGGATCACCTACATTCACCGGAAAATTTCATTCTAAAAAAACAATTTCATAACAAAATATTTTTTTAAAACTGTATTTTCACCACTTTCACAACAAAATAAATCATCTATATAGTTTAAAATACCACTCCCATGGTTGAACAAACCACCAAAAATTTTATGAAACAACATTCAGAATATCCTTCATTACTCAAAATTCTAATAATTCAACCAAAAATTCCACTATGACTCAATGCAAATTGATGCTAAACCAGAACAAAAACTATATAGTTTATAAAATTCTGATAAATAGTTCAAAATAGATTTTCACATAAAACACACCTATATCACATACACATATCAACATCAATTAAAAACTAAATTAACATAAAAAACTAATAAATGAATATCCTAAATTAATTTAAGAAAAAAATTAATTCATTAAACAATGGTTAAACACAGAACCACCTACCTCAGGAGAAGATATTCCCAAAAATTGTTTGAATATCCAATCGCACCTAATGTGCACTACATGCGAACTAAATTGGATCTTAAAATATAAATTCGAACAAAACCAAGTTTCAAAAAAGACCCCTAAACAAACCCATACCCTCTGAACCACCAAGAACACCCAAGAAGAAAAAATGGAAAAGAGATTCAACCAGAGGGGGTTGCGTCGAAAAGACAATGTCGGTCAGTAGGGGTGTTGTGCCGGAGCTTCACCGGTGGAGGGAGGTGGTCAGACATGAGTGTGGGGGAAACAGCGAGTAGCCTGGAGAGAAATGTGGTCGGATAAGGGTATGAGGGAGACGACTTGAGGGAGCTACTGAGTAGGGGTCTGTAGGACTTCATGAAAGAGAGGGGGATGTGGATATTGCCGAAGTAAAAGAGAGGTGAGAGTTGAGGTGTCCTAGTGAGAACTGAGGAGGACAAGAAGTGTCTTGGTGGTGCAAAAGTTGTGTGGCATGAGGGGGTCGAAGCAGTGCTGGGTAGCTGGGGAAGGCCGGAAGGGATCGGCATGGGTGGAGGGAATGAGGGGAGGTTGACGCAAGTCTAGGGGGGATAGTGGGGTCGTGAGCTAGGTATGAGGGAGAAGATGGTGGCGGCTCGTAGTGCGCAGGAAGACCCACAGTGTGACAGAAAAACCAAGGGGAAAGAAAAACCCCAAAAAAACTCAAGCAAAAAATCTAATAACAAAAAATAATAATAATAATAATAATAATAAACTAAAATATGAATAATGATCATAATAATAATAAAAATAATAAAACCAAATTGATAGTAACAAAATAAAATAAAAATATATAATAATTATGATAATAATAATTATAATAATAATAATATCCCTGAAGAAAATTATTATTACTATTATCTATAAAAAACTAGTATTTTATGTGATTTTTATTTCATCACACTTTTAATTTAAAATATTTATTATTAATTCATTTTATTTAATTAATTGAACATGGTGAGGTCGCCCGACAACCCGGGAGAGGCCACATGGCTTCGACCATGGTGTGTTGGATGCATTCAAGGCCAAAACACGTCTTTTTAAATAATTACTCAAAAATTTTAAGTCGGATTCAACCCAAACTACCTGATTCCTAGTAAAAATTAATATATTAGATATTTTAAAAATGTTGGGTGTGAAAATTATTCCCACCATAGAGATTTATGTCCCTAGAAATCCCCAACTGAGATAGAACCCCAAAGCAGGATTTGATACCCCTTTAAGGTTCATTGGGGATCCCTACAATAAGAAAGAAAAGAGAGGTGAACACACTATGCTCAGAGAATGTGACCTAAACGACACCCTCAAGAAACTTGTAAAAAGGCTTCCACTAAGTGTCACCCACCCCAAAGAGATGGAACACCTCTAGTTTTTTGATTAAGGAAATGAACTCTCACACACACGAAAACCAACTTGACAAACAAAAACACCTTAAGAACCATTGAATGAAAACTACACTATTTGGCTGGAATGAAAAAACAAAACCAATCACGTTCGCAGAATACTCTTATCACCTATTACCAATTCATCTATGAGAATAGAACTAAAATCCAACATGGGAAAGCCCGAAGGGACTCCCTGCCATTAGAAACGTATAAATGCCTGTGACAAGATAGAAAAACTAACACGGGGATGCTTAAGTGGAATCCCCACCGTTAGAACTGATAGAAGATACAATAACATTGATAATTTTACAATGGTGACCAAACACCCCACCACATGGGGTGGGGAGGGTTGAGCCCAACTACCAGGATGTCAAAACCACGGCTAAAGATTGACCAACATCTCTACATACCTGGATGCGCACTAATCAAAGTTGAGACTAATTTCCCCAAACATACCCTATAATAACCCCTAAAAGATATTACATCTTAAGGTAATCAACCACCGGGACTTTAAAGTAATGAGACAACCATGCATCCTCATAGCCACGGGAAACCTCACGCACATAAACGGGTCGTTCGGAATGGAACAACCATAGAAAAAAATTTAATCCACCTTCACCTTCAATACAGATGACAGAAATAAATATGGGGTCCCATACACTCCTAGGATTCCTGACCACGTGATAGCTTCACTCTGAGGCCTATGGATGGAGCCCTGATGTTTGAAGCATCTCTTACCTTGGAGTTAGGCATTGAAGACTCCTGAATGGAGATTCTCTTTTTTTTCTCATAGGAAATTTACACTGCAACTAAGACAACACCAAATGACATAACACACCTCGACATACAACTACTACCTCATAGCACAACCACCAAAATTGGGGTTTAGATGATGCATATACATCACCTATTCACCTTAAGTAAGAAAATTATGAATGGAAAGATGCATGACAAACACACCCCTTTGAACAGAAAAAATTAGAAGTCCCTAAGAGGATGACACACTCTTATGAAAACAAGGATTCCCGAAGGATTATACGAAATCCACCCGTGATCTTCGAAGTGAAATCACGCTACAAGACATCACCAATCATGACCCTTGTAGCCAATGAAATAATTACAGACCTTTCAGGACATCAGTCCGCACCGATCATTCTGAACCGCCTTCACCCTTTCCCCACTGGAATTTCTTTCACCGTTTCCAGGGTGAACCTTCAGACACAACAGTGTTAAACTTCATACATGATAAATCAAACAACTCAAAGGGACCAAAACTCCCTTAAAATCCCCTCTCATATTTCATTACACTATGATAGTATCCGCTTAAATGAAAAGAAAGAAGGTTTGGACTTAACACTATCACTCAAAATGGAGAGTCCTTACTTTAATCTACTAGAGGTCCGTCCAATGGCTAATTACATGTGGCCGCACTTCAATATCATGTTAATGTTTTATGGGGGTGTGCAATAGTCAATATGTAAAACCATGGGCCTAATCAAACTGGTCTTACGGCCAAGATATACAGCAATTGAACACTAAACATGAAGGGGGAACCACCATAAGGGATTCCCGAAGCACTTTTAAAAATAAACCACTAACCACACACTTTCACACCAACTGATCAATAAGAATTAAAACTCAAGACACAAAATAGTCAAAATAGATTCTTAGCTGAAACACCTCACATTTAACTTTTCCAAAATACAAGGTCACGCCACACAATAACTAGTTATTAAAAAACCAAATGTTTCTTTAACAAAACCTTTTGGAAATAAAAAAATATTGTGGGTTTCACAGACACAAATGGGGTTCTGTGGGCCTCACACATGCATGTTCCAGTGCCACACCAGTGCCCACCTCATTTTTGTCCAGGCACTCATTCACTCATTCCATTGACCATTCCTCTTTCCACATACACTTTTGTATGTGGTTTTCCATGAGAACACCAAGGATCAAAACCAAAACTTTCTATTTTTAAAAAACAAAACATTCAACCAACAATTTTCAAACCTTACACATCATTTTATTTTTAAATTGCTTCATTTCATAAAAAATTCCAAGAACAAATCATTTTTACTTTAAAACAAGATTTCCAAGAATCCAAAACAAAGAGACGGGGGACAATGAAATAGGGAACTAGTGTCAGCAGGTGAATGGGACATATAGTTGGCGTTCATACTACAATCATGCCACCACCATGGAGAGTATTCTAGAATAGTTCCCCATGCTCCACATTGCTTTCCAGGCCCTGTAAGATAACTGGTACCACTGAACATACTCTCTTTTAATTTACCAAAAACAAGATTAAGGACAAGGAACAAAGACTCATACAAACCTCAACTTACCTTGGTAACTCGAGTCCCACCATGAGTTTTGCTAACTAGGCACGTTGCTCATAGCTAGAACTCCAATTTCTGAAACCCTTAACTTTGGCCTACTGAGATTCTATCACAAAGGAACATGACCTAAGAGACCAAACCTACTTTGATACCATCTTTTCATGAACCAAGCCAGGTCGCCATCTGACCCGGCACCCAACCCGGTTTGTGACATGGCCCAAAGTGCATTCCCGATCCCCATGGGATGGTACAAGTGTCCGGGTATCAAAAACAAAACATTGCAATGATTTACCCAAAAAAAATAAACACAAAACCACCAACAATGTAAATAAACTAAAACTGGAAACAGAAAACCAAACATGCCTTCAAACAATAATCAGATTTAAATTCTACAATTCAACAAGAAATCCAAAGGGGACTACAACAAAATAGAAAATTAAAACTCCAAAACCAACTTCCAAGCAATATGAGAATCCAAATCCCTAAGCTATTAGAACCAACATGCACATGAAGTCTATGAACAACCCAAACCACCATTGCTAAGCATGATTCCTCAACTTGGGATACACAAAGAACAAGATCTACATACACCAAAATGTGTATGTACGGTGTAATCCAAGATTCCAGTAGGATTCCACCGAGATATGATTCCACGCATAACCATTTAATGAAGAATAAATTTTCTAGTTAAATAAATAAAATGGAAATAAATTCTTGAACAATATTTAAAGAAAACAATTTGTAATGGGAAGTGTTTTAAATGAAAACAATTTTAAAGAAAACAAATTAAATTAAAGCACACACACACACTTACATTTAAGATAACCAAATATTCATGTAAGTAAGTGTAAATTAAAAAATGAGCACCAAATATGGGAGAGGCCTCGTGGGTGTTAGCTTCCGTGGGTCCCTAGAACTTGTTGTCTCGGTGAAACTTGAATCAGAAACCCCGACCCATAGAAAATGTGGCTTAGAATGCACGACTCTTAGAAAATGTGTCTTAAAAACCATAACCCTCAGCAAAATTGTCTTAGAAACCATAGCCCTCAGTCATTTATATGTTTAGTTCGTGTTAAATTAGTCAATCCTACTAAGTAAAAAATGACTGAATCCACCCTCGGATCATTATCCCACTTGTCTAGTATACCTTTTTTGCTACCCAGGCTTCCCTCTTTGTGCTCAAGAAAGTTTCAAGTTCACATCACATAAAAATCTAGGCTAAAACACCACACATTCCAAAACACCACTTACACCATCAATTTCACTTTTAAAATCCAAGTTCACGTAACATGTCACATTTATGCATAAAATTCAAACAGGGTACATACACACATAAAACCACCGTTTTCACACCCAAATTCCATTTTGAAAAATTATTCACACCAAAACCTTGTCCAAACATTTTTTTCACCATTGATATAATTTCATAAACCCTTTTGAAATTTTCCTAAAACAATTTTAAACGAGTATCACTGGGATTTACACTTGAAAACACACTCAAAATATCCATTTTGAATTAAGTGTACAACAGAATCTTTTTATAACTTAATCTTCATGGATTACACCATCAATTAAACCACATTAAATTTTAAATAAAAAACTTTTACAATTATAAAACCACCAAGAAAATTTATTAAACAATATAAAAAAAATTGCATGACTTTAAACACCAAAAAGAAACTCAGAACCTATTTTATGACAAAACAAATCTTGATGCCACACCAAAACACACACTGGAGCTCTTTGAAAATCAAAAAAAATGAATAGTTCTTAAAACACTAATAAGTAGATAAATGTAGGTTTTCACAAAAAAATACATTAAAATCACATAAACACTATACTATCAAATAAATGCACAAAAAACTAACTCAAAATCACATTCTCAACATGTAAACTAATTAAAAACTGTGCAAAATTAATTAAATTAACAAGATAATTCATCAATTAATAATTTTAAACATGATCACCTACTTCCACCTGAAAAATTCATTCCAAGAAAAACAATTGAATAAAAATCATTCTTTTTAAAACTGTATTTTCACCGCTTGCGCACAAAAATAAATCAATTGCATAGTTTACAAGACCACTCCTACAGTTGAAAAAACCACAAGAAAATTTATGAAACAACTTTCAGAATATTCCTCATCACATAAAATACAAAAAATTCAAACACAAATTCCTCTATGACTCAATGCAAATTGATGCTAAACCAGAAAACAATCCACATAGTTTATAAAATACTAATAAATAGTTGAACATGGTTTTTCACATAAAACACACCTATATCACATGTACATATCAACTTAAATTAAAAACTAAATTCAAATCAAATAAAATAATTAATAAATATTCTAAATTAAATTAAAAAGAAAATTAATTCATCAAACAATGGTTAAACACGGAACCACCTACCTCGAGAGAAGAAATTCCCAAAACTTTTGTGAACCTCCAATACCACCTAATTCATACCACATGTAAACTGAATTAGATCCTAAAATAAGAATTAGAACAAAACCAATATCCAAAAATGATCCCTAAACAAACCCATACATGATAAACCACAAAGAACACCCAAGATGAAGAAAAAAAGGAAAATAGATTCAACCGGAGGGGGGTTTCGTGCAGTAGACAAGGTCAGCCAGTAGGGGTGTCAAGCGGGAGCTTCGCTGGTGGAGGGAGGTTGTCAGATGGGAGTGTGGGGGCGATGAAGAGCAGCTTAGAGAGAATGGTGGTCGAATATGGGTGCAGGGGTGACGGATTGAGGGATCCTCTGAGCATGGGGGAGGCGGACTTCGGGAAAGAGAGGGGGGTGCTGCTATTTCTAGAGAGAAGGAGATCTGAGGACCGAGGTGGCCTGGTGAGAACTGGGGAGGCCGAGCGGCGGCTTGGCGGTGCGAAGGCCGCGTGGTATGAGGGGGAAGAAGCGGTCCTGGTCAGGTGGGGAAGGCCCGAAGGGATCAGTGGGGGAGGAGGACATGAGGGGAGGATAGAACAAGGATGGAGAGGGGAGGAAAAGTTGGTCCGCAAGCTAGGTAAAAGGGGGCATCCGGCGGTGGCTAGTAGTGTGCAGGAAGACCTGCAACGCGATGGGAAACCAGGGGAAAACCCCACCCAAAAAACTCTAGCTAAAAAATAATAATAAAACAAAAACAAATAAAAATAATGATAATAATAATAAACTAAAATATGAATAATGATGATGAAAATAATAAAAATAATAAAACTTAATTGATAGTAATAAAATTAAAGAAAAAGTTATAACAATTATGATGATAATAATAATAATAATAATATCCCAGAACAACATTATTATAACTATTATCTTTAATAAATATTATTTTATTTGATTTTTATTTCATCACACTTTTAATTTTATTTATTTATTATTAATTCATTTTATTTAATTAACTGAACCAGGAAAGGTTTCACAGTGACCCAGGTGAGGTCATCTGGCTTCGACCGTGGTGCACTCGATACAGTCAAGGCCAAAAGACACATTTTTAAATAAGTACTCACAAATTTTAAGTTGACTTGAACCCGAACAACCTGATGGTCAGTAAAAATTAATAAAATATTTAATTTAGAAACTGGCGGGTGTGACATTTAATCTAATTGAGTTTTTTTCATTCTAACATCTAATGATTTTTGAGCATCCATATTCAATTTCCTAATTCCCCAATAAGATTGATGCTCTAATTTTATGGGTAAGTGACATGTTTTTCCATAAACAAGATTAAATGGAGTCGTGATTATGGGTGTTTAATATACTATGTGATACATCCAAAGTGAATCATCTAATTTTAGGCTCCATTCATTTTTATTTATATCCAGTGTATTTTCAAGGATTTGTTTTATTTCCCTATTATAAAATTTAAACTACTCACTTGTATTTGGTTGGTAGGGATTTCTAATGTTATAACAGATTATATAATTTCTTAGAAAATCATTCATAGAATTTTTTTCAAACTAAGTTCTATGATCAATGAGGAGTAATAAAGTAAATCCAAATATTGATAAAATGTTTTTCCTTAATAAAATCATGACTACTACATATGTGTTATGGGTGGTGGACTCATCTTCTACCAACGTTGAAATTTAATCTACACCAACCAGAAAATAAAATTTACCATACTAATTTGGGAATGGTCCCATAAAATTTATTCCCCATACATAGAATATTTCATCTTATTGAATGGTATTCTAGGGAATTTCATTTATCTTTCCCATGGTGCTTGTTCATTGGAATCGATCACAATATTGAAGAAATATATTAATATACCTATGGAGTGTGGTCCAAAAAATACCACCCTATAGGATTTTTTCCATGATACATTAAAGTCCATGATTTCCTCTAGCTGGAAATGTATGACACATCTTGAGTATGCTTTGTATTTCTTTCTCTAGGATACAACATTGTAATAATCCATTATCATGGTACTTGATTAAAAATTCCTCATGTTAGTAATTGTGTGAGGCCTCATCCAAAAATCACTTTTTTTATTGTTAGTATTAGTGGTGTAAAATGGATCTCATGACCAGATAGTTTATAGTATCATAAAACCATAGTTGTTTTAGTAAATTTATGTAATCAAGTGTTTCATAATGAAATACCTCCTCAGTATATAAATTATCATTATCATTAATGTTGGGTAGTGGGAGTTTGTATATGTTATCATCAATGACATTTTTTCCCTTTTATATCCTTTATTATTATGTCAAATTCCTATAGTAATGTATCCACATTTATTTTACATCCATTCTACATGGTAGATACTTTAGTGTTATATGATCTATTTATAAAACTACTTTGTATATTACAAGGTAAGAGAGAAACTTTTTAAAAGAATAGATTACTTCTAAATGTTTCCTTTCAATAGTCATATAATTCTCTTAAGCATCATCAAGTGTGTGACTGGCATATTAAATGGGAAAAAAGAAATTTTTTACTCAGTGTCCTAAGATAGTACACACAAAACATTATCTATCATCACACATTAGCTCTAAGTACTTATCCTAATTTTATGAAATGATTAAATGAGCATCCACCAGTCTAGTATTTTGGGTATTGAATTATTTTTTACACTATTCAAAGAAATCATAGATATCACCCTTTGATAATAAGTGTGCCAAGGGGTGGATTACTTTTGAAAATTATACTACAAAGTGGCAGTAAAATCATGTGTGGCCCAAAAATATATTTATTAATTTTATTATGGTAGTATATATTAAGTCTTTTATTAATTTTATTTTCAATGGGTCCTCTTCTATGAATTTCTTAGAGATTTTATGTCTCAGGACAAAGCCTCGTTATACAGTCAACTGACATGTTTTCCATTTTAAGACTAGAAATTTTTACTTACAACATTGTAAGACTAGATCCAAATTATTTAGGAACACGTCAAATGTAACACCGCAAGATTTCATAGTACGTTATTTCTTCAAAGTAGTGCAATAACTTGCACTACACGCAACACTGGGTTCAAGCGCATCACAACTTACCAAAATAGCCATTCAAAAGCAGTTATGAATAGTATTAACTGAATTTTGAACATTATATAATCCTAATAATATTAGAATCCATATTATGAGTTTCTTAGACATAATGTAATAACAAATTCATTTTTTTAGATAAAAGAATTATTTTTCAAAATATGCAATTTTATCGCCTTTTAATGACGAACCCCTTTTAAATCCAATATTTGAAGCTTGTATATATTAAATTTGAAAAAATATAATTCTTCATTAGAATCGGGACATAAGAATTTAGTTTCAATAAATTATTTGTGTTTTTCTGATTACTTTCATATTTGGGTGAATAGTGAAAAATACTATTTTTTAACTGAAAACAACTTTTTTAATCAAAATAATTTATAGTGTTGAATTATACATTTTAATGTTTTGTAAGCATAATTAGATAATATTTTTACCCTTTAATTCAATGTTGGTCGTTGGAATTAATTTCACTTTGAAATTGGACATAAACAAGTGTCAAACATTTGATAGTTATTATTTCTTAAAAATACGCCTTTTGTTTTTGAGAGCGGGAATTAATTTTAAATTAATAAATGAAACATATATGTTTTGAATTTGGTAAAATAGACTTCATTATAGAATTAGGAATATCAAAATTATCTTAGGGTGAATTTTTTGTATTTTTCTGAAAACTTTTAATTTTTGATGAATAGTGAAAACACTGATTTGTAGTTTAAAACCGAATTTTTATTTAAATTATTATTTATTTTATTTAAATTTATTTTAGCTCAAAATATATACATAATATAAGTTCAATGTAATTCATTGGATTCAGTTTATAAATATATTTTATTTAAATGTAATTTTATTTAAATTTATTATAATCAATTCATACTCTCCATCCAGTTATTCTTCGAGTAGATATTAGCTAATTTTATTCATTGTTTACAATGGTTAGTCCACTCTACATTATAACTCCTTATAGTGGACACAATCATTTTCTATCAAAAATTGAAAATATTATTCCATCATCTACAAGTTTCATATGGTCTTTCTTAACCACCTATTTAAATGGTGGGGTTAGTGGCCTATTGGGTTGGAGTTTGGGTTTAGCAACTTCTTTTAATAGTATCTTGTGAGTGCAGATTATAGGGATGATTCATTTAATGTCATCCACTCCAAATTATATTGATTTCTTATTCCTTTTTCGGACCTCTATTAAATTTTCTTCTTTTATCAGGTTTAGATTTCATATTATAATCACTAGTTGTGAAATTGTTTTCTCTATAAATGAGTACATGAGTGTGATAAGCATAAGTTTCTATTCCAATGTCATCAATTTGATGACCAATGGTATAAATTTTGGGACAGTGTCTTTTGTGAGATATTTAATGTAATTTACTCCATCAGATTCACTACATTTATCTTCCTCCAGAGACTAGGTTTCTCTATTGTCCTCAATAATCATAAAGTCCTCATTCTCATCAGTAAGAAAGATGGATTGATTGTAAAATGAGTCATCACATTACATGGTTGATCATTCAAAGTCAAACATTACTTTCTCATGACCAAATATGAATATTAGTCACCCTTGATTTACAAAAATCAAGTCTTTCCTAATGGTGATAAATTTTCTACCTAGGATTATAGGAACATTGCTTTCTTCCTCCATGTACAAGATTAGGAAATCCGTACGGATTATGATTTTTTCAAATTTGACTAAGATATCTTCAAGAAGTACTTAAGGGTACATGACTGATTGTTCACCCATTTTTAATGATACTCTTATAGTTTTTAACCCTTTTAGTCCTAGTTTTTGGGGAAAAATATTTGGCATGAGATTGATGTAATGCCAAGATCACACAAGGCCCTTCGGAAAGTACATGTCCCTATAATGGAAACTATAAAAATTCCAAGGGCCTTGCATCATGGGAGGTAGCTACCACTGAACAATTGTGGATAATTAATTACATAATTCAATGAATCCAAGTACTTTCATTTTCCTCTTACTAGAGAAAAATTATTTTAAAATTTTGGAATACATGGGAATTTTGGAAATTAATTATGCCAATGGAATTTTGATATGCAATTATTTCAAAATTTATAAAAAAAAATTAATTTATCCTATCTCATAGATTTTTTCATCCTTTATGGGAACATTAGAGTGGGATTGAAAGGTGGTGGTGATACATAGTCTTCTTCCATTCTAGGTTTTTTTGGAATTGGGTCTTTTGTAGTAGGTTCTAGAACCTAGTTTTTCTCTTGACCAACTTTATTTGTGTGATCATAATTATGATTGATATTGATTGTCTTATAATTTTTAGGTTATTAAAGCTTATTTTAGTCACCTAAGAATATCTACTAGAAATCCATCCTTTTCCACTCCTAAGAACCCCATCCTTATATTCCTCTTTTTTATGAGATATGGTATTACAAGTCAAAGTAACTAGTAATCGATATGAAAGGGTCTTTAAGATTTGGCCCACTTAGTGCTCGCAGTTTTAGAGGGAACCATTTTGTATTTTATTTTATTTTCCTATTTCATCATCCATATATATGTTTTCTATACAAACGTGTTCAATAGGTTTTTATGATTAATCTGAATAGGTTGGGATTTTTGTTTTGGTATTAGCAACATTTTCTATAATTTTTGTTTCTTAAGAGGTGGAAATTGAAGATCTATATGTGTTAAAGGTTGTTGAAATTGATATTGCAGTTGAGAAGCATGCCATTGAGGTGAGTACATAGGTGGTACATTATTCCTTGGGGGTGATTTCCCACTCACCTGAGGAAAATAGACTTCATTCGGTTACTAATATGACCACTTATAGGGGTAATGATGCTAGTAATGATTACTTTAATGATTTTAATTAATGTAATTACAATATTGGATTTGAGGCTCTTCTATATCTTCCCTCCTGGTTTAATAGGGGTGTGAGCCTCCACACAATTTTCAAGAATGTATCTTCATGATAATAGTGGGATGGGTTTAAGTTGGAGAAGTAGGTAGTTGAAAAAATTCAATATTTTTTGTAAGGGCCTCTACTTGGGCCACCAGGTGGGTAGTTTCCACCACTTGGTGGATTCCATGTTGGGGAAATCCACTGTCACTTTTTCATAGATTGTAATTGTTCGATAATTCTTCTAGTAGTAATTTTTCATCTTCTTGTGTCTTTAGAAATATCCAACCTTGAGCGGCGGCGTCCACAATAGTATGGACTGCAGGTTGGAGACATAGATTAAAAGTCTAAAGTTGTAGCCACACACCTAGTCCATGATGTGGGAATTTGTGAGTGATCTCCATAAATAATTCCCATGCCTCCCACACTAATTTTCCATCTTCTTGAGTAAATTTTTGAATGTAATTATATAGACTAAAAGTTTGTATTAGAGTTAATTACTTGTCTAATAACTTTTTGGTTAGATCATCCCGAATCGTGATTGACTCAGGTGTATGAATTTCTATCCAATCTTTAGATCTATCGCACAAGGATTATGGGAATAAATGGAGTATTGTTGTATCAGATGACATTCCCTATTATAAAAAGGTATCTCAATCCTCAAAAAAAAATATATGTTCATGGGAATCTAAACTTTTTAGTCCACTAAACCACTCCATGTTATGGATCATATGAAAAAGTCCATGCTTAATTTTTAAAGTGTACTCTTAAATGGGAGGACACATAATGTTTGGAAAAAAAACTAGTACACTAAAATCCCTAACTATTTATGGTGTTCTCCTACTATTTTGGTTTCTCTACATGAAGTTCAAGTGGTGAAAATTGAGCATTATTTGGGAGAGTTAGTGAAAGACCACTTCGCTAAGCCATTACCAAATATTGGCATGTAGAAATTGATCTATCAATATCTGGATTGAAAAGAAGTAGTTATTGTGCTTCAAGGATCCTTAAATGATTAAAATTTCCTTGAAATATGCACTAGATGGATGAAATAGAGAGAGGAAGAAGGTGAGCCGAAAAGAGAAAAATATAATAGTTGAAGGGAAATGATAAAGATGAAAGGGGGATTGTGTGAGGAAATCTGAGGTTTGTTCCATAGGTCACTATGCCTAAGTGCAGAAATCCCCTCAAATAGATCCATAATTTGATACACCCACATGCATCATTGAATACACATTAGAATTGATCAGATTAAATTATTATTTCCCAAAAAACACTCAGCTATTAAGTCATGTAATTTGGTAGTCTATGGTCAAACCCATAAAGATAGCTTGTCTAGACAAGCAACACAACACATAGAACCTATTTTAGGTGAGTAATTTTGATTTCTTTTCTTGGTTTGGTTGTACTAAAACTAGGTATATTAGGTCTTAAATCAGATTAAAATCCTGATTTTGGGTTAATTTCAAGGTATAGGAAAAGGGGTAATCCTAAATCTAACTTGTGATAGACCTATGTAATAGGATACAATGTGGTTGAAAGGACACTGATTTACCTCGGTCCATACAATTAGATCAACTTAAGATAATAAGACTCCTATTTATAGATTAATTTACAACCTAAACATAGGAATTTTTTCTTCTTGATATAAATAAATAGAGGTTATTGGCCATATCTTAATCTTATCCAACTAGGTCATGGTCTTTTTGTTTTTACCTCTGATAACAAAGGATAGTACAAAAATAATGCGATTGAAAATTGTTCTAAACCTGCTTACATGACATAGGGTTACCCAGTTTCAATCTAAGATATTCATTAAGTTAAAACCACCCTTACTCTCAACCCCTACACCTAAGTGGATTAGTCATGGATGGTAGTGTTGATCAAAAAAAGAGTTACTAATCATGTTACACATTATCATGAAATATTTGAAAAATAAATATTTTAGGATTAAATTTTTTTCAAAACATGATCAAACAATTAAAAACAATGTAAATCCAATAAAAACATATTGTTCATGAAGAAACAATGAAAAATAGTGAAATCGTTGATGAAGAACGATGAGTGATTCTTAGAGGGATGTCAACAATGAAAACAGATTTGTAACAGGTGAATAAAAAACATAGATTAACAAAAAAAATTAATAAAATGTGAAAAAGAATAAATTGAAACTAGTTTGGAATGAAAACATAGGAAAAATGGGATTTAATTAATATAGAAAACAAGAGCCTTATTACCATACTGTGTGCGGAGGAGCACCTAAAATATAAATTGATTAAAATTTACATGACTTGTAAGTAATTCATATAGTGTACTAGCTTAAGTGACTTATTTACCGATATATCCATGTTTTGTATATTGGATTCATGTTGTGTCAATGAGATCCAAAATTACCTCTAAATAATCAGCTTGTATCTTTCACCAGGTGATCCTTCGAACTTTTCATGTTGTGCAATCTATGCATGGAATGTATGTGATTCACTTTTAGCAGGATTATGATATTTTAAATCTACACATCATGTAATGAATGTACACCTCATGTACTAGCTTCACATCATGTAAATACTTTACGGGAAGGTATATAGCTCTACAGGACTTCTGTGAATAAGGTCTACACATCATGTGTGATTCACTTGGTGTGTAATGCCTATTTTTCCATTATTCTACATTTCTTATTTTGAGTTCAAAATTCCAATTCTCTATGAAAAAAATATAGAACCTACAGCATTATCAAATAAATCATGAATAAAACTTAAATAAATTTATCCAAACCTTATATATAAGTTCATCTAATCACTCCACATAGATATTGGGTCAAAAAAATGTTCCCCAAAATAAAGAATACCATCTGAAGAGAGATACCAACCAGAAATGGTCTCCCTCCCATTTAGGGTTTCTTGAATTCCTCTAAACATGACATCCTATCACTAACTCAACAAAATAGAATCAAGGATAGATGATGATGATGATAACTAAACACTAGTAATAATCACACCTAAAACATCCTCATAAGCATCCATGTAAAACTAAGCAGAGAGCCCCATAAGGTCCCTCTCTTCCTTTGATTCTAGAAAATCCTACAATGTTACATTCCTATTAATAGTTTCTACAAAAAAAATACATTTCCAAAGGTTTAGGTGATTTAATAGTCAAACTCCTAATAGTATTATATCCATCATCACTATATTAGATTCAAGTCCTTCCAAGAAAAGATATCTATCAAACTGTTATGGTTTTAAAAGACACTAATCCTCTACCCAAAAGGGCATTGTCACTAATACTTATTAACATACATAACCATGGTAAGATCTAAATCATGAGTGGGGTTATTATTCTCATGATATTGGAGTTGTCGGGAGTTAAAATCCACCACATTACCATCCTCTATAAACACGTAGTGCAAACCAACTTCAGAAGAATCATAGAAAACCACATACCGCTTACCAGAATTAGGTAATATCAGAATATGAGATGATGTCAAAAGTAATTTTAGGTCATCTAAAAAAGAATGAAACTTTTCATCCCATATAAATTTCACCCCATTCCTATTAAGAGTCTTCAAATCTGATTCCACATTAGGGAATCATTAACAAACCATCAAAAATTTCTAGAAACACCAAGGATGCTTTGAATCTCAAATACAATTCGTGTATCTTCCAAATGAGTGGGAATAACCATTATAAAATAAACCAATTACTACTAAACATTCAATAAATATGTATCCTATCAATATCATGGGAACCATGTCTAATTCCACTCAAAATTCATCTATTGTATGAATTTGATTAACTCCTAAGGCCCATGGATAGAGCCCTATAGTCTTTGAATCAATGTACTTCACCATAGTAGCCTTTAGAGTCTATGATCATTGACCATAATGAGGTGTAAAAATATCCTAATAGAAACATTGAATATAGCCACAATTCCCATAACTATTTCACATCATCGCAGGTGAATTACAAGAATGTTGAGTGTGTCTAACCATGCCACACTGATAGTAAGTGAGGGTAACACTACTAGATATAACTATTAGGTGAAAAGAAGGAATGCCACTAAGAACCACCTCCACTACACCTAAAATGATCTATCTACTTCCCCTTCTTTCCCTGAGTTCCACTAAAGTTACCACAAGATATAAAAGAATGAGGAGAATAACCAACCCTATCTACCATATCCATATCATCCCTCATAGATCTATCTACCCTCTCCGCATAAGTGGAAATATTCATCATAAATACCTATGATCTGATATCTAGTTGGAAATTCTATAGCTACTTCTTAGCTATCACCTGGTCATTCTTTAATATGTCTGGTGAAACAAGGACCAACTCAGAAAACTAATTGGTATACACTTACACTAAACACTCTCCCTGCTACAAATAGTGTAACTCTAGATATTTCACTATCATCTGCGACTCTAGAAAAAAATTCTATAAAAGAGGGTCTTGAACCCTTACAGTTCAAGGCCATATGCTTATCCACCTGTAACATAGAATCCAACAATCGCTTTTTGGGACCCTAAAGGTTGAACACTACGCACTTCACATGGATACACAAAGGTGTATCCAAGAATTCAATTATATGTTAAATGTTTTCATTCTAATCATCCACCCCATGAGTTCCATCATACCATTAAATAATGGGGTATTCTCAGGCATGAAATACTATGAACGATCCATATCTCCTACAACTCCTAGTTTTACCTCAAGTGTTATGTCTTGGACTAGAGGTATATTCTAGTCAAAATTATCAACTGCCCACATGATATCCTCGACAAGATTCTAATCTATAGGTGGATTTCCTTGAGGAGAATCCATTGCACCATGACACAAGAGGATAAAAGATGGCTCTCAGCTCGGAGTATACGCGGACTGTGCTGCCTTCTTTTCAAAATTTGCTTCCCGTTGGGGCATCGTCGGTTGATCCCCTCTTGTCTAATCGTCTGGCGACCCTACTCCCTTCACCTAGCACTCCCCTGGATCAACCTTCGAATCCCCATGTGGTCGTGGTCCCGTCCCTAGCTCCATCTTCCAAGGAGATTCTTCTGCAGCCTCCACTAGCCTCCACGCTTTTCCCCGCCTTCCCGAAGATCCAGGTTGATTCTGCTTGCACAGGCAAGGAGGGAGCTTTTCCAGTGGTCTCCTTCTCGGACACATCCTTCGTGGAAGCTGCTGATCTCCATCGATGGACCTTGGTGGCTCGCTTAAGTGTGGATAAACCTTCCATCGGCTTCTTCAGGAATTTTGTGGCCTCATGGGGTCTCGCTGAATTGGCCCGGGTTTCAGAAATCTCCAAAAAGGTTTTCTGTATTGTGATTTCCTCTAGGGAGGATTTTGTGCGGGCATGGTCGAGGCGGATCCGATCTGTGGGGCGAAGGAGGTTTCATCTATTCAGATGTTCTATGGAGGTCCACCATGGTTTCGATTCCCCCCAAGAGGCTTCCTGGATCTCCCTGCCTGGCCTCCCTCTTCCGTTCTTCAACTTGGGTTTCTTGAATGGCATTGGAAATTCCATTGGGTCCTTTTTGTGAATGGATTACTCTACCTTATCACTTCTGGATTCTTCCTCAGCTAAAATCTATGTCGACATGGATCTTTTGCTGCCTCAGCCCAATCAGATCTTCCTTTAGATGGGGAACTCCTTCTCATGGTGGCAGAAGATTTCCTATCATGGCCGTGGAAATTTCTGCACAGCATGTCGTCTCCAGGGCCACTCCCCTACAGTTTTCAGAAAGCTTCATCAGCCTCCAGAAGATCCTCGGTCAGTCCCTTGCCTGTCGACTAGCCTCGTATCTAAGACTGAGATACCCTATCAGGTTCCCCCGGTCCATGATGTAGACTGTGCAGGTCCGACTGGTTTCATGACAGTTTCCTGTTTCTATCCTCTTGTGATTTCTCCAGCTGCTCCCTCTGTTCCCTTGGACCCAGAGCCCTGTCTAGAGACCTGCATGGCTATGATACCCTATTCTCCCCCTAGGACCGGGGCTGAAGTTTATTGGCTCCCCGGGTCCGTCCATTCTTCCCCTCCCAGATGACTGTCTTTTTTGGGTCCCCCCCACCATGATACCCCCCCCCCCCCCCTCGTCACTTCTCCATTATGATTATAAAATTCCTTCAGTCGGGTATCTTAGGAGGAGGGTGAGGTTATTCACAATCCATCTGATAAATCCCCTGGCTCCACTATGATCATTACCCGATCAAAATCAAAGTTGGTGTCTCCTAGTCCCTCAACCAGTATTATTATCTCAAAGAAGTCCGGGGCCCAAACCATGCTCTCTGTTGCTCAATGATCTCATTCATAGTGTGGAACGCGCGTTACCTGGGCGCACGTGTGAAAACAGATTTTATTTCGACGGAATTCCCCAAGTCTCATGCTTCAATCTTTGCTGTTATTGATCCAAAATTGCCTTCGTCTAAAATCAAGGATTGTGTGGGTAGAATCAACGTGTGTGGATATTTACATGCTGAACTGATTAATCAAAATATCTGGATCTTCTGGAGGTCTGAAGTTGGTGTCGATATTGTAGCGTCGTCAGATCAGTTCATTAATACTAAGGTTACCTCCGGCTCCGCCTCTTTTATCATCTCCTTTATTTATGAAAAATGTGAAGTCCGGGATAGAAGAAGTTTATGGACTGATCACACCACCTTTGATCTGGGCGGCAAGCCATGGCTTGTTGGTGGTGGTATCAATAGTATCTTGGATCTTTCAGAAAATAAAGGCAGAGGGGACTTTTCTCAGAGAGCTAGCCTGGAGTTCGCGTAATTTTTGTCAAATGTAGGTCTCATGGACATGGGATTTACAGGAGATCATTTTACTTGGTGCAACAATTAGAAGGGAAGCCGGTGTACTTGGTTCCGCCAGGATTGTTGCCTAGATAATAGCAGTGCTCTTTCGGTCTTCTCGGATTCTAAGGTCGTCCACCTAGCTAGAGCGATTTCAGATCATTCTCCCCTATTGGTTTCTCTGTCACCTGGAACAAGTCTTGGAGACCTCTTTCTCTACCATCACTCGTGGTCCGGCTTCAACGGCTTCCTCTAGGATGTTCAATCTTCATGGGAGAAGCCAACTATGGGTAGGCACTAGATCAATCTTCACAACAAACTTCGGCGCCTAAGAGAAGACCTTCATCAGTGGAGAAATAATTATCCCTCCTGGCTGCGGGATTTGGATGCAATCAAGGAGGAGGTCAACCATATGTAAATTTCATTAGATACTGTTTGGGATGAGTCTGTGTTTGGAGTGATAGTGTATAAGAAAGAAACGTTGGCATAGTTTCTACTCTTACAGGAACGCCTTTCTCGGGAGAAGGCTAGGTTCAAGTGGCTACAGGAGGGAGACCGGAATTCTGCTTATTTTAATGCTTGTATTAAAGAGAGAAGAAGGAAGACACTTCCGAACATTTCCCTGCAAGACGGATCCTACACTGATGACCCTACGGTGAGAGGTGGCAAGGTTAAGACCCATTTCTCTGCTCTGCTGGTTGGCCCCAGCCCAAACATGCAAAATGGGTATCCCATGGGGCACTCAGACCTGTTTGAAGCTATCCCTTTCCAGGTATCTAAATAGGAAAATTACTTTTTATCCTCTATCCCAGTTGATGAAGAGATTCTTGAGGCTATCAAATCTCTTAATCCAGAGAGTGCTCCGGGTCCAGATGGCCTCCCTGGATCTTTCTATATCCCCTCTTGGGACCTGGTTAAGGAAGACCTTGTTGATGCCATCAGAGATTTTTTCCGAGGTGGTCACCTCCCACGTGTGGCTAGTGTCACCAAGATGGTCCTTATTCCCAAGGTCAATCACCCATCCTCTATCAATCAATTTAGACCTATTAGCATGTGCAACTTCCTGTATAAAGTGCTGGTTACATTGCTCAATAGACGGATGGCGCGTTACCTTCCTCAACGGATACCTTTGGAGCAACACGGCTTTGTCAAAGGGAGGGCTATCCAGGGTGCGATTGGATTGGCACAAGAGATGACTCATGACATCAATGCTAAAGTGACGGGTTCAAATATGATTCTCAAAGTTGATATGGAGAAAACCTATGATATGCTTGAGTGGATTTGCATCATCAAAGTGTTGCGGTGTATGGGATTCTCATCTTATTCCACTGACTTAATTTTTAGATGCTTCAGCTCGACATGGCTTTCCATTTCATTTGTGGGGATCAACTGTGGTTTTTTCAAATCGGTGCATGGGTTAAGACAAGGGGACCCATTATCACCAAGCCTTTTTATCATTTCCCAATATTCTCTCTCCCGGTACCTCAAGAAGAGTATTAGTGCTGGTGTCATCATTCCCTATCATTGTAGGCATGCCTCAAATGGAATCTCTCACCTGATTTTTGTCGATGACTCTATCTTCTTTCTCAATGATAGTCATAGGTCCATCCGGGGCATTGACATGGTCCTAGAGACTTATTGGAAGTGGAGCAGACACCGTGTTAACAGGGATAAGAGCAATCTATTTCGTCCCAATAACTGTCTGGGAAGAATGGTGAGAAAGGTGGAATAAGGTATGGGTATTCTCAGAAAATCCTTCCCTTTTGAGTACCTTGGTGCCCCGATCTCCTCTTCCAGTCTCAAGGTTCGGCATTTTGAAAAGATTGTGTCTAAAATCTCTGATCGTATTTCCAACTGGAAAAACAGATTCCTCTCTTTTGGTGGCAGAGTTACTCTGGTCAATCATGTTCTTTCTTCAATCCCCATCCATGTTATTTCTTGTCTCATGGTCCCAAAGGAGGTATTTCATAATATTGAGAATATCTTCAATACCTTCTTATAGGAAACACAATTTTATGGGAGGTTTCACTGGGCATCCTGGTGGAGGCTGGCAAGACCCGCTCAAGAGGGAGGCATTAATGTGAAAAATCTGGCGTTTACGATGGAATTCATGCTTGGGAAACTGGCGTGGGAGGCCATTGTGGGGGATACTTTATGGGGCCAATTCATTCAAAGAAAGTACAGGAGGAACCTGGACTCAGTTCGAGGGACTGCATCTCCTCTACGGTGGTATGTCCAGTCACACATTTCCACTCTACAGGTGCACAGTATATGGATTATTGGGAGGGGTGACGTCATTTTATGGCACCATAATTGGGCTGGTTCCATTTTAGCATTTCATGGGTGTCCGGTCCCAAATATCTCGTTCAAGCAGGCCAACATCTACCCTCAATTTATTAACACGATCTTGGATGACACACAGAGAAAACTTTTTGAGTCTATTGTTCTGAACAATGACCCGGACTACTGAATTTTTGATGCTTCTCCGGCGGTTGTTTTCTCCTGCAATGGATATCGTTCTTTTCTGGGAAATGACTCAACAATAGATGAATGGGGCATCTTGATATGGTGTAAGGAAGTCCCAGCCAAGCTGAAATTCCTCTTGTGGTGTGCTCAGAATCGGTCCCTTTCCACTGATGATAATGTGAATCAGCATGGTATTTCCCCGGTGTCCAGATGTGCTTGCTGTTCCGATAGTCAGGAAGAATACTCTTTCCACATTTTCTTCGAAGGCACATGGGCTCGTGCAATTTGGGATACCTTAGGTTCTTTTATCAAATGCTCGGTCACTAGCAGCAATGACTTCCTGCAGGAATGGTTCCAGGGGGCTGATACTATCATCGAGAAAAAGGCAAGGGTGAAATCCTGCTGGCAGGGTGATGGAACATCTGGCATGCCCGAAATCGTGCGAGGCATGAGGGTATAATCACCTAGTGTGCATTGATCCTTTGCTGAACGAAGTCTATGATTGTGGATTTCACTCGGCTCTTCACGAAAGGAGAAGAAGCACCCTCTTTTAGGATCTTTTCGGTAGCCAGATTTCCTGCTCCAAGAACCCCGCTAGGACACTAGGTGGGCCGGATACCTCCTGGCACCGGCCAGAAGCTCAATTCGGACGACACCTACGGGATGAGGATCATGCGAGGCAGAGGTATTGTTAGGGATCAAAATGGTACCCCAATTATTTCTTTCTTGGCATTTTATGGGAGCGGAAACTGCCTTCAGGCAGCGAATGCAATACTCACCGGGCTTAATCTCTGCCGTGAGAGGAACATCACCCTCTTGGTCATTGAGACTGATTCCACTGCTATTCACTGTGCTCTCTAAAGCGGTGGAATTATGCCATGGTGCATCGGATATATTATTCATAAGTTTCGTTGTTTCTTTTCCTCCTAGATGGAGATTCTTCACACATGGAGGAAGGGCAATAGAGTCGCAGATTGCCTAGCCTCTATGGAGAGACCCAGTGACGAGCTCACATGTTACTGTAACCTTGGTTCACATCCGCCCGAGAGCATGGCTCTTGTCATTGGGGACACCCTTAGTCTCCATTATTTTAGACCCCGATGACATCTCCCCCAGGTGTGTCCCCTTTCCCCTGTATGCTTCCTTTCCTTTAATAAAAAAATCATTGGTGGTGGTGTGTAAAAAAAACCATTGCACCCTCTTAAGGAACCCATGGAAGACGACTCAAAGGAAAACTGCTACACAAAAAAATAATATAATAGAATAATATCATTTTAAATGATAAAACCATAAGAAAAAAATGGGATTAAAATCAAGAAATCAAGACAAGTGAAACGCGTCCCAACATCACATGGTAACTTGAGTCTCATCACGGCAAGGTTGGTTAGGTAATCACTATAACCTAACTATCAAGTCATGACTGTCCTATCTCAAGTATACAAAATTCCCCAAGATAAGAAATATTAATTAAAACCCACCTCTAATATCAAACAATGATTAACCCAACTCGGATACCCTCTCGAATTGGTACCCGATCTGAATTTCTACAATTCCAAAGGGAGTTCTCGATTCCTATGGGCTAGAATATAGAACCTATTTATCAAAAAACAATCAAATAGAATGATTTTGTGAAACCTGAAAAAACAACATGAAATATATATATATATATATATATATATATAGTAGAGTGAAATGGTGGAAGAGATAAAAATAAGACATACTTGAAATAAGACAGTGGAAAGAGATACAAATCATGTAGTCAGAACATCCCAAAGTAAAATTCAAACATCAAAGGAACATGATAATAGAAAACTTACAACTCCATGTGATGGCATTAGAAAACTCCCACCATATCACCACCATCTACCCAAAATAAGATGATAGAAACATCATCACCTCACTGTGGCACCTTGCCTTTCCTTACATAAAAATACATATAACGGTTTATGCATCACTGAATGGGTGAATAGGGTGTGATATAAAGTGGATTATTAGGATCCCACTCAGCTGTTCCATATAAAGTAACTATATAACAATATGAACAATGCTCAACCTTAAATAAAACTAGGAATTATAAATACTTTAATAGTTTTTCTATCAAAATCATGGAAAAAATTATAATTTCTCCATTTTCCACATTTCAAAATATAATCAGGTAAAATAGTTTCAAAGAATTTAATATACATGTAAAATTAAAATCATCTTAAAGAAAAGCATGTATCACATAATATATCAAATCCAATATAGATCAAACCAAAGCATCGGTAACATCACACCAAGGACCGCTAAAGGTCATATTAATAAACTATTTATACCACAATCAATGGCTAGTGTACAATAATGACCTTAGAAAAAAATCCTAAAGAGAAGAGAAATTCCCCATTAGTGAATCGCCTAAAAATTTCATTTGAGTTCTTAGAAAATGGGCCTAGGAAGTAGAGGAACTCCTGATGAATAAACCCCCAAAATATATAGACAATGTCCCTAATATAGACCTTCTACCTAAGTACCCAAGGTTTCCCATTTTCTAAGTTATCCAAAACCTTTCATCAAAATCATGATTAGAAAAATAATTTATAAATCTAATTAATAATGCTTTGAAAAAAAAATTACCTTACCAAAATAAGGGGTAAATCATCTTTTCTCTAAAACCCATTCCCACACACAAAAATTAATCAATCATTTCATTTAAATTTAGAATATAATTATCAAAACCAGAGAAATATAGTTCATCCAATATAGGATAGAGATGGATCCACCTACCTTAATATCTGGTTTCATATTTCTACAAAATAATGAACCAACCAGGAAGAACATAAAGATTAAAATGGAGTCCTTAGAATAAATCATCACAAAAGATAATCGATTCAATAATCAAAATAGTCAGCAGATAAGGAAGATCACAATATACATCAAGAAACCTACACATCGCACTATAACTAAAACAAGGATTAGTACTCAAAGGCATATCATGAAACAAATCTAAGAAGAATCCATAAAATTATTATCATAGATCAAATGATCAAAAAACAAAAACCAACAATGCTACCTTAAAATATAGAAAACAAGAAGCAGAAGGATTACTAACCTTAATAAATGCACCAAAACCATAATGATAATCAATCACAATGGAAATGACCTAGAAGGAGAAGAATTATCTAAAATCTCCTTATAAATCTCCACTGTTATGATTAAGGAAGACATTAGACTACAAAATGATAAAAACACTCATACGTCACCCTAAAAACACAACCCATGAGGATTACATGGTGTGTAATCACTTTTTCATATCTTGTAATCCAAGAAACCCATGTATGCAAAAAAACCAATTGTCTTAAGCTAGAAATCACATTTTTACCATTACATAATGTATATCTTATTCATGATATGTAATCATTATGCCTTTTACTGGTTCATGAAATCTTTCGAACACCCATTACATGATGGGTGACCACTTTACATGGAATTCAAACTTCTCACAATGTGTAGTATTTTCACACTCTGAACAGAGCTCAGGACATATGTCTAGTGACACACTTTACATGAAATTTATTTCTCCTACATATAGTGAAAAGAATAGTTTTTACTAAAAACCCCAAACCAACTATGGTGTTCTTTAAAATTGGGGAGAACCCTGCAATTCCTTTTACCCATTTATAATCAAACTCTAGTAATTCAAAAAAACATACATCCCCAAAAATTAATTTATTTCCCCACCAAATTCTCTCTATCATAAAGTGTCCCAAAATGCACCCAAATAAAGAGGGAAATGACATAATTGAAGAGAAGTACCTAAAAGTGGTAACATGATATTTTAATTGATGTGATCTATATTACTGATTATAAAAACATTGTTAATATAGTGATACTGGTAGAAATGGGTATTATAGGGAATCCTACTGTAGGAAGCATGTTTATCTACTTGGGAATAGGTGGGAAATATAAAACTATGAATAAGAAGTAGAAGAAGAACTACTTCTAGGGAGGAGGGGAATCAAATAGTCAATCCATTGGATTATTTAACTATCATCTATGCCAAGTAACAATCCCAAATGTTTCTAAAGTGGTTATATAGAGAACAAGAAGTGGGATTGTTGGGGATCACCAAAATAATTTCAAAAATATAACCACTTGGGTTATATTCAACATTATTAAATTAAAACTCCAAATTCAATTACTAGGAATACATCTCATATGTCTCAAACATCTAAATATTAAACTATTTGATCATGTCGGAATAGTTAACATCCCCATAACTGAGCGATTCTGGGTTATTCTAGGAACACCCCGACTCTTTATACAATGCAATCGCAATGGGGAAGTAATGAATAGGTAGGAATGAGTAAGTATTCATACATAATTAAGTATATCATCACAAAGGACCAATAATATCATTATATTCTATGATGAACCATTATAAATAACTCAATACTTTTGTGTGTGTTTTTTTTGATATGGGTGCATCCCACTCTTTTATTGATCATCATGTGGAAAATAAAATAAGATTGTATATAGAGATGATAACACACACAATTAGTACCCAGTAATCTCTTAGGTCATGATATTGTAGAGGATTTATATGTTCACCTTGTTCTATAACAATCGATGGATCCCACTCTCTCTGGGACATTTATCTTATAGAAATATATATCTTTGATTTAATCCTGATAATGGATGGGTTAGTTTCTCTCAAAACACATTTTGATTGTTCTACATGACAAGTAAATTTCTAAATCTCTTGATGGTGAATCTATTTAATGTATATTTTAATGTGAATGTTTTAAGATAATGACCTTTACCACCGATATTTGGAATTATTTATTAGTAATTGGTCGTAGTTACTTTTTGGAAAAATGAAATAATTGACACTAGAAATTTTCCAACAGTTGTGGATCTTTATATTTACATGTTTCCTAGAAATTTCTCTAATTTTTTACCAAAAATGGAAGTTTAATTCTTTATTTATCTACAAGGAGGGATAAATCTTATGTCACTTCCATCGTATAGAATAGAACCAGTGGAATTGAGGGAATTATAGGTCTAATTGGATGAACTAGAATGTAATGGTTTTATAAGACTGAGTATATCACCTTGGGAATAACACACTAATATTTTATGATATATCTCTTCAAATAAATTTAATTTCTTTGATATCTTATGACACATGAAACTTCAATCCAAAATGAACCAATATATAGTATACTGTTATAACCTAACTATTAAAATTAGAAGTATGAATAGTAATATCCACATTCTAAATATATATGTATATATAGTTACCACTCAATACAAATTCACAGATTAATTATTAGGAAATAAGCACTCAAATTTTCAGTAAAGTCATTTTACGCTTCATGAATACAATTTCTTCCAAAATGGTTTTTATTGAATTTTGTAAGAAACTTCTATAAGAAATTTTAATAAATTTTAGAAATTATATTCGATAGAAAATGAAATGATTTTATTATCATAATATAAAAATTATCTTAGGATTAATTTTTTAGAGATTTCTAGAAAGTTAGATTTTTTAATGAATAGTGAAAAATCCTAATTTTTAATGAGAACTGCCTTTTATTTTCAAGTAATTACAGAGTCACATCATATATTTGTTTAGTTATAAATTTCATTATTCTTTTTTTATTGAAAATAATACAATAAGTTTTATTTGAATCAACATGATACATTAATTTTGCATCAAAATAATTTTTATACTTAAAAAGTATTTTTTTTGGAAAATCATTTTTCGTTACATTTTTTGGGTTTACTTTTAAATTAAAATTTTAAACTTATATATATTGAATTTTATGAAATGGGTTCTATATTTAGAATCATAAGGATCAAATTTTGTAAATATGTCCCTTTGACTTTTAGTAATTAGGAATAGTAACCTTCATAAATATTTGTCACCATAGTAAAGGAAAAACTGGTAAAACAAGGTTAAGTATTTTGGATAAGGCTTTAAAATTCCCTTAAAAAATTATTTATCCTATTTTATGAGTTTATTTTATACATTATTATCTAATTATATAAAATAAGGACAATTTATGCCATTTTTCTTTAATATTGACTTTTTTATTATATTATGAAATATATAAAAAAATGGCACTCTCTTGAATTTTATATCTCTGATATTTTTCAATAAGGATAAAAAAATTATTTTAAATTTTAAATGTTAATTTTAAATAATAAATATTTATTTTAAATTTTTTATTATTTTTATTTTTTATTAATGTAATAATAATATTAATTTCTTATAAAATATTGATACAATATTTATTCAATTAATATAAAAATAAAATAAATGATTATAAAAAAATTAAAAGTAATACAATTTGGATGAATTATTGTATTCCTATAATTTTTCAGATAAATATAATATATTATGAATGTTTTAAAGGTTTATATTTGAATTCCATAATTGTCTTGATGACTATAATGCCAATGAAAATGAAGAGTTCAAAAAATGAGATTAATGATATTTAAAAATAACAAATGATTTATTAAATGATTTAAAATTCATAAAAATTTTATCTTAATAACATTTAATGGTATATGTTTGAAAATATGAACCATGGTCCATTTATCGGTCAATTTTCCTTTTACGAAAACATTCTTAACCCTTAAAAAGTAAAAAACATTGATATTATGGTTCTTGTTAAAAGGGTTAAATGGGGTTAAAACTAATAGGAAAGGGGTAAAATTCACCTAAACATGTCAAAATATTATTATATTAGATTATTTAGACTTATATACATAATATATTCAAAATATATCAAGTTATATTGACTTTATTATAAAAATAAATTTATATTAGTTTGGTACTTTAACTAATTCCAAGAGTGTTTCTCCCCTCACTTATAAAAGGGAACATCTTATTCTCTCTTCCTCAAACTTTTTGATCCTTAAAACTAATTGATTCTATTTTATAATCCCTTCCTATATATATTACTCATGTCCTAAATATTCTTTTCTTTCGAAAATATCATCTTTTCAAGGCTTAAGGTGTAATTCAAAAGAGGTTTCTCAATTAAGAGGTACAACTCTTAATCGGGTGCTTTCAATTTTATCTCTTCATGTGACTCCAAAAAATATATGGTATAAATTATAAAATTAACAATAAGGTATCATAAATATAATTATATTTTATATTCATTTTGGAAAAACCATTCTCTACCTCTTTTTTATCCTATGAAAAGTGAGAGCTTTGCTCGTGCGTACGTACAACTTACCATCTCCACGTAGTGGAGAAATTTCTTTATCATCTCCATTTTACTTGGTTGGTTAAAAATATGTAACAAATTAATATATATTTTATTTATTACATAACGTTACTTATATAATTATAATATCATATCTACCTTCTTACCATCCAATCCATTGGAAAATTATAACATTGCCCGTACATATGTGTGGATTACCACTTCCATGAAGCTACATGGTACATTTTTAATTTTATCTTAAAATTAATGATAATAAGGATATATTTATTTAATATATATGATATATATTATATAAAAAAATATTTTATAAAGTTTAATTATTATTTAAATTACTTCCATTCTATCTGTTGATTGGTGAAAACAGCGTTCACGCATACGTAATTCCTACTCTCTCCATGAAGGTTGTAATTCATTTTTTTATCTATAAATTTTATGGAAGACTATAAATATATAAAATATGATTATATATGATATTTATATCACTATTAAAATTTCTAATATTATTTAACCATAATGAAATTACAAGGATATGAACCACCAAACCAAAATTCTTATGAAAAATGAAATAGTTGACACCTAGAAATAATGATTTTAATAAGAAAGTATTAATAAATAGGTATTTAGATGTTATAAGTGGATCATATATGATATTATATATATTTATATGGTTCGGGTTTGTAAAATAATAAATATAAATTTATTATATAGAATATCCAAATAACTCATGCGGAAAGTCGAACGTGGGGTAAGGGGTTTCATCTAAATTTCCATTCCATTGAGACATATTTGGTATTACACACCTATTTATTTTTATGAAATGTATATATTATACCTTTGATGTATTATAAATGAATATATATATTTATTAATTATTATTTAATTTTCAATTCATGTTTACTATCTCAATGGGTTATAATTTCAAAGTTACCAAAAAGTTAAAAATTTATTTTACAATCTCATTTTTTGGGATTACAGATATTTTAATTAATTAAATATTATAATATATTCATCATAAATCCATTTATTTAATTATTTTCTAGATATTTAATGAGTTCCATGTTTTCTTCTGTATTTTCCTATATATCACACTTTAAGTAAGTAAAGAAATTTTTAAAATAAAAGTTGATCTTATTTCTCTTTTAGATCGAGTATATTTACCTTCCATGTTCATATTTTTGAAAAATTATTCAAAAAAGTCCATTTTAATTACTAAAATGATTTTTTAATTTAATTTTTTTTGTCCTTGACTTTTTACAAGGTTTGAAATGTATATTTAAAATGTCTTACTAAAGTTTAATTTTCAACTTTCTTTATAAAAAACCCAAAGGAATGATTATTTTTAACGTATATAATATTAATATATTTTCCTGTCTCCATATGTGTTTTAAAGTATTATGTTCTTCTAAAAGTTTTCATCAGTTTTATAAATAATATTATTTAATGGGATCTTATTTTATATTTTCAATTTTATTTTATTTTATTCTCTGGAAGATATTATTTTATTAGAAAACTTATATTTCTGAAGAATAAATGGTCATATTTTATCTCTTATTAATTATGTAGTCAATAAATTTATATTAACACATTAAATTTCTTGTGATCATCATTTATTACACAATAAATTTATTTTAAATATTCATATTCTTTTTATCATGGATATTATTATTACCAAAACCATATTAAATTTCTATATTTGTTGTTTTAATATAAAAGTTATTTAGTTAACTATAGAACTATTAATATTCTATATACTTTATTCAATATAAATATTTCTTGGTAAGGTATATTATTTATGAATTAAATTGACCATTCAATATATGAGGAATGAATAGGTAATGTAGTGATGGGTAGGGCCACTTTATAAATATCACCATATTGCATTAACTTGTCTCATGAGACAAACCTATTGTCCAACCTTATTAAATGGTTTTTTGGTGTTTTCCTACCCATAGATTAAACTATAGTGGAATAAGGTCTTGAAGGTAAGGATATCATGATGTATAAGATAATGATGTCCAAAATTATTCATTTCATTAACTTAAAATTTAGTTATTATTCTCCATGACATTACTACACTAATATTATCAATATATGAATTTCATTCTCACGTTATTGATTAAATAGAATTTATTTTCAATTATTTACACTGTCGTATTGAGTATTCCTTATTTAATCTTGATAAATTATATTGTACATAACCTTTACTAGGATTTTAAGCTCACCCTTTATTTTTTATCCTCTCCCCGGGATATGAATAAATATATTATGATTAATATCAAGGATGAAAATATGTTTCTTATGTTTCTTATTTTATATTTACAACATAACATGGTAATCATGTATATATCCTGTTCTTCAAGACTGCTAAATGATCATTACTTAGATATTATATCCCATGTATCTCATTACAATATAATAAATTTGACACCAGATATAGGTTAATAAAGTTGGTATTTCAACGTTTGGTATTATATGAAGTTTAATAGGATCCTTAGGAACTAGATTTTAAATTAACATATCTTACATGAGATTTATGATAATCCATTTTATTATTTAAGAACATTTATAATTAGAGTTTTTTTATTTTATGGATCAATATTTATAATGATTTTGAGCTAAATTAGTGTGTTAAATTATTCACTGATCATGCCTAATGAAAGAAAGGTAATCAATACCCATAGACAATGTATGGATTTCCCTACTGAGAAATCCATTATAGTTGGTGTTAGAACTGGGTGGATCCTGGCCATATTACGAAAACTAACTCGGGTTATGATAAATAGCCTTGTCTTTATGGAATAACCTATTGTTCTAAAAAGTGATTAAACTATGTTGGATCATTCCATGGGACATGATACACTATAATTTAATTTAACTACTAATCTATTGATAGAATTTGAATATATTAAGTCCCTCAAAAAAATATTCCTATATTTGGGAATTAATTAAAGTGAAATGGTTATTCTAGTAGTGTATTTTTTGAGAGGATATGTTGATCATTGGTGGTCCTTGATCCATGATACTAAAGAGGGTAATTGAAAAGAAAGCATGGAATAAAGAACTTTTAAATTGATATTATTTGAGAAATACTTCCCCTGATAAGAGTAAGCTACAATAGAGAGGAAGCTCCTCAATTTAAATAATAATAAAGAAGAAAGTGTGGTTGAGTATAAAGCTAACTTTACCAGATTATCTAGGCATGATTTGGGTAATATACACAATCCAAAAAGCAAGATTGGCTATTTATTTTGTGGGCTTAAGTCTAGTATTCTAAGGGCACCGTTTTCTTATATTTTTTTATCTTATGATGATATGGTATCAAATTCCATTAATATTTAGTAATAATTTTCAAGATTATATATATTCAAGGGAAATCAATAGAAGAAGAGGTGGATTTTACACTAAGAAAAAGGGGTAAAATTAAAAAAAAATAGAATGAAGTAATTTATATCTTTAATAATTATTTAATGAAGTATACTAGAAAAAAATTTAAGGACATGGGATTTTGTTAAGAGTGTGAATATAAAGGTTATCTAGCTAGTAAATGTAAGTAAAATAAATAAACCACTATTATTCAGTGATTCAACAACAAATATATGGTAAATTATTCAAAAATCTCTCAAAGTTTCAAGGGAACCTACCAGAAAAGAATCCAAGGGGGAGGCTAAAAATATGGAATTAATACATCCAAAGTGATAGTTTCTAATGATGTAATGAAAGGTTCATGTATAATCCATTAAAAAGTGAAAATGTTTTATTTGATTTAGATTCTACATAATCTCTAATATCGTAAGAATTTTCTAAAGGTATCACATCACCAACTCCATAGTTATATGTTTAGTTGGAAATAAAAACTTCTAATGGTAATATGGTCACATATCAAGTCTATATCTTCTTTACAATATAATTTTGTGGGAATGTGCTTCCAAAAAACATTTCTATTCTTTATCTAATTGAATTTGATGTACTTTTGGGCATTTATGTTTCTATCTTTATAGAGCCCATATCAATTTTTAGGAAAGAGAAGTTACATTTGATATAATGAATCAATCTATAATATTATATCGCATCAAGGATAAACCTAAAATCCCAATGTAAATTACTTTCATCATATGATTTTTACTAACTATTCATGAGGGATATTTATATCAGATGGTTAGGGAGAAACTTATCATTCAGGATGTACTTATTTTATGATAGTATATTGATTTCTTCCAAGAAGATTTGTCTATTATTACCCTAAACCATGAAGTTTAGTTTTTAATGGAACTCATACCTAGTTCTACACCTATTTCAATGACTAAAAATAGAATGGCCCAGATTAAGTTTTTGGAATTTAAGAAAAACTCTAGGATAATATAGATAAGCGATTCATTCAACCTAGTGATCTACAATGGGGTGAACCTATTCTTTTTTTTAAAAATAATGATGTTTCAATGCATATTTCATTGATTATAAGGAACTTAAAAATATTTCTACTACGAATAAGTAACTTATACCCAATCTTGATGATATTTTTTATTAAATATTAAGAGAATAATATTTTTTCAAGATTTATCTTCAATATAGATATCATTAGCTAAGGGTCAATAAGGAGGATATACCCAACACAACCTTCTGTGTAAGGTATGGTCATTATGAATTTATAGTAATTCGACCAATAGATTCATTAAATATTTCTTTGATTAGATTTTATTAGTATTTATAACTGATATTATTATTTATTAGAATAGTAAAGAAGTAAATGAAGAACAGATGAGGATTGTGATGATGACTCTTAGGAAGGATAATTTATATTCCAAATTTACCAAGTATGAATTTTGGATACAAAAAAGTATCATTCTTAGGTTATATAGTTTTATGATATATTATATTAGTGGATCCTTAAAAGACATGAGTTATTTATCAATTTATTATACTAACCACAATAACTAAGATCCAAAGTTATCTTAGGTTGGATGGATAATAGAAATTCATTGTGAGAGATTTTTCATGACTAACTAATACACTGACCAAGTTGATTCAAAAGGGGTTAAATTCTTGTGAATAGATGAATTTGAGAAGAATTTAAATGAATTGAAGAGAAGGTTAGTCAATATTATTATTCTTAAACTACCCTATAGTGGAGTTGATTTTGTGATATATAGTGATGCATTAAAGAATGGAATAGTATTAATCCTCATAAAGAATGATATGGTGGTAGAATATACCTCTCCTAACTGAAAATTCCTAAGAATAATTACCCAACTCGTGATTTGGAGAAGTCAGTGTTAGTTTTTTCATTAAATATACAGAGGTATTATTTTTATGGTAAAATGTGTGATATATAAACTGATCATAAAATATTGAAGTATATATTTACTCGTAAAAAATTTAATATGCACCAGATAATATGGTAGGAGTTGATCAAATATTATGATTTCTCAATATATTACACCCTGGGAAGGAAGAAAAGGTGGTTGACACTCTAAGTTAAAAAGAACATGTTATTTTATCTATAATGAGTATTGAAAGAGATCTAATACATATAGAGTTTCATAATATGGATATTTATTTCATGAGAAAAGGTTAAATATATTATCTTTATCAAATTAATATTAAACTATCCTTCCATGAGAGGACTAATAATATATAGAAGGAAGATACGGAATTAGAAAATAGGTTGAGGAATGTTCAATAGTTCAATCATGATCGTAATGGAATGATAAAGTTTAAAAACAAGGTATATTTTCTATCGGTACCAAATTTGAATGAGTTATTCATTGAATCTCATATATCATGAATTTATATTTATTACAGAACTATAAATGTGTATTTAAATCTAAAATAGTATTTATGGTGTGATAATGTGAAAAGGGATATTTCGTATTATGTATCATAATTCATAGTGTGTCAATAATTTAAGGTTGAGAGATAAAAGTTTAAGGTGATGTCATAACGATTACCCACACCATAATAAAGACAGTAAAACATTACCTTGGATTACATCATTGGACTCCCCAGAATATCTAAATCGAATAACACTGTTTAGGTTGTAGTCAATCACTCTATAAAACTGGCACATTTTATTACTATTTGATAATATTTTTCTCTTGAATAGATTACTCAGTTACTCATTAAGTAATGTTTATGATTTCATGAAGTACCACTCTCAGTAATATCTAATTAAGATATAATGATTACCTCAATGTTTTAGAGAATTACTCAGTATGTTCTAGAAATAGAGTTCAGTTTCGGTATAGATTATCCGACTGAATGGACTAAAGGCCTCAATTTTTATTTATTTTTGGATAAACCCAATTTTAAGAAAAAAGTGTGAAACCAAACATGAGTTCAATGAAATGGATACATAAACATAACTCAGTACCAAAACAAGGCTATTAGAAATTCCCCTCCCAAGCATCAATATCGTTCTGAAAATCCTCCACCAATGCATGGCTACTCAGCAAGTTTTCTCGTGAAAAGATACACGAGCCTAGTACCAATGGCTAGGCCATACCATCTCAATATTCCAATTCTAAATATCTATTCAAAGTGGAAGATACCAAATATAAGTCCTCATATTAAGCACTTACTTGTAGAACGTCAGGAATAAGCCATCATCCAAAAAATCCAAACCATCAAATGCTAAAATGACTCAACTTTACCAACTATTCTACCATTACTCAAAACAAAACCAGAGAACCTCCATCACCAAGTTGTACCTCCACCACCTGAAACTCTCATTCCCATCATCAAACACTAGAAAAAACAAACAACAATCTGATTTCATTATCCATATTTTGAAGCCAATAGTAACCAGACCAAAGAAAACCGTGAGGAAAAATCTACACAGTACACCTCAACCCTCCACTGCCTTAAAGGAGAATACCACTACCAAGAACCCACTCCACTGATTCCAAAAATCAACACCACGATGCCAAATTGGTGACCAAAAGCTATTAAAGCCTCTACTATAGGACACCAGGATCAAAAAATGGTCAGATTCCCTCACTCCAAAATCAACACCAATGCTTTGGATCTATGGAAATTCCAACACTTCCATAGATTAAGACCACCATCCTCAAAAATTCTTCACTACTTCACCATCACTCGAAGATTCACAGAAAACACCTCTAGAAAACCAAACACATCCTTGCACAAAACCCAACTCCAATAACAATTGGCCTCGAGTCGAATTGAAACAACATCCAAATCAACCTTAATAAAAAATGTGTCCCCAAATCTAGGAACTAAGCGGACTAAAACCAAAATTGGAAGCAAAAAAAGAAAGAATCAGAAACCATCACCAGCACGCTTATAGAAAAACCCCATCACAAACCATACACAAACCCCATCGCTACCAGCTAAGTCTATTCAAAATACCCAAACACCTCCCAATGCATATCCAAAAATGAAGCATCACCCTTAGTCCGCGTAAGATAGATCTCGTTCATTGGAACAACACTGCGCCTCCATTTAAGCCCTATCCAATGAAAAGGAGATGAGCTAGAGGCAGGCTAACGACAATGTAAAATGTTGAGATGGCTGATTCCATGAAGCCACAGGACACCACTACAGCAAGAATCCACCATCATGAGCTCTCCGAGAATGAGGAGGGGAGATGATCCAAGTTGGAATGATAGAAGGAGGTGGCGGAAATGAGGGGAAACCCTAGAGTTTCAGCTCCCTTTAGGGGCTCATTCTCCTACCTTTTCCCCCGGTATAGCTTATTATCCTTTGATAGATGGTAAATATGAGAGGACCATTAGAACTATAGAATAAATTTTGATAGATTTTTATATGGATTTCAAAATTGGTTGGGACAAACACCTTCCTTTCATGGAATTTTATTTTAAAAATAGTTTTTAGTCAAGCATTCAATGGATCCTTATGAATCCCTCTATAAAAGTAAGTGTCAAACTCAAACATTTTGGGGTAAATTTAGAGAAAGAAAACTATTGGGAACTAATATGTATAATTAAATGGAATATAATATTATATCCATTCAACTTCACACAAGGAAAGTTCAAAGTCAACTAGAAAAGTTATGCTAAAAACAATTAGTGAGATCTAGAGTTTTAAGTTTGTGATAATGTATTATTATGAATATCTCCCTATAATAAGGTTTTGAGATTTTGAAATAAGGTCAAGTTGAGAAATATATATATATATATATATATCTATACCTTTGAAATTATTGATCATATTGTTATAGTATTTTATCATTTGTCTCTTCCATTGAATCTATTTCAAGTTTACAATGTCTTCCATGTATCTCTTCTTAGGAAGTACATACCTAATCCTTAACATGTAATGAGAGTATACATCAGAAAACTAGAGAAATATCTATCATATGAGGAATAATAAGTTGAAATTTTGGATTTTATAGATAAATCTATAAAAAATAAAACCACTTACCAATTCCATGTTTTGTGGTGAAACCAACTGTAGCACTCCAATATTTTAAAAGAATAACATTGTTTTCGATAGCATATGTGACATGGAACACTAATCTTAAATGAACAGCAATATAATATATCATAATAAACTATCCATTAAATTATTGGGTATTAATATTACTAAATAAATTATGAAGATTATGGTTAACTATTTATTATAAATACAATAATAATCATTTAAAATAAAAATTAATGTTTTCAGAAAATCATTATTTTTTCTATAATATAGTTTAGTATTGCTTTTTGCACATAAATTTAAATTAAATTTTATAAATTTTAGAAATTTATTTGATAAAATTAACTTAATTTTTTAAATTATGAAGTCATTATGTTCTTAGGGTGAATTATTTGGATTTTTTTTGAAATGTTTCATTTTTTGTTGAATAGTGAAAATACATAATTTTAATTGAAAACGGTCTTTTTGTTTAAATTATTTATAAAGTTAAATTATATTTTAAATTGGTTTCAAAGTAAATTAGTCCAATTATATTACAATTTAACTAATATTTTTCATTGGAATCATTTTCATATTTAATTTTGATAAAAAATCATTGTAAACTTTTGAAAATATTCTCTTTGAAAACTTGTTTTCTTATCACGCCTACGGGATTCATTTAAAATTATATTTTACCACTTATGGGAATTGAAATTGATAAAATGAGTTAAATATTATGAATCGGAATAATTTATATTATCTAATAATTTCAAATTAATTTTTTACCATAATTAATATTGAAAAAAGAAAAAAAAATTAATGTGGTTAAGGTAAAAATTGGTTTACCATGGGTTAAACAAAAACTATAAGAGTTAAATTGATGAAAAAACTTGTCCAAATTGTTTTGGATGGAAATATTTTAACCTTAAAATGTGTAATTATCTATAATACTGCATTTTGGAAACATTTCCATGTGAAAAATGTTGGTATGCTTTTTTATTTTTAAAAATTACATTTGTGCCACTCACCTCACTTATAAAAACACACCCCTTATCCTCTATTCTTCACACATTCAAACCATTTTGGTTTATCCAATAACTACAAAAATATATTCCCAAATTAAATACCCTTATTATATGATCCTTTTCTGTTCATAAATTCATTCAAGGATTACTTTTGGTATAATCATAAAGAGGTGGTCTGAGAATAGGTAAAATTCCTAACTATGTATTTTTGGTTTATTTATTCTTCCACCTCCTTAAATTATTATCAAGGAATGATGATATAATAAAATAATTATCTTAAATACACTGAGATTTTTTTATGTTATGTTTATTACCTATATCTTTCCCCACTTCAATAAAATGGGTGAAAAATTATCATTCGTGTGTATAGAAGACTACCACCTTGTGAACCGATGTCATTTGTTTTTTAATTACCACCTCTAATGGTTGGGTATGATGATTTATAATATATATATATTTATTTATTTATTTATAAAATAATTAAACCTTTGGAGTCATTATATCATATATATACCTTTTTAATTTCCCTTCCATATGGGATATGATAACATTTCTCATTTGTACGGTGGATTACCGCCTCACGAAGTAATGTGAAATAATTTTAACTGATTATTTACAATGAGGATAATAAAGATATATTTAATTAAATTATATGATTTAAATGACATAATTATGAAATTAGTGACACATTTATCATTATAAAAATATAATATATCATTTTAATTCTTACCTTTTCACTCACTATAAGATGTTAACGACGTTCCTGTACGTGTGGATTACCAACTTCACAAAGCGATGTGAATCTTTACATTCATCACCACACCACATGGATGATATGTATAAGAATATTTATATAACTTTTATGATATTTTTTCATTCTATAAATATAAAATACTACTTACCTTATTTTCATAATGATCGTTGAAAAATAGAAATGTTACACATGCGTACGTATGACCTACCGTCTCTATAATCGTAACATACATCATTTCTCACAACAATATTTCATGATTTCTATAAAAAGTATAACTGATGTATAAATATGATAATTATTTAATTATTACTTTTCTTGAGATGATGAAATAATATAATATTCACAAGAACCAGAACATTCTGGGAAAATATTGAATGATAAAGCAAGAAAATTATCACCTGAAACAATGAAAATAATGAATTATTATTAATTAATATAAGATAAGATATAATAAAAGGATCATATATGATATTATAAATATTAATAATATTATAGTATAAGTTAATAACATGTTTAACACCACTATACATGATTTTAAATCACATTTAACTAAAAGGAAGTATGAGTTAAGGGATTTCATCTCAATTTTATTTGATTTTGGCATATTGTAATGTTACACACCTAATTTATTATATATAGGGTATATAGTTCCACTATAAAATTTAATATAATAATTAATTAATATTTAATGTGATTTTAAGTTTCAATTTGAATTATTTCATCCATGTTTATTTTACTAAAAAGTTATGAAGTGGTAAATAATTTCATAACTAGATTTATTTTCATTGGATTATATTACATCTTCATCATCTTTGATATTATAAGATTATGTGTGTAATGAAATTTGATTATCTTAGGTTGTATTTAAAAAAAATATTATGTGTATTTAGATTTGATACATATAATATATTCATTGACTAATTTTCTCTTCAATTTTATGATCATTGTAATGGTTTATTTTATAATCTCATTCTAATCGAGATCATTAATTCTTGGATTCTCATTAAATAAAACTATTTAAAATTATCTTATAAACAAATTTTATTTTATCATGATATTGATATTCATTAAATTTTTACATAATAATACCATTTTTACTCTCTATTACTTAAAATAACTGAGAAAATGTTTTTATGAAAATCATACTTCATTTCTCTCTTCGATCGGAAATATGTTTTCATACAAAAGAATGTATTCTAAAAATGTTTTCATAAATGTTATTAACCTATTAAAAATGTTTTATTAAAGGAAATTTTACCCATGTTTTAATTTTTATAAATTTTTTTCAATTAAATCTTCATGAGGTTTTCCAAACAATTTCTATTTGGTTTTTACTAAAAAAGGGGAAAGAATTTTTGTTTAATGTGTACATCATAAACAAAATTTTCTACCACCATGACCACTCATTATTTTAAAGATTATTTTATAAGTTTAAACCATTATTTTAAAATAAAATTATTTTAAAAATGCTTTGTGATCTTTTATTTTTAAATTTTATTTTCAAAAATGAAAAGGAGACTTTACTCAAGAATATTTTGAAAGATATTTTTATAGTATTTATATTCCTCAATAAAAAAACACTTTATTTTATATATAATTTACTTGGGATATGTTGTATAAATACCATACTTATTATTGATCTAGATAGTTTATGATCATTGAGAATAAAGAAATTATTGAAATTAACATTCTTATATATTTTTCAAAGTCATTAAATTTCCCTTGAAATATTAACTTTATTTTGGTCCTTAAAAATTAAAATTCTCCTAAATATACATATTATTTATCATGGATATTTTTATTTCTTAAACTATATATCATTTCTATATAATATTTTTTACTTTGAAATTTATTTGATTTACTGGGGAAATATTTACAGTCTGTATTATTTCTTCAATATGGATATTTAATGGTAATGAATATTGTTCATGAATTAAACTGATTATTTGATATATGATGATTTATTTATACATATAGATAATAGTGAGGCATATTTATAGATATCCCTTGGATGCATTAGTAGTCTCATGAGATGAATTAGTTGGATATACTTAGTTAAATGAGTAACTGGTGTACACTTACTCATTATTTTTAAACTATCTTATGGATGGTCTTGATATTATAGGATCTCATGATCCCTAAAATCATGAATTCTAATAATTAATCATTTACATTATTTAAAATTCAGTTATTATTATCCATGATATTTTAAAAATTATATTATCTCCAGATTCATTTCATTATCATTTTATTGATTAAATGGAATGTTTTTTAAATTATTTACCTTTACATATTTATTATTCCTTATCCAGTTATGATATTCATGATATTTATTAAATATCAGGTGTTTTCTGTTATTTAACCTTCCATATTGATTATGATATTCAAAAAATTTAAATGGAATGTGTGTTTGGTTATTTACCTTTCCACATTGATTATGATCATTGATTCATTATATCTTCTGTTGTACTTAACCATAACTGGGCATTTGATCTCACCCTTATTTTTTTCTTTCGAAATAATCCATTAAGTGTACTATTATAGATATGCAAGGATATTCTATAGAGAATAATGTTATTCCAGAAAAAAATTGTGTTGTAATTTGTTTTTTCAAATGTAATATGGGAATCTTGTATGTATCTAGTTCACCAAGATTACTAAACTATTCGATCCATTAGTAATAGATTGAGTTTATCTTATACCAATGTAATAATGTAATACATTGGCTCCAAGCTATTGAGGTTGGGGTTGTTACATCATAAAAATAAAGAAGCTGCGTGGGAACCCAAGGATGTGATAAGGTAAAAGTATCTTCAGTAGTTTATATAATTATGATGGAATCATGAAGGATAAATTATTATAAGGGATGTATAATGTAAAAACATGGTATTTTATGATATATTTATCTTTAAATAAATTTAATTTATTTAGTATCTTGTGATACATGAAACCCCAAGTCTAAATGAATCATTATATAGTATACAACTATAACCTAGTCATTAAAATTAGAAGTAAGAACAGGAATAAAAAAATTATGTAAAATACATTTAAAGGTCTTACTTAAGAAAAATAAATTTATTAATGCATAGGAAAGAAGAACTTAATTTTTTAGTTAATTCATCTTATTCTTCTAAAATATGTTTTCTTCACAAATGATTTTAATATATTTTTATAATAAAATATAATAATTTATTTTTTAAAATCATAGAAATTTTATTTGATAAATATTATATTATATTTAATTCATCATTTCAGAATTATCTTATGATGAATTTTAAATTTTTTTGGAATGTTTTATTTTTCAATGAATAGTGACAACTAATAATTTTTTATTGAAAAATGTATTTTATTTTCTAGTAAATACAAAGTCATGTCCTATTTTATATTTTTGATTAGTTTTAAAATTTAATTAGTTCATTTATATTATACATAACCCAATAAATTTTATTGGAATCAAAATTATTCAAGAATTTGGTATAAACACTTGTTTATACTTAAAAAATCATTTTTTAGGAAAATCGCTCTTCCACATGTTTCAGGGATTTAATTTAAAATTAAATTATATCACTAATATGAATTCAATTTGATAAAATTTATTATATATTTGTAATTTTGAGGTTCAAATTTTTTAAATCTTTTTCTTTTACTTTCGGTCATTATGAGTAGTATCCTTGGTAAATATTTTTCACCTCAAAAAGTGTAAAATGATTAAAATAAGGTTAAAACTTTACAAGAAGGATTTAAATTTATCTAAATTTTTTTATAGTATATTACATGTATATTTTTACCATTATAATTAAATTTAAGGCAATATGTCTACTTGGTTCAATTTTTCTTTGATATTGACCTTTGTATTATTTTGAGAAAGTAATAAAAACAAAATGTCAGACTCTTGAATTTAACATCTCTAATATTTTTTAATAATTATAAAAAGATTTTATCTTTAGTTTAAAATTTAAATTTGACATATGAATTAATTTATTTTATCATGGTAATTTATTTTAATGATTCCATTAATTGAATAATTAGCATAAATGATTATGTAACGATTACACAATATTTATTCAATTAATAAAAAAAATGATTTTAGATATATTAAAAGTAATAAAATTTGGATGAATTATTTAATTATGACATTTTTTTGATAAATATAACATATTAGGGATTTTTAAATGTTTATATTCGTATTACATAATCATCGTGATGCCTTTAATGTCAAATTAAATGAATAGTTCCAAAAATGATATTAATGATATTTAATAATAAAAAATATATTATTAAATTATTTAAAACTCAGAAAAATATTATATTTAGAAAATTTAATGAGATTTTTTTGAAAATATCAATGATGGTCAATTTATGGGTCACTTTTCCTTTTATGGTAACATTATAGACCCTTAAAGTGTAAAAACCTTTGATATTGTGGAAATTTTCAAAAGGGTTAATGGGGAGTTAAAACTAAGTGGAACGGGTTAAAAAATCACTGGAACTTGTATAAATAATATTTTATGAGAGTATTTTGACTTATATTCATCCTATATTCTAAATATATTAGTTTTTAGGCACTTTATTATGAAAATTAATTCATGTTAATTTAATAATTTATGTAATTCCAACAGTGCCCCTCCCATCACTTATAAAAGAGAACCACTTCTCCTCTCTTCCTAATATATTTTGAGCCTTCTATATCAGAAAATAAATACAATAAAAACATCATATATTCCTTCCCCACATCCTAGAGCTTCTATTATTTCCATAATACTGTTCTTTTAAGGCTATAGTGTAATCCAAAAGAGGTTTCTCAATGAAGTGGTCAACTCTTAACCGAGTACTTTAAATTTTATCACCTAATAAACCTCCTATAGATATGTGGTAGATATATTAAAATAATTCATATAGTATCATACAAATAATTATATGTTGTTATTATTATGTTAAATCCATTTTGGACCTCCTCCCATCCTATGAAAATTGAAAACATGCCTATGTATGGCTTTCCATATCAACATAGCGGGGTAATTCATTTTTCATCACCTTTTTATTTGGATTGTTAAAATGATGGAAATAATTAATGTATATAAAATTTATGACATAATAATTATTCATGGATTATAAAATCATATCTACATTATTACATTAAAAATGTTTTGAAAAATTATAATGTCATTCGTGCGTACGTGTGGACTACCGCCTCCAAAAAGTTATGTTATCTGTTTTTCATTTAGGATTTACATTAATAGTAATAAGGATATATTTAATGAATATATATGATATATGTGATAAATAATGAATATTAAAATTAAAATTTTTTGTTATCTTTCTTTTGTTTCATCAATCGAAAATTTGTAATAGTGTTCATGCATACACGTGGCCTACCGTCTCTATTAACAGTGAAATTACTTTTCTTACCTAAATATTTTATAGATGAATATAAATTTAACACCCCAAGGTTTTTAAAAAATAAAATTAAATTCATGAATATTTTTTTAATTAGATAATTATAAATATCCTTTACACATTATTTTTCATCTTCTATGATTTGAATTTCAAAAAATGGTCATCTATGGTTGTGATCAGTAAGTTATTTGGAGTCTGATAGAACCAACTTGTTTTTTGGTGAATAGTAGCATACCCTTATAAAAAGTAATATGAATTTTAATATGACCCTTATAAACAGTAAATCATATTATTATTTTATTTTATTAAGGTTATAAGATAATGAGATGTTGATTAATTTTACAAGGTGTTAAAAATGAGTTATATATTTAAAATTGATATTTTTTAAAAATAATTATTTTATTTAAAATTAAAATTAATAATATTTATAAAATAATTTTTAAAAATATAGAGTTCATTTTAGAATTATAGATGTAATAAATTCTTATGATGAATTTTTGGTATTTTTCTGAAATTCTCGAATTTTTGATGAATAGTGAAATATAGTAAAATACCATATATTCAAATTATCAGTTAAATACACTATTTTTTAAATCATGGATGATGTAAGCCCAATTGTTTCTAACTCAAATAATCTATTTACTATTTGTATCACAATAATGATGACTATTCAAAGTCTTGGACAAAAATATTTAAATAATGATTAAAATAATGTCAAATCCCTCCTCTCCTCCACTATAAATACCACCCTCATTCCCCTCTTCCTATCACACCTCTCAATCCTTGTAAATTTTCTAAGTTATTTCAATTCCTCTCCCCAAGGATATCCCCCACGTCCAACACCTACTAGACTCACTAAAAGGCCAAAACCAAAGGCCTTAAGGAGGATCTCAAGGAGAAGAGATTAAGAGGTAAGAATCCACTTCCTTTTTCATGTGTTCTCTTTCCAATTCCATTATTTTCTTATACTATCTTCCACTCCACATATCCTAGAGGTTTTAAATCTCCACAATATTACATATTATACATGTTATCATGTTAATATAAAATCTTAATCATCTTTATTCCTCTTCTCTCCCTCTTATTCTAAAAATAAAAAACATCACCCGCGATGTGCCGATTTACCAAAATCATGGATGATGCATTTGAAATTTCCAATACTTCCTTAAAATATGGTCATAAAACCCTTTTAATGGTTTAATAAAAATTTATAGTGAATTTTTTAACCTATTTGTCTTTCTATAAATGAACTTCTATTCATGAAATTAAATTATTTGATGAAACATGTTCATGATTATCGAGGAACTGCCAAAAATGATCTAAACAAATATCATTAATGTTTTATCTAATGATACATCATCATATATGATAAAAATAATTTATGGTATAATTATATATTCTAGAAACACATAAATACCATTATATTCCACTTCTGGAATTTTATTTCCATATGACAAGAAAATCAAATACAACCCAGCCATGAAAATCATGTAAAGAACGCACCCCAAACAATGGAAGGAACAAAATACTAATAATTAAAGGGTGAAATGATGTTATAAAATGATCATATAAGGTATTATAAACATAAATATGTTTTTTAAAGATATTAATAACACTATTTTAACCATTATACAGGATGTTTAAACATTTTTGTAGTAAGACAAACCCGAGGTAAGGGAATTCTTAACCTGATTTCCATTCTTTGGGTTAACCTTCTAATTCATTATATATTTTGTATTAAAATTGTTTGTGTGAGGAATTTTTTTTATATTATGTTTAAATATGTATATTTATAGTGAATAGAAATATATTCTATCCACTATATTAGGTATCACATCAATTATATGATATTTGTAAGGGGATTTTCTTTTAAAATACTCTTTTAAAATTCTATTTTATAAAATTAAAAAACACTGTGTTTATACAATTATTCATGTTTTATGATTATGTTCTCATTCTTGGAAATTTTTTATTATGAATTTTTGGACCTATACCTCCCTCTAATGCATTGTGAATTTATAAGTTGTAGGTCGGTTGTATAGTTCCTCCAAGTGTAACTGCGATGTTTACACAAATTGTAAAGTAGTTGTGAGGGTTACAAATTATAAGGTGGATGAGAGGGTTAGAAGATTGTGTAAGTAATTAACCAAGATACATTTATGTTTCTATTTATGTTCTATATGTTTGGTTTAAATATCATGGAAATATCAAGTGTGAAAAAGTTAGTTTATATGGGTGACAGGTATGTTTTTTTGAAAATGATTTCACACATTACAAGTATTCATGGACTAATGTGTTATTTCCTTCCTTTTAATTCCCTTACTGGGATTTTGTTTCTCATTAAAACTTTTTAAATTTTTTTCACAGGTTATTAGGATGTGTAAGATAATGAATGAATCCAAGTAAAATATTATGGAGACTTATCAAAGAAATCATGTTTTATTTGAAAAGTTTTATATTTTGGAAGAAATGGATATTGTTTTTGTAGTATCTGCTCTATATGAATGTGGAATGTTATGTATGTATTATATCCAAATTCTATAAAACTATAAATATGAAAATATCCTAAATATTAAAGCAAGTGATTTATTGACTAAAAATTTATATTATGTAATTAAATAATCTGGAGTCCATGTAGTTTGTATCAAAGGATGGTCTAAATAACTTTAGGGATTTGGATTATGTTAATAGAATACCAAAAATGGTTTTTAATCTATGGTTAATTTGAGATGATATATAATTTAAATATTACCATGTTTCTTCAACTAAGATATATTTGTACAAAATGGTTTTCCATAGAATAAATAGGGATGCTGAAGAGGAGAGGAACTGACAGAAAGATATCCTTCTGAATCTGTATCCCGGAATGGTAGGGATTGGAACTGATCAATTTTTGATAGTAATGGATTAGCTGAAATAGGAAATAAATAGTGGTGTAATCCATTCAAGATAAAAACTAGAGGTACCTCAAAGGAACATGAAGATAGTGGCACATTTTATGAGGCAACATCCTCCTTCTTTATGTGGATATTCTGATCCAACAGCGGCTAGAGGATGGATTAAATCCCTTAAAAAGATATTAGATGTTATAAGATGTTCAGATAATAAAAAGGTAATACTTTACATTTATCATTTTGATGGTGAAGTTGATCAGTGGTGGTCAATGGTCAATAATATTAGGGATATAGAGGATATTTATTCCTTAGAGTGGGATGATTTTAAAATTCTTTTCCTTGAAAAATATTTTCATAAGGTGGTGCGACATAGGATGGAGAATAAATTCCTTGAATTGATGAAAAAAGGGGAATATTCAATGGATGTGTATGAAGAAAACTTCACCTAGCTCTCAAGGTATGATTCAAATCTTTTTCTAGATCTTTATATATAAATAAACCACTTTTACATAGGATTAAATCCATGGTTTCGAAGGGCATTTGCCTCCTGTGAATTCAAAAGTTATTATAAACTTCTATAATGTTCTAAGAGGGTATAAATGGAGTTTACTAACGATCAAGTGAACCTTTAAAAAAATGATAAGAATAGGTCCATATGGAAAGGGATAGGTAAGAATCATCCAAATAAATTAATGGTAAGAAATTCCCATTTGTAGTTTGTGAAAAGTGTGGAAAAAAACACCCTGGGGAATGCCTTACGAAAACTAGGAAGTGTTTTTGATGTGGTCTGTTTGGACATATGGCCTGAGATTTTTATGAAAATGATCATAAGACTAATCCTGATAAGCAATCTAATACATGTTTTAATTGTGGAGAGATGGATCATTATGCAAATGTCTTCCCAAAGAGAGATCTGAATGATGCAGAGAATCCATACTATAAGAAGAAAGGTAAAGTGAGATCCTTTTTTACTAAATCATCAGATGTCAGGACATCCAATGAATTTGTATCAGGTACCCTATTTTTTTAATCAATTTTTTCTAAAGTTTTGTTCGATACAAGGTCTACACATTACTTTATTTCTGAGGAATATTCTGGTAAATCGGATATTTCACCTCAATAAATGAGACTGGAACTTACTGTTAAAACACTTGGGGGAAATATTATAGCAAAGAGGAATCATAAGAATCTTCCTATTATGGTCTATGAAAATACATTAACTTGAAAACCTTGTTTTTTCTCTTAGTAGAGTTTTATGTCATTCTGGGAATGGATTGGCTTTCCATTTATCATGCTAAGATTAACTGTAGAGCTAAAGAAGTTGTTTTTTTAAGAGTTTTAGTTTTAATACAAGAACGAACCCATACAATTGATAAAATATCAGGAAGCTGAGAAACTGTTGAAATATGTAAATGAAAGTTTTCTTGCTCGTATTTTTGAATACAAGGGAACTATTCAGATTAATGATGTGCCGGTGGTAAATAAATACCTTGATTTTTTTTCATGATGAGTTATCTGGTGTCATACCTAATCATGAAGTGGAATTCACAATTGAACTAGTTCCTAATGCTAATCCAATTTTAAACGCCCTATATCTAATGACTCAAATGGAACATATTTAATTGAAAATTAGTTGCAATAGTTGCTTGATAAATGACTCATTAATCCTAGTACTTCACCATGGGGTGCTCTGGTTTTTTGTTCATTAAAAAGAAATATGGTTCCATGAGACTTTTCATTGACTATATAACCTTTAATAACATCACTATTAAAAACTAGTATCCTTTTCCTCATATCCATGACTTGTTTGATTGGCTCCAGGGAGCTCTGTACTTTTCTAAGATTGACATGAGATCTGGATACCCTCCACTAAAGGTGAAGGAGGATGATATCTCGAAAATAGATTTTCATACTAGATATGGGAATTATGAATTTATTGTTATAACATTCGGGTTAACTAATTCACCTACTAAATTCATGAATCTCATAAATACAATATTTCATGATTTCTTGAATAAATTTTTGGTTGTATTTATTGATGAAATTATTGTATTTTCTAAGAGTAAAGAGTATGAAAAACATCTAAGGGTTGTCCTTCTAACCTTAAAGGAAAATAAACTATATGGAAAATTCATAAAGTGTGTTTTTTGGTTAAAAATATTTCTTTTATTGGGAACATTGTAAATAAGGACTGAATAACAGTTCATTTTGAAAAAAAAAGTGGTTGATTGATGGACAAGAACTACAAATGTTACAAAGATTCATAGTTTTATTATATTAGTAGGTTATTACCAAAATTTTGTTTAAAACTTTTCACAGTTATCAATTCCACTAACTAAGTTAACACAAAAAGGGTTACATAAAATTGGACAGAATAATGTGATGTTTGTTTTCAAGAACTGATGAAGAGATTGGTGAATTATCCAGTTTTGTTCATGCCTTCCCAAAATGGTGAGTTTTTCATATACAGTAATGCTTCATTGAATGGAATTGGTTTATTCTGATGCAGAATGATCAGGTAATTGCTTATCATTCAAGAAAACTAAAACATCATTAGTTAAATTATCCTACACATGATTTGTAATTGGAAGGTATGGTTTTTCTTTTAAAATTTTGAGGCATCATTCATACAGAGCCAAATGTCAAATATATACTGACCATAAAAGTATCAAGTATATATTCACTCAAAAGGAATTATAGATGTGTCAGAAAAGATGGCTTGAACTAATAAAGAATTATGATTCCACAATCAATTACCACACAGGAAAAGAAAACAAAGTGGTGGATGCCTTGAGTCGAAAACATCACAACTCATTAACCATGTTATGTTTGTAACATGATCCATTGATTAATGATTTGATGAATTTTGGATTATAAGTTGTTAGTATAGGAAATACAATTGTTTTGTTTTAGGTTTCAACACATTCATCGTTATCAGACAGAATTAATCATGCGCAGAAGGAAGACCGTGAGCTACAAAAAAAAGTAGAATTGGTTAAAATGTGTAAGTTCCTAGAATTTAACCTTGTTAAAGATTTTATTTTGAGATTTATAAAATGATTTTGTGTGCCTTGTGATTCCCAGTTGAAGAAATATTTGTTGTGTGAAGCTCATAGTTCTATATTTTCAGTTCATCTTGGAAGTACAAAGATGTACATAGAGCTTCAGGATTATTACTAGTGGGATGGAATGAAATGGGATATTGAATATTTTACTTTGAAATGTTTTACATGTCAACAAGTTAAAGTCGAGCGGAAGTTACCGAAGGGGATCCTTCAGCCACTGCCAGTACCAGAGTGGAAATGGGAGAATATATCCATGGACTTCGTGGTGGGACTACCTAATACTTCTTGAGGTAATAATGCGATTTGGGTTATTGTTGACCAACTGACTAAATCTGCAAATTTTCTCCCCATTCAAGATACAGTGCCTTTATATTATCTTTATCAACTATACCTTAAAGAGATTTTCAGGTTACATGGAGTTTCTCTTTCCATTGTATCTGACCAGGATCCCAGGTTCACTTCAAATTTTTTTAAGGGCCTTCAGAAGTCGTTGGGCATAGAATTAAATTTCAATACATCTTTTCATCCTAAATCATATGGGAAATCAGAATTAACGATTATGACTTTGGAGGATATGCTTCGAATTGTTAAATGGACTATCAGGGAAGTTGGTATCAGCATATTTCTTTAGTTTAGTTTTCTTATAATAATTGTTTTCATTCCAATATACATATGGAACCTTTTGAGGCATTATATGGGAAGCGGTGTCGAACTCCAGCTTTTTGAGATGAAGTCAGGGAAAATAAGTTGATGGGAAAAGATTTGGAAGACAAAGTTGTTTAGAAAGTAAATATGGTCGAGCATCATATGAGGACAACTCAGAGTAGGTAGAAAAGTTATGCAGAAAATAGGTGGAAAGGCTTTTCTTTTGAGGTAGGTGATCATGATTTTCTTAGATTCTCACTATGAAAAAGTGATATGAATTTTGGGAAAAAAGGAAAACTAAGTCCATGATTCACTGTAAATTATGAAATTTTGGATAAATTTGGACCATTCACCTACTAAGTATCTTTGCATCTATTTTTATCTTAGGAACACAAAGTTTTTCATGTTTTGATGTTGAGAAAGTATGTGCGAGATTTAAGTCATGTTCTGAGCCCAGAATCATTTCAGTTGGAAGAGAACCTTTCTTATGAAGAGAACCAAATTCAGATTCTTGATCGAAGGGAATAAGTATTGAGGAATAAGTTAATCCACTGGGTAAAGGTATCATGGAGAAACCACATGGTCGAAGAAGAAACAATGTAATCTAAAAATGATATGAGATAAAGGTACCCTCACTTGTTTAATAAGTAAATAAAATTGTGAGGGTGCAATTTCCAGAAGATGGGGATAATGTAACACCCCATGGTTTTTAAAAAAATAAATTGAAATTCATGAATATTTATTTTAAGTAGATAGTTATAACTATACTTTAAACATAATTGTTTTTATTATATGATTTGAATTTCAAAAGACGGTCATCTACTATTGTTATCAGTAAGTTATTTAGAGTCTGATAGAACCAAATAGTTTTTTGGTGAATAGTAACATACCCTAATGAATATTAATATAAACAGTAATACTACCCTTGTTAATAATGAATCATATTATTATTTTATTTTCTTAAGGTTATAATATAATGAGATGTTGATTAATTTTACAAGGTGGTAACAAATGAGTTATATATTTTAAATTATTATTTTTGAATAAATCATGATTTTATTTAAAGAATAACTTAATAATATTTAGAAAATTATTTTCAAAAAATGGATTTTATTTTTAAATTCCACACGTCGAAAAATGTTTATGGTGAATTTTGGGGATTTTTCTAAAATTCATTATTTTTTATGAATAGTGAAATACGATAAAATAACGTATATTCAAATTATTAGTTTAATACACTATTTTTTACATCATGTTTGATGTAATCCCACTTGTTTCAAAATAACATGATCTATTTACTATTTTTATCACATTAATTAAGAATATTCATATTCTTGGAAAGAAGTAATTAAATAATTATTAAAATAATGTAAAATCCCTCATCTCCTCCACTATAAATTCCACCCACATTCCCCTCTTCCTATCACACATATCAAGCCTTGATCATTATCTATGTTCTAAAAAATACTCTCTAAAATGATATACTCCTCTTCCAAGACCTTTTGGTCTCACCAAAAGGCCAAACCAAATGCCTTAAGGAGGATCTCAAGTAGAAGAGATCAAGAGGTAAGAATATTCTTTCTTTTTTATTAGTTTTCTTTCCAATTCCATTATTTTATTATACTATATTCCCATAAAATTATCTAATAGGTATTAAATATCCAAAATTATATATATTATGTATATTATCATGTTCATGTTAGATATTAATCATCTCTCTTCATCAACTCTCTCTCTTATTCTAAAAATAAAAACATCATCAGCGATATGATGATTTTCCAAAATCTTGGATGATATGTTTCAAATTTCCATTAATTCATTCCAATATAATCATAAAACCATTTTAATGGTTGAATCAAAATGTAAATTTTATTTTTAAAACTATTTTATCTTCTGTAAATGAACTTATGTGCATGACGTTAAATTTTATAATGAAACAATTTCGTGATTATCGAGGAACTTCCAAAAATGATCTAAACAAATATAATTAGTGTTTTATGATCCATCTCTATATATGATATCAATATGATTTATGGTATCATTATATATTCTTTAAACATATTAATACCATTACATTCCTCTTCTTGAATTTCATTTCTATATGATAAGAAAATCAAATACAAATCGACCATGAAAATCAAGTAAAGAACACACCTAAAACAATGGAAAGAACAAAATACTAATAATTAAAGGGTGAAATTGTGTTATCAAATGATCATATAAGGTGTTAAAAACATGAATATGATTCTTTAAGATATTAATAACACTCTTTAAACTACTATAAAAAAGTTTTAAACATGTTTTATGTAAGATAAACATGAGGTAAAGGAATTCTTAACCTGATTTCAATTCTTTGGGTTAAACTTCTACTTCATTATTTATTCGGTATTAAAAAACTTTTTGTGGTGAATTTTGTTTATATTTTGTTTAATTATTTTTATATATAGTGTATAAACATATTCCATCAACTCAATTAATTATCACTTCAATTATATGATATTTGTAAGGGGATTTTCTTTTAAAATTCACTTTAAAAATTTTGTTTTAAAAAATTCAAAATCAATGATTTTATAAAATTAGTCATGTTGTATTATTATATTCTAGTTCTTTGGAATTTTTTATGATTAAGGGTGGGACATATACCTCCCTCCAATTCATTTGGTATGTGTAGGTTGGAGGTGGAATTTATAGTTACTCAAAGTGTAATTGCGATGGTCACACAAATTGTAAGGTAGTTGTGAGGGTTACAAATTATAAAGTAACTGAGAGGGTTAAAAAATTATATAAGTAATTCCCTAAGATACCTTTGTGGTTATATTTATTTTCTAAATTTTTGGTGTAAATATCCTGGAAATATAAAGTTTCACAAATTAAGATTATATTGGGGACAAGTATGTCTTTTTGAAAATGATTTCATACATTACAAGTATTCATAGAATAATTTGTTATTTCCTTATTTTTATATCCCGTACTGAGCTTTTGGTAATCATCCAAAGTTTTTAAATTATTTTCACAGGTTTTAAAGATTTTTAATAAAAATAAGGAATCCAAGTCAAATTTTATGAAGACTTGACAAAGAAATCCTGTTTTATTTGAAAAGTTTTATATTTTGGAAGAAATAGATACTATTTTGTGGTATATTCTTTATATGAATGTGTAATGTTTTGTAGGTATTATATCCCAATTCTCTAAAACTCTAATCTTGGAATGATCCTAAATATGAAAGGAAGTGATTTCTTAACTAAAATTCATTATTATGTAATGTAATAAGGTTGGGTACTTATAATAAATATATATAATTAATATATATTATAATTATATCATTATTAAAGTTATGAATCATATGGAACCATAATCAAAGTATAAGGATCTGAACTACCGAACTGAAATTCTTATAAAAAAATAAATAGTTAATACCCAGAAATTAATATTTTAATAATAAATTATTAATAAATGGGAATAGATACGTTATAAGTGGATCATATATGATATTATAGACACATATATGGTTATTTTATGTAATTATAATAAATTTAAATTTATTATAAAGTATTACAAAATTACTTATGGGAAAAGTTTACATTTAGGTGAGGGATTTTGTCTCAATTTCCACTCCATTGAGGCAAATTAGGTATTATGATCCTCTTTATTTTTATGTGGTTTATATAATAAAATATTTAAATATTTAACATTAATATTTATTTTTCATGATTATTAAATTATCAATTAATTTTTATTCATTCAAGGGGTTACAATTTGAATGTTACCAAAGAGGTAAGAATTTATTTTACAATCTCATTTTTTAAGATTTCTCTTTTTTTATTGAAGTAATATTATATTCTATTCTTAATAAACTCCACATATTTTATTATCCCTTATATATTTATGATTTTTCCATATTTTCTTCCAAATATTTCTCAATTTGTCACATGAATCAAGAAAATAAATTTTTAAAATAAAAGTAGATCTAATTCCACCTTTTGATCAGGTATATTTTTCTTCCATGTTCATATTTTTTAAAATTGATTCACAAAGTTCCTTTTATTTACTCAAATTATATATTAAGGACATTTTATGTTACACTACACTTTTAATTTTTTTATAAATAAATATTTCTAATGTTTTTCAAAATTGTCATTTTCGACTTTCATTACAAAAATTCAAAAAAACTATTTCTTTTTAACGTATATGGTTTTAACAGATTTTTCCACCACCATGTTTTCTTTAAAGTATTTTGAATATTCTAAAAGTTTTAATTTTTTTTACAAAAAAACATTAATTAATTCTTATTTTTAAGTTTCACTTCCATTTTATTTTATTCTCCAAAAGACATGATTTTTTGACAAAATATATGTTTTTGAAGAATCAGTGGTCATACTTTATCTCTTATTAATTTTTTTATCATTAAATTTATCATAAAACATTCAATTTCTTGTGATATTAATTAATTAGAAATTAATTTTTTCTTAAATATCCTTATTATTTGTATATGGATATGATTACTTCGTAAATATTATTCCATTTCTATATATGTTGTTTTACTATGAATGTTATTTGATTAACATGGAAAATATTTATATTTTGTATTACTTATTCAATATGGATATTTATCGATAAGGAATATTGTTTATAAATTCAATTTATCATTCAATATATGAGGAATTCAATTGAAAATAATTATGGGCGGTATATAGTTATAAATATCCCCCCGGTGCATTGGAAGATCTCATGAGACAAACCAGTTAGATATCCTTATTAAATGGGGTTTTGGTGTATATCTACCCATCAATTAAAAAGTATTATCCTAAGGTATTTATGGAAAATATTAGATGATGTCTGATATCATAATTTCCATAATTAAAAAATATCTTTATTGAGAATTTATTTATTATTATCTATGATATTTCTACACTAATATTATCCATGGATGACTTTTTTGTTCAAGTTATTAAATAGCATGTGTTTTCTATTATTTTCCTTTTTATATTAATTGTGACTTTTCACTCATGATATATTCTTCTATTAATAACACTTACTGATTATATGATATCACCCCTTATTTGTATTCCATTCCCTAGGATATGAAAAAGAATATAATGAATAAAATAAATTATGTGAAAATATTTCTTATGGTATGTATTTTAAATTTCTAATATAATATGGGAATCATGTACATATCTATTTCTTTATGACTACTAAATTGATCAATCCTTTGGTATATAATCCCATGTTTCTTATAAAAATATAATAAAGTAGACATCAGATCTAGGTTATTGGAGTTTGTGTTGCTACATTGGGTTTCTCTAGTTCTTTTTTTAAAAAATGAAGATGGTTGTTATGACTCTATATTGATTATTTTAAAATGAATCATGATAAAATAAATAATAGGTTTCATGTTTCATGAATTGATAACATGTTTTATCAATTGAAAAAAGCTTAATAGTTCTCAAAGATTCATCTATGTTCTAGGTATCTATCTTAGTATTAGTAAAGAATATATTCCAAATATATATTTCATGATTTTTATGGTAATTATGAATATATTTTAATGCCCTTTGTTCTTATAAATTCACTAGAAGTTTCCATGGAGTTGTGAAATTGTGTCATTCATAAGTACCCGGATTCCTTATTTTAGTTATGTGTGGATTACATTCAGTTTTATTCTCTAACTCAAAATACCATGTGGAACATTAATATATTGTGTTTAGCACTTTTTAAGAGCACTAATTATAAGAAAAATTGTATAAATGTGATTTCTAGATATATGAATTTCGATTCCTTGTGAATGTTATTTTTAAGAATGTATTTTAGTAGACCCTGATATGATAGAAGTTTTCATGTTTTGAAAACCATCAAATAATAACTTTGAGATACATATATTTCTAGAATTAATATGTTACTATCGTTTCTTTGTTCATGAATTTTCACATCTCACATCTCCTATAATAGAACTAATATGAAATGGAACTCCATTTTAATGGAGTAATTACTATCATTAATAATTTTTGGAGCATAAGGATATTATCACTTTGTAACCAATTCTTTTCATACCGGAACCTTTAGAATGGTCGTGTGGTATATTATGACACTTTTGGGTCTAATATAGGCTATATTTTCATTCAATATTATCATGTAGTTGCATTTATATCATGAAAGTTATTAATTCAGGAAAATAATTATCTAACCCATGGCCTGTAATTTTTTGTGGTGACTCGTGATTTAAAAATATGGAATCATCATCTCTTTGGTGGTATGTTCACTTTGTTTGAAAACCATTAAATATTAAAAAACATCTTTTCATGATGGAATTTGGACCTAAGACAAATATGTTGAATGAAATATCTCCCAATATTTGACTTTTACATGGTTTATACACTAGAAAAAGGAAATTAAAAGGATAATTCCTTAAGTAAAATTTTGTGATAAAATCTTATGATAACTAGAAATTTATGAATATGTTTTCCTGTATGAATTTGGATTGTATATAGAAGAATTAATCGATTGTATTATTTCTTGTGACTCTTATACCATATTTATTTTATAAATTCAAGGATTCACAAATATTGGATCTTGGTTACCTTACCATTACAACTATATGGTGTGAAGATCATTGAGAGGGGGAAATAAGATATAAACTTGATGTTTCATTTTCAGGTTCGAATAGTCATTCATTAATATTTTCAAGAAAAACTACGTTACATTTATCACTATTATAAATGGAGAAATTTTATTGGAATCCAAAATATGTGCAATGATATATGGAAATGTTTTTTATGGTCAGGTTTTAAAATAAATGTGGTTTATTATGTGACCAAATTCCTCACCTTTCAACATATCAAGGATGGGAATCAATGACTAATAGGAATGTTGAAATCCTTACCTATACCCGTATAGAAATTTGATTAGATATATTTGGATGTTTTTTTGAATTTATAGATATCTATTCAAAAGTATGATTCAATATGGGTGATTTCATACTAACTCATTATAATTTCTTTCATCTATATGAGCTGAAAAAAATTATTGAAGGAATTTGAATTTTGAATAAGTGGATGTGATAATTTTTAAATTCGGATTCTGACTATAATACTAAAATTTAGATCCCATTAAATAGGTTTTTTGGATTAGTATTGTGGATTGTATGGTTTAAAGGAGAAATAGGAGGGTCTTCTAAGAAATGTATGATATATAGGCTATAGTTTGTATCCATCGGCAAGCTGTTTGGGCGGGTAGTGGCCAAGTTTCACTGTAGGTAGCACCATCTATCTTCAGGGTTAAAAGTGAGAAAATGTACTCTTTTTACTCCCATAAAATTTTATGGGGGATATCTTCCTTTATCATTGTTATTTAGTGCATTTAGAAAGGTAAATCCAACCATTTTACATCCATATTTTTTCTTGACCAATAGATGTTCTACCTAGGGTTGTTACCAAATTTTGAGTAATTCCTTTGACTATAGTGATCTTCATTTATTCCCTCCACCCTTTATAAAAAAATTATTCTCTCATAGTTAGGGTTTATATTCAAATCCCACCAAATCTTTATGGAAATTTCCAAGTGATTTGGGATTCTAGTATACCTTATAAGTGGGTGTCGCAAGACCACATCCACACATAGTTGCTCAATGATTTGATGGAGGCATTTCAAACTGCCAAATTTATGAATGTTTTTTACTATAATTAACATTAATTTGTTTTGAAATTGGTAGTGTAGGATAGGGGTTTGACCTATAATGGGATGAAGGGTGTGTCGAGGGTGTACAATGCCTCATTTCTTAATAATTTTATTATCATCAAATGCTCGATTAGATTTCATATATTATTAAATTTTGAAATAAATTGTATATTTAAATTTAATTATTTATAAATAATTAATTGTGATTCTTTGAATTTATTTAGGTGATTAGGAATGTGGGCATTGAACGGTGTTATTGAGACTTTTTTGGAAAATATTACATGAGCCTTAGTGGTAGCTATCAATCTATAGAATTAAAATGGAATGGGCTTCATCTTGAGGTAGGTGGTCCTAATATTATCTATATATATTTATACATATATTAATGTGTGTGCATGTTTTCAAACAAGTAAGTTGATGTACCTTGTTAATATTAAAATTTTTAATTAAAATGAAATTGTTAAATTCGTGTGAGAACCTGTGATTCAAGGGATAAGGTGTCCAGGCCACCATGGGCCTTTTTCACTATCTTAAAGCCTTAATCAATGAAATTCAAGGCCTAAACTAAGATTACACTGAAGTACTTATAAATATCTAAGATGATGTGTGACGTGACTTGAAATGGACATCCCTAGTAGGTCGGTGAGGACCATTGGGATGTGTTAGACCTAGGTGGATAGACCATATGTAGATTACAGAAGGATCCAGTTTTTATGACCAGTTGGATTGAACATGGAAATTTCGATATTCCTTGATCCATATTTCAATGATGAAAACAATGTGGAATACAATCAAGGACTATGAGGTTGTAATATGACATGAGAATATAAAGGGATGAGATGTCCTCCTTGCATCCGGAATTGACTCAAAATACTATTTTTGAATGAGGGTCTTGAGATGTATGCTCCACACTTGTAATGATCTAAGGTACATATGGCGGGTTCCCCGTAAGTGATAATTTTAAGGATGGGGTAGATATAGTTGTGAGAAATACCTTATACCTCATATTAATCATGTGATCCTAAGGGGTTATGGACTTTGGTATTGAGTTTTGGTGTTTTTTCAACCTTGTTCTTCTGATTATAATTTAACCTATTTATTTTTTATGAAACTATGATACCCAAACATACCTTATGGGACCTGTATGATGGACATGATGTGATGTGATTGTGCATTTCTTGATTCTTAAAGGTGCTTCTTGGGATCTCACTTTAGGCCTCATTTGAAATGGTTGTGATACATCTTGGATGTGATGATATCTTCATGGATTCCTAATGTGAATCCTGAGATCTAGATTTTGATACATGTGAAGAATACTTGGGATGTCAGGATTTGACCTCATTTCTTGATGGGTTACCCTGGATTCCATAAGTATGAAGGATTCATTTCATTTATAGGATCTATGTATATATTATTAAGAGTTTGTTTTTATGATTTTTGTATATGAGGCCTAGATAATTCTTGGAATCTATCTTGTCAATCCTGATGAGATGACATGTACCTGATAGGGATTCTTAGGATTTCCAGGACTTGGCCAATTGGAATGGTTACATGGAAGAAAACCATAGGTTTATTGACTCCTTAGGATTCTAGGAATTGACCTCAAACTGTTTATTATATTGTAGGTTTAGAGATTCCAAGGTCACCCTGGATATGGTTGTTTTGTCATTCATGATGAGTTGTTTTCCTTAAAAGTTTTATAATTTGGGATGCCTAGGTTACACCCTAGGATATAGCGGTTATATGTTTTGTGTGGTCATCAAGATGTGCTCAGAGACACCCTCACACTATCCAAAATAGTCATAGATGATTGGGGTCATGTAATAAAGGATTGATGAGGGGTTATTATTTATTTATTCAATTCCTACATTCTATTTAATATTTTATATTATAACACCATATTATTATATAATTGTATTAGTAGTTATGTATGAGACAGTGTTAGTTGTTCTTTACTGAGTTATGTATTCACACCCTACTCATCCCTCCATTATGTTGGGATACCCATGTAGAATCTCACATGGTTTTGGGAATAGTTTGGGTTGAGTCCCAATTTTCATGATTGATCTTGACATATCTGATGGTAATGAGGTTGGGATGAGTTGTCTATTGAGCCTCGGTATCTTAATTTTTTATATGTGAGCATGACCATTCTAATATGTGTGTTTTATTTCATGTTGTTGTAGTATACTATTATTTATTTATGTTTCCTTTGTACTATATTAATTAGTTATTTATTTATGATTTTCCAATATAATACAGGGTCTATAGTGTCCCCATAGTACCTCCATAGACCCCTAATGCTTCTAGGAGGCCTCTAAAGTATGATCAAGACCCTTTTAAGTCAAGTGGGGGTCTGGTAAAACTATTCTTCATAGTGAGAAGGGGTGGGGAATTACAATGTAGTATCATATCTTTTATTTAATTGTATTACTATTTGGGGATAGTATCCAAGATATAAGAATTTTTCATCACCTATGAAGGATATTAGGCTGGTGTATCAACCACACTTGTTCTGTAAGGAATCCCATAATACCAGGGATGGCATTAATTTTATTCTTTTTCACTATTATGGTCAATATAATTTTCACTTCATGTGACTCGCATGGTGTATTTTTATTTATGATTTCATATGAATTTAAATATTATCCTATAAAGGTAAAAATCACCATAATAATCATGATTAGTCATATAGGATTTGTGTGATACATGTATCTACCTGTGAGTGGTTTATTTCACTGACTAGAGGCCCAGTTATTTAAATAGTTAGAAACTACACATTTGGTGTTTTTCTATATAAGTACTTTGTGGAATTTTAATCAATTTAGTTTTCAAGTATATTCATGTCTTTCTAATGGTGGGTCATGTGGAACTATGGTTACAGGCATGTGATCATGATAATAAATTCCCTTAGTGTACATGACAAGGACTGACCCTAGTATGTCAATGAGGGCATTGATTCCTTTATCATAAACTACTTGTGAGCCAAAATTATTTATTTTTAGTTATTTAATGTTTTAGTAACAAATTTTGTGTCAATTGCCCAAATATATTGGAATGGAATTTTACAAAACCAATCTAATTTTAGTGTTTTCCCTTGGTATCGATCATCCAATACTTTATCATCGGCTAGAACAATGATGATGGATGAGTCAAGATTCTTGAGGTACTATTTATATAGGTGGATGACCAATGAGAATCATTTCTCATGTATGATTATAGAGTTAGTATGAGAGTTTTTTATGGATATGAGACCCACAAGAGGGTGTGTGACACATTGGATGTTGTGGATGGGTGAGACCCCTTGTGTGGTTATTTTGGCACGTGAGATACCCTATAAGGCTTGGGATATGTGTAGTGATTATTTTCCTATGACCTATGACTCTTCATGAGACCTAGTTTGTGGGGATAGTAAGAAGATCTTAGTGACCCTTGAGGTTATGATCCAAGATTTAATGATTCTGAATCTTATAGTGATTGAGGGAAACCCATGAGAATGATTGGAATGGATTTATGTGTTCTTTGGGGGTAGGAAACTTGAGTGAGTGGTTCAAGTTATGAGTGGTGTACATGAGGTTATACTAGATATGGATTAGTAAAAATTATGATGCTTTTATTTTTTATGGTAAAATCACCAAGGTAGTTGGTGATTTGGTATTGAATCAGGTTTCCATGTATAGGAACTTTAGGGATCCTAACTATATTGATATTTGATTTTCTTTGGTGTAATCATGAAAGAATGGGTACATGATCTTATATTTAAAATCATATCTAGTATGTGTATGGCCATGTTATAAAAAATTACACAAGTAAAGTGTATAATTTTAAAGAAAATTGGAAGGGGTACTCTTTTCATGTAAAATGGACATGAAATGTAGCATGGTTGGTAGTTTTGGAATGTCGACTTCATTATGATAGAATGTGAAAAATAGGAGTGTGATTAGGGTTTTTATATTTGGGTGGTACTAGATTATAAACCCATTAATTTTTAGATGAGATCAATGTATTTTTTGAATTGATTACACATAGTTCAATTTAAATTGGTATCTATGTAGTTGTGTGAAAGATGATGGCTACTGGTTCTTGATGGAATGTGATGAGTGTGACTCCATAGGAGTGACATGGGAATAGTGATAAACCTATTTAGGTGGTTATTTAGGAGTGGTATAAGGTAATATAAATGGTGGGGAGTACCCCATTTCCATTTAAGGGTGTACCCTCATTGTCATTGGTGTTTCGGCTCATGCCAAAAAACCATGTTCCCATGAGTTCAGGCGGGTGTAAATTTACATTTATTATTAATTTTAAAGAACAATCATTTATTTATGCCCACTCATAATGTTTGTTTGTGGATTGTAAAAGGGTTGTGGTTATTGAAATTATGGTATCAAGAAGTGATGAAAATGATGATCCTATGGTGTACAACATGATGTCAGTCATAATGATCTGACCCTCATGATGTTAGGGTCATGGTTTCAGGGAACTAATTTTATGATCGTTGATAAAGAATTTTTAAGTTTTTGTGTAAATGGTTTTAGATTCATCTAGATTATTGGGGGAATTCCATATAAAAATATTATTGTGATTCTTGGTAGATTTTGAGTATTGGTTTCCATATTAGGGTATAAATTAGATATTCTGGGTGTGATTTGGATTAAGAATGAACTAGTGATAGTATTTGGAGCATTATGGTGGAATTGTTCAATTATGAATTTGTTTTTGAGATCACACTAGAAGTTTGGTTGAGAATTTCGTGGATGTATTGGGAAAATCTTAGTGTGTCTCTTAGATGTAAGGAACCATGAATAGACAAATGGATAGAATGTTGAAAATAGAAACCAATATTTTGAGAAGAGTCTTTAAAAGGAGGATTTTCTGGTGTTTTTTTCATGAAATATGATGTGGTGAGCTAGAAATGAAATTGAATTCTTCAACTTGGATATGATGAAAATATATTGGTAATTAGTCAATATTTTTAAGGAGTGGATGGTGTGCTCATGTTTTGAGTGGATTGTGGGTACACATCCATTCTGGATTTGGTTTTCAAAATGATAATGGGTACTAGTGGTTGAATAATTTTATATTATATGTTTTGAAGTGTTAAGAAGTTAGCTATTCTGATCAGGTTCATGGATCGTTTAAAGATTAATTTTATGGGAAATTATAACGGTGAGAAGAAATGAGGTATTATAATTAGACATAGTGAGGTGAATAATATGGTGGAAAGCATCATAGACTAGTTGATAAATTGGATGAAGACATGGAGTGTCTTAAAATGGAATATCTTAAGTAAGGTCTATACTGATGTTCGGGGATGAGTTCGATAGATGGATCATGTTTCCGAAAGTTGAACACCTTATGTTGGAAATTGTTCTCAAGGACCGAATTAAGCATCTAGGAGTAGAAAATTGTTGTTTGAATAGTAATTAGTGACCACGATAGGTTTGGATGTTTGATTGGGTGACCAACAAGAGTTTTCAGGAATGATAAGTGTTGTAGTGGGTATTTTTTAAGGTCTCATGTCCATACAAGTGGGAAGAAATTCCTAATAGAATTTAAATTTTAAATTAGTTGATAAGACCTATTTTGAATCATGCTTCAGACTTGAATTATAAAATTTTTAACCCAAAATGTAGTTATTTTTGCTGATTAGTGGAGGTTGTATGGTTTTTAGGAGTCGTAAGAGGGCCTTAGAGGGAATTTGGGCTAGTCGACATGTAGTTTGTAGAAACTGGTGAGACACTGGGGTTAAAGGGTGAAAATTTACTCTCTTCCCCCAAAAAACATTTTTGGGGTCCATCCACATTCCTTTTATTACTTTTTTGTGTGTATATAAGAGATTACAACCCCTTCCCCTCCCACATTTCCCTTGACTAAGGTATAATATTCTTGGTCTTTCTCTGGTATTTTGCGGAATGGATTCAAATTTAGTGATCCCCAATGATTCCCTCTTCCGTTTATTCTTATTTTCTTATCTATCACTTATTTTCTCGGTTATGATTCTAGTAGATCTTGGTGGAATAGGTCAATTGTGTTGGGTTTTTGGTTTTATCATGGAAAAGGGTATCTTGAGAGGCCATCTATACACATTTTCTCAGAGGTTTGATTGAGGTATTTTTTACCACCTAATTTATTAAGTTTTTTCTTTAAAACAAAAATATATTAATTATGGGATTGGGATAGTTTATTGGAAAAAAAAATTTGAATGGGTTTGGTGGTGTGTTGGGGATGGTCAGCGCCCTTTTGTGTGATAGTTCTATGATCGTCAAATGCTTGGTGATCTTTCGAAAATTATTGAATTTTGAAATAAATGGTATATTTAATTGTAATTATTTATGAATAATTATGATTTATTTCTTTCCATTACTTATTTTCTCAATAACATGGTAAGTGTACAGTGGTTTCGGGATAGCCTTAGACAAGCTTGGATGAACCTATATGAGATTTTCTGAATTGTAGAATTAAAATAGAATTACCTTTTTCTTGAGGAAGGTGGTCCGGATACTATACCTATGGATTTATGAATGATATTTATATTCATTTTTGTTCATGAAACCCCACTAGTAAGGTGATGACCCATGTTAATATTTTATTATTTAATTTAATTTAAATAATTATATTAAATTAAATTTTTTATTTAAATTAAAATTTTTAATTCATTGTGCACTTTATATTAAAGGGATAAGCTATCCGGTCCACCTTGGGCCTAATTCACTAGAATTACACATTATTCACCAATGGTCGATCTCTTGACTAATAGAAAACCTAGGTACATGGAAAAATCCCTAAGGAGGTGTGACATGACTTAAAAAGAATGACCATGGTAGGTTGGATGAATAAATTTCAGATGTGTATGTACAGGTGGACTAACCATAGGAATATTAGAGATGGATCTAGTGATATGACTAGCTAGAGTTACCCCGAGAAATGGGTATCAGACTTAGTACATCTCTCAAGGATGATTTCGGTTAGTCATACAATTATGGACTATGATGTTGTATAATAAATTGATAGTACTGAGGGATAGGATATCCTCTGAGCATCAGGTGTTATTGTGAAATTTCAATTGTGACCAAGGATCCTAAGGGTGTGTCTCATTCTAGTAATGATCTAGGAGTCCCCTAAAGGATCCCCATGATAGTTGACCATGATATAGAATGACTGGTCTTAGGAAAATATACTAGTGGTCATCACCATAGAACCCGTATTGATCATGTGAGATGAAGAGACTATGGAATGTGGTAATGGTATTAGGCATTCATATCACCCCAATATTTTGATTAGGATTCCACTTGGTTATTTTTTATTCATCTATAATACACATATATACTCCCTATAACTCATCCTATGGGAATGATGTGATGTGATGGTAGAATTTTGGGTTCCCATAGGTTCTTACAGCGATCCAACATTGGGTCTCTTGTGATACTAGTGTGATATGGATTAGAAGGGATGATGCCATTGTGTATTCTTGGTGTGTATCTAGGGATCTGTTTGTTCATCCATGTGAAAGACTAAAAATATGAAAGGATTCAACCTCATGTATGAATGGGATTCCCTAGATTCCATGGGAACCTATGCTTCCTATCAGGTATTAGATCTTTCTAGGTAAGTTGGGTGAATATTGTTATGATTATTTTTTATATGATGCCTAGGTCTTCCCTAGGATCTGAAAGATTGAAAATAATGAACTAACATATACCTAATAGGGATTCTTAGGATATATGGGACCCTGTTGATTGGAAAAATGACATAGAGGATGTACATAGGGTCAATGACTACCAAGGATGATGAAAATTAGCTTCAATACATTTATTATATTGTAGTCATAGAGATTCCAAGGATATATGGGATTTGGAAATTATGAAATTCATGATGGTGTTTTGGAAATTTGATCCAGATAAATGGGGATTCTTGGGTTACACTATATGTTCTGGTTGTTATATGGTTGTCATGTTCATTATTACATGCTCATCGACACCCTGGAATTAGTAAAACAAGGTAAATATGATCAGAGTCATAGACCTAAGGATCAACAATGTGTTATTATTTATTTATCCAACTAATGTAATCTATATATTATTATAATTTAATCACACTAAATGAAAATATCACTATATGTTCAGTTATGTACGGGAAAACATTGGTGGTGCCTTATGGCGTTATGTACCCACAACCTTGTCGAGTCATTTTTACACTAGAGTACGCAAGCAGGGTCTCACTTGGTTATAAGTATAAGTTGGGATGAGAACCAATATGAATGATCGAGTAGGATAACAAAGATGGTCGGGATATTATGATGAGGTATTCATGGAGACTCGATGTATTTATTTTTTATCTATGTGAATAACTATTTGAGTTTTTTTGTTTCATTTCATTTTTTATAGCAAGATCTTATTTATTTATATTTCCCTTATACTCTATTTTTTTATACTTATTTATGATTTCACACTCTGGTATAGAGGTATAGTATCCATAAAGTTCCTCTAAAGACCACCACTTCTAGTTGGGGGCCTTTCATAGAAGTTTAGATGTACATGAGGTCATGTGGATAACCAGTCTAGATACTATTCAAAGTAATCTCGGGTAGGGTGTTAAACTCACAAATTCATCCCACATCATTCTGATTCATGAATAAAATATGGTAGACTATGTGGTATATCTCTACATTTAGAAAGTGTTAAAATTTCATGGAATATACATTTTGATCATCTCCGATCAAGATCCTAAATTTACCTCTTTGGTTTGGTGATATTCTCAAAAAAACTTTGGGTACCCGTTTGACCATAAGAACAATGTATCATACTCAAATTGATGGGAAGTCAGAATAAATGATTCAGAAATTGTATGAAATGATCATAGATTATGTTATGGATTTCAATTGATAATGGGATGATCTGTTTCCCTTAGTGTATTTTTGAAATAACAATAGTTATAAATCCATGATTCAAATTTATCTATTAAAGGGGTTGTATAACCATATTTTCCAATCTTCAATATATTGGTTAGATGTAATGAACCAGTCTTTTTATACATAAATATCACATATTTTATGTTGATATTTGATACATTTCATAAAATCAAACCTGAGAATAGAAATAATTTACTGTCTTTGGAGACTAAAAACACATTGTTCTTATTTTGTGAAAGATCACCAATACCTATCAAAAATATCTACTCACATAGTATTCTTTTTAGGAATAACCTACATAAACCTTCTTCATAATTCGGGGAATGAAACAAAAGAAAGGGTAATACCAGATTCTTAGTAAGGGTAAGAATATGATATATCAATTAATGAATATATGTAATAATAAGATATGAATAAGGGTTTGTGATCATGAACATAACATAAAAAGTTCATTCCCAACCTGTCATAGATCATAAACATGAGTCATGGAATAAAACATTATCAGTTTAGAAAACATGGGACATAAGAGTAATAAATCATCATAAATCAATCAAAAAAATTAATCTCATGTCATAAATGTTTGGAAGCATCATAAGTATAGAAAATAATTTAATATTTAAATATTAAGTATGATGACCATCAATATAGTAGATCAGGACTTATCACTTGGTTCCCATTGTGGATCAAGACACACATATTTCCCATAACAGATCAAGACACGCCTGTTTCCTAGAGTATATTAAGACACGCCTATTTCCCATAGTAGATCAGGACACTCCTATTGCCTATAATAAACCAGGAATCACCTATTTCTCATACTATATCAGGATGAACCAATTTCCCATGTAAGATCAAAACACACCTATTTCTCATAGTGGGATCAAGCCCATTGACTTGTTTACCATTATTAGATCATGAGATATTAATATTTTCCCAATTAATTGGTGGGATACATAGGACCCAACCATAATATAAATAAAATAATACATATGTTTTCCACAAGATCATAAAACTTTTATCATAGTAGAACTCATTAAATGAAATGGATTTCATAAACATTTTAATTAAGTATAAACTGTATAAAAGGGACCAATTTTCACCAATATCTTGTAACAATAAATATAATTCATATATAGAAAGAATAAGGATGGAATACTTTGATCATATACCCAGTAAATCATAAGTAACATTAAAGGATGTCATCTAAGATGGAAAATTATATTGAAAGATCAATTGGAATAATTCTTAAAGAAAATAACTTTTCCATTCTGAAATCTCTTATTTTTTTAAAAAAATTGTACATATAAATGAATTTTTTCTGATGAAACTAAACTTTTTAACTTGTAAATGATGCTTCAATTCATTGATTTTTTATGATTTTTCAAAAATATACTCATTTTATATAAGTTAAAAAATAACATTCCTTTTTTCCTAGAAATCTCACAACGTATCTTGTTTGGAAAATAAAAAATATATATTCCTTTCAAACCGTTTAGTAAAAATTAAAACAAGGTTAAAAATTAATTTAAAAAATTATTCTAGAATAGTAAAAAACTAAAATAATTTATATAATATGTGGTCATACAATATAAATATTCCCCATCAGAGACTTAAACATAAACAATCCCAAATAATGATGAGATTGTGAAATAAACCCTTACCTAATATATCACCTTTTATTGTTCATTTAAAAAACCGATATAATAAATATGAATTTCATATAAATTTATTCTATAAAAATATATCAATCATGCCATTTATGACTTATTTATAACATATTATAACCTTTTTATTAATATTCTTTTGTTAAAATCACTTTTCTAGGAGATAACTCCTCCGTTTTCCGAGCATGTTTTATTTTGGTAATACGAGTCCTTATACATTGATCATAGTAAAATAATTTCTTGAATTTATAATAATGTAATAAAAATAATATATATTAATTATAAACATATTTATAATAATTCATGTAAATTATAGATATAAAAATTAATTACACCATTCATGGCGACAGTAGGTCGTACGTATGCATAAATGATGTTTCCATTTTTTGATTGATGGAACAAAAGTAAGGTAAATAATAATTAACCATTAAAAATTATTATTATATAATATATATCATATATATTCAAAAAATCAATCATTATTAAAATCCATGATTAATATAAATGAAAAATTAATCACATCACATCGTGGAGATGGCAGTCCATACGTATGCATGAGTGACGTTATCATTTCCCAAAATATTTGATGATAATACGTTAGTCATTATATTATAATTCAAAAAGTATAATAATATTATAAATATTATATATAAACATTAAAACCATCATAATTCCCATCCATAAAATATTTTGATGAAAAATTAATTGTATCTCTATGTGGAGACGGTAAGTCATACGTACACACGAGCGATACTGTCAATTATTATTTGTTATAAAAGAGGCTGTATAATGGTGTTTTCATAATCATAAAAATATTTTATCATATTTAAAATACTTAATTTATTATTTTATGATGAATATAATACAGTTATGGTAGGTAATTAATAATATAAAAATAATGTGATCAGTTAGAGCTATTACCTCTTCTTCCAGACAGCTTATTTAGATCTCCTCTAAAGGGAACTAGGGCTGGTCTTTAATAAGAATAGAACCTCTATAATTTATAATGGTAAGTGGAGAATATAATTTTGCATATTATGATATATATTGAATTCTACAATAGGTTTAATTAATTGAGGGAGGTGGTGTCCTTTTATAATTGAGATGAGGGGCATTTTTTGAATTTCTCAAAAGATTAAAATATATTAAGACTATTCAACATCCAAATGATTTCAAATAGATTATAAATACACAGGGGATGAAATTTTATACCATATATTATAACCTTTATTCTTATTTAATATTTTTATGATATTTAAATTATTTCATAAAATATTAATCCCATAAAATATAATTATTGTCAATTTTTATAATATTTATTACATTGACGTTAAAAATATCAATAAAACAGGTAAAATTATAAAAAACTCTTTTATTATGTCATAAATAATTATTTTTAATCTATAGATTTAGTTTAATACCATAAATATCTCAAATTATGTTACTTTTAATATTTTTAATATCAATTATTTGATTTTTCTATTAACTGAATAATTACCGCATCAACGTTTTGTAAGAATTCAAGGTAATTATTTCGGATATAAAAATAAAAAATAAATTACCATGATAAAGATAATGATTTTATATTTAAAAAAATAATTTTATTTGATTAAATAATCTATAGATCATCATATTAAAATATTTTATTAATTAAAAATAAGTGTGTGATATGTCTGACTTTTGTTGAAATAAAATACTATAATGGTCATAACCTCATCCAAATTATCATAAAAGATCATAAAAAATAAAATTGGATTATTATGTTAACATTATATTATAAAATAATATTTATTCAATTTTTTGGTTTATTTAATAGTCCTCATCATTTTTTACCAAAATTTCATGATTTACCCTTACTGTGGTAATAAAATTACTATAGTTACTATTACAAATGATAAAGAATAAATGGGACATATTTAAAGAATTTTTACCCATTGATTAAAAATATTGAATCCATTTTTTGATATTCAACTAACAGAACTTCCATAAATTAATTAAAAATTTATCTCACATGACACAATGAATAACAGTTTTCTTGAAAAAATGTGTTTTAAGCCAAAAAATGAACATATACCAAGTGAAGGTATATGGATGATTAAAATGTAACTAATTGGTATATATAAAATAAATATTAATTAATCTACTTTGAGGAAAAATTTAAATAAAAAAGGGACATTTTAATATAAATAAAATGGAAGTTTTATAAAAATTAGAATTTTTCACTATTCACTAAGAAGTTAATCTTTTCAAAAAATTCTCAGAAAATCAACCTAAGATAATTTTTACTTGAGGTAATCATAAATGAAATTAATTTTTTACAATATATTTTTTAAAACTTTTAGAAATTAATTATAATATTCACTCATAAGAAAAACTATTTTTGGAGAAAATGTGTTTTTTGAAGAATGGAATGACATTACTAAAAATTGAATGATTGTTTACATAGATTTTATCAATAAATTTATACTGAGTAGGAAATTTGTATATATTTAATAAATTATTTATACATATTCATACCCTCTATATTAAAGGCTAGGTTATACCTATCACATTAAATAATAGTTTTTAATAGTGTATCATGGTTCGTTTAAACTTGATGTTGCATGAAACGCAAGCTATCATAGAAATAAAATTATTTAAAGGGAAAGATTTCATAAAAATATTATTTTTTTATATTATAGACTAGATATACTTCACTATTATGTCCTAGACTTCTTCATTAAATGACTAAGATAATTCAGATAATCAGGAAACATATTGTTTTTACCCAAATCCATTAGAAATATTATATGGATCATTACCATCATCATTTATCCCTTCATATAGAAGGACATGTATTTTTGAAAGTATCTTCATGGATAGTTCATCATCGATTGTGTAAGAAAGTAATTTTTTATCCAATTTATTTTTGATCTTAAGATACATGAATGAATTGGTGATGTTACTTATCAATTGGATTTACCATAATTATTTAGTTTGGCTAAAATTTTATTTCATGTATTTTAACTCATGTAATATGAAACAGATAAAAACCATGTTATTCAGTGGGGTCATATTGATCTTGAACCAATGTTACATTTTTCCATTCACTGATTCATTTCTTGGATAGATAATATAAAGGATTCCCTGGAAAACATATCTTGTTGGTTCAATTTTTATATAGAGATTGTGTAAGTCAATAGGAGACAAGGGAACGTGAGAAATAGATATTAGGGAAATGTATAAAACTATTCCATTGCACTTATAACCTATATATTTACATGTATGGAATACCTAATGTTAGGGATAATGTAACATTCATAGAATTAGTTATTTCTCTCATCTATTATATTTTATTTTTGAGGTTATATAAGGTTTATGTTAAGTTTTCAAAGTTTCTTGATGGTATTAGAATATGTTGTAAGTGTTTTTAAAGATTAAAACATTCAGCATAGTTAGGGAAAATTGTGAATATTCTCTAAGAAAATGTTCAAAGATAATGGGAGTTACTGGGTAGGTACATGGTTGGTGCATGGTTTGGATAAACCATGCGACAAACCATAAAATTTGGTAATTTTTTGGACAGATGCATGTTTCATCATTACTACATAGTTTTTTGAACCATGTGGTATAACCATATGGCCTTAGGAATTTTATAATATAACTCACATGGTTTACCCAAAGTTTTTAAACCATGTGGCCTAACTATGTTATGACTTTATTAACATTGAAAAATTGGATTCTTACCGCAATTTCCCCTTAAAAACACTCATTCATTATCATATAACCTAGGTTCTCGATTTATAGGATTCCTCTAGGATATTTTAGGCATCATTTTCCTCTATATACTAGTTTCAATGATTCTTTGAGAATCAAACCTAGAAAATTAAATTTAATATCAAATTTCTTCTTCTTTAATTGACCTTATTGTTTCTCTTGGAATGGAACCTTAAGTCAGGGTTATTACACTAAAATCTATAAGATCAGTCATGTTTTGACAATTCTTCTTAGGGTTTTATTGAATAAATGAGAAAGGGAGTCTAGAATACCTATATTTCATCTTGTTTCTTCATGTTCATCAATATATTTTCTAAGGTAAGTGGATTCTCCCTTTTCTCCCTTGTTATATAATGTGATGGATTAGTTTTTCTTAAATGATTTTCCTGGATTTATAAAATAATATTTTGATAATTATTTATAGAAACCCCTTTTGGTTAATTAATTTGAAATGTTATATTTTGAATGGTTTAAAAAAATTAGTACATATTTTTAAATTTTGGTTTTGGTTTAACACATGTAAGATATTTAAATAAAGGTTTTAAAAGATTAATTTATTTTAAAAAAATTATTATTTGTGAGACCTTGTCCTAAAAATGGAATTATGTGAGTTTATAATATATTATAATATAACTTGATGGGTTATGATAATGGTTCGGTGTTATTGGCATACCTTGTATTCACGTCCAAGTGACGACTTGACTGGTATAATAAAATTCATCTCACGAGTTAAGACTAATCCTAGTTATATTCATGTTTGTATGAGTGTGTGATGTGAAATTTGTTAATTGAGGGAGGTATACTTAGTGGTTCAACTATTTAAATTAATTGTATTTATTTGGTAAACTTATTGGGTTTTTATATCGAATTTTATACATATATAATTAATTTTAATATAACTATTTATTTTCCTAATGGAGTTAGTTGAGAAGTCTCTTTGTAATTGTATACTGGGTTGTATACTAACCCATGCATATCAACTATATTGAATATATAGATTTTTTCTTCAAGAAATAGGTAAAGGAAATGTCTCTTATTTCTCTAGTGAATCATCATGATTTTTTATTCTTGTATGGGTAGTCATATCTTGGATATATTCTTATAGAGTGGTTGGAGTGATTCAAAATCGATGTTGCTGTGTAAGGATATCTGTTATATTTTGGTTGGAATTATTTTTTAACCTATTGATAACACTATGATATTATTAGATATTGTTATTATTTTTGAGTTGTATTTTTTACCTTTTATGTATCATATAGTTTTGTATTAGATTTTTTTATTGTCTTGGTTGGTTGCGTTTATTTAAAGGGAAAATAATCCACCAAAAATTTATTAATCCTTTGGCATTTATTTCCAAAATTTGGTGTTTGATGGATGTTACCTAAGGCTAGTGGAAAATCAGATCTTTACATGACTATGGTTAGGTAAGGGATGTTACATTTTAGGATTAATGGAATATTTCATGAATGATTCTTAATTAATGTTTGGACTCATACAAAGGTAATTCTTTGAATTCAGGATTTCTTTATGTTTTAAATATCATTATTGGGATTAATATTTGTTTCTACAGTGCATGGGTTGGAGGTGATTCAAAATTATTTATTGTTGTATGAAACTGATAGACACATTTCACACTTGATCATATATAGTGGGGTGGAATTAGAATAAGATATATCATTTAAAAAATAATCATTATTATAAAACATATATGAATATTTTTAGGAATGTACCTATTTTCTAGAATAAGTATATGGATAACAGTACTATATCCTATCAGAAATAAGGAATTTGGGAGTAAATCGAATCTAATTGATATAACCGAAGTAATAAAATGAATGTAGATGCTTCTTAGGGATGCAAAGATGTATTGTTTTAATTTTTTATGTACATCAACTTTACAGGTCTATCTAGTCAAGATAAATGTGTGCTTTATTTAATGATATTACGAAGAGTTTTAAAATTTAAGATTCAAATTATATTTTTAAGGAATTGTTAATAATTTGGGGGGTGTTTTGATAGAATTTTAATGTTATTTTTATATATTTTAATGATTTTCATAGTTTTTGGAGTAAGCTATAACTTAAATAAAAAACATAATATAGCAACACAACATTTTCTTACATGACTATTACATTTTATAAATAAATAACATAATAGTGATATTGTCAATGATCCAAAGGTTTTGTGTCATGGGAAAATTAGTATCATACATTAATTTTATGTAATAAAACATAAACATTTATTTAAATAATTATTATTTATCCTTATAAATCAATCAAATTATCTTTAGTACATGTAATCACCTAAGGATATACATTAAAGAAATTTGTGATATAAAATCCTAGTAAGGGGAGAAATAAGGGACATGAATCAATAGTACATGGGTGAGAAAAATCAAAATCATTGTATCATAAGAATAGGATCATCATAAACACCATGAGGTAAATATTTTATAATGTCATTGAATGTGGAATATTCATAATAATGAAACATAGAAACACAAAGGTCTAATACCACACATAGATGTGAAAAACAATAGCATCATGTTCACACATAACATATGTGCACAAATAATTACCTTATTATTGTGAAAAAATCTAGAACCATGTTCACACATAATACACATTATATCATGATATATATCACATTAATCAATACATATAAGGTCTATATAATTTCAATCCCACTTGTCACGTCATAAAATGCTCATAATCATCCATGCCACATGGAAGGATAACAGCTGTAGTCGTGAAATAACTCATAGAAAGTAATGGGTTTCATAAAATATTTAACATATCATACTTCATGAAATGAGCTTTAGTATTTACAAAGGAAAAACTTTCATCATACTTTGGCATAAAATATCATTTTCTTCATTGAAAGGAGAAACTACTCAAGATGATTCAAGAGGTGTTTTGGAAATTGTAGACTTTTTAAAAAATCATTGTAAATGGATTAAAAAATAATTTTTTAAGGATTAAAATATTTATAAACAATAAATAAATAAGAAATAATATTTAAAGTATATCTTAAAGATATTATATGAATATTAATACTGAAATATATTTTAAATATGAGATAATCCCTTAAGAAAGAGTATTGGTTTGAGTGTCCCCTTGCCTTAATCCCACTTTATTTCATTGCTTTCCCACCTCCTGAATAATAAACATAGGTTTATTAAAACAATGAAAAAAAATTAAATTATTGTTATTTTTTCACTATTCATAAATTATAAAAATAGGATTATATTTCATAATATCTATAGTTGAAGTTGAAGCATTTTGATATCACATTTTCAAAAAAAATCTCATTTTTCTTTAATTTCTCTATTTTTCTTCAAGGTCATTTATACATTAGTATAATAAATTATATAATATTAGAATATATATAATTATAAATTTATGTATAATAAATAATTTACTATCATCATCAATATGGTTGGTAATTATAAAATAATTACAAATGTCTACGTAGGTAGTTAACCGATCATTAAAGGGGCATTGTCCAATTAGAAGGTACAAGAATTATGAAATATAATAACATAGTAGATATGAATATTTAAGTGGTATAATATAATTATTAAACTTTTAACATGATAATTAATTAATATTAGAATATTTAAGTTTTTAAGGGATAAAGATAGTATTTTGGAAGAGTTTTAACATTGGTAATTGAGGGAGGAGTAGTTTTCCAAGTGGAGAGAGAGGGTTTAATTATACTAGAGGAGAGGAGTATTTTTCAGATAAAATATTGAATAAAATATTATATCCAAGGTAATGCTTATAGTAGGTATATTTTTGATATAATTAATCATAAATAAATAAAATATAATGGTTTTAGGAATTTAAACCCCTTTATAATTTGAATTTAATAGTTTATTAAAAAGGAAAGAAAAAATGGGAAATTGTTATTTTAATGGAATACATTAGACGTTAGATATTTGAAAATAATTTCTAGGTTTGGAAAACATATTTACTCTATTTAAACAAATCATTTATGAAATTTAATATGTTCTTGGTCTATAAAAAGTTTCTATAATTTATTGGTTAATTATTACATTGTTAATGATTTAATTTTAAAAACACTAGATATGAAAAAACAGTATTCTTACTATTCGCCTAAAAATTGAAGTATTTCAGAAAATTACCAAAACATAACACTTGAATAATTTTTATGTGATGATTTCAAAAATGGAATTAATTTTATAAAAATAAATTTCTTTCATAGTTTATTTTAATTTTTAATTAAAAAATTAAGATTTTTACAAAATACCTTAAAATACAGTTTATTAAAAATGTGCTTAGATTTTCTTTGTGTTATTAGTCATGATATTTATTTTTTGATAGTATAATATTAAAATTTACTTAAATTACTCATGATAAATATTATTAATATTAAATTTTATTATTTTAAGGTAAAATTACTATTCCAACAATCAAGTTAATATTCCCAATGGCCAAGTTACTATTCTCAATGGTCAATTTACTATTACAATGATCACATTAATATCCCAATGGTAACATTTTATACTATAAATAATAATTCATTATTTCATTCATTATTCACCTCAATTACCCTTTAGGTTCTATATTTCCAATTTCTATAATTACGATTGGTTTACTAATATTTTGTTTCTTTTCTATAGTTTTGGACAAGGGATTATAATTCTAGCAGATTTGATGGATCTAAATTTTAACATTATAATTTTATTAATTAATAATTTTCCCATTTTTATGTTTGGAAATTTCATGGGTTTATATGCTGATTAGTGAAATTATATTTATTAATGAAATATTTTTTCAATTTCTTTATGTATTATATGTGTATAATACTATATAAAATAATATAACAGACATTTATTTTGAGAAAAAAATTCCATTTTTAAACTCTCGGTTATTATAGATACAATATCCAATGAGTACCTAATTAGGGAACACCATGTATTCTAGGGGTCACAATTTAAAGGTGTACAATAGAAGTTTATTGGACACTCTCTTGGGGATGGTGGAAAATTACCATTGTGTTGGTGGTCTAATCAATACCTAATAATAGTCACTAGGAACCTTGGAGTCTTGGGAAATATTTTATAATAATTATAATTTAATAAAAAATTATAATGTATTTATAATTTTTCAATAACACTAACTCATAAAAGAACCCCTATAAGGTCAACCCCTACCTTTTTATCTAACTCCTCTCCACATCCAAGGCTCTAAATAATTATACACTCAGTTGATATGAGATTATATTGTTGAAATGGACTCTTGTATGCCAATATAATTTAAACATAATGGTTCTTGACATTGTCTCAAATATTTACATTATGTTTAAAAAGAAAATTTAAATTATCCATTTTACTAACCATTTGATTTTAAGATAAAGGGATTAATCATGACATAATACAAGATATGGAAACCAATTTCATATTAAGAAATATATCATGTTTTTTGTGTGTTATGTTGTATGTATGATTGGGGGTTCAAGTCAGGGTGATATTAATAGAGATATAGAGGTTTCTAATTGGAGTGATAAATATATCCATATATATTTATAAGGATCATTCCTCTCTTGGATGAGTGATTTTAGTAAGTCCTACTGACCATGTTTTCATTGGAATTGTAACAAATTAAGATCAATGGCCCTTGTATTGATATTTAGGATTCAAATATACTATGAGATAACTTTTTTGGGTTATCATACACTAATTATATGGGTTTAGTTCATTCTGTGATTTTAGTGATTAATTTGGTGATTAGTTATCCATGTAAATCACATGGGTAAAAAAGTTAGTACATTATAGAAACTCTAGAACACCAATAGGGTGATTGATTGGGTATTTTATAAATAGTTGGTAGTGAAAAGGCTAACACTTATTAAAATATCCTTATATTGGGATTTTCACTAAATGATTCAATGGAGTGATCCTCAACTCTGGTTAAGCTATATACAACCATTGGAGAGTGTGTATGGGATAGGAATTAGGATCTCATTTAGAGATATGGTATGGGTATTAAGGTATGTAACTTGTAGTGGAATCCTTTTATTGATTTAAATGGATGGGTGAGATTTCTACCTCGAGGTGGTTTGATGAATTTTTTTAGTGGTAGGTTTTTATCACATTATTAGTGCGTGGTTTTGTTTTGGGAAGGTCTTATAATAATGTTTCTCACTATTGATATGATTTATCAAGGGTAAATGGTATAAATATTGGATTTGGGTTTGACCCATTGTGATAGAATGAGTTATTCTATCTTATATGTTGATATATATAATCAGTTTAAATTTTCATGAATAGTGAGCGTGGGTTCAATGATGGGTTTTTCCTATGGGACTAGGGGTTATTATAAGATTATAATGGTTTTGGGGGTTTTTTTATTAATAACTAAGCCTTTAGATATGAGTTATGATTGGGAAACAGTTAGAGTACTGGATACTAAATGAGAGAAAACAATGAATTAAGTGTTAGTTGAGAGCTAGTGTATATGATTTTAATTCCAAGTACTATAATTTTATCATCCCAACCTTACTCAGAAAAAATATTATTCTTGGGGTATTCTTATTTTTTTTACTATGGTATAATTCAAATATATGAAATAGAATATGGATTTCCCATAAATTTATATTTCCTCTTGGTAGATTATGTCTCTATATGTCCTCTTCTCTGATTTAGATCAACCTATAGAGGAATTTAGTTGTTATAAACCCTATTAAAATTATTATTATTCACCTACAAGGTAATTATGTTGTTACACACCCTCATCAATGTATTAGATACACCAAATAATGGAATAGATTATTATACACACACTACGATGATTCAAATGAACCTCTAGTTAAACTAGATTACTATATTCCCTATTTTATGAAATTGATACTAGTATAATCCTCATTTCCCTATATTTTAGATCATGGTTCACTTTATTATTGATTTACATATACAATATATTTGATTTACTAGTATTGGTTAAAGGAGGTATGTTCAGGAATCTTTCTAGCATGGTTTTCACAATATTAATTGGATTAAATTCTTACATAATGTGTGTTTTTTATTATACATATAATCACTTATTATATGTTTTCATTGATTAGGGGGAATATTGGTCATGTTATATAGAGTTTTATTCTCACACTATGCACCTACACCATATTGGATATGTATACTTCATGATTGATATGATTACGAAATAATAAGTTTTACAGGTTTTTCTATTAGAGATAATTGATTGTGTTTTAGAACTAGGACCAAGGATTGGATCATGATTTTGTAGTTAGTATTCCTCTTTTATTTTCCATTATTTTTTTATATACTATATATGATAAATTTAGTGGGTGATGCTTCTTTTTATTATATGAATTTCTTATTATTGTAACACTGAATATTTAAAAAGGAATTCTATACTATATAAAACTTCTATCACCAATAATAAGTATCTAAAAAATAATTTTTATTATTATACGTGTTGATAATAATGAATATTGAGTTTAATTTTTTTCAAATAATTTATTAAAATGGTGATTTAATAATTATTTTAATATGTGTATCTCTTAAATATGATAATTATTGAACTATTCTTCATGTCAAATACTTGTATCAATGGTTACACATTTTTTTTAAAATAATGTATAAATAAGTGAAGACGATGAAAATATTTATTTTCATAAATAATAGTTTTTAAGAAGAATAGATAAAATAAGTCCATGTAAAATATTATTTTTCATGAGGATTTGGGAGTATATTTTTTTTATAAGTTCTTGTATTTATTTTTTACGAAGTTATTTTTTAGGTCTTATTAAAAAAAATTGGGGCCAAACATATCCACCCAAGGAGGCCATCTCAAACACATATGGGATAAAGGCTCAACCATGGGGGAGATATCCCAAACATGGGTAAAAATTGTGACATTATAGAGTTCTTAGAAAGGCAGACATGGTATTGGTGATCATGGCACCCACAGGGAGCATGCAGGTGGTCGTATAGTACCCACAGGGGTGTCTGTGGACCACACAAGTGAGGTGGAACCCATGAGGGCATGGATTCAAAGTTTATATGGGTGAAAATCCCAGTGTTTTGGATCTAATATGTAGTATGATGTATTTTAATATATTGGATAATGATAAAAAATCACAAGTCGATGTGGAAAAATTGAGTCATTTTATTATTTCACAACCTTAAAATAAACAGACATAAGCATGGTCATCTGATCAAGGAAGATCCAACGTCTATCTGAAATCCTTGACTTCATCTTCATCCTTAGAATCTAAAATGGTTCCTACAAATAATTTTTTATATGAAAAAATCTTCCATGATCGATGTAACAGTTGAATAATCAATTTTCTGAAATGATGAGACTGCAAACCATAATGCATGTAATCTTCATCTTTCATGCATAAAAGATTTTAAGAAAATGATATTGATGATAAAAAAATATATTTCGATGATTTTTTTCATATATATATATATATTCATAGATGTGTTTAAGCTTTAAAATTATGATAATAATATGATTAATATTTCTTGTACATGAGGTGAAAATATGAACTCGCATAAGATAATATTCCATGGTTTTTGGCATAGATAATTTGAGGATCCCAAAAATATTTATTTTTGTTAATATTTCAGTACACCAAATATTTATAAGAGACTTGATATTTCATTTTTCTCAGACAAAATGTGGCGTAAATCACCTAAAAATATCAATATTTCAACCCCATATAGTTTTTGTCAATAATATTGAGTGAGAACATATTTTTTTAGAAAAATAAATCAACTACAAAACACATGTTTCATGATATGAATAATAGATCATGTGAATATTTTATCTTTCATGAAGGAGAATGAATTTAATGGAAATTTGGAATGTCTTTAACAAACTCAAATATCGTCATGAAGAACTTATTCATCAAATCCATTCGATATTTCTGGATACCCTTACAAGTATCCTTCCTAGTTTGTTCAAACCTAATATTATACAGTGTATTAATTTGGTGTGTTAGAATAGGAATATAGTATATGGTTCAATATACATTCTTGAAAAAATTAATTATTTGAGAGTAACTTTGTTCAAAGAAGAACTTGTATGAAGGAGTAGAATGCATGACGTAATGAGAAGGGTTCATGCATGAATATTTAAATTCATGAATACATGAAGGACTAATCACTTAATGATATAATCTAGATAGAACATGAAAGTGAAAATGTAAAATAATAATAATAATTTTTCATGTTATGTTTTTGGTTGAGAATCTCATGAATTAAGTGAATTTTATCTTGAGATAAATGAGAGATCAAGATGAAGGATTGTACTGAGTTAGTGTAAGTCCCTTCTTGCATAAAATAATAGTGAAATTTTTTATGTCATTGTTTTCACACATATTAATTATTTCGGTACTTCATTAAAATAAATAATAATATCCTAATCATTGTTCCACTGAGGAAAATTATTATCCATGGGTGATCAGAATAATTGAGAATGGCTAGAAAACTAAAAAGGTACTTGAGTAGGTATATGAGAAATTGTGATTATGAGATATAATAGAGTAATATCAAGATAAAATTATACAGTGAGTCCTACTTTGAATTGGAGAAACTATGGGAGGTACTAAAATGACCCTTTTATGTGGATCCAGGAGTAGAAGGCCACTATGGATTCTCGTAACACTGTGTGATGAAATGAAATGATCCTATTTTGTGATTTTAGAGTGGGAAGGTTGTTGTGGATTCTGGTAGCAATGTGTGAAGGATTATAAATATCTTCTTGTGTGGATTCAGACGTTAAGATATGGTGTGATTATGTTTCAACCATTGTTATTGATAAAATATTATAAATTAAAATCTATGGTGGGGAAATAAATAACATGGTAAGGAGTAAGTATTTATACTGAAACTTGTAAATCAATGTGTTATGTACCTTTGATTTACACCATCGTTTGAGGTAAGGTTGAGAGACACAAGAAGAGTGGAATAAGGCTTTAACCAGTAACATAGATTGAATTGAAAAGGAAAAAAATTAAATTAAAAGGGATCACTGATTAACCCCCTCATGCCCTTAGTGATCTAAAACTGATCCGAGTTCTATAATACAGTATAATTTCAAAACATTTTCACATGAGATTATTATGGATCATAATTAGGAAAATTAAATGTGGAAATTAAACACAATTGAATAATCATACTGCAAGATTATATTATACTTTAGCATTGTATTTCATGATAATCATATGATTGTGTATAATTGTATAATGAATAAAAAACATTATAATTGTGATTTCCATTTTGATAAAGATATGAGGAAATACAATGTATGATCTTTATTGAAGTATATATGGATATATATTAGAAAGGAATTTTATAATGTGATTGTCATTTAACTATCAGGGGTCAGCATTATATGATCATCTCGGTATCCATTATATGATTACTATAATATAAGGTAATATATCAATTATATGACCAATTAGTTAAATATAATATGTAAATTATATTCTCATTATAATTATATTTATTATATGACATATAAGATATTTTATTTAAAATATAAATAATTTTTTCTTATTTCGATCTCCCAAATATTTGAAAATAGTTATTATTATCTATTTAAATATACATATTTATATTAATGAATTTATATTTATCATTATGATTATAATTGAAATGTTTATAGGATAATATGAAATTAGAATGTCATTTCTTATTTTAAAAGAAATATTTGTAAACTAAAATAATCATTAATGACACATTATAAATTTTATTTAAAAAATTATCATGTTTATTGATTTATTTATTAGAAATAAATTCTATTTTTTAAATAAACATTTAATTATTTCATAAAAATTATTTTCTTATAAAATTATAAATGATAAGGATAGTGAATTATTTAAGTGATGTATAATCATAATTTTTGTTTAAAAATCATGGTAAAATATTATAATTTGTATTTTTAATTAAATTTTTATATTTTTTATAGAAACAATTCATTATTTAAATGTTCCAATTTATGTTTTTATATGTTTAGTAATATATTATAATTTTAATTTATTTTAAGAATATGATTTAAAAATTAAATTTATTTATTATACCTAAAAATATATATTTATCAAGAATTTTTTATGATGAATTAGAAATATATTAGAAGTATTAAAAGGATTTATATACATTAATTAAATTTTATATTTGATTTTAAAAAATATATATATGTTTGTAAAAATATTTAAACACTAATGCAGCATCATATTTGTGTTTGGGCGCAATAAGAAAAGTAAAAAAATAGTGGATTAAGTGTAAAAAATTAACATAATCGAATATAAATATTGGTGTTGATTAATATATGAAATATTTCCATTTGAAAATAAATTATTTAATTAATAAAAATAGAAATTCAAAATTTTGTATATTTTTTTAAACTTAAATAATAATATTAACTCTATTAATCGACATAAATATGTTATAATTGTAAAATTATTTATAGCTTGATAAAATATAATCAACTAATATCATAAAATTTTTTAAATATGGAGTGAATTAAAAATAATCCTTTTATCATTTATGGTCAACTTTCCACTCAATATGAAATTCTTTAAAAATAAAATAATTGAAAATTTTCAAAAATGAAATATAATATTATGCACCAAATAATCCTCATACATTCAATACAAACCACACCAATTATTAAGTCTTATCTAAAGTATCAACCCATATTACCAACCCTAAAGTCTACTACCCTATTTTATTTCCTTGGGTCACATGAAAAAGTCCCAAATCCTTTATTAAAGTGGTGATCCATAAGGGAAGATCGTACTCTTTAACATAAGTATGATGTTATACTTAATATATTTCCCTATTATAGTTCATATACAGCTTATTTAATATATTTCAAAAATATTGATGGAATTTATGTAAGTTCTATATAATCATATAATGAAGGTATATTTGAGAAATTCGAATGGGTTAATAAGCATTCCTTTTTATAGAACATGAATATTTGGGTCAATTCAACTTCCTTGATAAACTATATTACTCTTTTTTCGTAATTATAATTATGAGGGGTTCATAAAATTATATATAATTAATATTTATGATGTATAATATGAATTTTAGTTTTTTAGTAAAGTTCTATAATCATAACAACCAAATGAATGTTATTTATAAAATAATTATTTATTATTGAAAAATTTACCTTAAACAAGAAAGTTATTGATTTCTTCCTTGAAAATAAAATAACTAAATCCTATAGAATAAAGATGAAATTTAAAAACATAGTATGTAATTATTATTCCATTACATCAACTACATTAAAAAATTACTCATGGTAAAAGAATGATGACGGGGATAACCATATCAAAATAATCATAGAACCATTGGAACTACTGACATATGATGTTGACAAAAAACCATTAATAACTAAAATATATACAATAAATGAAAATAATTTTATAGTATTAGATTTAATAAGTAGAAATAACGTTTATAAATAAATGGATAATAAATATAATTTTTCTATACAGTGATCAAGACCATGATTAAGTATAAAATAACTTATAGTAAGGGGAGTTTTTCATAACCAATTATTTCAATTGGATCTATCTCTTACATACCCTTTTCATTTTTTTATATATCATTTAATAAATATACCTTATATTAATTCATTTATTTTTATTGATGTATTATGTATCATTTCATTTGTTATAATTTATTTTTGAATTTAGTAAAGAAATAATTTCTATCTATTTTGTTAAATTTCTCTCTTGGTGTCTTTCTCTCACAAATTTCATTAATTTTATTTATGATCCTTCATTTGGAAGTTATATTTTTCCATGATATTTAAATTTTTTTTCATTATCCTTTCTATAAATTTTATTATTCATAAATTCATTTTATATTAATAGAATCAATGGGTAGATGATATTTGTTTATTCAATTTCTTTTCTTCCTTTGATGGATTTTTCAACCATGTAAAAAAATTTATTATACCCTTGGATAAGATATAATGTTATATTTACTATTTTTATAGTTATAAACACACACACACACATATATATATATATATATATATATATTTAACCACTTTCAACCCCATGATTGGTTATTTTTATACATAATGAAAATTATTTTGTGGCATATTTTATATTTAAGGTTTAATCTTTCCATTAATTTTGATGGATTTAGGGTTTTTTTAGGTTCATGTGGTACACATATGTAAGGATATATATTCTATTGATGGGTGGGACAAAATTGTATATACCTTTAATTTTTTAGCTAAATATTTATATCTAATGGGATTAAAAAATTTATATGATGTGTAGAGTAAATTTTATTCACATTAATTATCAGAAAATGGGAGTGAACTTTATCCATAGTGTTATAATGGTTTCGATGTTTACACATTTCATATAATATCATGTAATTATTTTTGTTCCACATACTTATATTATAATACTTTTTTATTTTTACATAATTCATATAAAACTATGTGTTATTTTTTAAACCTATTATCACATATCATGATGTTATTTTCATGCCTAATATTCGTTTTATTTTCAATCCTTTAGGATCTACATTATGACCACCAATATTGCTTGGATTGATATTTCATATTTTTTCTAGTCCTTTGATAGTAAAATCATCCATTCATTTTTTTATGTCAATATAGGATTTCATATACTATGTTATTTTTAATAGGGATTCATGTGCATAGCTGATATTTCCCAAAAAAGATCAATGTATCACTAAGAGGTAGAGGGTTAAATCAGTGATAATTTTTTATTTTAAGTTTCCTTTATTTTGAAACAACCTTTGTATCATATTAATGAGTTATCACTTTTATGAAAAAAAAATCACACATCCAAGGAATAAAAGAATTTACATGGTTTAATGCTCAACAATTGAATATATATCCTTGGTATGGTTTTCAAATAATAAAATACCACACAATATACTAGAAAAAAATCCTTTTGAGTGGATAGAGAAATTAGGATATACCCTTACACTTGTGTAGCACTACGATCAATACAATAGTGCATGTGATTCAAGTAGCACGAAATGAAGTAATACAATTTCTTGTAACAAGTTAAGAAAATTTCACCAGCTACTTCAGAACATGTTTCTCTACTACCTTGTCAACTTTAAAAAATTAATATTAAAAAAAATTCTTCACTTTCCTACCAAGAAATTGTTATGAACTCCTCTGGGCTTTGTAATAATACTCAGTATGATACCCCATTCTGAATTTCTAGTATGATTTCACAGTCTGTAAGTATAATTCTACCATAATACCAATGAAACAATTTTGATATTATTCTTTCCTATTATACAAATCACAGTATGATTTATAGATCTAGTGATCCAGTCTGATATGATAATCATCTAAATATAATCTTCCTTTTTCTTCTTCTCTCTCGAAGACTTCCTCATGAATGCTTTATTTGGAAACCACTTCTCCCTAAAAACTTTGAGAACTTTTCTCACTTACTCCACAAATAAACAGTGTTATGATCCATCATAAAGTACCATATACTTCCATTTATAGGTTTATAAAAAATGGTTTGGGCAGGAATATAAAAAGTTTACCCTCTTAACCAAATTTCCCAAAACATCAATTTCCCCTTACATTTCAGATACATATTTTAATTATTCAATAATTCTCTACTCTTATTGATGATTCTCAAAACTTCTATAATATTCACACATCTTCATCTTTCTTCATAATTTCTACCCATTATCCATTCTAATTCTGATATTCATTCTGATTTCTTCATTAAAATGAATACATTTGTACAATAGCAGATTCTTCATTACGTTTCTCTATACCAGTTGAAAGATAACCATTCTTTGAAACCATTTTTATAGAAACATTTTTTTAATTAATTATAATTTTGTAGATTTTCTTTTTTCATAAATATAATTAAAACTTCTAATGATTCATGTACTTCTTCAACAATACTTTAGAAAAATATTCCAACTCCCTTGACAATATTTTGTCAGTATTTTATAACTTCTTCAAATAATTTTTCCTTCTATTCTTTTTCTTAGACTGTTAATACTATATTTGATGAATTACATCATCTGAATAATATTATCAGTGTCATCCCACATCTGATGAGTCGGTCTCTATCTCATTCCGATGGAACGGTGTCTCTTCTAGTCTGATGACAATAGACCCATTCGATAAAGACACTTGACACTTCTTTCTTTCTCTATTAACCTATTTAAAAATAAAAAAATCATCCTGATGAAAAATAATTAAATAAATTGTTTATTGATATCTGATCCCATTTAGAATCAGTCCCAAAAAACTATACTTTATTATCTTCTTAAAAAAAATCTACATTAGATTTCGTTTGGAATCCACCACTGTATCTGATGATCAATGTTACGATTACTATGATTATCAGTGGAACATTATGTCTGATGGAATGATACTAGCAGCTTTAACATCATCAACTTATTTTAGTTTCTAATTATGATACAAAAAACCTTCCACTATTCACCATCTTCTTTCTTTGAATATTTGAATCTTGTAGATTATTGGTCTGACTAAAAATAATAATATTTTTCTTCTTATCTTCTAAACAAAAACTTTATATCCTTCAAACAATTATGTGTCTGGTGTTCTCACATTGATGAGCTAATACTGGAAAAAATTTCCTTCACAAAATTTCTTTTCTACAATATAATTATTATAATCATAGATTCTTCATGATATTTATATCTATTAAGATCAGTATAGAATCATTTAATTTATGTTGAAATGTATTATAATTTCCCATCCTTCCATCGTCTTCTTTCTTTCTAACCAAAATTCAATCTGATTAGCAGCATGTGTTCTTCCTCTTTCCTTCATAAGGATTTCATCATAATTTTTCTCAAAAAAATTAAGATTTATGAGAACTCCATAATCAAAAACTCATCGTCATATTTTCATCAGATCCATTAAAACTCTGATAAACTTCCTCATTACAATCAGAACTTTAATTTTGGACCTGCGGTGAGTTCGATGAGTCCTTTCTTACAGAAAAATTCTTCATAGATCGATGAAATTTATTCACTATTTTTCATCTGATATCTTTATTATAGTGGGGAGAATGACCAAAACTTCTTAAAAATTTATTTGATTTACTCTCTTTGACAACAAGATAAAATTCCTTCAACACAAACTTATTTCATCTTCCATGAACAACTTCTTGTCAACTTGGTCCCAAAAATATCACCGTATGGATTTTTCTTTCAACTCATTTTCATAAATCACTGAATATTGTATCCTAAAATAATGAATTACTTATCAACAATTCTAAGCCTGTGTGAGCTAACTTATTTTAGGAAACAATAATTATTGACAGAAAATTCATGTTATCCAAAAGTAGTAACTCGTGAAGCCTCTTTAAAATTTCTTCATATCCTACATCGCTTGATTTTCATCACATCTTTCTTCACTTATTCCACTTAACAATAAACAAATTTTTCCTAAAACCACTCTAACAGACTATTAGAATAGTTTACACACTTATATGATATGTTCATAGATTACCCACAAATACCATTACATACATGATTCATTAAACTTTTTAGGTCATATCAATGGATATATTTATTAATCGATTATACCCTTGATAACACTATCCATAGACTATATGAAAAAGGTTAAAAAATATATACCCCAAAATTTATGAGAAATATGATGGACACTAATGATCAACCTCAGTTTGAAACATGGTTCCTTCAGTAAAGATTTTTTGAAAATGTCATTAACTTATTCAGATGTATGAGCATAATCTAGCCTCAATTAATTCTTCTCCACATTCTCTTTGATGAAATTATATTTGATATCAATATTTCTTGAATGATAATGTTGTATTGGGTTCCTTGTAAGGTTTATTTCACTTTTATTATCACAACCTAAGATCTAGTGTAACTTTACTTCAATAAGTAAGTCTTCTAACTAAGTTTTTATCAACATATGTTGAGCAGTAGCTTGAGTGGGAGTTAATATACTTAGTTTCATCCATGTTGAGAGTTACTGAATTTTGTTTCTATATATGATAACTAACAAAACTTTTTTCCTGAAAGAAAACTCCCTTAGATTTGGGTCTTCTATCATCAATATTTTATTCCCAATAAACATCTGACTTCACAAACAAGTAAATAATTTATGATCTATCATACCTGATTCTGAAATTTTTCTTGCCTTTGATAAATCTATGAATTAGTTTTCCAACCAATAAATTTATATATTTTGGATCACTCTGAAATCCTTTACATAAGGTAACAACATAAACAATTTTGGGTCTTTAGTAATTCAAATGAAAAAAACCTAATCAGCTTATGAAACTCTTTAGAGTCAACTTCCTTTCCTTCTCCATCTTTAGTCAACTTAGTTCCCACTAAAATCATTATTGAAATTGGTTTTGAATTTTTCATTCTAAACTTCTTAATAATTTTTTTATAATATTTTTCTTAATAATTAAATATGTGTTTCTTCATTTTTGTAATTTATAAACCAATAAATTATTTCATTTTACCTTTCATGGAAATCTCAAACAACTTTTTCGTCTCTACAGAAAATCTTTCACAAGTTCTTTCATCATTGTCAAAAAATATAATTTCATCAACCTAAACATTTACAATGAGGGAAAACTCCTCAATTTCATTGATGTATATATTATTATCAACCCTTAATTTCGAAAAAATCACCATTCTTAAGCAGATATCCAATTTGGAGTACCATTCCCTCGGTGCTTGCATTAGACCAAACAAGGATTTCTTCAACTTACACACATAAATTTCATCCGTACCAACAAAAAATCCACATTTTTTTCAATATAAAATTCCTCATCAAGATAACTATTCAAAAATTATTATTTCATATCCTTCTAAAAAACTTTTTAACTTCATTGTGCAGTAATAGCATGAAAGATTCTCATTTTTTATAACCTTTCCACTAGAGAAAAATTATTATCTAAGTTAATGCCCCTTATCTGTGAGTAACCTTTTCACACTAATCCTACTTTTTTCCTATGACTTCACCATATTCATTCAGATTATTACATAAAACACACTTTTTACCCATAACATTTTCATCATTTGGTTTAGGTATGAGTTCCCATGAATAATTTTTTTCAATCTAATCCAACTCTTCATTCATAGCATGAACCAATTTTGGATACTCAAAACCCTCATTCACATCTTTCATCACAACATTTGAATATAAGGAGGGATGTGTAATATATTTGTATATTCTTATAGTTTAAACCTTTTGATATTGATCGCAAATTATAATTTGATCTTCCACTTTTTTCGTTAGCCTATGATGATATTTTAAAGACTCATCCTCGTCATTAGAAGTATATGAGTCTGAATATTCTTCTTGATTAGGATTAAAAAAAAATTTATCTATATCAGATTTGTTAACAAAAAATTATTTCACCCTATTAATCTTCCTTATCTACCTAAGTCTATTTAATATCTTCCTCATCTTTTTAAAAGAAAATCACATCATAAGAGTCAACTAATATTCTTGTTTCTTTGTAGAAACATCTATATCATATTCCTTCAGGATCATAGCCAAGAACAATTCCATCTTCACCTATCTGCTCAAACTTCCCAATGTTTCCACCTTTCTTGTATATGATTCATGAACTCCCAAAAACTCATAAGTGTTTCAAACATAGAGTTTTTTCATAAAACATTTCTTATGGAGTCATATATGAACTTAGTTAGTTTTGAATATAAATAGTAGTTCTCATGGGTTACCTCCAAATTTAATGATAGATACCATGTTTAAGTTACATGGTTATCCCCATTTAAACCAAACATATATACTTCATTACAAAAACACCACTTTTTTAAGGAGGGTGTTGTGTACTAAACTCATGCGAAATTCAATGATTCTATATGTAACTTTTCAACTCTTTATTTTGGTATTAACCACCATTTTCTTCTCAAATTCTTCACAGAATACTCACATTCCTTCTCATATTTCCTGCTAGAACTTTTAAACATTTTCTAAGAATTTTACTTATGTTTCATATACATAAAATAATTAATGCATGTAAAGTAATCAATGATTATAATAAAGTACATATCTTAGTGATTTTATTGTTTTCTCATTGACCTGAGGATATCAAAAATTAATAAGTTCTAGGGGTTGTTTTGAAAAAAAAAATCCACTTTCTTATTCACATAGATTGTAATTTTTTCTTTTCTAAAAATATATGAAACACCAATATATTCTTCTTGACATATTAAAAATACCACAAAAACTATCTTTCATTGATAAATTTATCATGTTTATCAGATACATGTGTCCCAATATTCTATACCACAAATAATTTTATTATATCATACCTAAGTAATAATAATTTTGAAGGTCACCAACATGGAAGAAGTTTCCTTCTGTGAGTTGGCCTCTTGAACCTATCTTTCCATCTTCCCCACTTTTCACCAAAAAATCCATATTTTCTAAAAACAAATTTGTTTCCTTCATCATAAAGTTGTTAAACAGTTAACAAGTTTTTTTTCATCCCATAAACAAATAAATAATTCTTGGAATTTAGATTTTATTTCCCAATAATAGCATATCAAATAACTTTGATTCTGATAGATTCGTCATTTCCAAATGTCATTATTCCTTCTTTGAATTATTTCTCATTTTTAAAAAATTTTAATTCTCCTATCATATGGGAAGAACACCCACTATCCAAGATCTAATTATGTTCTCCTTTTATAGCCTTGAGAGTGGTTTCTATAAAAAAATAGATTTTTTCCCTTTATCTTTATTCACATATAGCTTCTAAGAATTGTTAACAAACCTTTTTTCTGATGGTAACAAAACAATACATCCTTTTTTCATATGTCCAAGTTCTTCACATCGTTTACAAATAGTTTCCAGAGGTTTGAATCAATTTTCAACTTTTACAACAATCTTATTAGATTTGTTCAAAACAACATTCTTATAATTATTCCTTTGGGAGGATTGAATCCCCCTCAAAATTTTCCTTCTGTGATTTGTGGAAAGTAGTAATATTTTTTATTAAACCAACACATATTTTCCATATGATTAAATCCACTATAATAACAAAAATATCTATGGAAAGAATATTTTATTATGTAACTTCCATACAATCCAGAGTTGTGAGCATGTTTCTCCCAAACCATCATATCTTTCTTATCAAAATATTTTTTACCACCAACATTTCTATTTTCAACAAGAATCTTATTTTTCATATTGGTTTTCTTTTTATCTTTATTGAAACTAGAAGTTGTGTAAAAAAATTTAGACTTATAATTTTTGGAAATTTATAACTTCTACACTTTTATGGTTTTAGTAAAATACATAACATTCCTATATTTATTCTTCTCAGAAACAATTTCAGTTTTATTCTCAAGATTTAAAGAAATATTTTGATTATTCTTAGGTTTACCCTTTATAGAGATTTCACCAACTTCATAGAAATAATTATTGAAACTAGTAACCCTTTGCTCAAATTTAGAAATTTTTTGTTGAACAAGTTCCAATTATTATTATTTTTTATTTATCTTAACTTCTATATGTTCATTCTGATTATTTTCTTTATCAATAGATTTCGTAAAATTATCAAGACCTTCCATCAGCTTAACTTTATATTTTAGAAAACATTCTTTATTTTTTGTTGATTAATTTTTATTTTCCAATTTTCAGATTTATTTTTCAATACTTACAATATTTGTCAAACATTATTTCAATTATTCATTTAGATGAAATTCTAATTGATTTTCTTATTCTTTATAAATTCTATTTCTAAAATCTTCATTTTTAACTATTGTAATGAATGTATTTTCTCCAAAATTATAAATAGAATTTTTGGATTCAGCTTTACTATCTTCTTCTTCATCATCTTTAGAAAAAAACCCTATTCTTTTGGATTTGAAGAATTTTTTATCTTTCCAATTAGAATAAGATTTATCCTTGTCACCGTGTTTCTTCAATGATCTTATTGGACTACTTTCATCTTCATCACTATCATCTTTTTTCATTATTCGAGGACAATTAGTTGGAAAATTCCCAGTGGAAACACATTCAAAACAATTCGAGGGAAGTTTTACTTTATATATACATGTACCTCTTATAAAATTTTTAGAAAAAAAGGATACAAATTAATCATGATTTTTATATACCACATTTTTGGAATTAGGATCTCCATATTCTTATTCAAGAATCTTCTTAGGATTTTATTTCTTATTATCCTTAAAAGACATATCTCTATCAATTTTTTTCCTTTCATAACATTCTCCCTTATAATTTCATAAGTGTTGATATTACTATGAAATTCTTCCATAGATAATGTTTCTATATCTCTATCTTCCAATGAGGAAAATTTGGAATAAAACTTGTTAGAAAATATATCCATATCTTTTCAATAACATTATAATATTCCAACATTTCACCATGAAATATAATAGTGATAATGATGTCATTTAACATTATAAAGAAGTCACCAATTGATTTATACTCACCCATTTTTAGATCTTCATACTTCTGCCTCCAAATTTGTAGTTTTTTCTTCTTTAGTATTCCATTTATAAATGTTTTCATATTATCCCAAATACCTTTGGTAGTGGAATCACCTTTCACTATTAGAAACATAATTCTATAAAGTGATGATAGTAAATAATTCATAGCTCTTCAATCATTCTCAAGATTCTTCTAGTAAACAGATGTAAGAGGAAACTTTTCATCAATAGGAGGAAATCTATCTCTTACTACTTCAAGGACATCATACCCAAGATACATAAGATAATGAAACATTATATCTTTCCATATATGGTATTTCTTCCCATCAAAGACCATAATCCCCTTAATATTAACAAAATTTAGACTCTCCCTCACTACCTCTCTTCTAAAACATCAGTAAAGAGTAAACGAAGGGAACCTTAGCTCTAATAATAGTTGATATTTCCCAAATAGGGTCAACGTATCACTGATAGGGGGAGGAGTGAATCAGTGATACCTTTTTATTTTAAGTTTCCTTTATTTTTAAACAAAATCCACCTCCTATTAAAGAGTTATCACATTAATGAAAACAAAACAATCAGACATCCATATGAACATAAGAATGTACAAGGTTCAAAACTCACCAATAGTAGTTATATCCTTTGTATGGATGGGAAACAATCTAATACCACACAATACACTAAAAGAAAATTCTTTTGTGTGGATACATCAATTTTGATATTCCCTTAAAGTTTTTAAGTACTATGATCAATACAATAATTCATGTTCTTTAAGCAGCAAGAAATGATGTAATAAAAGATTCTGTAAAAAGTTAAAGAAATTTCACCAGTTTCTTCAAAACATCATATTGTGCTTCCTTTTCAACTTTAAAAAATATAATCTTCAAACCAAATTTTCACTTTTCTACGCAACATTAGGTATGAACTTCTCTAGAATTCATATTGATACTCATTCTGATACCCCATTATGATTCTCTAGTCTGATTTCTCAGTCTGAAAATATAATTCTTCTATAATACCACTAGAACAATTCTAAGTTGCTTTTATCTCTATACAGAAATCCCAATTTGATTTCTAGATCTGATAATCCAGTCTGATATGATAATTAGTTGAATACAATCTTCTTTCTTCTTCTTATTTCTTGAAAACCTTCTCAGGAATTCTCTATCACGTAACCTATTCTCTATAAAAAAAAATTGAACTTCTATCTCTTCCTTTATATGTTAACAGTTTTTTGATCCTTCAAAAAGTACCATGTACTTCCTTCCTTTTATAGGTGTGCCAAAATTGGTTTAGGTGGGAATCTGAAAAATTTTCCCACTTAACCAAATTTTCAGAAACTTTAATTTTTCCTTACATTTCGAATACATCTTTGAATTCTTTTACACTTCTCAACTATTCTTGATTCTTATTCAAACTTCTCGAATCTTCTCACACCTTCAGCTCGCTTCATACTTTCTAACCATTCTTAATTATTATTCTAAATTTCATTTCGATTTCATCATTACAATTAAGACATATGTAAAATAATAAATTCTTCATTACGTTTCTCCATAACAATTGAAAGATCTCCAATCTTTGAAACAATTATACCATAAACATTGTTGCTACTTTATTATACTTTAGTTGCCTTTATTTTGCCATAAACATATTCAAAAATTCTAATGATTCATTTAATTCATCAGTAACACTTCAGTATAATCTTCCAACTCCCTCAAAAATATTGTTTCAACATTTTTCAACTGTTATAAATCATTTTTCCCTTTCTTCTTTTCCTTGAAACGATAATCATGTGTTCGATGCAGTCCATCATCTAAAGACTTTTTTTAGTGTCATAATGTTCTTGATGAATCAGTCTATATCACATTCTTATGAATAGGTTTCTCCTCTAGTCCAATGACTCTTGATAAATACAGTCAATACTTCTTCTTTATCTCTTGATCCATTTAAAAAAACTATTCATCCTAATGAAAAATGGTTGACTACAAATTTTATTAATTTATGGTCCCATTTTTCATTATTCCCAACAACCTACACTTATTAATCTTCTTCAAAAAAAATTATACCTCCAATTCCATTTGGAAACCATCACTGTTTCCGATGATCAGTGTCAGTATTACTCTAATAATTTGTGGGAAACTACACCCAATGGACCACTATCAGCAGCTTTAACTTCAGAAACTTATTTACTTTTCTCATTATGATAAAAACAAACTTCCACCATTTTCCAACTTCTTTATCTAAAGATTTGTATGTTAGGGATTATTTGTCTGAATAAAAACTAGCATCTTCATCTTCTCACAGTCCAAAAAATACATTATTTCCTTCAAACAATTTTGTATCTCATATACTCACAGTGATTAACTGAGACTAGAAAACATTATCTTCAAAAAATTTATTTTACTATAAAATTATTCTTATAATCATGACTTCTTCATGATATTGGGAAATATTAATAATTTAATATAATCGTTTAACTTATATTGGAAAGTATTATAACTTCCCATCTTTCCATCATTTTCTTTCCTTCCAAGAAAACTTCAATCTGATTGGCATCACTTCTTCTCCCCATTTCCTTTATAAGGATTGCATTATAATTTTTACCTAAAAACTTAATATTTAAGAAAAATCCAAGATCATATAATCTTATTTATATTTTCATTGGATCCATTCAATCTTTGATACACTTCTTTATTATAATAAAAATATTTTTTTTAGACCTGAGGTAAGTCCGATGAGCCTTTTATTCTAGAAAACTTATTCACCAACTAATGGACTTAATTGAATAATTTTTTATTTTCTACAAATTTGGATGGTAAGTCTGATCACCAAATTTTACAAAGTGATGTGATTTATTTTCTTTGACCAAAAATGAAAAAAAAAATCAGCACAAACTTTTTTTAGCCTCAAAAAAAACTTCTTGTCAATTCGATCCCAATGGTAACATCCTATACTTCAGAATCCTAGATATAGTAGGTATATTACATTATTGGTATAGAATATAGGATTTCATGGTATTATAAAAATAGATATATATATATACATTACATATTAAAATGAAAGATACATCATGAATACATTACAAGAACATAATTATCCCTTCCATAGTATACATTAAAACTACACATTGTTCTCCTCTAGGTTTTCTGGTGAAAGAATAACAAATGGTGAGCTTAGATTCTCAGTAATGAGTAGAATACATTAAAATCTATCATAAAATAATCATTTCATAACTGATATGGTAGGAATAAATGAACAACATAAATCCTTAATAAACTAAAACTAAGAGAATTATATATCCTTAATAATAAATTAAAACATGGATAAAAATATTCATTGATCTTATACCGAGTGAATGCATATTACTAGAAATTAAAGCATGTTGTTAATGACTTTTTCCAAGACACTATACTGATATCGGTAGAGGTATACATAAAATACAATTTATTTTGTCTCGTGAAACCTGGTGATTCATCGAGGGGATATAAAATTATAGGGCCCACCCATCACATAATTATGTAAAATTCCTTCACCGTAAGAGTCAACAAGACCTTTCATACGATTTCTGAAGGATCATCTGGCTGAATAAAAACATGACTCTCCATGTAATGAAAATAATAAACAAAATACTTCCCCAATAAATAGAATATTATAGATGTTTAAAATAACTTCCCTTAATCAACTTTGATGTTATGGGGTATCATCAAACTAATAGAAAGTTCCTTTATCAAAAAAAATTGACAAGGGAAATTTCAATGTGTTTAGCTATCCATGGAAGATAGTAATTAGGTTCAATAGTTTTCATTTTTAGGATACCAAGAAAATGGATGAAAAAATCCTTCATCGTGGTTCATAAATAGAATTTAAATATTATAAATCATATCCCCTGGGAGTGTCTGTTACGGTGTGTAGTCTTAGGCCCACTTGTCAGGAATCAAGAAGATGATTGATTCATTACTCAACTAACCCTTTTTAGGGTAATTACCCCTAAGTTCATCAATTCCAAATCCACATCCACTTTCTTGTATCCATAAAAGGATGTATTTTATATGAAACTATACACACTTTTACATTACAAAAAAATTGGATGGTTTTACAATTATTTGAGTAATAGTTGAATCCAATGAATATGTGGGAGGGGTAACAATATAGACTTTTAAATATATTAAATTTCATAAATGGAAATATATGGTCAATATTACATGGGTCCCAAAGAATGAAAAATATGATGGAAAAATATCACTTGTTGATTAGGTAGCAACGCAATCAATCCCTCTTGAAAGATAGGGATACAAATTGGTCTTAAAATACCATGAATAAATATATTTCACAATATAACATCTAAAATAGTCATTATATACAATACATAAATTAAATTAGGTGAATAATACCAAACATGACACAAATAGAGAAATGTGAGATGAAAAACTCATACTTATCATCCTGACTTCAAAAAACATACCTTAACCTCCAATATCACAAAAAAATAGACATCTTAATAAAATATTTCATAATGTTAATCATATCCATTTTCATTTATACTCTTTATAAATATTTATTTCCAATATAAATTATACATATTTTCCACAGTATGTGTCTATAGTTTTGATCATTTATATTAGATTCAAAAATAGAGGTGTTTCTATTCATTATTTTTCCAAATTTCATCATTAATAGGTAAATAAGGTTACTTTTAGGGGTTATTTATAATTATTTATAATGTTTCAAATTCCTTTCAAGTGTTTTTTAGTTCTTATCATTGAAAATTAAATTGTTAACCAGTATGATTCGGTGATTCTTGGCGATTTAAGTGTGTTTTCATAACTAAGGAATTAGATATTGATATAAAATTTTCAGAATAAAAAAGTAATAATTATTAATAAATTTATATTCTATTATACCAATAATAATGTTACTTTATTCATTCATGATACCAATTCATAGTATTGTTCGAGTAGGTGGTAAAACTTACTGAAACATGAACATACCCCGATTTAATGAATGACTATGAGGTGTTTTTTTTGTAATATAATTATTCCTAATGCATAATGATCTTATTTTGTGTTATTAGGATATAAAAATATATAAATTAGGTAGAAAAATAAGTAATTCATATAAAAATATTAAATAATTTGAATAAAATATTTTCCCCTTAGCACACTTGATTTAAATGTTTGAATTAACGACGATCATTTATTGATAATATCATTTATAGGTTCTCAAATTTCTCAAACCATAAACATAATGATATCATAAAAATAATATTTCCCCATTAAACCATTCCAATAGCCATAAATTTTTGTTGGTGATGAAAAAATAATTTCATTTCTCATGGTGGTGATAGTCTACATATACACACGAATGACAGTTTTATTTTTCTTAATGAATGTGGTGTATGAATGGACTATGATAATACACTTAATGTAGTAAGTATATAAATGGTAATATTATAATTATATTATTCTTTCTAGAATACATTTTATTGAAAATATTTAAGAAGAAAATATATGTAGTTGATAAAAATCACATCGGGGACTTTGAATTTTTCATGGAATTATCCTTTAAATGAAAGCCTTATAAAAAATAATGGTGACAATAATATTTCAAACAAATAAGAGGGTTCAAAGATGAGTAATTTGGAAATGGTTCAAGAATAAATTCTAAATATAGATGAGTCTTGAAGTGGTGTAATTTCTACCCTTATATAAGTGGTGGGAGGGGTAGTTTTTGGAGTAACCCCGATATCTTCAATAATGTAAAGTTAAGATTTAGGGATCAATGGCCAAAAAAATGGAAAAATGGGAGGGGAAAGTGACTTTTAGTTAAAAATTACCTCAACCACTCATTGTTTAGACATCTTTAAGTGTTTTAGTGAATTTTCATTTAACTTTACTACTTCGACCCTAAGTTTCATTTACCATGGTAATTAATTTTTAACCTTAGTAATTAATTTTAATGAAATAATTTAATATTTTCCATTTTAAATAATTTTATCCTTTTTATTAAAAATGTTAAAATAAATTTATCAAATAAAATTTATAGAGGTCTGAAATACTATATATTTTTAAAATAAACACAGTTAATCATATAAAAAAAATATAAATAATAAAAAATTTAATATTTATATTTATATATAAGGTGAAATTATCTTGGATACATATTTTAATGACCTAAATTGATTTATTATAAAAATGAAAATGAATGTATGAGGATTTTAAGGCAAGAAAAAACTAATTTTCACTTTGAAGATACTTGATTCAAAGAAAAGTCAAAAAATTGATTTTATTAAAGTAACATTTCATTAAGTTCTATAAATGTTGGAAAGAAAATTTATAAGATAAATGAATATTTCATAATTCGTAATATTATTCCATGAAAATACATTTTATTATTTAATTTATTTTTTTGAATTTTTTAGTCTGTGCTTACATTATAGTGATATTATATGAGTCATTGTTTTAATAAAAATGGTATTTTCACTATTCACCTAAAAAATAAATCATTTTAGAAAAAATGTGAAATTTCTTCTTAAGCTAATAAATTTATGGTAAATTTAAAAATGAAGTATAATTTTTAAAAATAAAATTCTAGCATTGAGAAATTAAACTTTCAAATATACTTAGAAATAAAGGTTCTTTAGAGTGTGATAGTAATAGATTTTCTCTTTACCACCTATAGTAGGGTATCAAATATTACATTCTCCCTCCACCCTTAAATAATTTCATCCTAAAATTTGGGTTATATATAATCTATTGAAAAAAATTGGATATTTATTTCACATTGGTTCTTTAGGTACCCAAGTTGTCTCATTTTGTTTTTGATTTCTCCAATGGATTGAAACCAATCAAGTTATTAGATTCCACAACACTTATTATCTATTTTAAATAATCTTAATAGGATCTCTATCATAATACATGTCATTATCCAATTCTATTTCATCATATGTGATCACATGCAATGGATATAGAATGTATGTCCATATTAATGAAACCTAGAAGATGTTATGTACTCAATAAAGGTTGGGTGGGATAACCTATTAGTATTATAGAACTCTAATTTGTTCTAGTATTTTAGAAGTCACAGTGTACCTTTTTTTAACTTCCCATTTTTATCAAATCTTATAAGTCCCTTCTTTGGTGAGACCTTCAAGAATACAAGATACCACAACTTTAAATTCCATTTATTTCTATAGATTATGAGTATAAAAAAAATTTACACTATAATTTGATTTAATATAATCATGAATAGTCCATAATTTAATATTCATCTAATCTATAAGCTCTAAGGAAAATAGATTTCTTTCACTGACTTCTTATTAACAAGTTAGAGTAAGACATCTCATCCCATGTAATGTTTCATTTGGTGACATATAGATGCTATAATAGAAGATATTATTGTATGAAAATTCCAAAAAAATGTTGATATTTATCCCACACACCTTGGCTGTCAAGGGAACATAATCATAGAATGTATATTAAAGTTTGGAAAGTCCTCTCAAACTTCCAATCCATTTGAGGATGATAGGCATTGATTAGTATTATTTTGGTCTAAAGAGACCATTGAAAACTCTTCCAGAGTTTTTATGAGAACAAAGAGTCATGATTAGATACAATTAATAGATGTTCCCATTGAAGCATTAATATTTCATTAATATTGATTTTGGAAAGTAGATCAAGGTGTATGTAACATCCCATCCTTAGTGCCACTATAACTGAATCCCGTGATGGTTTTCCAAATGAACACAATCACACCACCCCATAGGCCAGAGGCTATCGACTAGTAGTGTGGGTATAATGAGATATGTGGGGATACAATACCCTATTTACTAAATTTATAAAATAGTATAAAACATGATAAATAATAACCAAGTACTAATGATCAATAACCATGTATCATAAAATCAAATCCCTAAATGGGTAAATTCCCACAACCATTCAAATAAACATGTTATGTCATAGAGGCATCATGTTTCAGTAGAAAACCAAAACAAGACACTAATAAAATCTCCAAAATGATTCTTGATTTTATATATGATTACCTCATCCATGCTCCATCCCGAATCCCATATCATCCATCTAATATAAGGATTTTTCCCTCATACTGACATGCAACCAAGAAGTCTGGTCGGGTAACCAACGATGATCCAATAAGGGTATGATTACAACTCAGTAGTCCACCACCAAAAATTTCTACATTCATATATAGTATATAGAACTATATGTATATGTATAGACAAACAATATCAAAGTAAGAAATAAAATATTATTTTTCATTCAATAGTTATCAATTATCCCCATGGAATCTCAGTTCCATAGTACTACCAACACACCCAACCATCATTGGAATACACCAGAATACCAAGACATATATCAAGGGGTTACATGATTTCATAAAGGGTTCATCAGTCCATGTATCCCAACTATGGTGTGGAATTCCATGACCAACATCCATTCCTGACGTGAACTTGCATTACTAACATCTTTACCTTAGTGTGCACTGATATAACCAATACTCATTCCTCGATGTCAACTTTCATGATCATAATCCTCACTATGGTGTGGATCAGCATGACCAAAACCCATATATATTTCACTAACAAACACTTATTGGGGTTTAAAACACTTGACCCTTTTTAGCAAATTTATACATTAAGGGGAGAACCTCTTAGTTCTATCATAACTCCCATGGTTCATCACTTTAATTAAAATTAACCCCAGTCATTAACAAGCCCATTTTTTCATATAGTCATATCCAAAACCATTAAACATACTTTTAAACCATTTTATAGCATGAACATGCCCCCTAGACCATTTATCGCATTTACCAAATTGTAATCTATAACTCATTTAACCTATTAAAGTTAATCCAAACACATATTTATTTAACATTATATTTCTAAACACAATTATATTTGGTTTAATCTCATAAACCATTAAATACATAATTTAACAACTCAATTACTATATTCAAGGAGTGGCTCACCATTTGGTGACCATATCCCTTGTCTACTTTTCAACAAAGGATCTCAGGTGGTCTGGGAAAGGTCTAACACAAAATTTAGACACCAAATTTATCATTTAGTACCAATTAATTAAATTTGAATTACAACAGAACAAGTACACAACCACATAAACATTGATATATAACAATAATATGGGATATAAATTATAGACCACATACCTCAAGCTCATTGAAAATTAATTATCCAAAAACAACACTTTATTCAAGACTAAACCTTCATCAACACCCAGAACATATAATATACATGAAAATAAGGTTTTAGAGGCTTTGGAAAGAGAAGAAACATCATAGCATGGTACTTATATAAAATCGGATGAAGAAGAGTGGTAAAATCACATGGATATTTTACCTCTAACCAATTTTTCTTCAAATAAGAAATAATTGAAGGAGAATAACCCTTGGGAAGAATGGTATGATTTGGTTTGTAAATTAGGCTGATAGAGGACTAAATGGGAGGAAATTCGGTAATATTTTTTAGATCCCTAGAGAAAAAATGATAATTTTACCCTCCTTTAATGAGTCACATAGTTTGGACACATGATTGGCCAAACCGCCTACCAACATTACATCACCCTCTGCCCAAGAGGAGGAATGGGTTGCATGGTTTTTTGGGGAACCCAAAAGTTTTGGCAATTCGTGCGGAGGCCATCTGTATGGCTTGTTCCAAATCCACATAGTTAAATCTACCTAATTTCATGGTTTTTCAACTGTGAACCATCCCCTACGGACCTCATAGTTACGGTGCATGGTTGGTTCTAATAGTGTTCCCAACATAGTATGGCCTCTTTTCTTCCTCTTTAATATCCCAAACCCCCTGGACACCCCCCCCCCACAATACCCCTCATACTCTTGGAAAATATTTAATCAACCATTATAAATAGAGTTTACTCAAAAATTGATCAATATCATACCTCCTTGAAATGTTGAGATCTTACAACCTCCCCACCTTATAAAAACTCATCCTCGAGCTACACTCCCAAGAATCGCTAACCCTCTAAGGTAAATGCCATGACCCATCCCCCGGGGCTCGTACCGTGACTACCCCAATCCCTCCTTCCATAGGCCAGGTGCTGGCGACTAGTACGGAAAGGCGTATTCCCTAAAACTGGGAAGACATTGCCTTTATATCCTGAAAACACACTCATCCAAGAACACAGAAAGATACGAACACAAGTAAATTGTATAGTAGAAAAAGTGTGTACAGTAAGTAAAAAGGGACCAGAATACAAGACCAATTGGAAAGTACAAGGAAACTGAAAACGTACAAGTAAACTGGATTAGCTCCTGTGAACTCTCTCCAGGGATCCCACCTGAAGGGTAGGTATATCTCTCGAATGGTCATCTCTGTGGTACGCCTTGTCTAACGTCCACCTCCGCGCTACCTCCAGTCCCGGTACTCTCTTCCTCAGTCAGTGATGTCTGTCATCTGCACCAAACACGATAAGGTGTGGGCGTAGCCTATGTAGGGGTGAGTATAACGATACTCAGTAGGGACCCTAAGACCCTCCAAGGTCCCAAAAAATCCACAAAGGATAAACCACAAATCATGTAAACATCTGACAACCCTACTTAGGTATATTCCCATACATATACCCAAGTTATCAATTATACCCATCTCATTCATGAGGAAACACAAGGTCCAAATCAAAATCCCATAGCTCAACTGTTCCACAAAGGAATGAATATCGTGAAGGTAACACCACAAAGGTAAGTACCACAAAGGTAACACCACACATAATAATACCATAAAGGTAACACCACGAAAGTAAGTACCACGAAGGTACGCCACACAGAATAATACCAACAAGGTATCACTACGAAGGAAAGTACCACATAGGTACATCACACAAAAGAATACCACAAAGGAATCATCACAAAGGTAAGTAATACACTCACACTAGGTATATCTTAGGTACAATAGTAGAGATGATTATATGTAACTACTAAATCATCTTACTCTATTAATAGGCAGACCCACAAAAGATCCTAAATCATCAGACCCATGTAGGATCCTAAATCATCTGACCCACACAGGATCCTAAACCATCAGACCCACATAGGATCCTAAATCATCAGACCCACACAGGATCCTAAATCACCAAACCCACATAGATCTCAGTACAGCAGACCCATGTATAATTATAGAGCATTCCCACATGGATTCCTAGAGCGGATCCAAGTGATACTCTCGAACACAGACCCACATAGGATCCTAAAGCACAGAACCACACAGGATCCTCTTCCTCATGTTACATCCATCCATAGGATTCCTCACACTCGGTGCACTCAAGATCCGTAGAATCTTCCCCTAGAGATACCGGTTGTACCACGACCACCACTAAGCTCCAAAAAAGAGTAACCCAAAGGACCTCCATGTCGTAAGGGATCCAATGCAATAGATGGCGCATCAACCGGACGCCTGATCTGTACGTTATAGTCATTTTAGTACTGAGGGCCCAGTTGGATTCAGGTGCGATACAACCCAGCCAAACTCCAAGTTTCTCCGAAACTCTAATAGAGTAAGTCAAAAGGACTTTCTCACTCCAAGGATCCCAACGCCACATACAATTCATTACAAAATCACACGGTCTGTAAGCTATTGGCATTTTAGTGTCGAGGGCCCAGTTGGATTCGTGTTCAATCCAACCTAGTCGTACTTCAAACAGCACCGGATAACCAAACGGGTCACACCGTTACAATTCACACAGAAAAACACATGAGATGGACTACCCATTTGTCCAAAACAGATACCCGGTGAAAAAGTTGCATTTCACGGAAACACACATGAAACGGGCCTCATGGGGCCCATGCCTCGACCTCGACTTAAATATCCAAAATTGGTCTTGAAAAATCCATCTTAATTTTAGTGTTGCAACGTCATAGACTGTCCATTATTTCAACACCGTATAAGGGAGATATGTCGGATACAAGATCTAGTGATATTATTATTATTATTATTATTGGGAGTTTCATAGACCAGAGATACTAACTAGAATTTAGTATCCAACATTATACTTGAATCGACCGTATTAATGATAGGATCACGTCGACACTGACGGAAAGTCAATCAGACGTCGCACATAGAAGTTATGGCGGGATGAAGATTTAATAATAATATTAAATCTATTAATTCATGAGCATTTCAGATTCCCAATTTGAAAACCTGAATAAGACATCCAATATTGGACTTGGAATGTCCGTCTCAGAGTTAGGGTTGCACTGCTGCTGACGGTTCGTGAAACCAAGGTCGAATGGACAAGTTACGAATGAAACACTGTTTTCCCAACAAAAATAATAATAACATTATTATATTATGTTTATTTTTATTTAACAGTTTTTTTTCTTCAATCAAGGAGACACGCTTGAGAACCTTACCCCCATTTTTCCAAGCAGGTCATGCGTAACCCCTCCCTCAATTTATCTTATTATGAAATTCCTTTTCTTTTTACATTTTCCCTTTTTAATTGTTTCTTCTTCTTATGGGTCTTAATTAAGAAACCCTAATGTGCCCAGCCCATTCCTGAACAAGTCTTCCTCACGTACTCAGGAATATTTCACATGGAACCTAAAAATCTGGCCATGTCACACCCTGACCTATCTTTTATTTTATTTAAAATTTTCTTTGACTTTTAAAGTTTTGTTGGAGTTCGGTTTGAGTCTCGGACGAAAAACTTATGTTTTATGATAAAATGGGTGCATTTTTCAACTGACATCATGGGACACATGGGCGGAGTGTGATTGCAAAACCCCACGTGGCTTCGTCCAGGCATCGGCACAATCCGACAGCCTTCGGAAAATTTAAAATGAGTGAAATTTGTGATTTATTGTGTTGTTTGAATTTTTTTATTGTTGTTAATAATTTATTATTATTATTATTATTATTGATATTAATATAGATGTTATTAATTATTATTGTTTTTTTATATGGAGAGTTGGGATGGGTTTTAGACTGGTGCACAGGGACTGCATCTTTAGCAGAGACCGTGCAGATAGCCCGACACTAGTGCGACAGCTTCTGGATCAGACAAAATTTCTCGCACGGTTCGCACATAGTCACTAGAGGTACACGCGGACCGCGCAGTTGAACTATTCAAATAAAATTATTATTAATAAAATGAAATTATTTTTATTAGTTATTACCATTATTATTATTAAAATTTTTAATTTCACTTTTAATGTAAAAACTAAAATTATTAACCTTATTATTATGATTATTATAATTAATAATATTATTAAATTTTATTATTCTTATTATTCCCATATTTGTTATTTTATTAAGGTTTATTTATTTATTTATTTTTATTTTATTTTATCTTATTCATTCTTTTTTTTTCTTTCCCTGTTTCTTTCTCTTTTTTTTCTCTCCCTCCTTTCCAAACCCTAGTCACCACCTTTTTTATTCCTCTCTCCTATTCTCTCCCCTTCTCCCCCACACGAGCCGCCACATACTCCTTGTTCTCCCTCTCCCCATCGCCTCCCTCGGTTCTCCCATCCACCTCGGCCGGCTTCCCTCCTCCTTCCCTCACGCAGCAGCGTCGCGCGATCTACTCCCCTGCCTGCATCGCCCTTGGAAACCCCATCCTCATGTTCACTCCCCATGCTCTGCACCCATCCAACACACTACGCTGCCCCCAACACCTTCTACCCAGCCCTCCTGCCATGAAACGCCACTGCACCCAGGCCCTAGCCATCAGTCATCCACACATGAAGGCCACCCTCCTGCCGGCTCCTTATCCGCACACCCCTCTGGTGCTCGCCCCACTCTTCATCCTCAACCTGCAGCTTCCCTTCACCCAGCTGCCATCCCCACATGGCCCTCCTACTGGATTTCCCCTGGTTCTCTCCCCAGCCACTGCGTACAAGCATTCCTCCCTCGTCACATCCCAGCACCCAACCCCCTTCTCCATGTTGCAGTGTTGTCGCCCCCCTAGAACTCTCTGGATCCAATCGTGCCACCCCCTCTACTCTCCCTCTCCCGCTTCTAGCTACCACGCACACCTCCGCAGCACCTTGGCTCCTATCTGGTTCACCTAGAGCCCTCTCACCGGCCTTTCACACCAGGTGAAACCAAACCCTCCTTCTCGCCTCAGCCTCCCGCACCCCACCTTACACCGGTTGAGAAAGCCCTCGTGACTTTTCTTGTTTCTCGTCATGATTAGGCCACCAGCAGCTGCCCTCCTCACCTCTGACTCTTTATTACTACTCACCCCCAGCCTCCTCCTGCATGAACCCACAATTTACTCCTATCTCGGCCTCGCCTGCCCGCATTCCGCATGTCGTATCGGCTACACACACCTCTGTACGGACTCCTTTCTGGCCACTGAACGCATCTCCAGCCCGGCGCGCCTCCGGCTCGGTACTGCGTCACCCTGCGGACATGATTTCTAGCCGTGAAGTCCATGTGCGACCCCTTCACCGTTTCCCAGTCGTTGTGTGGTGCCCCCTGACCCCATTGTTCAAGCGCATATCCTCATTGAGGTGAGGTTCGCGATGTCCTTTCTTGAGTATCGTATATTTACTTTAGTGAGTGTTGTGTTTAATTAAGTAGTGCAAATTTATTTTTCTTTTCTTTTCTTTTTAAAATATTTGAGTTTTCATAATTATGTGGTCTGAGTTCTGTTTTGGAAGTTCATCGAGGTGGTTTTTGCATTGTTGTTTGTTTAAATTACTTTAAGTCGTTGTTGCTAGGTTTTTATCTATTTTTTGTAATGTTTAAATGTTTGAGTTTTTTTTTCAGTGTTCTGTGTTTTAAATTGTTTGACTTTTTTTGCAACATATTGGCGAGGTAATTCCACAATTTTTCGATCATCAGCTTGTGTCTGCTTCTGCGCCCTCTTGGGGCGGGTCGCATCATTGTGTTTGGGAAGCGATCCAAGGTAGGTCCCCCACTGCACTCACCTTTAAATTTAGAATTTATTAATGTCTTGATGTTTTATTAATTTTAATAAATGAGAAATAATATATGATAATTAATTTTTAATGATTATTTGGTGTAAAAAGATCCGTTTATTTTATACACGCCACTTGAAACATTTTCTTGATGAGCGGACACCCAGTATTGAAATAATGCTCATTTGGACTTTAAAAATAATTCACAGAATTTCAAATGTAGTTCTAGTTTTAAAGATAAATTATTTTTTTTGAACAAGTGTTTTGGGTTTTCTTGAGAAATGAGGTTTTTATTTAAAATTAGTGAAGGCCCGTTTGGCACTTTAATAAAATAAATTGTTTTGGAAAACCCACTCAGGGGTGATCTTTGGTGTGAGTTGATTGCATGAGTTGTATGTGATGTTTGTGCATCGTGACTAATTTATTTACATTGTGGGCACACCCCTTTTTATTTCTTGTGTTGACATGGGAACCTGACATAGTGAGTGAAGATTCTGAGAATGATTATTGCACTAGTTTAGATTACGCACTAGCTAGTGGCCCCATAACAGGGGAATACTGAGTTATTACTGCTATGGGGATTGGGCCCCTTGGTTAGGCCATGTAGGGCTATACCGAGCGTTAAGACGTTATGACATCATCGAGTTAGACCATGATTTTAGGATGAGTCACATGTATGGTATGTTCTTGATTGTTCATGATCTCCTAGGTTCGACCCATGTTTCCTTTAGTGTTTATTTGAATGTGGAAAGCGATTGAGAGGTCTAGTTTGGTAGCTGGGCCTTGTGTGACACTTTTTCCATTGCCCTTAGTGTGTGTTGCATGTTGTGTGGTTTTTCCCTTTTTACTAACAACTGAAAATCGAATTTCTAAATTGTTCGTAGTAATGTTTTAAAATGCAATGAACTTATTCCCTTCAATCATTAAAATTGTTTTTAAATTAAAAAGGGAAATGGACTATTATTTACTTTAGAAATGAAAGTGTGTGTGGAAACCCATATTTTATATAATTTAGTTCAAACCTGAAATTAGTAAATTCTTTGTTTAATGGTATGTGCATTGGGAATAGAATTAGTTGGGCCTACCTACTGAGTTTTAATACTCACGCCTATAGTGTTTTCCTATTTTTAGTTTTTCTGTAGGTTTGGTTCGAGCTTGCTCGCCATGGGCGAGAGTTGGTTGTGGAATGGTGATCGACTCTAGGAGTCGCGAGGAGTTTTGGTCGAGACCGAGTTAGTGTACTTTGTTGGTTGTTCATTATTTTCAGAGTCATTTATTTACTTTGTGTTATTCTACTTTTATGCTGCTTTATTTATAATTACTGGGAGAAATCGTTCCCATTTGTCCTCTATTGATGCCCTGGCGCTCATTGCCAGCCCGGGAGGATCGGGAACACCTCTCGGGTCATATCGCGGGCTGGATCGGGTGCTCGGTTCAGGGTCAACCTAGGTTGGTTCATGACAGGATGCCCTCTTAGCCCTGGTCTCCCCTACATTAACCGCTCATTGTCACTCCGATCACCCATGCAGCCACCGGCCCCCTCACCATGCTCGCACCGGCCGAACCGCTCAGCCTCCGTTGAACCACCTCCTTAGCCACCTCAAACCACTGGTCGAAGCCGCCTCTCCCATAAACCATCAGTCGTGTTCCTCCCCAGCCATCTGCTTGGAAGTCGCACCCTGAACAAACATCAGAATTCACATGCTAGAATTCACACCACTGCGTAGCCCCTTCGGTGGGCCGCTGCATCTCCGTTCTAAGCCCGAAAAATGTGACGACCGCAGATTCGCGATCCTCAGGTCGAGATCTCCACGTCTGTATGTCACGCTCAAAAAAACATTAAGTTTTTAGTGAACTTAATTATTTTGCAAAAAATAACGTGTGAAGAACAAAATAGGAAGGATCATGGTCTATGTGCATATCGATGACCATGTTTGTTAAGCCATCGTCGTTGAGATCAAGAACAAGAGGAATTAACAAATAGATATTTATCATACTTCAAATTAAAACTCCCCACCTTAATCGTCCATTAGAGGTAGCGTGAGGAGGAAGATTATGTGTCGGCGCTTCTTGAGCGTTGGTTCCTCATTCCTCGTTTGGATGTCATTCTTCATTGGGCGATATTCTTCGTTTGAGAAATCTATTCCTTCGAGAGTTATCCACCAAATTTATTTGCCAACAACTTTCCCCCAACCCCCCACGAGAGGTGAGGAGCCCCTCTACTTTTAGCTTACTTAATTAATTAATAAATTAATGTTGGATTTTTTAATTGGGGGAATTTTAAGAGTTATCTCACATTAAGAGATTAGTTCACGTTCTGGTGGTATCCACCACCAGAATTCAAATGGGTGGATTCAAATAAATAAAATAAAAGTTGATTGTTTTATTTTATTATTTTTTTTAACTCTCCCACAAAAATCCAAAAAACTAACTTCCACCCTCGACCTATGGCGGTCGAGGTGAAGGTCTCCTTAAGCGAATATTGGCACTGCGAGTTCAACGGTGTCCTCAGATTTTAATTCCAAGCACCGGTTCAAAAGTTACAAAATGTTGCTCGCGTGTTTACTGAACGTACCTAAAAAAAAGCTCAGAAACTTATTAACAGTCACCCTCAACCTGTTTCAGTCAAGGATATGATCTACCTAAGTGAAAAACACCCCAAAAAACCCAATGGTACTCTTATATTTTTAATCTGAGTTATCGGGTAAAAGTTATGGATTTTACAATAAAATAATTGCCGCATAATTTTTTTATTTACAGCCAAAAACTAACTTTCATTGGTGTCTCGCACCGAACAATGTTATTATAATCCTAAATAAAGCATACCCTCTTGATTTCAGAGGTGGTCTCAGATTTTTAATCTGAGTTACCTTTTTTTAGTTATAATCATTTGAAAAAAAAATCTTTATATTATTTTATTTACGATTATTCCATTTTTTGGTTTCTCACAGGAGGCCCACACCGACTAAAATTAAGTCTCTCCTAGGTTAAACCCACCATCCTAAGTGAAAAAGTGACCTCAGATTTATGATCTGAGTGACCATTAAATATTTATTCCACTTTTTTTGGAAAACTGCTTACGCACGCTAATTAACGCTTAACAAAACTTTGACGGATCATTTCGGGCACTCCGGGCCTCGGAATCGCGCACCGTCAGAGGCAGTGCAACATGATCTATCTAAATAAACATGGTTAAATCTCCCCCATGAATAGTTTTTAAACCATGAGCCATCCCCACCTAAATTCCACATGGTTATGGAAAATTCTTAGTATTAACCATGATCTAACCAGTATCCCTACATATATTGGGTTAGTTTCTTCCTTTTTCATTTCCTGAACACCTAGGACACCCCCTCCCTGATACCCTTCATAATCTCATGAAAAAATTCTTTAACCAATATAAGTGAAGTTAACTCAAAAATTAAACATTAATTTAACTCTTAGAAAGGTTGGGATATTATAGGGTAGATTTTATCTTATTTTTATTAAATAAGTAGAATTGATTAACAATAAAAAATAAAAAATATAGAATCATTCAACCTTGTATTCTTTAGGATTATAGTGAAAAATTATATTGTAATATTTTTCCACATCCACATATGTGTAGGTAAAGGTACATGACTCTCGTAGGATGTTGTCTTTTGGACTTTACTTGTTAGAATTCTAATCATCCAGACACATTGTTTGCAATTTCCCACTACATACCATATAACTAGAAATATTCTTTTAAATACATGTACATATTTTTATACCATGGTGTAAATATAAATTTGATCTATTTTATTCATCTATTCATTCAATTTTTAAATCTAGTATTGGTAGAACACATAGCCTCTTCCGAAACATTAACAATCCATCTATTTCGATGATGTCTATCAATTTTCCATTATTTAATTCTTTAATATTCCATTGTAAGTCCTCATCATCCTACTAGGATTTTTTTATTTTTTCTAGAAAGGATGGTTTGGAAATTTATTTCAAAAGAAAATATGGCTCTCCTTGCCTAAAAATCACCATATCCATCTTTACTATATCTTTATATATAGGATCTGTATTAATCCTCATCATGGTTATAACTCGATGGTCCCTTCTTCTCAATGCATCAACCACCTTTTTTACTTCTCAGGGTGGTAGTGTGTAAAAATATCATAGTACTTTAGTGGTTCCAACTATATTCAATGCCTCATGTTGAACTCCTTATGAGGGAAGATATACTTCAATATATTGTGGTTAGTATATATATATCTCATATTTCTACATAGATTTAGTGTCTCAATTTTTTCAAAGTTATTATTATGTATGTCAACTTAAGTTCATGATTTGGATAGTTTGTTTCATGTATTTTTAGCTTCCTAATTTCATTGGCAAACTCTTTATCATTATATATAAGGACACATCCAAGTCCATTCTTCAATGAATTACTATATATTACAAATACTTCCTTACCTGATGCTAATTTTAATACATATTCATTAATTAGTCTCAACACCATCCCTTCAAGACATTCTTCACCATTCCTTGACCATGTGGATTTAACCCCTTCATGTGTTAACTTGGTTGATGGGTTGTCCAGTCTGGTGAAATCATGAACAAACTATGGATAGTAACTTGAAAAACCCAAAAACATTGAATCATGGTTATATTAGTTAGTGTAGTAAACTCTTTGACTACCTTTTTATTTTAAGTTTTAATGGATATTACATAATTAAGGACAATAAAGCCTATAAAATAAACTCCATTGAGCCAAAATTCACACTTTGTATATTTCCCATATAATTATTTCTTTATAAAGCTATCGATAATTATTTTTTGATGGCCCTCATAAAAATAATTGATATTATATTATATCATTATATCATCAATTAATACTACCAAAAAATTATCAAGATAATCCTTGAATACTCTATTCATTATATCCATAAATATAGATGGCCAATTAGTAAATCCCAAAGGCATTATAATAAACTCTTAATGTTCATAACTTGTTTGAAATTCCATATTCATTATATAATCCTTCTTCACCCTTAGTTTTTGATAACCAGATCGAAGATTTATATTTCAAGGTTATTGAGATACTTTATGTGATAAAATAAGTCATCAGAGCATTGTAAAGGATAGTTATTCTTTATAGTAATGGAATTGATCTCCCTATAGTCAATTCACAATCTCAAATACCCATCCTTATTTTTCATAGATAAAATAGGTTCACCCCATGGTGAAACACTGGGGAAGATAAATACCTTATCATACAAATCCTATAAATGTTTCTTTTACTCTACTAACTCCATAGGTTACACTCTATTGGGATTTTTACATATAGTCTTTGTAACAGGAATGAGTGTAAAAGAGAAATCAACTTCATGGTCTACTGGATGGACATGTAATTATTCTCAAAAATCATCAATGAATTTTTATACCATGCATAAAAACACTATTATTATGATATATCCCTCATCGATATATCATACATGATATTATTTTATTCCTATAATTTCATTAATGAGATAAATTTTGGGAGGATCCAAACCTAATTTATATAATGAATCTTCCCTAAAATATAAATTTAATTCTACCAAACCCTCATGAATCATAATCTTCTTCCCCTAGAAATAAATTTTTGAATTAATATTTGAAATCCAATTCAGAACAAGTATCATATCAAATCCCACCATAGGTATAATAACCATGTTTGAAAACAGGGTATACCCATGCATCATCATTGAAACTTCTTGACACATTATTATTGAAATTAGATTCCCACAAAATGCCCTAATTCATAAATCACTTACTAAAGTGATAGGGAAATAACTAATGTTTTTGGAAAACATGAAAGTTGAGAGTTTTATTATCCATAATTACCTAAAAATAATTTATTTTTTAGGATACAATCGATGTATCTTCCACCACATCGTTAGGATCTTCATATTCAATTGTGGCAGCTACATAAGAAAGGCCTTACTCCCATATCCTTTTTTGAATTAAATTCCATTTAAATTTGTAGAAGTGGTTTTAATAATGACCCTTCTCATTATAATTAAATCTGTAAACATCAAAAGTTTATGACTTACCTTTGAATTCACAAGATTAATGGAATTTTCATCACACTTGTAATAAACTCATGTTCCCTTCATGCATGCCTCTACTTGTTTCTTCCCATAGTTATCACATGTGTAAAATATCATCCTTCCTTTCTTCCCATTTTCCGAACCATTTTTCACATGATTATCTTCCATACTCTTCTTTTCTTGGTATCCCTTGAATATATATGTCCAAAAGAACTCATTTTTTGTCTTAATGGTGGATAAGACTATATATTTATATGATGAAATGGTATGGGACACCAATTACATTAAAAGGATTGGCTTTAACCCATACAATAAATGATCAATCATTCTTTCCAGTCTACACACATAGTTCGCATCATTTCTAGCTAACCATGTAAAGTTATCATTATACATAACAACATTTTCCTCTTTTATTTAATTTATTTTCAATTTAGTGTTATTATATGTAATATATATTATATTTTATATGCTTGTATATATATATATATATGTTTATATATTTAAAAAATGGGAAAAGAAAATAAAAATAGAAAATAAATAAAGGTTATATTTATATATTTATGCAAAAGGCCACACTATAGGTTATGGGGACAACCCTATTGACTATTTCCTGTTTTTGAAGAACTCCATTTATATTTATGCACTTATCTATTGAGGAAATTAATTTTCATATAATTACTCCTTAAAATTTTACTCATTACAATATCTTTTCCTCATCTTCATCTTTTGTTTTTTGAATTAGTGACCATCATTTGTCTTCATCTACCTTAATATGATAAACCACTAAGATGACTTTTTCCATTTCAATGCTTCCCAAACTGAGAAAGATCTACTCTATGGACTTGAACTATTTTTTAGCTACCAATGGATCCATACTTCCACTAAATTCAACAGGTTGTTATCAGATAAATTAGTCCAACATAGATAAACCATATTGTGGATCCGTAAGTTTCTTTATGTGGGTGAGATCGTTTTTCATAACCTGGGTCAGAAGCCCCAATATGGTTAGGATCTCATTATCCAAGACTCTAGTTTCATTGACTTGTTTAGGTGTAACATCCCTATATTGACTATGGATGTTGATAAAATTCCCAATACACCCATTATTTTTCATCTTTCTATAATAGAATATACATAATTATCTTAGGATAATTAATTTTAAAATAGAATTTATATTATTCTTTCTAGAGTGTTACCTAAAATAAATGAGGGTTTTTATAGTATGTGTGTTATCTAAAAAGGATCCACTAAATATAGTTATCAGGGTTCCTAGTAAACATGATCACAAGCCAGCTATAACATCCCAGACTCTAAAAACCTAAATCTAGTAGTTATATTACTTTATTAGTACAATATAAAAAGAGTTCCTATAGGATCCAACATATTAGTAGTTTTTTAAAACTAGACACATACATTCATTAAAATTGGAAACATAATATAAATCATTAACACATTATGAGAACATAATTATCCATTCCGTTATATTCTTTAAAATACACATGGTTCTCTTCTAAGTTTCATAAGTAAAGGAAAAAATAAGGGTGAGCTCAAATTCTCAATAAGCAGTAACATAAAATGGAAGTTATCATAAAATAAAAATTGAATAAGTGATATGGAAGAAATAAGTAAAACATTAGAGGCAATAATTAACTAAAAATGATGGTATTCTATATCAATGATATTATATGAAAACATGGATAATAATAATTATCAATCTCATACTTATAGAATTCATAATGTTGAACATCAAAAAATGTTTTTAAGGCCATATTCCAAGACAATATACTGATATAGAGAGAGGTATAGACCAAAACCCAAGTTTGTTTTGTATCATGAGACCTATTGATGCATCATGGGTCAATATAATTCTGGGCCCCACCCATCACTTGACTAAGTCCAATGAATTCACCCTAAGAGTCAACAACACATTTAATACCATTATATAAGGAACCTATTCTTGAATAAAATCATAGATATACATATAATGAAAAATATATAAAACAAATACTTACCCACTCAAATAAATAATGTATATATCCAGTAAAATATATCTTAATGAACTTACAAGTTTTGGGGTATCATCAAAGTAACAGTATGTTCCTTGATCAAAGAAATATAGTGGTGAAGGTACTTTCAATGTGTTGGGTTATCCATGGAAGATAGTAATTGGGTTCAATAGTTATAATTGGAAGGAAACCAAGGGAATGGTATGAGAAATAATTCATCATGGTTCATATTGAGTGTGTGAATATTTAAAATCATATCCCTAAGAGTTTCTAGCTAGGTGTGTGATTTTAGGTCATCTCATCACGCATCAGGGTGATGATTGAGTTAAAGTCAAACCAACCCTTTTAGAGTGATTTCCCCTAGGTGTATCTATTTAACAGCCGCATCCACTTTCCATTATCCATATAGGGATGTATTTTATTATAAAATATACTCAATTTTACTTTACCAAAACTAGAATGGTTTTTACACCATGTAAAATTGAAGTTTTATATTGGTTTTTATAAATACCACAACCCCAGTAGCCTGGAGACTGTGGTTACTTTATTAAATTGGAATAAGATATAATGAACTGAATCCTGAAGGATTGAAAAATTTACCAGTATTGATAAAATAAATAAATATATAAAATTATCATTATAAGTGATAACATAAAATACACAAAGTATTTTATTTGAGAACAAAATTTTTCTTCATAGTGTATCCCTGCATATTAATCACAAAAAACTTCTTGGAATCCTGGGAAAAGTAAAATATAAGAAAGGGATGAGATAATATAATAAGTAATAGTAACTATATCGTAGAATAAATCATTAATAAATAATTATAATCAATAATTAAAGCTAAATAATGGAAAAAATTTCCATTTAATCAATAAACTGAGCATAATATGGTAGAAGTAAATATTGTCCCTATAAATCCATATAAATAATCACATAAGAATTAAAATTATCCATATGTATTATAATTAATTAAATAATCACATGGACATTAATAACAGATCTCATAATGAGTTAATTCATAATTGTATACATTTGAAACATACATTTAATGCATTTTAGAAGAGAGTTTATATTATTGGGTAGAAACTCATCTAATTTGGCCAACTAATTTGTTTAATGAGACTATTCAATTCATTGAGGCAATATCTATCACTATGCCCCACCAATAACTTACTAATTATAATGAAATCCACATATTAAATGGTTGAAACTTAATTAACATAAATATTCATATTGAAAAACTAACATATGAAATGTTAATACTTTTCTCAATCAAATAAACACAATAAAAAATCATACTTAGTAATATGGTGAGTGGTAATAAAAATGTACATCCTTAGTCAAATTGATAATAAACCGTCCAAATAAATAATATGAATGATATCAATAAAACATATCCCTAGTGGATCATAATTAAAATAAATGGTTGATTTCGTTGATGAATTGAAATACCATATGAATGTTAGAAAACATTTTTGAGGAAAATAACCTTTTAACTTCGAAAATATTTTTAAAATAAAAAGTTCATAAAACTTTTTAAAAATAATATTAATTTGAAATAAACTTTAAAAACTTGTAAAATAATCTTTAAAATATTGAGTGGTCATGATGGAATAAAATTTTGTTCATTAAATACACATTAAAACAAATATTCATTCACATTTTTTATAAAATCTAAATGGGACTTGTTTTGAAAATGAAATGAATATTAATTTCAAAAAAATAATAAAAATTCAAAGTGGGTAAAAACGTATTTAATAAAACATTTGGAAAAGTTATTTAAAATTTCAATACATTTTTAGAAAACATGGATTTTTATGAAAAAGGATTTTCGACCGAAGAGAGAAATAAATTCATATTTTACTAAAAATATTTCCTCATCTATTTTATGAAAATATTAGTGGAAAATGGTAAAATTTCTTGAAAAAGTTCATGAAGAAAAATATTATGATTAAATGGATTTATTTTAAGATAGAAATATCAAATAATTCCCCCAAGGGATACTTAAATTAAAACAATCCTAAATAATGATGATATTGTGAAATAAATTATTACCACTTTAGTAACATTTAAATCATAAACCCCATGAATAAAATAACATAAAATGAAACTTTAAATACCATTATTATAAATAGTTTCACAATAAAATATATCAAAATGGTTATTATATAAACCACATAAAGTAATAAGTGTTGAATTTTTTGTATGTCTCACGAAAGTAAATGTGAGACGATAAACCCTTGCCATTATTTTTACTCCCTTAATACGTGTTCTAAACTCATGTTTAATAATTATAAGTTTATTATAAAAGTATTATAGAACCAAAAAATATATATAATACCATATATGATTTACTATTAGTCTTTTATCACCCGTTTATTAATAATTCTTTGTTAAAATCACAGTTTTGGGTGATAATTGCTTTGTTTTTTAGGAATATTTTCATTTGGTAATATTGCTCCTCTTAATTTTATCATGGTTACATAATATACATAATTTTAAAATTTATATAAATATCATATATATTTATTATGTATGTTTTTATAATATTCTATTAATGTTTTAGATAAAAACTGGATTACACCATTCATGGAGATGGTAGGTCTTACGTACAAATGAATGGGGTTTTCAATTTTCTAAATAGATGGAAGGAAATGAAAATGAATATTAATTAATATTTAAATAATAATTTCTATTTTTATATATCATTTATATAAAATAAATCCTTATTACAATCCATTTAAAAAATAAAATGAAAAGCATTTCACATCGCTATATGGAGGTGGTAATCCACACGTATGCACGACCAACGTTATTATTTTCCAATAGATTAGAATTTAAGAAGTTAGATGTGATATTATATTTTAAGAATTATTTTTATATCACAAATATCACATATATTAATTAAATTTAACTTTACTACCTTTAACATAAATTTTAAGTGAGAAACAAATCACCTCGCTTCGTCAGGCAGTAGTCTGATTTACACATGAATGAGGTTATCATATCCCCCATGGAATATAAAGTAAGAATATATATGTGATATAACAATTATAGAAGTATAATAATTTCATAAACATCATATAAGTATGTTACATACATTATTTTATCTAAACTTTATATATGTGGTGGAAAATGAATTACATCGGTTCGCGTGGAGGTGGTTCGTCGTACACACGATCAATGATTTTGTTTCCTATTTGATGGAAGTGGAGATGGATATTGGTTATTAAATTTCCATAATAACAAAGAATTATATATTATATATCTATTTCATTATATTATCCTATTTCAATAAGTTTTTAAAGAGGTTGAAAAATAAATAAAAAAATCACATATTTAAGAGTTTTACCTCTTCTTTGGAGAGCCTCTTTATGTTTATACCTAAAGCCTTATTAAAATGGATTCCTAATAAAAATAGGGACTATATGGTATGGTTATGGAATTGAGGAAGTTATTTTTTAGGCCTTATCCAAACCAAGTGGTTTTTTATGTGTTAAGATCATAGGATAGGGGTGGCCTTTATAAATGGGGGAAAGGATACACATGGAATTTTTGAAAAGATAAAGTGATACCCATGTTTTTAACCGGAAAAAAACCTATAAATATGGGTAATTATTAAAAATTAGGGATTATAGGATCTATATATTTCTATAAAATTTATTTTGGACAAGTTTAGGTCATTTTTAACTCTTATATTTCTATTTTACCCCCCCCCCCCCACATTAAACCCATTTTTACCTTAACCGTGGAAATTAATTCTTACTATTTTCACTATTTATTATGGTAAAAAAATAATTGGACCTTATTATATTATATAAATTATGGTGATTAAAAATATGGAATTCATTTTAACAAATTTATTTCACATAAGTGGAATAGTACAATATAAAATTAAATCGCAGACGAGATGAAAAAGTGGTTTTCCAAAGAGAAAATTATCATAAGTATGGATTGTTTTAAAATAAAAATTAAATATTAAATTTATTATAATGACCAAAATTAGTTAAATTTTAATATTATTTAACTAATTTTACTATAAAACTAATTTAAAATATAATTTAACTCTGTAAATAATTTAAAAAAAAGGTAGTTTTCAATAAAAATAAAAATCTCTCACAATTCATCAAAAAATTAATATTTTTAGAAATTTCTCAAAAAATCACCCAAAGATAATTTTGAAATGTAGATTTAAAAAATTAATTATGTTTGTTGAAATAAAGTTTCTAAATTTGGTAAAATTTAATTTTAAATTATGTGTGAAAAGCACGACTAATCTGCCTTTTAGAAAAGTATAGTTTTTCAATAAAACATTTCTTTATCCTTAAAATGGTTATTATTTTATTTATAATAAATATATAACCATTGAATTCATTTTATAAATGTATAAAATATAACATCTCCTATTTCAGAACTCTCTTACATAGTCGAAATGGGTTGGTTACGAGACCTCAACCATGCCTCCCCATACACGAGAGGCTATCGACTAGCAGCACAGGTGTGATATATATAGTGGGGAGACTATACCCCCTAGAAAAAAGTTAAAACAAAGTGGAAATAAGAAATATAAATAAATGAATAAATATTAGAGTAGTGGGAATAATGGAAAAAATCCATACTACTTCAAACTAACAAAAATAGCCAACTAAATAATCCAGAAATATTGAAGGAATAATGTAATGATGTGTTGAAATGTAACTAAATGTCATGCTAGAAGTAATAAAAATAAAAAAGATAGAAGAATAAAATAAATACTCAAAATCCCCCAGTATTAAACCCTATGTCCATCTCATATACGCAGTCTAGTCCATTCAATAAGTAAAATTCAATAGTGAGGTCTTTTCCCCTTGTCCAATACTGCATCCATGAAATCTGCTCAGGTACCAAATGGCGGTCCGAGTAGGGTGTGAGTATAACTTAGAAGGTCGATACCACCATGTCTAAACATAACTAGTTTGATAATAAATTTATGTAAAAATGTAATAAATAGTTGTGTTAATTAATTAAAAAATTAAATTAATGCAATGTCAATCTGCTTCAACACCATGTTGGAAAGTCTCTGAGCATTTCTAAAAACCATGCCAACATAAACATATAACAATGGTAAGGCATAAATTGCCTCAACACCAAGCCAGAATGTCTCTAATCATGTCTTCACACCATGTCAACAAATCCATAACCATATAACCATGGTATAAATCATACAGAACTAGGTTAAAAGCTGATATATAATAATTTCATCATTTAATGAGGAATGATCCTGGTATATATGAATTTCAACTTGTCTTACGTCTAATAATAGTGTATAATAATTTAATTATGTGTATATGATCATATACCACTTTATAAGCATTTCATCAAGTCTCAGGGCATACCCCAGTTTTCTGATAATTTCCTTATGTCTCATGGAATAGCCCGATATATAAGCATTCCAGTATGTCTCAGGGCATATCCCAGTATAAAATTATTTTAACATGTAAACTAGTACAAGTCCTTATATAAGAATTATAGTATAGAATCACAACACATACTCTAGAAATAATGATATCAAAATATCACATCATACAGATCAGTAGTTAATTATGAAAATTGACATTTATCTTTAACTTTTACATTTAATTTACCCTTTAGTCATAAACCAACAACAATATAATAATTTCATTAATCGATCTAGACTAAGGTGAATCTATATTAATAAAACACCCAAATCCCATGTCATGCTAGATACACTTTAAACCATTAGTCAATTAATTTATAATCAATGGTTCTCTCTCCAGAAATATACTTATAATCCATGCCAATACCAAATTGAATCCAAAGGGATTCCAAGGAATAAAACAATTCATCCTTTAATTAATTTAGGTACCCAATATGTTGGATTAATTGTAATATATCACATACTTCAAATTTAACAAATCATATGATTAAGGTATATGCCCCCTAACATTAACTGGTGACTAACACTTCACTTCCAAAGGGATTCACCAACTAGATCAAAGATGTAGATATAATAAAAAAGGATCATAAATCAAAACTAATCCAGATCAAAACCAATAATGATTGTGGTTAAGATATTACATTGAAAAAGTTGGAAAATAAATAAGGATAGGGGAAATGAAGAAAAACTACATACCAAGGATTAGATACGTGATCCATAAATCCATAATGAAGATAGGATCTCCAAAATCACTAGGAAACAACCATAGGGTTTAGTGGAGGAAGTTACATGCGATAAAATGAGATCAATCTCACGCCCAAAAATTTTAATATTACAGGTCGGGAAATTACAAGGCGTTCAAATCATGTAACACCCCGAGATTTTATGAAAAATATTCTTTTTAATTTTATTGATGTATTGTGTTATACGCTACACCAAAAGGATCTTGCACTACATGTATCCCTGACTTGGATTTCATTACACGCAATCGCGACCTTCCACGATAGCGTGTGTAGTACCCAATACCGAGTTTCACTAAATGAGATATTATTATAATATTATTATGAACTAGCCGTTATGAATAGTAATACCCAATTTTTGAAATTTTATAAATTTTATCTTTCAAAATGGACTTCATTTTTGGATTCGGAATATCGAAATTAGCTTAGGGTAAAATTTTGGTACTTTTCGGATAACTTTCATATTCTGATGAATAGTGAAAATTACTAAATTTTAATTAAAATCAACTTTTTTAATCGAAATAATTAATAGTGATAAATTATTAATTTGAGTGGTTTTAAAGTATATTTAGAATATATTTTTACAATTTAATACAATGTTGTTCATTGGATGTAGTTTCACATTTAAACCAGACATAAACAAGTGTCAATCTTTTGAGAGTTATTATCTCTTAAAAACACGCTATTTATTTTGACGACAAGAATTAATTTTTAAATTAATTAATGAAAGTGATATGTTTTGAATTTCGTAAAATAGACATCATTTTTGATTTCATAATATCAAATATACCTTAGGCCTAATTTTTGGTATTTTTCTGAAAACTTTCATTTTTTGATGAATAGTGAAACCACTAATTGGTAGTTAAAAAACTGAATTTTTTCATAAAACATAATTTTACTGCTTCTGTGAGTGGAATTTCGAAATTCCGAGAGACACGGTTAAAATCAAGGACTAAAATGTGGTTCAATGAGATGATAATAAATTTTGGTGAATAGTAACTTTTTACTTTTTTTACCACGGTTAAAAGTAAATAGGGTAATTAAGGGTAAAAATGATATTATTATTACCCTAAAACATGTCCTAATTCTATTGGATAACTGTAATTCGACCAAAAACAACCTTAGGAATAAAATATGACCATTTAGGTCCACTTGGATTAGATTAGGACATTTAATATTAATTTATTTAAAGAGGGGTTAAAATAGTTAAAATCAAAGTTTGATAAATCATTTTTAATATAGGGTTATACATAAGATAAATTCGACTATAAATATTCATTAGAAAGATAAAAAAAATTCATACATAATTGTATTTTATTTATAATTTTTATACATTAAATAATTTAATTTATTTATGACACAAAGATGATGCAGTAATTATCTTATTAATGAAATATTGACATAATTGATGTTATAAATACCCAAATAAATGTAATTTGAGACTTTTTATGAATTACAATAATTTTCTATGTTAATATGACATGTTAATATTTATTTAATTAACTTTTTTAGAACTAATCATTCTGTTATGATTTTCACAAAAATTAATTACCAAATAGTGTCAAAATTGACAAAAAATAGTTTTTAAAAAACATATTATATTATTAATTGTTATTATATTCCTAAAAGTCTAAGGTTCGGCCAAGATACTTATATCATGATAGTTGTATCATTTATGGACCACTTGGGGGTATCTTGGATGTATATGGTAAGTTTATTAACTATATAATATAAAAATACAAAGTGACATGGTAAATGTCAATCTAATTAACTAAGAGTTAAAACTAAAAGATAAGGTTAATATAATGACCTAAAATTGTCTAAATTATATTGTATGAGAGTATTTAGACCCATACCCACCTTATATTCAAAATATATCAATTTGGAGCTATTAAAAATCGAATATTACTTTATAATAAAATAATAGTTTTAGTTATTCCAAAGGTGCCCCTCTCCTCCCTTATAAAAGGGCACATCCTCCCTCTCTTCCTCACACCGCTTTGAGCCTTAAATCTCGACCAAACCCTGTCAAATTCTCTTCTCCACTTCCCTATAAACATCCTAGAGGTTTTGGTCTTCTTCAAAGACCAATTTTAGTTCCCTAAGAGGAGGTCTCAAAGAGGCGCTTCAAAGAAGAGGTAATGTCTGTTACCGATTCTTTCAACTCTATTTCTTCTTACACTTCTTCTTCTTTAGTTGTTTAATTATGAAGTAATAACATCAGTATAACTCATATACTGATATTTTATTATAATTATGAAACAACCATATTTCACCATCTATCCATTCTACAGAAAACGAAATCACCATGCGTGCGTACGTATGGAATACCGTCTCCACGCCGTAGTGTAATCTATTTTCCACCACCACCTTACTTGGATGGGTATAATGGTGTAAATAATAACCATATATGATTATTGTAAAGTTATATTGATTCTATAATAGTATACATAAACTCTAATAAAATTCCACGATCATGGGAACGATATCATCGCTCGTGCGTACGTACGGAATACTGTCTCCACGACGCGATGAGATTCATTCTCAATGATTAACCATTCATAAATGATTATAAAGTATATATAATAAGTAATCATGAGATATATGACATAATAATGATACTGGATTTATGTATATATATATATATGTGTATGTCATCCAATTAATTCCATTCAATTCAATGAGGAAACGAAAACAACGTTCATGCGTACGTACGGCCTACTGTCTCCATGAACGGTGTATTTCATTCCTTTTATCGATATAATATATATATATATATATATATATGTATATGATGAATATATATTATATATAAATCATGTTTTAAATTCTGGAATTATGTAAATCAGGATATAAGTAATAATATCAAGAACGAAAAGTCGAAACACATACGATAAATGAAATGATTTTACCCAAAACGCTGCTTTAACATGGAATTTACAAAAGAACGGGTAATATAAAGTCATAAGTGAACCATATATGATATCATAACAATGAATATGAATATGTAATAAGTCAATGACATTATTTAAATCATTATACAGGTGGTTCGGATATGTACGAAGCATATCGGACCTAAGGTAAGGGATAATGTTGCAATCTCAATTGTTTTCTATCCGAGATTGCTTATACATAAGTATTTACTGGGGTTATATTTATCATCCATGTCCAAGTTTTATAAAAATGTTTTCATGTATGTCTAAAGTCCTTTTTACCCATTTTTTACTTTTACTACATGGTATGTATGGAATCTTTCTTTTACGAGGTACTTTTTAACTTTTCCGGAAAAAGTACGAGAAGAATGTTTTTTTAACTTATATGGAATTAACAGATTTTTACGGTTTTATAAAGCCTTATTTTCGTGAAGATTCCTCCAAAATATTTCATGACTATTTTAAACAAAATCTTTTTCTTTTAAAATTTCATGACGTTTTGTGAAAAGAAATTGATTTTGAAAAAGAAAGGATATTTTCCTCAACAATTCATTTCAAGTGTTTTATCAAAACCATTTTCCATCTAAGATGACATTATTTTGTATGTGTATGTTTTAAGTATAAAGTCTCTATGATTTACATGGTTTCACATTTCTCATTATGAAATGATATCCATTTCTTTTATATGGATTATGTGATGATGAGATGATGTTTATGAAACCCATTTTATTTGTTGGGTTATTATTAATGATGTATGTTTATTTTGTGGCACAAGTAAGAATGATTTCATTATGAGATGGGTGGGACCTATATCTCCATCCAATGAATTGGGTAATGATTTTTTATCTCATGAGATAGACATGGCTGGAATGGTAAGTTAACCCAGTTCAGTATTACAGGACTGGAACGAGGAGTGAACTCGATTCAGAAAGGGACTTTGTCCACTAAGATGGTCTTGGCAGAAATGCCTTAGCTACTATGGAAATCATTACATGTGCTTAATGGATGCCACAATTACATGTTTTATTCCCATTCTATTTTATTATGATTTATGTTCCATTATGATCTATGACTTACGTACTTCCACGATTTATGTCTTTGCTCAAGGTTTTAATGTTTAGATTTCATGTTCAATTTTTTGCTTTCAAATGTTTATGGATTGTTTTATTATATCTATGTTTGCCTTTACTAAGCATTTGAGCTCACCCCTTTTATGTTTTATTATCCCCAGGAAATAAAGAAAGGTTTTAGGTAAGGAAACGAAAAGGGGAAGATCGTTATGGGAGATGTTGAAGATCTTTCACCAGGATTAGATGTTTATATTCCGAGTTTCCAAAGACACTAAACTATTACGATCTTGTGTGTCTGTTTTTTTATGTATTAATTATTCTGCAAAATTAATGTATTGTCCATGTACATCAAGCTTCGGGTCTCTACAAATCATTTACATGTTGTGTATTTATTTTTATAGGTATACACTGAAAAAATCATCACCTCAATTGAATACTTAATTATCCCAAATATTACACGACATGTATTGCTTACATGGCATGTAAAAATTTCAATCCTTGTATTTGTTTCACAAAATGTTTGGAAGATGTTACAAATTGTGTATTACTTTCACAGGTCATGTAATTCTTCTAGAAATAGCTTGAATACCCCTTTTCCTATATAAGGATCCAAAACAACTCCCAATCCTTCCAATCATTGAAAAACCTCATAACCCTTGTAACACATTTATATATATGATCCATGAATTCAAATAATTTATATCCTTGAACTTTAGGTCATTTTCCCCCAAAACTCTCTCCATCTATGACTAAGAATCAACCACCAAAGCTTAAATACAAAGGAAACCCAAATGGAATAAATTTATCATAAAAATAAAATAGGGTTGTACCTATAAAATGACAGTATCTTACAACCTCCCCACAATATAATAGCTTATCCATAAGCTTCTCAAAGCCTCACAATGGGTGGTCGATGATAAAGTTTGGCCACTATTCTCACATATCAGACTACCTCTCATAGGTCTCCTCTTGAAATCACCCATGCTAACACTTCACTCAAACCAAAGGTATATTCCTACCTTAGTGATACTTCCCACTACAGTCCACAATCCATATTAGATACTCCTCAAAGGATGAATTAGCAATAAGCTTGGCATCTCCTACATTTATCACGTGATAAGGGTATGGATAATATATATGAAGCGGCGACACATGAAACCTATAGTGGTTGGAACTATAGTGCTATGGAAGGGATAATTAGAACCCAATTGGGATGACCCTTCCCACTATGTCGAATGGCCAAACAAACCTGAGTGCTAAATTTTATGGTTTCTTCATACATGAATTTCCCAAACCTTGGTGACACCCAAAGGAAAACCCAATGACCAACCTCAAAATCTAGATGTCATCTCCAATAGTAATTGTATGATTTCTTCCTACTCTACGTAGACATAAACCACTATCTGCTCAACTAAAACTGCTCATAAGTCTCCTACATGAGACTATTCCAAACAGGTGCAGACTCACCTTCCTCCAACTAATAAAGACATGAAAGGTATTGCCTACCATAAAATTTTGTGAAAGGTTCCATCTGTATTGTTGTTTGGAAGATTTTATTATATGAAAACTCAAAAATTCCAATATGTTTCTCCCACAAATAATCGAAATCCAAAACATAGGCTCATAACATATCCTCTACAACCTGAATAGTCCTATCAAATTGACCATCAGTCTGAGGATGATAGGTCATACTCAAAATCACCTGTGATCCCAGATCATTATTAATACCCTTCTAGAACCATGATGTGAAATTAGAATCTCTGTCTGAAACAATACTCCTCATAAAACCATGTAGAAAAACTAACTCATGCACATAAAGACCGACCGGGTCATCAACTATGAAGGTCTACATGATCAGAAAAATTGGGATACTTTCATCATTCAAAACATAATCACCCATATATAATCATTCTTATGGGTTGTACTCAGAAATCCTATCACAAAATCCATAGTGACATCATCCCATTTCAACTCAAGAATAGGAAAATGCAGCAAAAACCCAACTAGCCTTTGATACTCGACTTTCACCTACTAAAAAGTGAAACATCTATCCAAAAATATTTCTCCTTCCTTATTTATTCTAGATAAATAGTACTTTATATGGATATCATGATTCATCTTTATCGACCCAAGATATATTTCCCATCTAGAAGCATGAAACTCTCTTGTTATCTCCCCACTCAAGGCTATAGGAACCCATACTCGACCATTGAAAAGAAGATAATTTCCACTACCAAGAGTCCATCTAGATGGTTTCACACCACCATATAAGTTGTCCCTCATAATGAATCCCTCCAAATTAGATAACTATGTAGTCTTGATTTGTTCCAAAATCATGGGTATAAAAGATGTAAAAGTTAGATCTATTCATCTTGAGATTATTGAACATCTAGATGCATGTATATAAATAGGTTCATCACCTTCAAATCATCACAAGACTCCCACACTTCCACAATTTATTTATTTTGTCTCAATTCGTTGAAAAAAAATGTTTCCCTTGCCTAGTGTATAATCCAACACAAAGTTAAAAGACTATAGATACTCAACTCGCCTCCTCAGTTGAAGGTTCAAGTCCCACTGAGAAATGATATAATTAAGGATCTTATGGTACATGTATACCACAAACCACTCACCCCTGATATAATTTCACCATAACTTTAGGGAATCTATCATTGCTTCTAACTCCAAATCTTGAGTAGGGTATTTCCTCTCACATGCTCTCAATTGTCTAGATCCATAAGAAACAACTCAATCATCAAGCATCAGAACTACTCCAAGTCCAAATCCAAATGCATCACAGTATAAGGTATATGATTTACCAAGAAAAGGTAAATTAGGTATGGTTTTTGAGTTCATACTGACTTTAATGTCCTAAAAATATCTCTCACGTGCATCAGACCAAACAAACTTTACTCCATTTTTTGTTCAAACATGGAATCAGTGTTTCTGAATGGAAGAATTCTTGTATAAAGTGATGATAATATCCTGTTAAACCAAAAAATTACTAAATATCAAATACATTATTGGGATACTCCCAAGATACCATAGCTACAACTTTCTCTGGGTCCACTGACACTCTTTCCTCTGAGATGACATGACCCAAGAAGTGTAATTTATCTTTACAAAATCATCATTTGCTTAGCTTGGTGTAAAGTTGATTCTCTCTCAATATAATCAATATGATTTTAGGATTTTGTTCATGACCTTATAATAATAGGGAGTACACTAAGATTTCATCAACAAAAACCACCACAAACCAATCCAGGAAAGGATGAAGGATTATATTCATCAAGGCCATGAATACTGCTAGTATATTATTCAACCCAAATGGTATCACTATGAAATAATACAAGCCATATCAGATCCTAAAAGTATTCCAAGGTATGTATGATGGTATCACCCTCAACTGATGATATCCTAATCATATATCGACCATTTAGAATATCTTATCACCTCTCAACTGATCAAAAATATCATCGATATGTAGAATAGGATATCAGTTCTTGATCTCCATATGGTTCAATCTCTAATAATTCATACATAAGAATAGAGACCCATAATCCTTCTTGAAAAATAGAACTAGGTAACCCCAAGGAGTTATAATAGGACATATAAAAACTATAGGTTCAGGATCTTACAACTAAAACTTTAACTCCCAAATATTTTTTGGTGTCCTTGTATAAGGTGGGATAGTAACTGGCTCTGCCCCTAGCACTAACTTGATCATAAAATTGATCTCTCGCTCATGAGGTACGTCATATAACTCATCATAATAAACATACTGAAAATGGTATACCATAGTAGAAAAAGAATCATTTTATATTCCACCATCATCTAGAGTAATATTGGCTATCTAAACTATGAGAAAATCCAACCTACATTGAATTGATCATGCATGACCCGCCTGAATATCCCAATAACACTGATGAGAATAGAGGCCACCTTCTATAGATAAAAATGTAAATTTCCCATAGTAACAGTAAATATGGGTCTTGTATTGAACTAACCAATCTATACCAAGAATCAAATTTAATCTTTCCATTTCTAGCATGAATGGTTTCCAAAAGAAATGGTAACCATCAATCTCTAAATAACACACCGTGCAATGTTTAATATTCTTTGAACACAATCACAACAGTGTATCGATGGTCAAAAAATCATCCAATATTTACACATATAAGAACAAAACATTTACAAAAAGATCAAATTAAAAATGAATTTGGGGCTCCTATATGAAAAAAACACAAGAAAGGGTAGATGATACAAGAATTGTACCTATGACGATAGAAAGTCCATCATCCGAAATACCCAGAGTAGTTTGCATAATGTGTAGCTAACTAGACCATATACTATGAGCTCCAACCTGACTCTCTAGATCTATTAAATCATTCTATTATGGTCATTTTATCACTAGGATACCACATCACATGCCTCGATCTGAACATACTATGGAACTCCAGCTACAAGTATGCTAGGGAGTAACTGAGTCGTTCCCAAACTCATGTACCAGTCTTAATCCCATATCATTGATCTTCTACTACATTCCCATACAAAATATCTACTGGTGAATCATCCTTCTAAAATAATAACACTCCAAAGTGGGGTAAGTACATAGAGGCCATTTGTATCCTAGCATGCCACACTGATAACACTATAATTAAACATGATCCTAATATGAATACCCGCTTCCCTGATAGCTCTGACTGCTACTACCATATAAAAACTATTATAACAATGATTCTTTCAACTATAATAAGAGTTCCCAGTTTTCCTTTCTAAGATATCATATTCCCTTCTTGAGTCCTCTCTCAGATTCCCTTCTGTGATAAATGTATAATTCATCTCATCTATAAAGCTACTTAGACGGAACACATTCACTGATGACCTAATCTCATATCAAAGACCATCCTAAAAATTTCTCACCCTAGAGATCTCACCATCTACCAAATACTGTGTAAAGCGTTGAAGGTCGGTGAAATATTCATCGTATTCTAGCACTGATATTCCATCTTGTGTTTGGTCCATTAACTCTAAAGCCTTCCCATCCCTAAACATCTTGATATAGAAATGGATCATGAACTTCATCACGAATTCCTTCAAGGATAACTCATCATGCTTCCCTACCTACTCCAGAATATCCTACAAACACTTGGATGGTCCACAAAGAATATATGATGCATGATCCATCCTTCTATTTATGGGTTTCCCAATATATATAAAGATTATATATACTAACTCATTATAGAACTTGGATACCAAGGGTACTACTTCCCTAGTGAAGGTAAGAAGATATTTTAGCTGGAACTCTCTTGGTAGCTTATACATCAAAGTCAAGTTGTGAAAAATATTCATTTCCATAGATCGCATGATCCTCAAGAAGCTATTATGAAGTTGAACATCCATCTGATCCTCTCTGGCTCAGCAATGTTAATATTTTTTTGATTTCCACTTTATAGATTCTCAACTTGAAGATGATGAGGATTCATTTTCTCTATAATACAAATACATTTCTTATAACATTGACTATGAAAACAAGGTCAACCTCGATAGGTGACAACAATAAAGAACCACTTCTCCATGCCTCTCTAAACATGGATTACTAGTGTTTTAGCATGACATAATAGTTTATTTGTTTCATTTATTATGTATAAAATGTATCTTACATCAAAATTAAAAAGAGTAAAGTACATATCACATGCAATAAATATGTCCTTGTTATGAACATTGTATGTCAATATATTTCTCAATGTGTCAATCACAATGCATTCATACTCATATCACACCATACTGATCCATGAGTATAAACTCAAGAACCATAAAATAATGAAATAATAACCTCACACAACATGTGAATCAATCAGGGTGAAATAACATCAGGTGTAACAAGAAAACATCATAAACAGTAATCCCATCCTTAGGAACTCAGATTTTCCCCCATACATGATTCTGTTACTCACATGAACATGCTCATTACCAAGTCCTGACACATCCTAGTCTACTTTATACCTTTCCCAAATATTAAAGAAATAGAAAAAACATGTTGTGCACTGATACCACTGTGTAATGTCCGCCATTACAGCACTCTCTCACGTAGACAAAATGGGTTGGCTAAGAGTCCTCAATCACGCCTCCTCATACACCTGAGGTTTCCAACTAGTTGTGGGGGTTTCATATGTATAGTTGGGATACTATACCCCTAGTAATAGAGTTAATACATAGTGAAAATAAGAAATATAAATAAATTAATAAATATCATAGTAGCGTAAATAATGGAAAAAAAACCATACCATAGAAAACTGTCACGACCCGTCCTCGGGGCCCGTGCCGTGACTACCCCAAGCCCGCCTTCCAAAGGCCAGGGGCTGGAAACTAGCACCAAAGGCGTAAATCCCAATAACTGGGAAGACATTGCCTTTAAAAAAGTAAAATAACACCACAGAGTACAAGCATAAGTAAAACACTAAGTACAAAAAGGAAGTGATGAAAAGTAAATGGGCCTGAATACAAACTCAAACGAAAGTACAGCTACAACTGAAAGAAAGTACAACAAGGACAAGCAGCTGGAGGAAGATATAAGCAGCTCATGGGTTGTCCTCCTCGGATCCAACCTAAAGGGTAGGTACAGATAGCGTAGCTCCTAAATTGTCCACCACGGATCCTACCTGAAGGGTAGGTACAGATAGCCTCCACAACACTCTCGCCCATCAACCACCTCCGAGTGTCGCCTCGTCGTGAAGTCCACCACTGGATACCGTCTCGTCGTGAGGTCCACCTCCGGGTACCATCCAGTCCTCGAACACTCGGCCTCTGTCGGCTCTGCCCGTCGTCTGCAACCAACACAACGATAGGGACCCCGAGACCCTCAAGGTCTCACTAAATCCAACAAGGGTAACCACAAAGAAGATCTCAACAGATAACCTCTACTTAGGTACATGCCCATACATATACCAAAGTTATCAAGTATCCCATCTCAATCATGAGGAAACACAAGGATTATGAAATCAACGGATAACCTTTACCCAGGTATATGCCCATACATATACCTAAGTTATCAAGTAACCCATCTCAATCATGAGGAAACACAAGGATTATAGCCTCAACTCAACCAGGATTTTATTCATGACGTTGAAACCATGGATGCTGGAGAACTCCTCCTCCGTCGAGTAAAGTGGGCATGCCGCTACAACCAAGTGCGCCGAAATCCTCCTCTCTCGAGTTCAAAGGGCTTTCCGCTACAACCACGCACGGAGAACTCCTCCTCTATCGAGCTCAGAGGGCCTTCCGCTACAACCAAGCACGCCGGACTCCTTGTACTGTTGTATTACTCCACCTGTCGAGTACTGTGGGACTGCTGCTACAACCAAGCGCTTCCCACCATGGTTCTGCCGCTACAACCAAGAGCTCCCCCTCATAGGTTCCAGAGGTACTCCTTCTGTTGAGTACCACGGGTCTGCCGCTACAACCAAGCGCTCCTCCACCGTGGGTCTACCGCTACAACCATGCGCTCCCCCTCATAGCCTCCAGAGGTACTCCTTCTGTTGAGTACCACGTGTCTGCCGCTACTACCAAGCGCTCCTCCACTGTGGGTCTGCCACTACAACCAAGCGCTCCCCACTAGGATATCTGAAACACACCGATTTGATAGTTCAGCAGTCGTCAAGTCTTAGTCAGCTATTGGGTCTTTGCACTCTGCTAGCTCGTCACCGGGAGGGTCTACTCCACGAGCTACTGGTCGATACTCCAAGTATCACAAAGTTCCACGAAGAAGTATCTCAAGGTACCGCCTCGTCATAGGGTTCTCAACGCAACAGACGGCACGTCAGTCGGACGCCCGGTCTATGAGTTACTAGCCTTTTCGTCACAGGGGCCCGGTTGGTTTCGTGTGCGAACCAACCCAGCTGTATCTTGATTGTACCCCGAACTCTCATAGGGTATGCTCATATGGACCATTTCTCAACTTGATCACCAACGCCGCTGACGGTTCGTCAAACGGACGTCTGGTCTGAAAGTTATTAGCCTTTCCGTTCCATGGGCCCGGTTGGATTTCGGGTACAATCCAACCCGGCCATTTTCTAACTACATCAAAAACTCATTATAAGCATGTCAAAAGTTCTGTCTCATCAAGAGGAATCCAACAAAGTCGACGGCACGTCAATCGAACGTCCGGAGCTCGAGATATAAGCGTTTCCGCTCCGAGGGCCCGGTTGGTTTCGTATCCGAACCAACCCGATCGTACTCAAAGTTATCTTAAAACTTGAGTGTAATATACCGAAATTCCCATCTCATTCCAAGGATTGCATCTCCACTGAAGGTGCGTCGATCAGAGGTCCGCAGCCCAAGATATGGGCAAAAGACCAAAAGAGGTCCGGAAGTGGGGGTTTCGGGCCTAGACTGACCCGGCCTGAGACCCCCTGGGCCGGCCTGAACCGGGTCAACTCGACCCAGGTCCAGGTCCGGCCCGCTTGGGCGCGGCCCGGCTCGGCTGGCACGGCCCGGCGCGTTGGCCAGGTGGCTTGGCCGAATGGCCGAGCTGTTCGGGATGCGGGGGGCGGCGCTGCCCCCCGCTTGGTGTAACTACGGCCACATAATGGGGGTCGCTCATGTACGGCCAGCCGGGGGTTTCAAACCCTCGGCCTTCCACTGTCCGGTCGGCCCGCTCTGGCCGGCCGGCTGCTGCCGACTCGGGACCGGCAAGGGCCGGTACCCTTGCTCTGACGCCAGTGGCCTGGAACCGGTCGCCGGTTCCCCTGCTCCGCCGCGGCCTATGCCGCGGCCTTGGACCGTCTGGCATGGCGCGACGGCGTTGTGCTCATCTGCCGTGGCCCTGCTCCGGCCGTAGTGTTTTTTGAGGTTCTCCGGCGCGGCGCGACGACGCCGCGTTCTTGTTCGATTCAAAGGCGCGGCTCGATGGCGTCACGCATACCTTGCCACATGACCTCGCGCGATGCGACGACACCGCGCCATCCTTTTTCCATTCCAACACAAGGAAGACAAGATAAAAGGGGAGGAGGTTCGGTCGTGTTTTTGCGGTTCGGCCCCCTCCTGTTAACTGGTAACAGGTGGTCCAAAAGTACGAGGAATAATGACGGATGAAAACATGAATATCATCAACAATAAAAGAATTCCCTACCTCGAGCGTAGCTTGAACGGAGGTTCGTCGCGGAAGAATAAAGTCGCGTCGTGGAGAAATGATTCGTCGACTTCGCGTCGTCGACCTCCGAGGATCTGGCGTTCTTGTCGACCTTCGTCGGAGGCCGACGTTCTTCGCGTTCTTCATCGAGGAAGAAGAACTTCAATAGTTTTTCCCTTTTCTCCCAAATCCTCCCAACGCAACAAGTTCCAACCAAAATAAAATAAGAACTTCCCTTATTTTATTAACATGACATACGTTTGAAATTCAAAAGTTGAATTAACCCTCTCAAATTAAACTCACCTAATTAATTAACATAAGTTATCAACTTTAATGATGAGTTGAAGGAGTTAGGGAATATGAAGTGGTGGGGTTTCATGTGGGCCCCACCGCCCATATAACCTCTCATGGGAATTTGGGTGGTTACCCAACTTCCACCCAAAGGTTTTAATTACCAAATAAAAATAAAAATTGAACCCCAATTTTTATTTTAACTTCCACAATTTTTAAACAACTTCTCCCGTGAAAACGCAACTCCGGAAAATGTGTTCCTAAGAAATCACCGGCACTGCGAATCCATCAGTACCCTCGGAATTCGATTCTGAGCACCGGTTCAAAAGTTAGGAAAACCCGCTCGTTCGTTCACTGAACATACCTGAGCTAAACTTCGGATAGAAATTTCGGGCACACCGGGCCTCGGAATCGGGCGCCGTCAGAAACTGCGTTCTTGTAAAAATATAAAAGAAAATTAAGAAAAAAAATTTCCTTGAATTTTACGGGTCTTTACATTACTCCCACCTCAGGGATTTACATCCCCGTAAAGCTTTAACACAACCTAAGGATATAAAAGCGGTACTGAGCACGCATCTGAGCCTTCCTTTCCCATGTGCTCACCTGGAGGTTCTCGTACTGCCAGTGAAAGCGCACCCGAGGAATTGACTCATCCTCGTAGGATCTGCTCCTGTCGTTCCTCGATCCCCACTGGAACCTCCGTGAAAATCACCCCATCGCTAAGGTCTCGTTCCCCATGGTCGATGACATGCATTGGGTCAAGCATGTATCTCCTCAGTTGAGATACATGGAAGTCATCGTGCACCTGGTGCAACTGAGGTGGGTGGGCCAAGCGGTAAACCACCTCACCTACCCTGCTGAGGACCTAGAAAGGTCCGTTGAACCTCGGAGATAACTTTTCACCTTGGCCACAACTCAGTAACTCACGTCGAGGTGAGACCCATGGGGAAACGTGGTCGCCAACCTCGAACTCTAGTGGTCTCCGCCCCCTGTCAACACAATACTTTTGCCGTCTTTGAGCTGTCCTCATCCTCTCTTGGATGACTTGGACCTTTCTGGTCCTATAAGAGCTGCTGAGATTTCCTCTTTTCCAATTAGATAAATCCAGTCTCATCCCCTGGATGAACCACATTCTTTTTCTAATATATTCAATCCCGACATGGACGATACTAGTCCATACGTAGGATGACGTCGTAAGGCCTCGACGCTACTACCAAGAGATCCAACCGTTACTCTCGCCTCCAAGGGTTGAGTCACACTGTCGGCATCAGTGTGTGGTCACTGGGTCTCCTCCAGTAGGTATCTCAAAGTGAGGGTCAAGTCAACAGTTTTTAAACCAGAACCTCTTAGTAACAATATAAAGAGGGGATAGGAAGGTAAACGCAACAAGAAAGGTGTCTTTTATTACTGCATCTCAAAGTACAAAGACACAAAGCATCTACAAACAAACATCAATAGAGCTAGAAGCAACATGAACAAAAGTCTCCAGGTCTAGAGCAAGTCCCGCTCCTATCCATCTACTCCCAGAGCTCCATGATCGTAGGCCTCAGCTACCTGAAGCTGAGCTCTCCCACGTCCAAATGTTCCCTGTGGTCGGGGTGGACCTCCTGGTGGAGGTGGTAGCAACACCTCGAAACGTCTTCCACCTCCAGCTGCATGTCCAGCTCCCCTGCCACGGTCTCCTGCTCCATGCGGTCCACCTCGATCGAACCTCTGCCTCTGTCCAGGAGGTCCTTCGTTCATCTGCTGGTCATTTGTATGGCGGGTCGGACAGTCACGAGCCATGTGACCAACCCCGCCGCAGGAGTAACATTGTCCGTGCATGGTAAGTCGTTCTCCACCTCTGGTGCCTCACAAAAATGATCTTGTGTCATGCGGTCGACCACCTGTAGGTCTAGTCCTCTTGGACCTCTACGTCATCTATCTACTGTCTACTGCAGAAGACTCTGCTGCAAGCCGTCTAGTGGTGGGTCCTGCTGCTAGAGGCTGCTCAACAAGGAAACTCTCCACTAAGATGGCTCTCTCCAACACCCATGTATGTGTCGGAATGTTGTGAGAAACAACTGAAGCTCTGATCCCTCGCCTGATCCCCTGCTCGAAGGTTCAGGCCCTGAAGAATGGGTCTTGTACCATGTCCGTTTAATAGCGCGAGAGATCGGTAAACCTCTCCGCGTACTGGGATACTGTCATGCTGCCCTGCCGCAGCTGTAGTAGCTCCTGGATGCGCCCCGCATGGAGGGTGGTTCAGACGAAATCTGAGTGGAAAAGGCTCTCAATGTCTATCTAAAGGAGAGATTCCTTGTCGTGCACCTGGAGCATCACGATCCACCATCTGCCTGCTGTCGTGTTCAAGAGGCTCGCTGCAAGGACCACCATAAGGTCAGCTGGTGTCTCTACCAAACGGAAAACTCGTACAACTGCCTCTAGCCGATCCTCGGTTTCCTGAGGGTCCGTCTCCCCATAGAACCTAGGCGGTTGCTGATGATGAAACTCGTGCAGTGCACTAAGGCGACGTGCACCGTCAGCTGCTGGGGCTGGTAACATCGGTGGCTCGGCGGGTAGAGGTACCGACGGTGCCTTTGCTGTCAAAGGGCCTTGTACTGAGGCCTCGTCGCTCAGTGGGCTGTCGTCACGCACAACTCTCGGAACCCTAGCTGGCTGCCATCGTGGGGCCATCCTGAAAAGAGAAAGGTGTGCCACGGTCAAAACAGTATACCTGGTGAGCTGACACAAGTAATCACAAAGAAAACTTGAAACACACATGCAATCAATGTTTTCGTGCATTAAGTCAGAAATCAGAAGTCAGGGTCCTGGTGTACGGATACGTCGGCCGACGCACCAACACTGGACTCCATGGACTGATAACCACACTCAATACTCTTAACACTATTGCTTCACATAGAAGAAAGATCAGAGTCCAAAGTTCTGTGGTAGAACTGAACTCCTCTGATACGAATTTGTCATGACTCGTCCTCGGGGCCCGTGCCGTGACTACCCCAAGCCCGCCTTCCAAAGACCAGGGGATGGCGACTAGCACCAAAGGCGTAAATCCCGATAACTGGGAAGGAATTTCCTTTAAAAAAGAAACAAAACACCACAGAGTACAAGCAGAAGTAAAACACTAAGTACAAAAAGGAAGTGCTGAAAAGTAAATGGGCCAGAATACAAACCCAAACGAAAGTACAGCTACAACTGAAAGAAATTACAACAAGGACAAGCAGCTGGAAGAAGATAGAAGCATCTCCTGGGTCATCCTCCTCGGATCCTACCTGAAGGGTAGGTACAGATAGCGTAGCTCCTGAATCGTCCACCACGGATCCTACCTGAAGGGTCGGTACAGATAGCCTCCACAATGCTCTCGCCCGTCAACCACCCCCGAGTGTCGCCTCGTCGTGAAGTCCACCACTGGATACCGTCTCGTCATGAGGTCCACCTCTGGGTACCGTCCAGTCCTCAAACACTCGGCCTTTGTCGGTTCTGCCCGTCATCTGCAACCAACACAACGAGGTACGGGCATAGCCCGTGCAGGGGTGAGTATAACGATACTCATTAGGGACCCCGAGACCCTCAAGGTCTCACTAAATCCAACAAGGGCAACCACAAAGAATATCTCAACAGATAACCTCTACTTAGGTACAATCCCATACATATACCCAAGTTATCAAGTATCCCATCTCAATCATGAGGAAACACAAGGATTATGAAATCAACGGATAACCTCTACCCAGGTATATGCCCATACATATACCTAAGTTATCAAGTAACACATCTCAATCATGAGGAAACACAAGGATTATAGTCTCATCTCAACCAGGATTTTATTCCTGACGTCGAAACCACGACTACTGGAGAACTCCTCCTCCGTCGAGTACAGTGGGCTTGCCGCTACAACCAAGCGCCCCGAACTCCTCCACTATCGAGTTCAGAGGGCCTTTCGCTAAAACCAAGCGTGCCGAACTCCTCCTCTGTCGAGGTCAGAGGGCTTGCCGCTACAACAAAGTGCGCCGAACTCCTTGGACTGCTGTAGTACTCCACCTGTCGAGTATTGTGGGCATGCTGCTACAACCAAGAACTTCCCACCATGGGTCTACCGCTACAACCATGCGCTCCCCCTCATAGGTTCCAGAGGTACTCCTTCTGTTGAGTACCGCGGGTCTGCTTCTACAACCAAGCGATCCTCCATTGTGGGTCTGCCGCTATAACTAAGTGTTCCCCCTTATATCATCCAGAGGTACTCCTTCTGTTGAGTACCACGGGTCTGTCGCTACTACCAAGCGCTCTGCTTCCGTGGGTCTTCCACTAGAACCAAGCGCTCCCCACTGGGCTATCTGAAACACACCGAGTTGATGGTTCCACAGTCATCAAGTCTTAGTCAGCTACTGGGTCTCTACACTCTGCTAGCTCGTCACCGGGAGGGTCCGGTCCATGAGCTACTGGTCGATACTCCAAGTATCACAAAGATCCACGAAAAAGAATCTCAAGGTATCGCCTCATCATAGGGTTCTCAACGCAACAAGCGGCGCGTCAGTCGGACGCCCGGTCTGTGAGTTACTAGCCTTTTCATCCCAGGGGACCGGTTGGTTTCGTGTGCGAACCAACCCGTCCGTATCTCAACTGTACCCCGAAATCTCATAGGGTATTCTCATAGGGATCGTTTCTCAACGTGATCACCAACGCCGCTGACGGTTCGTCAAACGGACGTCTTGTCTGAAAGTTATTAGCCTTTCCGTTCCAGGGGCTCGGTTGGATTTCGGGTACAATCCAACACGTCCATTTTCCAACTGCATCCAAAACTCAGGAAAATCATGCCAAAAGTTCCATCTCATCAAGAGGAATCCAACAAAGATGAAGGCACGTCAATCGGACGTCCGGAGCTCGAGATATAAGCATTTCCACTCCGAGGGCCCGGTTGGTTTCGTATCCGAACCAACCCGGTCATACTCAACGTTCTCCGAAACCTTGAGTGTAATATACTGAAATGACCATCTCGTTCCAAGGATTGCATCACCACCGACGGTGTGTCGATCGGAGGTCCTCATCCCAAGATATGGGAAAAAGACCGAAAGAGGTCCGGAAGTGGGGGTTTCGGACCCGGACCGACCCGGCCTGAGACCCCCTGGGCCGGCCCGAACCGGGTCGACTCGACCCGGGTCTAGGTCCGGACTGCTTGGGCGTGACCTGGGCCGGCTGGCGCGGCCCTACCCAGCCTGGGCGTGGCCCGGCCCGACCAGCGCGGCCCGGCTCGGCGGCCTAGCACGCTGGCGGCCCGGCGCGCTGGCAAGGTGGCTCGGCCGAACGGCCGAGCCGTTTGGGATGTGGGGGGGGGGGGCTGCCCCCCACTTGTTGTAACCGCGTCCCCATAATGGGGTCGTTCACGTCCGGCCAGCCGGGGGTTTCGAACCCCCGGCTCTTCCACTGTCCGGTCGGCCGGCTGCTGCCGACTCGGGACCGGCACGGGTCGGTCCCCCTGCTCCGACGCCGGCGGCCCCGAACCGGCCGTCGGTTCCCCTGCTCCACCGCAGCCTATGCTGCGACCTTTTACCGTCCGGCGCGGCGCGACGGCGCCGTACCCCTCCGCTGCGGCCCCACTCCGGCCGCGGTGTTTTTCGGGGTTCTCCGGTGCGGAGCGACGGTGCCACGTTCTTGTTCGATTCAAAGGCGTGGCGCGACGGTGTCGCGCATACCTTTCTGCATGACCCCGCATGGTGTGACGACACCACGCCATCCTCGTTCCATTCCACCACAAGGAAGACAAGATAAAAGGGGAGGAGGGTCGTCCGTGTTTGTGCGGTCCAGCCCCCTCCCGTTAACTGGTAACAGGTGGTCCAAAAGTACGAGGAATAATGACGGACGGAAACACGAATATCATCAAAAATAAAAGAATTCCCTACCTCGAGCGTAGCTTGAATGGAGGTTCATCGCGGAAATAATCTTCGCAGAATAAGAAAGTCGTTTCGCGGAGAAATGATTCGTCGTCTTCGCGTCGTCGATCTCCGAGGATCCGGCGTTCTTGTCGACCTTCGTCGGAGGTCGGCGTTCTTTGCGTTCTTCGCGTTCTTCGTCGAGGAAGAAGAACTTCAAGAGTTTTTCCCTTTTCTCCCAAATCCTCCCAATGCAACAAGTTCCAACCAAAATAAAATAATAACTTCCCTTATTTTATTAACATGACTTAAGAATGAAATTCAAAAGTTGAATTAACCCTCTCAAATTAAACTCACCTAATTAATTAACATAAGTCATCAAATTTAATGGTGAGTTGAAGGAGTTAGGGAATATGAAGGGGTGGGGTTCATGTGGGCCCCACCGCCCTCATAACCTCTCATGGGAAGTTGGGTGGTTACCCAACTTCCACCCAATGGTTTTAATTACCAAGTAAAAATAAAAATTGATGCTCAATTTTTATTTTAACTTCCACAATTTTTAAACAACTTCTCCCGCGAAAACGCAACTCCAGAAAAAGGTGCTTCTAAGAAATTACCGGCGCTTCGAATCCATCGGTGCCCTCAGAATTCGATTCCGAGCACCGGTTCAAAAGTTAGGAAAACCTGCTCATTCGTTCACTGAACGTACCCGAGCTAAACTTCGGATAGAAATTCTGGGCACACCGGGCCTCGGAATCGGGCGCCGTCAGAAACTGCATTCTTGTAAAAATCCTAAAGAAAATTAAGAAAAATAATTTACCTTGAATTTTACGGGTCTTTACAAAAACCAACAAAGAGATCCAACTGAATAGCCAAAAAATAATGAAGGAATAATGTAATGACATGATGGAATATAACTAAATGTCATGATATAATTAATATAAATAAAATACTATTAGACTAAGATAAATTCTTAAAATCCCCCAGTCTCAAACCCCATGTCATTCCCATATCCAAACCCCAACCCATCCAATAAGAAACAATCAACATCAATGTCACGACCCGTCCTCGGGGCCCGTGCCGTGACTACCCCAAGCCCGCCTTCCATAGGCCAGGGGCTGGCGACTAGCACCAAGGCGTAAAATCCCAGTAAACAGGGAAGGCATTGCCTTTATAAGTAACAACCACACAGAGTCAGCAAGCGGAAAGTAAAGTGCAGAAAAGAAAAGGGGCCGGAAATACAAGCCCAACTGTAAAGTACAACTGAAAAGTAAAGTACAGCAACTGAAGAAAAGACGGCGGCCTCGTGTCGTCCACTGGCAATCCCACCTGAAGGGTGGGTACAGATAGCCTCAGGCTCCTCGGGTCCCACGTCCGCTCCGAGCACGTCCCGCCCAGTGGTCCACTCCAGGTACCGTCCTGCTCCACGCCCCAACCGTGATCAGCGCTGTCCGTCGTCTGCAACCAACACAACAAGGTCGGGCATAGCCCGTGCAGGGGTGAGTACAAGCTACTCAGTAAGGACCCCGAGACCCCCGAAGGTCTCCCGAAATCCACAAAGGATATAGCACAAAAGAAAGATGCAATCACGAAGTAACATCTGACTTGACTTAGGTATATGCCCATACATATACCTAAGTCCCCACTTCTAGCTCTGCTCACGAGCTCAAGAACAACTCAATCCACATAGGAAAGCAAGACTCAAATCCACAAGGAGAGTAATCAGTAAATCCACATAGGATGGTTCAACACAATCCACAAAGGAGAGTAACATAAGATTCAGCTCAACCAGGTATATTTTTTCAGATGACGTCAAAAACGATCACTGATCCGTCTAAGTCGTCGGACCCACGAAGGATCGATAGGTACTAACCCCCGCAGAAGACCCACACAGGATCGGGCTCACACAGAACCTGTAGGCAGTGGCTCACACAGAACCGGTAGGCAGTGGCTCACACAGAACGGTAGTAGGACCCACACAGGATCGGGCACTGATCCGCGTAGGATCGCTGAGTGCAGTAGTCGACGCAGTCCACTGAGGATCTCTGCACAGTCGTCGCCGCAGTCCACGAAGGATCTCTGCTCTGCCGTCGTCGCTGTCCACGGAGGATCTCTGCTCTGCCGTCGTCGCAGTCCACGGAGGATCTCTGCGCTGCCGTCGTCGCAGTCCACGAAGGATCTCTGCCCTGCCGTCGAGGGTCACAGCCAGCGCTAGGGTTCCCGCACGTAGCGAGCTCGTTTAGGAGGGTCCGCTCCACGAGCCGAGGGGGCTGATACATCAACTGACACGTAGTCCGAAGTTGATGTATCCCAAAAGTTCCGTATCGACAACAGGATCTCAACGCGACAGACGGCGCGTCAATCGGACGCCCGGTCTGAGAGTTATTGGCATTTTCGTCCCAGGGGCCCCGGTTGGTTTTTAGGGAAAAACCAACCCGACCGTACTCCGCCTGTATCCGATCCTCGGGCGGAGTATGCCAAAAGTTCCGTCTCACTTAGAGGAAACTACCACAGCTGACGGTACGTCGTTCGGACGTCCGTAGCTCAAGTTATGAGCGTTTCTGCTCCGAGGGCCCGGTTGGCTTCGTGTACGAACCAACCCGGCCGAACCCAAAATCTTCCGAAACCTTGAGTATAATATACCGAACGACCGTCTCGATCCAAGGATCGCGTAGCCCGCTGACGGTTCGTCAATCGGAGGTCCCAGGCCCAAGATATGGGCGAAAGACCGAAGAGGGCCCGAAACGGGGGTACTGGGCCCGGGGCGACCCGGCCCGAACCCCCCCCCTGGGGTCGGCCGAACCGGGTCGGCCCGAACCGCCCGAACCGGGTCGGCCCGACCCGGCCCGAACCGGCTCGGCCGGGTCCGGTCCGGCCTGGGGCGCGGCCCGGCCGACCGGACCGGCCGGCTCGGCTTCGGCCGCGCGGCCGAACCTGCCGCCGCCGCGGGGTTGACCCGCGGCTTTGAAGGAGACGCGGCCCCGCGGGGGGCCGCTTGTCACGCGGGACGCGGTCCGGGCCGCCGCGTCCGTCCCGGTTCCGCGCGGCCGCGGAACCGGCCGCCGTTGCCGCCGCGGCGGGCTTCCTCCACGGCGGCGCGCCGGGCGCCGCCGCCTCCGTCGCCGGCGCCGCCGCGCCGGCGACCCGCGCCGCCGCCGCCTTCCGCGGGCCGCCGGAGGTGCTCCGGTGGCCCGATTTCTTTCCCGTCTGCGCCGATGCTCCTCCCGGGGGACGATCTTCACTGCGGAACCAACAAATTGCCCTTGCCGCACGGTTCGTCGTCGTCCGCCAAATCCGCACAAAAAGAGAAGATCGGCGGAGGGTTGCCGGGTCTTGTTCGTTAGACCCGCACCCTCCGCGTTAGTCATAAACGTCACCGGGAGGGAAAATCAACAACAATTTTAATTAAATTAAAATTGTCTGAGATTTTGTTCTTTACTTAAAAAGAATAAACACGGGGAAAAAGATAACACAATCCAGCATCCCTTACCTCGCAGCTGTCGTCGTCGTCGGACGAGGGGTCGTCGCGGAATCGCTCGTCGCGGAGGAAGGAGATCGTCGCGTCGTCGCGGTATCCGCGTCGCGTCGCAATCTCCGGATCAAGAACAAACGGATTTAATTAATTAAATCCGTTGTTATTGAAATTTAAAAAGGGAGAAATAAAAGATCCGATTCTCACCTTTGTTGCCGAACGAGGGTCGGCCGCGGAAGAAGAAGCGTCGCCGAAGAATGTCGCGGGTAGATCTCGTCGACGTCGCAGATCTTGGTGTGCGTCGTCGAATTCCGGTCGCCGGCGTTCTTCGCGTTCTTCGCGTTCTTCGCGTTCTTCGCGTTCTTCGCGGAGAGGGTGGAGGAACGAAGATTCTCTCAAATCCTTTCCAAGGATTTTTAGGTTGGTCTTATTTTATAAACATGCCAACACGAAACCGTTAAGAAACGATCCATCAATTCGTTGAATTAATTCAACGAAAGAAACGACCCATTTAATTCACGAAGAAACAGTCCATTTAATTCACGAAATAAACCGCCCAATTAAATGGTCTATTAAGAATTAAAGAAAACGCGTCGGTTGATTTTTCAGTTACTTTGACGGGTTTTCGCGGGTGCGTTACTTAGCGAAAGAAACGGCGGGGCTCGTGCGGGCCCTGCCTCACAAATATCCTACCAAGGGGTAGGATATTTCTGGATAGCATCCTATCCAGTTCAACTCAGTTCAAGCCGCCTTTAAGTGGCTTCAAGTGGCTTCCAAGCAGCTTAAGTGAAATAGAATAAAGTTGTCGCACAAACTTTATTTTATTTCTGACTTAAAGCCGCAAAATCTAAAAACCACGTCTGAGCAAACGCAACTCCGGAAGAGGCCTTTCTAAGCAAATACCGGCGCTGCGAATTCATCGGTGCCCTCAGAATTTGATTCCGGGCACCGGTTCAAAAGATAGAAAAACCCGCTCGTCCGTTCACTGAACGTACCCGAGCCAAACTTTGGAAATTGATTCCGGGCACACCGGGCCTCGGAATCAGGTGCCGTCTGAAGCTGCGCTCTTGTAAAATTCCAAAGAAAATTAAGAAAAAAAATTTCCTTGAAATTTGCGGGTCTTTACATTACTCCCACCTCAGGGCTTTACGTCCCCGTAAAGATACATCAAAAACTAGGGGAACAAATGGGGGTACTGAGCACGCATCTGAGCCTCCCGCTCCCAAGTGCTCTCCTGGAGGTTCCCGTGCTGCCATCTGATGTGCACAAGAGGAATCGACCGCCCACGTAGGACCCGCTCCTGTCGATCCTCGATCTCCACTGGGACCTCCGCAAAAGTCGCCCCATCGTCCACGTCCAGCTCCCCAAAGTCGATGATGTGCGTCGGGTCGTGCACGTATCTCCTCAGCTGAGACACGTGGAAGACGTCGTGCACCCGGTGCAACTGAGGTGGTAGAGCCAGGCGATAAGCCACCTCTCCTATCCTGCTGAGGACCTGGAAAGGCCCGATGAAGCGTGGAGACAACTTGCCGCCTCGGCCAAATCTACGTAAACCACGTCGAGGTGAGACACGCAAAAAGACGTGGTCGCCATCCTCAAACTCTAGTGGCCTCCGCCTCCTGTCAGCATATGACTTCTGCCGGCTCTGAGCTGTCCTCATCCTCTCCTGGATGATCTGGACCTTCTCTGTCGTGGCTCGGACCATCTCTGGTCCCACGAGTGCTGACTCCCCAGGGTCTGTCCAGCACAACGGTGATCTGCAGGGTCTGCCGTACAACGCCTCGTATGGTGCCATCCCGATGGTGGAGTGGTAGCTGTTGTTGTACGCGAACTCCACCAAGGGTAGGTGGTCCTCCCAGCTGCGACCAAAGTCGAGAACACATGCACGGAGCATGTCCTCGAGTGTCTGTATGGTCCTCTCCGTCTGACCATCCGTCTGAGGGTGGAAGGCTGTGCTCAGATGGAGCCGCGTCCCGAACGCCTCCTGCAACCCCTTCCAAAGCCGGGAAGTGAAACGAGCATCTCGATCGGAGACGATAGATGATGGCACACCGTGAAGCCGTACGATCTCCTGGACGTAAAGACGTCTCAAGCTCTCCACTGAGCCCTGCTCTCTGATGGGTAAGAAGTGTGCCGACTTGGTGAGTCGGTCAACAATCACCCAAATGGAGTCGTGACCTCTGGAAGTGCGTGGAAGTCCAATCACGAAGTCCATAGATATGCTATCCCACTTCCACTCCGGGACCTCCAAGGGCTGTACCAAGCCTGCTGGTACCTGATGCTCTGCCTTCACCTGCTGGCAGGTGAGGCATCGTGAAACGAACTCTGCCACAGCTTTCTTCATGCCCGGCCACCAGTGCTGTCGTCTGAGATCCTAGTACATCTTCGCCACTCCGGGATGCACCGCCAAGGGAGAAGTGTGAAACTCTCTCAGCACCTCCTCTCGTAAAGCGACTGGTACGAAGGTACATCCTCTGAAAAGGATGTCGTGCTCTGCTCCAAGGGAGAAGCCATCAGGCGCCTGACCTGAGGATATCAGTGCACGCCGGGTCTCACAGTCAGCGTCCCCACGCTGAGCCTCTCTGACCCGCTGTAGAAGTGGAGGAGAGACTGTGAGAGACTGAAGAAAGGCTGCTCCATCTCTATCCACGAAGGATATCTGCAAGGAGGCTAGCTGCTCCGTCGCCTCCTCAAGTAGCTGAATGCCCGTCCTCCTGCTGAGGGCATCGGCTACCACGTTCCCCTTCCCAGGAGTATAGACTATCTCAAAGTCATAGTCCTGGAGGAACTCAAGCCATCTCCGCTGTCTCAGGTTCAGGTCCTTCTGAGAGAAGATATACCTGAGACTCTGGTGGTCAGAAAAGACTGTGAAGCGCTCGCCCATCAGATAGTGCCGCCAAGTCTTCAGAGCGAAGACCACTGCTGCTAACTCCAGGTCATGAGTGGCGTAGTTCTGCTCATGCGGCCTCAACTGACGTGATCCGTAGGCGATCACGGCCCGATCCTGCATCAGGACGCACCCGAGTCCAGTCCCTGATGCATCGCAGTAAACTACGTACCCAACTCCCTCCTCAGGCAACCTCAAGATAGGTGCGCTGGTCAATCTCTGTCTCAGCTCCTGGAAGCTCTGCTGACATCTGTCTGACCACACGAAGGGTTTCCCCTTCTTCGTCAACGCTGAGAGTGGTGCCGCAACTCTGGAGAAGTCTGGCACGAATCTCCGATAGTATCCGGCTAAGCCCAAGAAGCTCCGCACCTCTGTCACGCTCCTGGGTGGCTCCCAAGCTAGCACTGCCTCAATCTTCGCGGGATCCACTGCAACTCCCGCCTCAGAAATGACGTGCCCCAAGAAGTGGACCTCACGTAACCAGAACTGGCATTTTGAGAGCTTTCCATAAAGCTGGTGCTCTCGGAGTGTGTCTAGCACAACTCGCAGGTGGTAGGCATGCTCCTCCTCAGTCGTCGAGTATACCAAAATGTCGTCAATGAAGACAACGACAAATCGGTCGAGGTATGGCTGGAAGATCCTGTTCATGAGGCTCATGAACACTGCTGGAGCATTGGTTACGCCGAACGGCATAACCAAGAACTCATAATGGCCATACCGACACCTGAAGGCCGTCTTCTGCACGTCCTCGTCTCGAACTCTGAGCTGATGATAGCCTGACCGGAGGTCTATCTTCGAGAACCACCGCGCTCCCTTGAGCTGATCGAAGAGGTCATCAATCCGTGGCAGCGGATACTTGTTCCTTACTGTCACCTGGTTCAGGCGACGATAGTCGACACATAGTCGCAAGCTCCCGTCCGCCTTCTTGGCGAACAAAATCGGGGAAGCCCAGGGTGAAACACTGGGTCGGATAAACCCCTTGCTCTGCAAGTCCTCCAACTGTACCCGCAGCTCTCGAAGCTCGGCGGGGGCCATCCGATATGCTGGAGTAGATATCGGGGCTGTCCCGGGGTACAAGTAGATGTAAAAGTCTACCTCTCTACGAGGAGGTAGCCCTGGAACGTCGTCGGGAAAGACGTACACGTACTGGTCCACCACTGCAGGAAAAGCCGGACTCCGCACGTCCTCTGCTCCTAGGATGAGGCTAGCCAACTGATGAGAGATGGGCTGCACTCTCCTCCGCGGAAGTCCATCCTGTGCTGCAAAGGTTCCCTTCTCGCCGGTGAAGGTAAACCTGCTCCCGTCGGTACGAACACATCGCACCTTGCGCCTAAAACAGTCGATCTGGGCATGAACCGTGGATAGCCAATCCATGCCCAAGATGACGTCGTAAGGCCTCGACGCCGCTACAAGGAGATCCCAGCCGAAGCTCTCGCCTCCTAGAGTAAGCTCACACTGCCGGCACCAGTGCGTAATCGTCGAGTCTGCTCCCGTAGGAGTCTCTAGCCGTAAGGATCGAGCCAACGGCTCAGTCGGAATCTCCGAGCTCCGAACAAGGGCAGAGGCTATGAAAGAGTGACTCGCTCCTGTGTCTATAAGTACTGCAGCAAGGGTGGAATAGACACAGATCGTACCTCGAATCATCTCTGGCATGTCGGGGTCGTAGGCCTCCACTGCCTGGAGCTGGGCCTGTCTCTGCCCGCCAGCTCCCTGTGGTCGAGGTGGCCCTCCTGGTGGTGGTGGGGGTAGAGCCTGGAAGCGTCGCCCACCACCCGCTGCTCGGCCAGCTCCTCTGCCTCGTCCGCCTCCTCCCTGCGGACCGCCACGGTCGACCCTCTGCCTCTGCCTGGGTGGCCCCTCCACCGTCTGCTGCTCCTCTGGTCGGCGAGTCGGGCAGTCACGAGCCATGTGACCCTGCCCGCCGCAAGAGTAGCACAGCCTGCCTCTCGAAAGGCTGGCACTCCGATGTGTGCCTCGTACTGCTGAGCTGGTGTCCTGAGGCCGTCTGCGAGGGGGTCTGGTCTGCCTGGACCCGTGAGTCATCCGTCGGCTGCCTGCTGCCGATGACTCAGCTACCTGCCGCCCTGCGCTAGGTCTCGCTGCTGAAGAAGGCTCTGCCAGGAAGCTCTCGATCAGGAGGGCTCGCTCCAGCACTCCCGCCTGGGTCGGAATGCTGAGAGAGATCAGCGACGCCCGAATCTCCTGTCGCAAGCCCTGCTCGAAGGTCCGGGCCCGGAAGAAGGGGTCCCGTACCATGTCGGTCGAGTAGCGAGATAGGTCCGTGAACCTCGTCGCGTACTGAGCGACCGTCATGCTGCCCTGGCGCAGCTGGAGAAGCTCCTGGATGCGCACCGCTCGGAGGGTGGCCGGGACGAACTCAGAGCGGAAGAGGCTCTCGAAGTCCGCCCAGAGCAAGGATGCCTCATCGTGAACCTGGAGCATCAGGCTCCACCATCGTCCTGCCGCTGCCTGCAGGAGGCTCGCTGCGAGAATCACCATGAGATCCGCTGGTGTCCTCACTAGCCTGAAGATCCGTACTACCGCCTCTAGCCAGTCCTCGGCGGCCTGGGGGTCCGCCTCACCGCGAAACCTGGGCGGTCGCTGGCCCTGAAACTCGTGCAGTGCCCTGAGGCGACGTGCATCGTCAGTGTCTGGTACTGGAAGCATCGGTGGCTCGGCGGGTAAAGCTACCGCCGGTGCCACTGCTGGCAAAGGGCCCTGTACCGAAGCCTCGTCGCTCGGTGGGCTGCCGTCGCGCCCTACACTCGGAACCCTAACTGGCAGTCGTCGCGGGGCCATCCTGAAAAGGAGAACAAGAGTACCACAGTCAGAATAGTATACCTGGTGAGCTAGAACAAGTAATCACAAGGAAAACTTGAGACTTTCATAAAGCAGATCAGTATACCCGGTGAGCTGACACAAGTAATCACAAAGAAAACTTGAAACACACACGCAATCAATGTTTTCATGCATTAAGTCGGAAATCAGGAGTCAGGGTCCTGGTGTATGGATACGTCGGCCGCCGCACCAACACTGGGCTCCCTGAACTGATAACCACACTCAATACACTAAACACTATTGCTTCACATAGAAAGAAAGGACGATCAGAGTTTGCAGTAGAACCGACCACCTCTGATACCAATTTGTCACGACCCGTCCTCGGGGCCCGTGCCGTGACTACCCCAAGCCCGCCTTCCATAGGCCAGGGGCTGGCGACTAGCACCAAGGCGTAAAATCCCAGTAAACAGGGAAGGCATTGCCTTTATAAGTAACAACCACACAGAGTCAGCAAGCGGAAAGTAAAGTGCAGAAAAGAAAAGGGGCCGGAAATACAAGCCCAACTGTAAAGTACAACTGAAAAGTAAAGTACAGCAACTGAAGAAAAGACGGCGGCCTCGTGTCGTCCACTGGCAATCCCACCTGAAGGGTGGGTACAGATAGCCTCCAGGCTCCTCGGGTCCCACGTCCGCTCCGAGCACGTCCCGCCCAGTGGTCCACCTCCAGGTACCGTCCTGCTCCACGCCCCAACCGTGATCAGCGCTGTCCGTCGTCTGCAACCAACACAACAAGGTGCGGGCATAGCCCGTGCAGGGGTGAGTACAAGCTACTCAGTAAGGACCCCGAGACCCCCGAAGGTCTCCCGAAATCCACAAAGGATATAGCACAAAAGAAAGATGCAATCACGAAGTAACATCTGACTTGACTTAGGTATATGCCCATACATATACCTAAGTCCCCACTTCTAGCTCTGCTCACGAGCTCAAGAACAACTCAATCCACATAGGAAAGCAAGACTCAAATCCACAAGGAGAGTAATCAGTAAATCCACATAGGATGGTTCAACACAATCCACAAAGGAGAGTAACATAAGATTCAGCTCAACCAGGTATACTTTTTCAGATGACGTCAAAAACGATCACTGATCCGTCTAAGTCGTCGGACCCACGAAGGATCGATAGGTACTAACCCCCGCAGAAGACCCACACAGGATCGGGCTCACACAGAACCTGTAGGCAGTGGCTCACACAGAACCGGTAGGCAGTGGCTCACACAGAACCGGTAGTAGGACCCACACAGGATCGGGCACTGATCCGCGTAGGATCGCTGAGTGCAGTAGTCGACGCAGTCCACTGAGGATCTCTGCACAGTCGTCGCCGCAGTCCACGAAGGATCTCTGCTCTGCCGTCGTCGCTGTCCACGGAGGATCTCTGCTCTGCCGTCGTCGCAGTCCACGGAGGATCTCTGCTCTGCCGTCGTCGCAGTCCACGAAGGATCTCTGCCCTGCCGTCGAGGTCACAGCCAGCGCTAGGGTTCCCGCACGTAGCGAGCTCGTTTAGGAGGGTCCGCTCCACGAGCCGAGGGGCTGATACATCAACTGACACGTAGTCCGAAGTTGATGTATCCAAAAGTTCCGTATCGACAACAGGATCTCAACGCGACAGACGGCGCGTCAATCGGACGCCCGGTCTGAGAGTTATTGGCATTTTCGTCCCAGGGGCCCGGTTGGTTTTTAGGGCAAAACCAACCCGACCGTACTCCGCCTGTATCCGATCCTCGGGCGGAGTATGCCAAAAGTTCCGTCTCACTTAGAGGAAACTACCACAGCTGACGGTACGTCGTTCGGACGTCCGTAGCTCAAGTTATGAGCGTTTCTGCTCCGAGGGCCCGGTTGGCTTCGTGTACGAACCAACCCGGCCGAACCCAAAATCTTCCGAAACCTTGAGTATAATATACCGAAACGACCGTCTCGATCCAAGAATCGCGTAGCCGCTGACGGTTCGTCAATCGGAGGTCCCAGGCCCAAGATATGGGCGAAAGACCGAAGAGGGCCCGAAACGGGGGTACTGGGCCCGGGGCGACCCGGCCCGAACCCCCCCCTGGGGTCGGCCGAACCGGGTCGGCCCGACCCGGCCCGAACCGGCTCGGCCGGGTCCGGTCCGGCCTGGGCGCGGCCCGGCCGACCGGACCGGCCGGCTCGGCTTCGGCCGCGCGGCCGAACTGCCGCCGCCGCGGGGTTGACCCGCGGCTTTGAAGGAGACGCGGCCCCGCGGGGGGCCGCTTGTCACGCGGACGCGGCCGGGCCGCCGCGTCTGTCCCGGTTCCGCGCGGCCGCGGAACCGGCCGCCGTTGCCGCCGCGGCTTCAGCCGCGGCGGGCTTCCTCCACGGCGGCGCGCCGGGCGCCGCCGCCTCCGGTCGCCGGCGCCGCCGCGCCGGCGACCCGCGCCGCCGCCGCCTTCCGCGGGCCGCCGGAGGTGCTCCGGTGGCCCGATTTCTTTCCCGTCTGCGCCGATGCTCCTCCCGGGGGACGATCTTCACTGCGGAACCAACAAATTGCCATTGTCGCACGGTTTGTCGTCGTCCGCCAAATCCGCACAAAAAGAGAAGATCGGCGGAGGGTTGCCGGGTCTTGTTCGTTAGACCCGCACCCTCCGCGTTAGTCATAAACGTCACCGGGAGGGAAAATCAACAACAATTTTAATTAAATTAAAATTGTCGGAGATTTTGTTCTTTACTTAAAAAGAATAAACACGGGGAAAAAGATAACACAATCCAGCATCCCTTACCTCGCAGCTGTCGTCGTCGTCGGACGAGGGGTCGTCGCGGAATCGCTCGTCGCGGAGGAAGGAGATCGTCGCGTCGTCGCGGTATCCGGCGTCGCGTCGCCAATCTCCGGATCAAGAACAAACGGATTTAATTAATTAAATCCGTTGTTATTGAAATTTAAAAAGGGAGAAATAAAAGATCCGATTCTCACCTTTGTTGCCGAACGAGGGTCGGCCGCGGAAGAAGAAGCGTCGCCGAAGAATGTCGCGGGTAGATCTCGTCGACGTCGCAGATCTTGGTGTGCGTCGTCGAATTCCGGTCGCCGGCGTTCTTCGCGTTCTTCGCGTTCTTCGCGTTCTTCGCGTTCTTCACGGAGAGGGTGGAGGAACGAAGATTCTCTCAAATCCTTTCCAAGAATTTTTAGGTTGGTCTTATTTTATAAACATGCCAACACGAAACCGGTTAAGAAACGATCCATCAATTCGTTGAATTAATTCAACGAAAGAAACGACCCATTTAATTCACGAAGAAACAGTCCATTTAATTCACGAAATAAACCGCCCAATTAAATGGTCTGTTAAGAATTAAAGAAAACGCGTCGGTTGACTTTTCAGTTACTTTGACGGGTTTTCGCGGGTGCGTTACTTAGCGAAAGAAACGGTGGGGCTCGTGCGGGCCCTGCCTCACAAATATCCTACCAAGGGGTAGGATATTTCTGGATAGCATCCTATCCAGTTCAACTCAGTTCAAGCCGCCTTTAAGTGGCTTCAAGTGGCTTCCAAGCAGCTTAAGTGAAATAGAATAAAGTTGTCGCACAAACTTTATTTTATTTCTGACTTAAAGCCGCAAAATCTAAAAACCACGTCTGAGCAAACGCAACTCCAGAAGAGGCGTTTCTAAGAAAATACCGGCGCTGCGAATTCATCGGTGCCCTCAGAATTTGATTCCGGGCACCGGTTCAAAAGATAGAAAAACCCGCTCGTCCGTTCACTGAACGTACCCGAGCCAAACTTCGGAAATTGATTCCGGGCACACCGGGCCTCAGAATCAGGTGCCGTCTGAAGCTGCGCTCTTGTAAAATTCCAAAGAAAATTAAGAAAAAAAAATTCCTTGAAATTTGCGGGTCTTTACAATCAAAGACATTTTCTATTGTTCAATCCTACGTCTATGTAATTTTCGCTGGTACCAAATGTCAACCCAAGTAGGGTGTGAGTATAAATCAGTATGTTGAAACCACCGTGTTTAAAAATAACCAATATTATAATAAATGTATAAAATAATTCAATAAAAAGTTGTATTAATTAATTAAAAATTAAATTAATACCGCATCAACCTACTTTGGAACCATGTCGGAATAACTCTGAGAATATATTACAACCATGCCAACATAACCATATAACCATGGTAAATAATAACCGTCCTTAGCATAATTACATAATGTATTTGAGTATGTATCACAACCATACCAACAAAACCATAACCATATAAACACATTATAAATTACATAGAATTAGGTTGAAACTAGCTATAAAATCATTTTAACATTTAATCAGGGTCGATCCTAGTATATAATAATTTTAGCATGTCTCTAGGCCAAGCCTGGTATAAATCCATTTCATCCTATTTCACTAGGAATATCCCACTATATAATCATTTTATCATGTCTCAGGGTATATCCTAATATATAATCATTACATCATGTCTCACGGCATAGCCTGGTATATAATCATTTCAACATGTATCAAGGTATATCCTAGTATACAATAATTTCAACATGTAAACTGGGCCAATTCCGTATATAATAATTATAGCATAAAATCACAACACATTCCATAGAAAAAAGGACATCACATCACAAATATCAATGGTAAATTATGAAAATTAACATTTATCTTTCAATTTCACATTTCATTTATCTGTTGGTCATAAACCAATAATAGGATAATCATTTCAGTAATCAGGCCAATCCAAGGTAAATCTATATCAAGAAAACACCCAAATCCCACTTCATTCTAAAAACACTTTATGCCATTAATAATTTCATTTATAATCAAGGGTTTTTTCACCTGAACAGTAGACATAAGCTTGGTCAATACCTAATTGAATCCAAATGGATTTTGGGGAATAATATAATTCACTATTTAATTAATTT